>CM038119.1:19042852-19491213 GCA_001642375.2 Mentha longifolia | reverse complement strand
AAAAAAAACAAAAAAAAAAAAAAAACGAATGGAGTATATAACATCCCTATATTACATTATATATATAATAATTTGAGGACTAGGTTCTTTCCTATACATGCAGGCTGTAGCTAGTGAATAAAATATCCTCGTAGGGCTAGCAGTTGTTTGCATAGAAGATTCCACATATATTAAAAGCTTATGCCGGTTTTGTCCCTTAATTTTAAGTTCTACACACATATATATACATACATTTAAACTCCAACTTCAAGAAATATCTCTTGGGTTGATCTAAACTCAAATTAAAGATCATATCTAAGTTTCTCCAAAACCAAGGAATTGCAAAAAGTCGCGCTAGAAATGAAGGTAATAGTTGCTGCATTATTTTAATTTTCATGCTGCATACAAAAGAAAATATATGGTGAAATTAATTGATCAACTTTAATTTATTCCTATTTTCTTTACAATAGCAAAAGATTGTAATTAGTGTGCCAGTGCTTAAAGAGAAGGACAAGTCAAAGGCCATGCAGATTGTTGTAGCTGAAGCTGGTCCGTATATATATATATGATTTAATCAGATATCTAAAATGATATTTCGAGGTATAATTAAAATTAATTAATTAATTGTGATTATTAATTATGAAGGAGTGAGCTCAGTGAGTATCGGAAAAGGCAATGATCAGCTTGAAGTGATCGGAGAAGGAGTTGATTCTGTGTGTTTGGCCAAATCTCTAAGGAAGAAATTCTGTTTTGCAAATATTCTAACCGTCACCGAAGTGAAGCCACCGGTGCCGCCGCCGAAGCCGCCGTGCGTGGTGGGGTGCCCGCCACGGCCGCCTTGTTTCTACCCGCCACCACAAGTGCTTTTCAACGACTCCCCTTGTTATGATACGGGACTTTCTAATTGCTCCATTATGTAATAATTAACCCCACTTAATTATTGTCCCCTCTCTCTCTCTCTCTCCGCGCGTGTAATAAATTATATAATAGAAATAAATCTTTATGTTTTAAATGGATATTGAAAAATTGTAAGTGCCGCTGTTAGTTTGCAATCATATACTACTACTGTTGAAGAATTTGTTGATCGAAGCGACTTTAAAATAATCGTCGATTTTACAAATTTAATTTTGACATAACCTTCTGCAGAATTTCAATTTCACTATCACAATTTACTTTGCAGCATTTTCTTTTTATGGAGATTAAAGAATATTCACCACTCTAAGTTTTAATGAGCATTTAATTAAACGTTATTTAAATGCTAGAAAGACAGTCGATCGCATTTTAGTACTACATATACACTAGCGTACAATTGCATTTTAAATGACTCAAACTCTTGTGGTTGATTAGAGAGTAGAAATATCATGAACTGTGCTTTGTTTTCAATTTTCATACAGTATTTACTATTCCCTCCGTTTTTTTTAAAGCGTCCTACTCCTATTTTTATTATTTTTATTGTTTGTTTTTACTATTTTTATTGTATTTACTATTTTATGTGTTTACTATTTACTATTTTTATTGTTTGTTTTTAAGTGTCTCATTTTAGAATTTGATGACATAATAGTTACATATTCCCAATTTTATTCCTATAATTAATGTTATATATAAGTTGATGCTAAAAAAAATAAAATAATAAATGAGCTTAAAATGTAAATTTGCACATTTCCTTGATATTTGTAATTTGGCGACTGAGACACTTAAAAAATAGAGGGAGTATATAAGGTGGTACCTAGGAAAAAATAATAATAAATGAGGTTAAAATGCAAATTTATACATTTACTTGATATGTGCAATTTGGCGACTGAGACATTTAAAAAAAAAAAAACAGAGGGAGTATAAGACTTAGTCCAAAATATTGAGAACGTTGAATTTGATATACACTAAGGGGTTGTTTGGTATCCATATACGTATATCAGGTATGGGTATCAAAATGACCCATACCCATACCTTGTGTTTGATATATCAGTATATGGATATCAAAATGATATCTTTGATATACTAATATCTCATATTTTAGTCTTTTTCATTTACCAATATTAGGAGAGGTATCACTCATTTATTTTTCCAAACTCATTCCTAAATATGCCCCCATCCACTCCTTCTCTAATTCGTAAACTCCTTCTTTATAAAATAAAATAAAATATTAATTAATAAATAATTAATTTTAATAAATAAAAAATAAAAAAATATAATATAAAGTGAATTAGTAATTAATTAATAATTTTATTTTATTTTATAATTATTATCTATAATAATTAAAAATTTATAATAATTAAAACTTTATAACTGTTATTTATAATAATTAAAAAATTATAATAATTAAATTTATAATTGTTATTTATAATAATTAAAAAAATTATAAAAATATTTATTTTATTATTTATGTAATTCTTTAATATTTTATTTTCTTACTCCGTATTTATTAAAAATAATTAATCAATTTATTATTTAAATTTTAGTTTTTTTAACAAATAATAAAATAAAATAGTAATTATAACCTTAATTTATTATTATCCTCAATTACCAAACTCACTTAAAACACTAAACATTTCTGTGTCGATAAGCTATGTAACAATTCCAAAGGGATGGAGGGAGTATTAGATATCAATCTCATACTCATACCTGAAATTTGATACCCATATCTTTATCTGATATCTGATATACTAGTATATGGATACCAAACTACCCCTAATATATATAGCTAGTGTTATTGTTGTTGTCACAAAATTCAATATATAGACATTTCAATTCGGATCAAAAAATATAGACATTTCGATCTCAAATAATGCTAAGATCTATTTCACTACCATCTTGTTAATTAGTTTCGATCTCTTATTTTCATCAAGTCAACTGTTTCACTTTATATTGAACTTCTTTATGGAGCATTCATCTTATATTTTTGTTAAGTTGTTTTGTTAATTCTCCTCAACTTTACTTAACTCCATATTTTCAAATCTTAAAAATTGGTATAATATATACTAACCAAAAAATGAATCGAGAGAGTGTTTATAAATAGTTGAAAATTGATTGGTCATACCATATATTTACTGCATGGAACTCAAAACGATGAACTAGTATTGGGAGTGATGGAAATACATGTTATCTTAGATTCTTTATATAAGGAAAAATTGATGCATATGTAACTAAATCTTAAAAAAAAAAAAAATAATAATAATAAATCTGAATGTTCAAGCGTATATTTATAAATTATTCATATATAACACGAATCGAAAAGTTCAAGAAATAAGGAAACATTTTATATATATATCCAATCATTTTTTATATACTTATTTATAATCTTCTGCCCTGTGCTTGACTTCAAACGAAAATATTACTTAATCAACAAGACATATTTAAAAATTAAATATACATGAACTGGATACCAATACCATCGACTAGTTTTCTAATTAAACTATTATATATACTGATGAAATGTATAAAATATTACACATCGAAGTTGAGAGTTGAGACCGACTTGAGCCAGCAAGAGTCAATATAGTCACATCAATTACATATACTGGTGCACTATTAAAATAAATTAAATTAAAAAAATATATAATGATTAAAAACACATTATATTAATATTTTGCAAACAAAATAAACGTAAATTTGACCTTTCGCTATCTGGAGCTTCAACATGTTAGGTACGTAAATTTAATTAATACGGAGTACCAACTTAATTATATAGAGTCTTGACACACTCTTGGTCTTTCTCTACTCAACTATGTCGGTCAACTTATAGTTGTTCACGTTGCCATGACTTATCTACTAGTTTCGAATTATTATCATTTTTTATTTTTATTTTTATTTTTATTTTTTTTTTATTTTTATTTTTATTTCAATGCTGTGGAATTAATTCCGGAATTGTTGTTATTTTCTGCGAAAATCATTACAAATATCCAGTTTTTAATACATAAAGGTCGTGGAATACAGAAGGGACAAAATAGAAAATATATATAAAAATAAAAACCGTAAATCTAGAAGCAAATTTGTTAGGGTTCCCGCCAAGCCCTTACGGTTTGTTCTTGAGCTCCTTCCCAAAAGGCTTCTCTCATTTATATACAAGATAATCCACTTTAATTTTTCAATGCAGGACATACCACCTTATATTTCCGATGCGGAATATGTTGTTTGTACCCAATAAAACTAAAGTGTGAATCTAGTCTAGTATGCATGGTAATTCTGATATACAAATTGACTATAATTTATTTGAACTGCATCAAGAGCACTAACTAACTTATTGTAACTACCCGATTTTCAACTTACTTACAAAGTTATTTTAAACTACTCCGGAGTTTACTTTTCAAGTTATAAAGTTGTGTGTTTTGAAATTTTTGTAGTAATCACAATTTCGAGGATGAAATTTTCTTTTAGTGGGTAGGATTGTAACAACCCGAAATTTTGAGGTTACTTGTAAAGCTATTTTAAATGTGTTCTTAACTCGTAAAATGTGTCAGATTCAATTATTCGAGTCTTGATATAGTCTAAGTCGGGCCCCTAGATGTATATTTTAATTTATTTAGCCTTATTTAATATTTATAAGTAGATTTCATTTAGTCTTTGATTTTAATTCATTATTTACGGTTTATTTTTAAAAGAAATATTAAAATAGTGTTTATGGTTTTTTTTAAAAAAAAGATTTTAGTTGATGTTTATTTTAATTGTAACCTTTATCTCTTAATACATATTTTCAATTAAAGGAAACTAAATATTATTTATTTTATTATTATTTTGTATATGAAATGTTTTCTTTGAAGAAACCCACGTTTGGGAAGTTAGTAGAAGTTTAAGATTTGCAAGTTTATCTCTCAGGCCCTATTCTCTTTTAAAGTATTGGCAAAATCAGTTTTCATCTTTCATTTACGGTTTCTCAAAGCAAAACTGAGGTATTTTCTCTACTTTCATTTTAGTTCTTCAATTTTCCTACAATTAAAACATGTGCAAAACTTTGATTTAGTGATAGGATATGGCCCAGCACCTAGGCCCAAAGTATCAGGCTCAATATATAGTTGGGCCCCGACAGTTAAGCTCGGCCCAGACAGCTCGGCCCAACTGAAGATAAGAGACTCCATCATCAAGGCAACCAAGACTCCTACATCGACTACAACTCAAGCTCCAAGAGAGATATAGAAGCTCGGTGTTGATCCATAAAGGAGGAGATCAAGCTATTTAGTGTGTTTTTGTGTGATTTTTATAGTTTGGTGTGAGTTTATTTTCGTATGTTTTGTTCGTTTTTATGTGTTTGTTTTGTGTGTTTTAGTCAAAGTTGGGTTCGTAAGGAGTTTTGGAAGAGAAGAGAGAAAAGGAGCACAAGAATGAAGAAATGAGCAAAAAGTGAAGATCAATTTGGGATGATCTAAGAGCATAACATCGAAGAGGAGTTCGATAGGAGCGCATATAAAAAAATGGCGGTCAATTTCGAGTTCGGAGGAAGGAGATATGGCCGAAACAAAAAAGTTGCGCGCAGCGGGCCGAGTCAGTCACAAGAAAAACGCTAGCGGGCCGCTGGGCCGGGCCGACTTGTTATGTTATTTTTCTTATTTGAATAGGTTTTTTTAGACCTATATATATATATATATATATATATATATGTAATCCGTAGGAACGAAAACACACTTTTCTCCTTAGTTTTTCAGCATTTAAACATTAGTTTTAACTTAGATCTAGCTTTAGATAATTACTTTGAAAATTGAAGATTTAATTCAAGTTCTTTCTTTATCTTTGATTCGTAAGTTTAATTTGTGCTCTTAGATTAATTTTACTTGCTTTCTCTAATCGCTTTATTTAGTTTAAATTTATTTACTTTAATTTACATTAGATCCATGTTAAGATTTATTTGCTCTAGTTTAGATTTAATTGCTTTCTTTTCAATTCATGCCTAGGTAGATTTACTGCTTTCTTCTAGTTTGATTTATTATCCCGGGTGACAGACGGGAGTGCTTTCTACTTGCTTTTTATTTGCTTTCAAGTCTAGTTTAATTTATTTGCATTATTTATTTTAAAGCCTAGGACTTAATCAAAACTCAAAACCCCCAATTTTTACTTGCTTTCTTAGTGTAGATAATCACATAATTGATTTCCCTGTTAAGTTTTCCTTGAGATTCGACTTTGGGTTTTACTTGCTAAGTTCTATGATAGACCTACTTTATTGCTAGCACTTTTTGAGTGAAACAAAATTTTGGCGCCGTTGCCGGGGAAAGCTTTAGGCGATTAATTGTGTGATTTTATTTTCTGTTTTTATATATTAAAATTATAAAAAAAAATTTAAATTTAAAATTTTATGTTCTTGATTTTCTCTTCTCTCATTGGTATGTTTGATCTGTTTGTTGAGTGTTGTGCATGCGAGGTACCCGAAGTCAAGGAGAACCATTAGCACCTTTCATTGCGAACATCAACCGGAAGAAAGATATTCTGGCCGCAATTTCAACATCCCAGGAAGGAGGATAATTCAAGAACTCCGACGTCGAGTCTAGCATTCTCGATACACCAATTGTTGAAGAAAAGCTAGAGCAACTGTTGGAACAGCCGGTCGTGGTAGTAGATCCGGAGATGGCAGAACTTCCGATTTGCCAATTTGGCAGACCCACAGTCATCACCGCTACGTCGGCGATTGCCCTGACTACTCCGGTCAGGGATCATGAGCTTAAACCGCAACTCCAAAAGCTACTTCCCGAATTCCATGGCATGGAGAATGAGAATGCCTTGGACTTTATAGAGGAATTTTGCTCCATCGTTCACAATTTCCCATTTGGACAAATCACTGAGGAGCAATTAAGGATGAAGTGCTTCCCATTAGCATTGAAGGATCGAGCAAAGACATGGTACCGGTCTCTTCCCCCCAATTCACTGAATACTTGAGGCGCAGTCTGCGAGAAGTTCATGCTCAAGTTCTTCCCTAGCAAGAAAACGTTTGAGCTCCGATCCAAGATCATGCATTTTCCCCAAGCTCCCGATGAAGAATTTCACGAGGCATGGGAGAGATTCCAAGGATTGCTGCAAAAGTGCCCACACCACAAGTTCGAGAATGAGATGTTGCAACAATTCTTCTATGAGGGCCTCAATCGAACGACTCAAAATTTGGTGGATAGTGCAGCAGGATGAGATATCACTGAAAAAACTGCTAGGGAGTCAACTGCAATCTTCGAGACTGTGGCAAAGAGTTCGCAAAGGAAGGCATCTCGAGGATCAAATAGTGAGGGAAACGTGGCTAGCATCGGTTCTGAGATGAAGAAACAAATGGCTGCGGTGCTCAGAAAGATGGAGGATCTTGAGAAGAAGGCATTCTCCAATCAACAACATACGCCATCCACCCCTCACATGCAAATTCTCAAGCCCACCACACCTCCGGTGCAAAAAGCTGTCTCGTATGTCCAAGAGACCGAGATCGAGGTGTGTGATGTTTGCCAACAATTGGGACACATTGCTTATTATTGTCCGAACATGGGGAACTTCACTTTTGAGGGAAAAGCAGAGGTCTATGCCGTTCAAGGTTATCAAGCACAAGCACCTTTTCAACAAAATCAACCATGGAGGAATCAACAAGAAACGCGGTATAGACCGCAAGGGCAAGGTACATATCAAAATTTCCAACATTCTCGCCAACCTTCCCAATACCACCAAAACCAAACTTACTACCCTCCATATCAACAATATCCACCTCAAAATCAACCCTACAACCCTCAAAATCAAACTTACTACCCTCCCCAACAACCATATCAACCTCCACAACAATACCAAACCAACACTCGACCTCATCAAACTCCACCACCTCAACAACAACCCGTCTTGCCCAATCCACCGGCCGTACTTGCCCTTCCGGCTCCCCAATTTTTACTTGCTTTCTTAGGGTAGATAATCACACAATTGGTTTCCCTGTTAAGCTTTCCTTGAGATTTGACTTAGGGTTCATCTTACTAGTACTACGATGGACCTAGTCCTATTGCTAGCACTATTTTGGGTGAAACACAAGTCAAAGAGTCCAAATAGGAATAGACTTTGTATTAAGGTCGAATTCCATGTAATTACCTATAAATAGGGGCTTAGAATAGATTAAGAGGGATGAACGATCTTTGTAATCACTACTCATACAAGCAATAAAGATCCATACTCCTTCCGCCCGTGGACGTAGATCTATTCCAATAGATCGAACCACATAAATTCCTTTGTGTTCCGTTTGCTTTCGTGTTCATTAATTCTTTGTCTACGTGCATTAATTACCTTACGAAAACAAGATCGATCACTGGCGCCGTCTGTGGGAACTAAAAATTTGTGAATTCCGATCAAAGTTTTCAAGGCAACGCATCACGATGACGGGGAGACCTACACGATCAGCCGCCGCTGCCAAGGAAAAAGAGATTCAGCAAACCAGACAAGATCCGGTAGCAAATCCTCCAATCAACGAGGCTGAAGCAAGCTAAGTGCAAGATCAGAATCTTGTAGCGAATAGACAACCCGAGAAGGAACCTGTGAAAGATCGAACCCCCGAGGGTCACATCGATCATGTTCCGTTGGACAAGTTCGGCAACCCGATCCATCACAACCAAGAAGGTCGCGACAGCAGCAAGGAAGGCGACCTTGCCAATTTCCAGCAACAGTTCGACGACGCTATAAAAGCGTACCTGGCGAACAATCGGCAAGATTTCCTAAAGTTCATCCAGCAGCAGAAGGCTCATAGCCGAGGAGGAGAGCACGAAACTGTATCCGAATGGAGGCACCGGTAAAAGTCCCCAAGCGTCAGGATCTTAGACACACCGGACGCCAGGATTCCTCCCAGGCGATTTGCTGACGATCACCAAGGGAACTATAATCATGTCTCACCTCGGCGGGATGCGATTTCACCTCGTCGCCACGACTCACCTCGTTGAAGCAAGGACAACTACCGAGGAGGAAGGTTCGGCGTATATGGGAGAATCTCTACGCCTTTCACCAACCGAATACTCTACACACCTCTCCCTTCTTCGTACAAGGTGCCACCAGTGAAGCCGTACAACGGATCATGCGACCCGCATAATTTTCTGTCACAGTACCAGTACAACATGGTTAACCAGGGGCTCAGCGATGACATCTACATGTGCAAGGTATTCCCGGAGCTGTTGATTGATAATGCCCGCATGTGGTTCGACAGTCTACCACCTAGCAGTATCGGGTCGTATGACGAGCTGATGGAGGCCTTCGAGCGGAGATTCTTTCAAAAAGCCGAGGCTAAAACCACTGCGGCGCATTTACTCACTATAAGGCAGAGGCGAGGCGAGTCCATCAGTGACTTTATGACCAGATTCAATGAAGAAAGTCTAAAAGTGGATCGCCTAACTGATGAGGTCTTTATCACGGCTTTCCAAAATGTTATCCAGTCGGGCACCCTATACAAAGAGCTCGTAAGGAGCGAGCCCCGCACTGTAAGGCAATTATGGAGCATAGCTGATCAGTTCGCAAGAGCTGACAAAGTTGATAGGCGTAAACGCGAAGCTGACAAGGCCGAACCGTCAGATCCGAAGAGGGAAGATCGCAATGACCAAGGCCAAGGTCGGCAAAGCGCCCTCGACAGGCTCCAGCGAGGACCAATTGAATCTAGGCTGGGACCTCGGCAGAGCCAGGAAAGGAGCCAGTTCACCCCACTGACGAAGCCGAGGATAAAAATCTACGAGCTCCACACTAACATGTTCGAGAAGCCTCAGCCCATGTCACGAGGAGGGTCAAAATGCCGATCCAAGGACAAGTATTGCCGATTTCATGAGGATTACGGCCATGACACGGAGGACTGTAGGAACCTGACTAAAGATATCGAACACTTGGTACGCGACGGTACCCTTAAAAAGTACCAAAGTCGCGGCCAATACGAAGCCCGACCTCAGAGCAAGGGAAAGCGCAAGAACAGAGGGGGGAATAACTGTGACCCCAATGTGGATAAAAAGCCGAAGCGCGAGGGTGAAGACGAAGACGAGGATCAACCTCAGTTCGACGGAATCGTCACAGCCATCACCGGGCTCCCTCAAGGAGCCACAAAGTAATCATTTAAGGCCGAGGCCTAAAGTCCCCAGACTGACAAACCTTCACAAAAAAGGTTCAAAAAGGAAGAGGCCATTACATTTTCTGAGAAAGATCCGGTGCCGTCAACCATGCCTCACCAAGACGCCATTGTGATCGAGGCCGGGGTGGCCAATAAGCTCGTTCAACGAGTATTCATCGATAGTGGAGCCTCGGTGAACATACTCTTCAAGGATTGCTTTGAGAAGCTAGGGATCGAAGAGGCATGTCTCACGCCGGCGCCGATCCCCCTAAAAAGCTTCATCCAGCAAGAGACGCAAACAGAGGGGATCATTCAACTCCCCGTTACAGTGGGAAAGCATCCATTGTCATCCTCCAAAGTGATAAACTTCTTCGTCATGAAGGCCAACTCTCCCTACAATATCATTCTAGGAAGAGATTGGTTGGTGGCGGTGAAAGCAATCTGCTTGGCATACCACTTGACGATCAAAATCCCGTCGAGGGGCGGGGTGATCGTATTTTGAGGTGATCAAAAGTGAGCCAAAGAGTGCATGCAGATCGCCCTACGAGGTGTCAGAACACCTCAGCATCCGCAAGCATAGCAACCACAGAAACCCGAGGAGTTGGAGCTGGAGAAGGCATCTGTATTTGATGAGCCAGTAGAAGACGTCATACTCTACGAAGACAACCTGTCTAAAGTCGTCAAAGTAGACTTTGCGAGTGGAGCCGAACTCCGAAAGCAGATCGTCCAACTTCTTCGGGAATATAGAGATGTCTTTGCTTGGTCACCCCTTGATATGACCAGGGTTGCACCAAGTATTATCACACACCAGCTAAACATTGACCCGGGAGTAAAACCTGTTCGGCAGAAGTAGCGAGTGTTCGCAGCAGAACGGAACCAAGTCATCTATGACGAGGTGCGTCAACTCTTGAAGGCGCAGATACTCTTCGAGGTCGAATATCCGACGTGGATAGCAAATCCGGTGATGGTCAAAAAGCAAGGAGGAGGGTGGCGGATGTGTATCGACTACACCGATCTCAACAAACACTGCCCCAAAGACTGATATCCCCTCCCCAACATCGACAAGAAAGTCAAAGCCCTCGTCGGCCATAAAGTCTTTAGCTTCCTAGATCTGTACAAAGGGTACCACCAAGTCCTCATGAGTGATGAGGACGCGCCGAAAACAGCCTTAATCACAGACTTCGGCGTTTATGCGTACAAGAAGATGCATTTCGGACTCAAGAACGCTGGAGCGACCTATCAAAGAATGGTCGACAAAATATTCGAGCCTCACATCGGCAAGAACGTAGAGGTGTATATGGACGACATCATCGTCAAAAGTAAAGAGCCGACTACTTGTGTTGACGACCTCAAGCTCATCTTCGGCCTCCTTCGCAAGGTGAACCTTAAGCTAAACCCTGAGAAGTGTACCTTCATGGTCCGATCAGGAAAATTTCTGGGGTGCTGGGTTTCTTAAGAGGGGTAGAAAGCCAATCCATCCAAAGTCCGAGCAATCCAAGAGATGAAAGTGCCAAAAACCATTCATGATGTGCACAAATTGACGGGCTGTTTGGCCGCGCTAAGTCATTTCTTGTCTAAAGCCGCCGAAAAACAGCTCCCTTTCTTCAAGATTTTGAAAAAGGCGCTGGACTTCGAATGGAAAGATGAGCACAGGTCGGCATTCGAGGAGCTCAAGAAGTACCTAGCTATACCTCGCCGCCTCGGACGAGGCCATAAGCGCAGTGCTAGTTCGGGAGGAAGGGCGTCGTTAGCTGCCAGTTTACTTCATCAGCCGAGCACTGAAAAGGCCGGAGATGAGGTACCAACCACTTGAGAAAGTTGCACTCGCATTGGTAAATGCTGCAAGGAGATTGCGACCTTACTTTCATGCGCACTCCATACAAGTCCTGACCGACCTACCACTTCGACAAGTGCTGACCAAACCAGAAGCGTCGGGAAGGATTGCAAAGTGGCAGTCGAGCTCGGCGAGCACACCATCTCTTTTTGCCCACGTCAAGCTATCAAAGGTCAAACCTTAGCGGAATTTCTAGCGGAGGCAAAATTTACAGAAGTGCCAAAGCCGACCGAATCCTCCCTAAGCAAGACCGATGCCGAAGCTCTGACCGAACCACCAAAAGATTGCTGGAAAGTCTAAGTGGATGGGGCTTCGGGACATTCGGAAAGCGGAGCAGGTGTCATACTCCTCAGCCCAGAAGGGCAAGAGACCACTTATGCACTTCGGTTCGACTTCCCAACAACGAATAACGAGGTGGAGTACGAAGTTCTAATCGCCGGACTTCGTCTAGCTTAGGCCCTCCAGATACGAGCTGTTCAAGTCCACAACGACTCTCAAGTCATAGTGATTATTTTAATACAATTATTAGTGATTATACAGTAGAAATATCTTACAAATTGAACTGTGCTTTGTTCACATACATTATTTTAATACAAGAGATTGTCGAAAATATTGAGAACGTATTGAACTATGCTTTGTTCACATACATTATTTTAATACAAGACGTCGTCAAAAATATTGAGAACGTTGAATTTGATACACATTAAATGATGTATACATAGTTAGTGTTATTGTTGTCACAGTTCAATAGATATTTCAAATTTCAAATGATGCTAAGATTTATTTCACTACCATCCCTTGTTAATTAGTTTCGAACTTATTTTTTGAACAAGTTTAACAAGAAATTTAAAGGTCGCGTCACAGAGGACTCAAACTCGGGATCTTTGGTCCCAAAGGCTAACCTCTTACCATTAGGCCAACTCACGCACACAGTTTCGAACTTATTTTCCTCAAGTTAACTGTTTCACTTTATATTGAACTTCTTTATGGAGCATTCATCTAATATTTTGTTAACTCTCCTCAACTTTAGTTAGCTCCAATTTCAAATCTTAAAATTTTATGATATAGGAGTATATATTAACCAAAAAAATGAATCGAGAGAGTGTGTTTCAATAGTTGAAGATTGATTGGTCATAACATTTTCTGCATGGAACTCAAAACGATGAATTATTGGGAATGACATGCAGACATGGTATGTAATGAATTGCATGTTATCTTAATATAAAGAAAAATTGATGCATATATATGTAACTAAATCTGAATCATCTCCTTATGGAGGGCACCTTTTTCGTTTCTTCGATTTGGTATTATTTTGTTCAATTTTTCCGATTGATTTATTTTTTAGTATATATATATATATATATATATATATATTCTAGTAGGGAAGGGTTCGTGTGTAAATAAATCCTGACGTGAGAAAATGAGAATAATGCTTAAAGGTAACAAATTCATGCTTAAATCTGATATAGTTATGCTTAATATATAATTATTCTTATTATACCTTACAATTATGCTTAAATCAATATCAACCATAGATCTAACTAAGATCAATGGTCCAGATCTATTCATATTTCTTACACCAGAACTTAATTATTTACATATGACCTCTATTCTAGTATATATATATATATATATATATATATATATATATTAATATAGAAATAATTAAATTTACAAAATAAATAAAAATCAAAGCTCGATTTGTCTTATTACTCATTTTTCGATGTTTGAAGGAAAAAGAACAAATCGATCTTTAACTTTTATTCATTTTGTATATTTAATAATTTATAAATTAATTTCTATGATATTAGAATATAAAACAATCGAATAAAATCGAACAACATAATACCAAATCGAAGAAATGACGAAGGTGCACACGAAGATTGCCCACCATTAGAATATATATATATATATATATATATATATATATATATATATATATATATATATATATATATATATATATATATATATATATATGCTTGACTTCAAACCAAAATATTACTTAATCAACAAGACATTTTCAAAAATTAAATATACATGAATTGGATACCAATACCATCTACTAGTTTTCTAAACTATATACTACATCGTGATGAAATAGAAGTATAATATATATAGTGATGAAATTCTAAAATATTACACATCGTGAGACCAACATGAGCCAGCAATAGTCATATAGTCCAACCACCGAGTCACATCAATTCCCTATACTGGTGAACTATTAAAATAAAAAAAATATAAAAAATATAAAAAATAAAAAAAAATTAATGATTAAATACACATTATATTAATATTATCCAAACAAAATAGGCATCAACATCAAATGGGGCGTTAGGTAAGTAAATTTAATTAATACCAACTTCATTAATTATATATGGAGTCTTGACACACTCTTGGTCTTTCTTTATTTCTCAACTCAACTATGTCTCAACTTAGCTAGTGATCGATCGTGGAATTTTAGAGTGATTTGTACGAAGAAAAAATAAAGAACGCAAGAGTTTACGTGGTTCGATCTTTGATTTGATCTACGTCCACGGAGAAAAGAGTTTCTTATATTAATACTCTCGAGTTACAGAATGTGTGTCTCAATCTATCCTAGCATCACTATTTATAGGCGCCCAACAGCAGTTACAGCCGAGGTCATGGGATGCCACATCAACAATTGTGGGTTAGAGATCGTGGGTTGGAGATCGTGGGTCGGCCGAGCTTCTATGCTCTTGGGCTGCGCTGCTGGATTGGGCTGAAGTGTCTTCTGGGCCTTTCAGTGGGCCGAACTCATCTAGGCCGAGCTTATTTGTCGAGGTCCAATTACATTGGGCTGGTGCTTGTGCCTAGTAGTTGGGCCGTATCCTATCACATCCCCCCCCCCCAAAAAAGTATGGAAGCGAGGACAGGATTTATAGCTTGGATGTAGTCGAAGTTCATATCGCCTCGTTTAAATGAAGTAGGGATTGAACTGCATTGCCTCCGTCGAAATTAAGATTTCAACGTAGTCGAAGTAAATGTCGCCTCGTTTAGAGAAGGTCGGGATCGTATTGCATTGCCTCCGTCGAAATTTGGATTTCGACGAAGTCGAAGTGCATACCGCCTTGTTAGGACGAGGTCGAGCTCGGACTGCATTGCCCCGTCGAAATGCATACCACCTCGTTAGGATGAGGTCGAACTCGGACTGCATTGCCCCGTCGAAATTAGGATTTTAACGAAGTCGAAGTGCATACCGCCTCGTTTATACGAGGTCGAACTCAGACTGCATTGCCCCGTCAAAATTAAGATTTTGACAAAGTCGAAATGCATACCGCCTTGTTTATACGAGGTCGAACTCGGACTGCATTGTCCCGTCGAAATTAAGATTTCGACAAAGTCGAAATGCATACCGCCTCGTTAGCACGAGGTCGAATGCGAGCGGCATTGCTCCCATCAAAATTAGGATTTCGACGAAGTCAAAATGCATACCGCCTCATTTATATGAGGTCGAGTGCGAGCTGTATTGCCCCCGTCGAAATTAGGAGTTCGACGAAGTCGCAATGCATACCGCCTCATTTATACGAGGTCGAGTGCGAGCTGTATTGCCCCCGTCGAAATTAGGATTTCGACGAAGTCATATGCATACCGCCTCGTTTATACGAGGTCGAGCTTGAATAGGCTAGAGATGAAGGGGCGCAACTGTTGGAGTCCAGAGTAAGTGGGACACGTGTCGCTTCCCTATGCGAGCAAGTGAAGAGGCGGGATTTGAAAAGGCGGAAGATTTGCTTATAAAAGCGTCCAGCATACGCCTTCAAACATTTTCCCCCCAATTTACTGTCTCGACTTAAGAGAGAGAGTAAAAAACCCTAAGTCAGAGTTCTGCATCTGCCGCCGCCATTCGCACCATATTTCCGTGAAATTTTGTGAAAGCCGCAACAAGTTTCCTTCTTGTAATGTCTTCTTCTTCATCTTCTCTCCCGGTAGATATGGATAGGGTGAACGCAGGGGTTTCACCCTCGCCGTCTAGGGTATTTCCGGCGAGGGTTTTTTTGAATGTGTACACACGTTCGTTGATCCCGCCCAACCTTCGAGAAATCGAATTCCTACCCTTAGTTGGGTCCGACGCCGCCCTTCAATATGCCTCCATCATGAGTGAGTCGCATATGCAAAGTTTGGCTTGGAAATTTTTGTTTCCGGAGTCGACGGAGTTGGTTCTGCCTCGTATAGATGATAGGGGTAGTTCGCCTCCTATAGCTTTTTTTACTGTGTACGAAGATTATCTTCACTTCGGTCTTCGCTTTCCTTTGAATCCTATTTTTGTCGAACTTCTAGAGAAGCTCGAATTGTCATTAGGGCAGTTGGCGCCGCCCTCCGTCAAGCATATTGTGGACTTCGGGGTGGGTTTACTTTTCTCCCCTCCATGGGTTTAAGTTGGAGACGCCCTCCAAGGTGCCGAACTGACAGAAGAAAATTTTCTTCTGCCGGACTGAATTTATATCCTTGGTCCAAGGTCAAGTTCACGCCTCAAGTCACTGAGAAACCAATCAGTGATCTTGAGACGAGCTTAGTGAACCTCGGCCATATTGAGAGGGATTATTCGGAGGCCGATCTTGCGAGGTATGGGCTGAGCCCATATGACGGCACTGTGACTGCGGATTTGGGTGAGGCCCTGCTTCATATATTACACGAGGCATTGTCTGTTCGAGGTTTAACATGTGTTTTTGTGTTTGCAGTGAATCTCCAAGATCCCCAGGCCGCAGTACAGAGGAAAAAGAAGAGGGTGAGGCCCTCTCCTGCCGTAGTACAGACGGTGACTAGTACGTCGGCTGAGAGAGCAACCGACCTGACTAGGTCAGTTTCAGAGAGCTCACAGCCGGTTTCACCTCGGGCCGATTTGCCTCCACCTCAAATTATGGTGCGTCCAATTCGGGGAGTTCAGCTCCCCTCGATCGACATGGTGGGGGCTTATGGGGATGGTCAGTTGTCCGGCCAGGAGATGTCATTCCCAGAGGTGAGTACTGGTTGGTTGATTAGACATTTATGTCAGGTGTGTTCTAACATTTCTTTTCTTTGTGCAGGAGGCTGAGGTGGCTGTGGCCGGACTGAACAGCTTGGCGAACTTCGTTACTGACGGAGTTGCCAAATTCCGGAAACTCTCTGCCGAGGTAGAGGCAGCGAAGGCCGATCTTTCGGCAAAGGTGGCTGCGGCTGAGTCGAAGGCCAAGATGGCGGCGAAACGGGAGGCTGTGGCCTTCGCCGCCACCGAAGAGGCAAAGGAGAAGACGTCCGACCTGGAGGCCGAAGTTACGGAGTTGAAGGCTCAGCTCGCTGAGGAGCGGGAGAAGATGGCCCGTGCGGTTGCTGGCCAAGGTGGGATGCTCCGGGCTTTCGCCGAGCGTATATTCCGGTCCCGCCTCTTTGGTAGGGTCATTACACAACTGGTAGGTGCTATGAGCAATTCGGTCTCTGCCGCAGTCATTGACTTGATTGCCTAGGATTACCCAGGCCAGGATAAGGCCAAATATGGGTATGAGGCATGCTCTGAAGAGGAGATGCTGTGGGAATATGTTGAGGTGCTTGTGGAGAGCACTTCGGAGGTACCAGTGGTGGAAAGGCTGGCCGAGCAGAGGTCCCTTCTATCGGAGACGGCGGTTCAGAATTGTCCCGTCGACAGGGATGACAAGCTGGAGGCCGCGATCGCCGGGCTGCCGAAGGACCCAGCCACCGACGCCACTAGAGGGAGGTCGGGGGAACACGACGCCGAACCAGAGGTCGGCAGGGATGAAGGAAACCATGAAGGGGTTTAACTGACTCCTCCCATGTGTTCTTTCACCTTTTTTTTTTTTTTTTTAGCCTTGTACTTCGTCACCGCTAGGGTGGCGTTTCTTTTGCCGTATTCGGCTTTAAATAAAAAAGCCTCTTGTTGAAACTTGCTTGTATCTATTCTTTGTAGTCTGCTCCTGATTTTTACGATACTTCTCACTTCGTGAGAGAAATATCCGAACTTCGTCAAGCTGTTGAAGTAGCCGAGATCGATGCTTCGAAATGGAAAAAATAAGCTGATAACATCAAGGTCGAGGCTGGAGTGAGACTTAGAGCGGCTCAGGAAAAACTTGACGAAGTGCATGCTAGGTATCTGGAGCTCGATGACAAGTACCAACAAGCTCTGGACGACATCAAAACTTTCAATGAGATTGTCGTGGAGCATACTGAGTATGAGGCCATAATTCACCGAGCTGGCGGATCCACGATTTCTGAGACCTATAGTAAGGTCAAGGACCTCAAGGCTCGGTGCTGAAGCTACATGGAGCAATATGGGAATGACTCTTGGCAGCTTCGGGAGGAATTTAAAGAGCTCGTGCGAGTAACGAGCATCTACGAGACAGTCCTTGATAGCTGTCCGAAGTTGAAACGACGTATTTTGTCAGAGGCTGAGTTTTTAACTTCGGCTACCCCTGGTTCGGACTTAAGGTTGCTTGACCGCACTTCTAGAGAATTCTTGGAAGGTGAATCTTCAAATTCGGCCTGATCCTAGGATTGTCGCACGCCATTCTCAAGAATTCTACAGTCAAGAGCGGCGGTTGGCGCCTGGACGAGGTCGAGGTCGAGCAAGCCAAAAGTGTCCGAGGTCGTGGAACTCCGAGTGGCCGAGGTAGAGGTCGAAGTTCAGCTCCCGGACGAGGTAGAGGTAGGCTTAGTGTAGATGATATTTTGAACTTTAACTCTGGTAGGGACTTTGCCAGAGATTGGCTTAGCTTTAGTGAGCCTAGGCCTCCGGGTTCCTCGTAATACTTGTACATTTTCCATTTACATGAAATAAAACGGAAATGTTGCACTTTTATTTGAGCTTTTCATCTTCGTTTTTAACTAAGGTAGATTCCCCTGTTTTAAACGAAGGCAACTTACTTCGCCATGAAATAAAGTTCGGCCTTAAGTGGGTTACTTCGTCATAAGACGAAGTTTGACCTTAAGTGGCGCACTTCGTCATAAGACGAAGTTTGGCCTGAAGTGGCTCACTTCATCTTAAGACGAAGTTTGGCCTTAAGTGGCACACTTCGTCATAAGACGAAGTTTGGCCTGAAGTGGCGTACTTCGTCATAAGACGAAATTTGGCCTGAAGTGGCTCCCTTCGTCATAAGACGAAGTTTGGCCTTAAGTGGCACACTTCGTCATAAGACGAAGTTTGGCCTGAAGTGGCGTACTTCGTCATAAGACGAAGTTTGGCCTTATATAACTCGTCCTCTTCATAAGACGAGGTTAAGGTTATATGGGTTCCTTATTTGTCGAATTTATCGATTAGGGGTGGTCCCCTCACGCGCGTTTAGATGTTATTCCAAAATTGGAGTTTTGGTTTGTTTTTGTATTCCTCGTCAGGAATTTAGTTTATGTGTTTCGAGATAAAATGTAAAAGTGGAAGAAATATGCAATACTAAAATATGCAAGACTCGAACTTTATTGATAAAAATAAGACACTTTTAAAAAGATGAACACAATCTAAATCAACCTAACAAGCTATTTACACACACCTGCTTCCACTTATAGATAATATCTCTTTAAATGAGAAATGTGTCAAGTTCGGGGTATTGGCTCACCAGATAAATAGGCAAGCTTGTATGACCCTTTGCCGAGGACTTCTTAAACTCGGTATGGGCCTTCCCAAGTGGCTTCTAGCTTGCCGAGCTTCTCCACCTTACTGTCCTCGTTATTCCGAAGCACAAAGTCACCTATTTGGAATTGATGGTGCTTTACCCGGTTGTTGTAGTACCGAGCTACTTGCTGTTTGTACCGAGCTTCCTGTATATAGGCTTGTTCCCACTTTTCTTCTAGCAAATCCAGGTCAGTTCGAAGTTTCTCTTCGTTGTCCTGGGCTGCGAAGTTAAGCGTTCGGGGGCTCGGCAAGCCGATCTCTACCGGGATCACTGCTTCAGTTCCGTAGACCAAACTATATGGTGTTTCACCATGTGAGGTTCGGGGAGTAGTCCGGTAAGACCATAGAACTTGGGGCAAGTTTGCCGCCCAATCTCCTTTGGCCTTATCGAGTCGGGTTTTTAACCCTTTGACTATCGTTCAGTTCGTAACCTCGGTTTGGCCATTCGCTTGAGGATGAGCTACTGAGGTGAACTTTTGTTAGATATGGAGTTCGTCACACCATTCTCTGAACGTCCTGTCTGTGAACTGGGTTCCATTGTCTGAGACGAGGACGTGAGGTATGCCGAAGCGACAAACTATGTTCTTCCAAATGAAGTTTATGGTGTTTTTACTTGTGATCCGTGCCAGAGGTTCAGCTTCCACCCACTTCGTAAAGTAGTCGATGGCTACAATGAGGAATTGTAGTTGACCGGGAGCTTTTTCGAACGGGTCAACGATGTCTATTCCCCATTGCATGAACGGCCAAGGGCTTTGCATGCTGGCCAGTTCGGTCTGTGGCAACCTTGGAACCGTCGCATGGATTTGGCACTTCGGACACTGTTTGACGAGGTCGATAGCATCCTATAACATGGTGGGCCAATAGTATCCCGATCTCATGATCTTCTTGGATAGGGCGCGAGCTCCGATGTGACTGCCACATGACCCTTCGTGGACTTCGCACAATGTGTAGTCCGCTTGGTTGGGCCCCACACATCTTAGGAGAGGCTGGAGGTAGGATTTTCTATACAGTACTCCCTGTTCTAGGACGTACTTGGTGGATTTAGCCAGGAGCTTCTTAGCCTCGACCTTATCAGTTGGGAGTTCGCCTTTTCCTAAATAGTTGCGAAGTGGAGTCATCCAGTTCGGTCCGTCTTCGGTTACTACATTAACTTCGGCTTCATCAATACTTCAGAGTTGTACCTCTTCCACTGGAGAGGTCGTTGAAGACGACGCGAGTTTGCTCAGTGCTTCAGCTCGATTATTGTCTCCTCTTGGGATTCACACCAACTCGAAGTATGAGAAGCTCTGTTGTAGGATCTTGGCCTTATGGAGGTATTTCTTCATTCGTTCACCTTTGGCCTCGTACTTGCCTAGCATATGGCTCACTACGACTTGAGAGTCGCTATGAACTTGAATGGCTTTTACTTGGAGAGATTGGGCTAGCCGAAGTCCAACGATTAGAGCTTCGTACTTCACTTCGTTATTTGTGGTCGGGAAGTTGAATCGGAGTGCATAGGTGGTCTCCTTCCCTTCCGGGCTGATGAGTAAGATCCCGGCTCCGCTTCCTTTGTTGCCTGATGCCCCATCCACGTAGACCTTCCAACAGTCTTGCGGCGGTTGGTTTGGGCTTCGGCCCTTGATTTGTCTTCGGCAGGTCCGGCGGGCTTCTGCACCTCCGTGAACTTGGCTTCTACTAGGAAATCGGCCAAGGCTTGCCCTTTAACGGCCTGACGAGGTACAAAGGAAATCGCGTGCTCGCCGAGTTCTACAGCCCATTTGGCGATTCACCCGGATGCTTCTGGTTTTGTGAGCACTTGCCGAAGTGGGAGATCGGTCAGCACTTGTATTGGATGCGTGTGGAAGTACGGTCGAAGTCTCCTTGCTGCATTTACCAATGCAAGTGCGACCTTTTCCAAAGGTTGGTACCTCGTCTCCGGTCTTTTGAGGGCTCGGCTTATGAAATAGACGGGTAGTTGACGACGTTTCTCCTCTCTTACCAGGACCGCACTGATTGCCTCGTCCGAAGTGGCGAGGTATAGGGAAAGGACCTCGCCCTCTTTTGGTACAGATAAAGTAGGGAGGTTTGCGAGGTACCTCTTTAGGTCGTCGAAAGCTTTTCTGTGCTCGTCGTTCCACTCGAAGTTCGGCACCTTCTTTAGTATCTTGAAGAACAAGAGTTGTTTTTTGGCGGCCTTAGATAGGAAACGACTTAGCGCAGCTAAGCAGCCCGTCAGTCTGTGCACATCGTGGATTGACTTCGGCACTTGCATTTCTTGGATGGCTCGGACTTTTGATGGGTTAGCCTTTAAACCTTCGCGTGAAACCCAACACCCTAGAAATTTTCCAGATCGGACTATAAAAGTACACTTTTCTGGGTTTAACTTTAAATTCACTTCACGAAGTAGGCTAAGAACAACTTTGAGGTCGTTTACACAAGTGGCAATTTCCTTGCTTTTAACGACTATATCGTCTACATACACTTCGATAATTCTACCGATGTGGGCCTCGAATATTTTGTCGACCATCCTTTGGTATGTAGCTCCAACGTTCTTCAGTCCGAAGGGCATCTTTTTATATGCATAGATACCGAAGTCCATGACGAAGGCGGTCTTCGGTGTTGGTGATACCCCTTGTACAGGTCTAAGAAGCTGAACATCTTGTGGGCAACAAGAGCTTCGACCTTCTTGTCAATGTTGGGAAGGGGGTAGCAGTCTTTTGTGCAGTGCTTGTTGAGGTCGGTGTAATCTATGCACATCCGCCATCCCCCTCCCTGCTTTTTCACCATTACGGGGTTGGCCAACCAGGTCGGATATTTCACCTCGAATAAAATATCGGCCTTTTGCAGTTGTCGCACCTCGTCATGGATCACTTGATTTCTTTCGGCTGCAAATGCTCGCTGCTTCTGCCGAACTGGTTTCACCTCAGGATCAATGTTGAGGTGATGAGTGATGACGCTTGGTGCCACCCCAGTCATGTCTAGGGGCGACCAAGCGAAGACATCTCTGTACTCCCGAAGTAGCCGGATAATTTGACTTCGGAGCTCGTACCCTCCGACGAACTCTACTTTGACGACCTGGGCAGGGTCATCTTCGTATAATGCGACGTCTTCAACCGGCTCGATAGATGATGGCGACGTCGGCTCCATCTCTTCGGAGTCCTGTAGTTGTTATGTCTGAGGATGCTGCGTCCCGGAGCCTCAGAGTGTGACCTGCATGCACTCCTTGGCTTGCAGCTGGTTTCCCCGAAGTGTGATCACTCCGTTTTTAGACGGAATTTTGATCGTCAGGTGGTAGGCCGAGCAGATCGCCTTCGCCGCTATTAGCCAATCTCTCCCTAAAATGATATTATCAGGGGAGCTGGCTTTTACGACGAAGAAGTGGATTATCTTCGTAGTAGATAACGGGCTCTTCCCAACGGTCACGGGAAGTGAAATGATGCCTTCCGTCGTCGTTTCTTGCTGTGTGAAGTTCTTCAGTGGCATGGGTGCCGGCTTTAGACATGCTTCTTCGATATCGAGCTTATCGAAGCAGTCTTTGAAAAGCACACTCATAGAGGCTCCACTGTCAATGAATATTCAGTGGACCAACTTGTTGGCTACCACGGCCTCGATTATGGTGGCATCTTGATGAGGTACGGCATGGGGGACTGGGTCATTGCCGGAAAATGTGACGACCTCGTCCTTCTTGAACCTTTTCTGGCCAGGTTTTTCCCGCTGTTGACTTTGGGCCTCGGCTTTCAACGATGACTTCGTCGCGCCTTGAGGCAGTCTGGTGATGGTAGTGATGACTGCATCATATTGAGGCTGGTCTTCGTCCTCGTCCTCGTCATCGTGCCTTGACTTCTTGTCATGATGGGGGGCGCAGTTGTTCCCACCCCTATTCTTTTTCCTCTTGCCTCTCCCTCGAGGTCGGGTTTCTTGCTGGTTGAGACTTTGGTATCTCCCCAGGGTACCGTCGCGCACCAGGTGTTCGACATCCGAGGCGAGATCTCGGCAGTCCTCGGTGTCATGACCATAATCGTCATGGAACTTGCAGTACTTCTCTTTGGATCATCATTTCGATCCACCTCGGGACAAGGGTGGTGGCTTCTCGAACAAGTTCGCATGAAGCTCGTATATTTTGGCCCTGGACTTCGTCAGCGGTGTGTACTGACTTCGGTCTTGGTTGGGCCGAGGTCCTAGGCGAGACTCAAGGGGTCCTCGCTATAACCTTTCGAGGGCACTTCAGCGACCTTGCCCATGATCGGTGCGTTCCTCTTTCTTCTTCTTCTCATTGTTTTCAGGCCGATCTGCTGCCCATTTTTTCCGATCGGCCTCGTCCGCCTCCGCGAACGTATCAGCAATCCTCCATAGCTGCCTGGAGGTCGTTGGACGCGCCTTCACAAGCTCTCTGAAGAGAGTCCCGGACTGAATGACGTTTTGAAACGCCAAAATGAGAACGTCGTCGGAGAGACGATCGACTTTAAGGCTCTCATTATAGAAACGGGCCAGGAAGTCGCTGATCGTTTCTCCTCGCCCCTGCCTTAAGGTGAGGAGCTGGGCCGGGCTGATTTTCGCCTCAGCTTTCTGGAAGAAACGACGCTCGAAGGCGTCGAGTAGGTCGGCGTACGACCCTATGCTGCCATTAGGTAGGCTGTCGAACCAGCTTCTGGCGTTGTCCACCAGCAGCTCGGGGAAGACTTTACACATGTAAACGTCTTCGGCGAGTCCTTGGTTCATCATGTTATACTGGAACCGTGATAAGAAGTTGCTGGGGTCGTGTGACCCATTGTAGGGCGGGATAGGAGGTACTCTATACGTCGACGGGATGGGAGTATAGAGTATCCTATTGGTGAAGGGGGTGGAGATTCGACCGTAAACGGTAAATCTTCCCTGGTAAGGGTTTCCTTCGTCACGCCGAAGTGGAACGACGTTTTGACGAGGTGACGTTGAACCGCGCTGAGGTGAAGCGCGGTCGTTGTTCCCACGGCGATTGTAGCTCAGTCGCCTTTGGGGAAGTTCGGCAATCCTGTCTCCAACGATCTGGAGACTTGGGGATCGCCATTGTGACGGTTCGACCCCGTCTTCTCCACCTCAACTCTGTTGTCGATGTTGATCGACAAACTTAAGGAAATCTTGTTCGTGGAGGTCCAAGTACGCCTTCAGTGCATCTCCAAGCTCGGGTTGGAGTGCGGCGTTTCTGGGTCGGTGGCCGCCCTGATCTGGCTCACTGCCACTAGCTGAGTCACCTAACTGGCCTGGTGACACATCCTCCAGGTGGCCTTCCGGAGTTTGGTGGATTATAGGCTGCTGGTCACGTCGGACTTGGGAAGCAGTTTGCCGAACTTAGCTTACGTTGGCTTCCTCCTCGTTGGCCAGCGTGTGAGGTGGATTGGTGGGCAGGTTAGCTTGGTTCTGCTTTGCCTTGGCAGCAGCAGTGGCAGCAGCGGAGCGGGCTGATTTCACCATCGTATCTTCACTCAAAAACGTTTGATCGACTTCACAAAAAGAATTTTTCGATTTCCCACAGACGGCGCCAGTGATCGATCGTGGAATTTTAGAGTGATTTGTACGAAGGAAAAATAAAGAACGCAAGAGTTTACGTGGTTCGATCTTTGATTTGATCTACGTCCACGGAGAAAAGAGTTTCTTGTATTAATACTCTCGAGTTACAGAATGTGTGTCTCAATCTATCCTAGCATCACTATTTATAGGCGCCCAGCAGCAGTTACAGCCGAGGTCGTGGGGTGCCACATCAGTAATCGTGGGTTAGAGATCGTGGGTTGGAGATCATGGGTCGGTCGAGCTTCTATGCTCTTGGGCTGCGCTGCTAGATTGGACCGAAGTGTCTTCTGGGCCTTTCAGTGGACCGAGCTCATCTAGGCCGAGCTTATTTGCCGAGGTCCAATTACATTGGGCTGGTGTTTGGGCCTAGTTGCTGGGCCATATCCTATCAGCTAGTTTTCACGTTGCCACGACTTACTACAGTAATAATAATCAATTAATATTTTTTTAATTTTGTTTTTATTTATATGCTGTGGAATTCATGTCGGTATGTACGTGTCAAAATTGTTTTTATTTTCTGCAAATTGAAAATCACTACACATATCCAGTTTTTAATACTACATAAAGGTACGTGTGGAATACAGAACGGGCAAAATAGAAAATATAAAAATGAAAACTGTAAATCTAGAAGCAAATTAAGTGAGTATCTAGTCCAGTGATGTAGTGTATATAGTACTCTCCATTCCATTTAAATTGAACAATTTTTTGAATATATATGAGTATGAAATAATAGAAACTGTTTAATTTAAATGGGACGAAAGAAATATACAAATTGACTAATTCGATCCACATTTGGGGCATGTTTGGTAGCCTAGATATTTCATGATATCTAGGCTTATCTCGGGTAATACACCGTTTGGTATCCGAGAATCAATTTACAGGCCGGCTCGTATTTTAGGTCCAGCCCGGTCTAAAACACTGTTACACCTCACAGTTTTATCCGACATCAACCCTCGGATAAAGCAAGATAAAACATTGTTCCAATTTAAAATATTATTTCCTCCACTTTTACCATTTTTCTCTCATCTCTTTTTCAATTTAATGTTCGATTCTTTTTTTCAATTTTTTTAATTTATTTTTTTCAGTTTTTTTATTTATTTTTTTCAGTTTTTTTTCCTTTATTTTTTTCCAGTTTTTTCTAATACTGTTTTTTAATTTTGTTTTTTTATGTTTTCAATTTTATTTTTTTCAAGGGTATTTATGTAATTTGTAATTTTGTCATGAGTTAATATAATTCTACCAAACACACAAATACATTTCTTATCTCAACTTATCTCACCTTGTCTTATCTCAACTTATCTTACTCTTGCTACCAAATGAGCCCCAAAAGCGCTAACTAACTCATTGGTATGTTGGTTTAACAGTAATGATGTTAATACTACCTCCATCCCACCTAATTGTCGCATTTCACTTTTTGACTTTTTCCGGCACGCGTTTCCATCGAAACCTAGTACGGGTTTTTTTAAATATAATTTTAAAATATTTTTTCTTTTAGGGATACTATGAGTGTCATAGTATCCCGTAAAAGAAAAAATATTTCAAAATTATATTTTAAAACCCGTACTAGGTTTCAGTGGAAACGCGTGCCCAAAAAAGTCAAAAAGTGAAATGAGACAATTAGGTGGGATGGAGGTAGTATTTGAGATTTTCGTAATAATGATATCTCAAGTTTGATTGCGTGACACAATTTTTGAAATTTAATATTAAAATTGTTTTAAAAGAACTATTTTATCTATTGGTTATACCTTTTCAGTTCAAAACTTTCCTCCATCCGATTGCAATTCATTTTCTTCCTTTATTTCTTAATATAATAATAAATGAATAAGCTCTCAAAAATATACAATTAGTACATATACATACAGGATACGAATGAGTTAGTGATTAAAAAATAACTATTTGTTTAGCATTATTTTAATTAAATGAATAAAGATACCATATTATGTTGACTTTAGGTCTTTAAATCAACTTGTGGATTAATAATTGCAGATGAAAAGTTTGTAATAGCCTGGATAAGACATACTTAGTATTCATTTTTTTTTTATTAATAATCAGAAAAATGAAATGACATTACTTATCTGGGTCAAATTGGTCCGATCAGATTTATTGTACAATTGTTTTGCATAATTTCACAACAAAATTGCATCGAAATTCATAAATTAAAAATGTGTCGTGTACTGCGAGGACCGAAGAACCATAGATTTGGTATTTTTTTTTATATATATTTTTTTAAAGTACTTTAATAATCGGTTCTAAAGAAAGGCACTTTAATAATATATCCTAAAAAAAGTACTTTAATAATCACTAATAATTGTATTATCTTTCAGAGATGGCCTCTTTTCGTATTTGTCTTTTGGTCAATCTCTTCAGTTCTTGTAAAGAGTTGGATCTTCTGTCAATCCTTCTCAGGTTAGTTCGGGTTTTTTCGGTTTATAATGGAGGTAGCACTCATTTTTAATGTCATCTTCAACAGACTCTGTATAATCATACTTTGAGTTATATAGAAGTTGGGGGTCTGGTCTGCCTAACCCCTAACCCTCTCGGGTGTTTTGTTAAAAAAAAAACAAAAAAAAACATATTATTACAAAACATAGAAAAACACGCTAGTTGAGCAAGCTTACCAAAAAAAAACTAATAGCAAAAATAAATATATTAGCCGATGAGGACTTGGACAAGTGACAAGGTGGAGGCACCCAAAATCTTTCCTTCGTGAGAGGTTTCGAATATATAATTCTTATATGAGTAGATATGTAATTCTCAAAAAAACAAATAATGGTCTTTTACTTTATCTCGATATATCAATAACAAATAAATAAAATACTTAATTCACAATTCATCTCTCATATACCTAATCTAATTTGACTTTAATACCTTTAAATTTTTTATTTATTTTTTTCAATTTTATTCTAAAATACTTCATGTTTAACATCTGCATCCGCCCCTAGGAAAGTATATAAATTTTTTAATGAAAAAAAAAAAAAACGTTTTGCCCGCTTCACTGTGGGCCAATGAACCTCTAATTCAAAGAGCCGGCAAGGAGTACTGCGACTATTGCAATACTCTCATCTTTATTTAATTTTTTTCGTTTCTTGAGTTATTTAAAGTGAGATTAGAAGAAACAAGCAGAAGATAGATATTCAGCAATAATTAAAATTTAAAACGGAATTTTCCATCACAGTTTGACAATTTTTTTGGAGCGCACGTCATGAAATTATTGAAAAAGCATTTCGACAATAGATGACTTTTTTCTTTTTCTTTTTTTTTTTCATGGAGTGAGATCTACTATATCTGGTAAAAATGAAATAACACTACATTACAGTAAAAATTAAGGTAAGGTTACGAAATCCATTAGTATTTAAGCTTTTAAAATTTAGAGTTTCAACCACCATATATATTTTGATTAGATTCTTTTAATTAGCAATACGATTTTCACCATTTAATTTAGATTCTTGAGACTCTTGACGCGTTCTTATATAGTTTTATCCCCAAATGGCTCGTTTGGTAGCAATACCGAGAAAATGGCGGATAAGAAAATGTGTGATGAGTTGAGATAAAAAAAGTATGATAAGTTGGGATAAGAAATATTTTGTGTGTTTGGTACAAACATAGATAAGTTGGGATAAGAAATATAAAAAATTAATAATTAAAATTGAAAATAAAAAATTGATAATTAAAATAAAAAATAAAAAATTGATAATTAAATTAAAAATTAAAATTGATAATTAAAATTGAAAATAAAAAATTGATAATTAAAATAAAAAATAAAAAAATTGATAATTAAAATTAAAAATAAAAAATTGATAATTAAAATTGAAAATAAAAATTGATAATTAAAATTAAAAATAAAAAATTGATAATTAAAATTAAAAATAAAAATTGATAATTAAAATTGAAAATAAAAAATTGATAATTAAAATAAAAATAAAAATTGATAATTAAAATTAAAATAAAAAATTGATAATTAAAATTAAAATAAAAAATTGATAATTAAAATTGAAAATAATTTTTTTTAATTAAAACTAAAAATAAAAATTGATAATTAAAATTGAAAATAAAAAATTGATAATTAAAATTGAAAATAATTTTTTTTAATTAAAACTAAAAATAAAAATTGATAATTAAAATTGAAAATAAAAAATTGATAATTAAAATTGAAAATAAAAATTTGATAATTAAAATTGAAAATAAAAAATTGATAATTAAAATTGAAACTAAAAAATTGATAATTAAAATTGAAAATAAAAATTTGATAATTAAAATTGAAATAAAAAATTGATAATTAAAATTGAAACTAAAAAATTGATATTAAAATTGAAAATAAAAAACTTATCACAACTTATCCGGGGGTAGATGCGGTATAGTATATGCCAGTGTAACAGTGAATTTAGTCCGGGCCCAAGTATTTTCGCGGGCCGATGGCATTATTTTTCTCGGATACCAAACACTGGAAAAGTCGAGATAAATTTTCTTATCTAGGCTTTTCCTGAATTATACTGGCTACCAAACGGGCCCAAAAAGTATAGAGTCGTGACTCGAGGTCTTAGACTCTTTAATCTTTCATCTTTCAGCAATAGTGTTCTGTGAATTAGTATATCCACTAGAATGTTCTATGCATCATCTCATTATTATCAGTAGTCTATAATATATCATGTGAAAACTAGCTCAGTTTTGTCTAATTAATTCTTGTAGGAACTATTAAATAATTAGCAGTGTTTATGCGCATTAATTAATCAAAAAGTAGATGCTTCCTTATGGTTTTCAACAAATTAAAGAAATGATTTTTTAATAATTTTTTAATAATAAATTTATGCACAAGAATATTGGCTCAATAAATTATGACTAATAAATTATATGAATTTAGTAAAATAATAGTCCCTCCGCCCCACCCTCGATGACGCATTTGGTTTAGGCACGTGATATAAGACAAGAGTGTTTAGTATGTAAAGTGTATCGTGTTTAGGGATGTAATGTGGTTTATGTATTTAGGTATATTTTAAAACTAGAGCATCATAGATGCATAAAAACATATTGATATCTGATCTTAAATGAAAGATCGTATCAAGACCTTTAATTTGATATAAAAACCATAAAAATCGGAGAACAAACGAGCAAGTTATGATAATTTAAACTTTTACAATTTAAATTATATTGGGATATACGTGCTGAGTGTTAAGTGTAATAACGGATGGAAAAAATGCAAATTAAATTGTTAACTTTGTCTGAAGTTACATATTTTTCCCCAAATCGAAGCTGACGTGCCTATGAAGTAGCAGCCGGGAATCTGAGTTGGATTTCTCCGACCGGCAAACTAAACGACGCCGTTTTAACTAAAGAATACGACGTCGTTTCTTCAATTTAATTCAGCCCGACCCAGCCCTATTAAATTGGGTGAAAGAACTTGAAACCCTAATCCTAAAACTACTCCTGTAAATCATCAAATTTCTGTTGTTCTTCTCTCGATTCTTCTCATGAATGGCGTCTTCCTCACATGTCGACCACCATTTAAATAATTGAGGAAAAGTCCACACCTATCGACCACCATTTCACAGACAACAAATCGAGACCACAACGGCCTCTCTCTCCCTCTTTTTTCGTCTTCACTAGCTCGCTACTTAGGGAATTGCACCCATAAACTTCGTGCTCTCCCTTCTCAGAAGATTTCCAGTTGGTTTTGAGTTGATTTCGAGTTATGTCCTGTGGATGTTTGATTTCGAGTGAAGAACTGATCAGGGTTCGGTGGAGTATGTGAATAATCAAACGACGTTTAATCACACGAGGAAACAACGTCGTTTGGCTCTCTGTTGTTTTTATTTAAATTAAAATGCCAAATGTATTATTAAAATGCCATTGCCTATTGCCATGTCAGCTCCGACCTTGCCGGAAATTTCATTGGCGGAAAAATTGAACAACTTAAAAAGTTAGCGATTTTGGAGAAAAAATTGAAAGTTAACAGTAAATATGCAATGTCAGACAAAGTTAACGATTTAATTAGCATTTTTCCATAATGATTTTACTAATTGTTCCATTTAAACTCTAATTATTTCCCAAAAGGAAAACGTGTCATCTAGCGTGGGACGTCCCAAAAATGAATACGTACACTACTAGAAAATTAGCCTATTACTACATTAACTTTGTGGCACTTTAAATCACATGTCACGAGAAGCACTCTAAGGATACCATATATTTCTGACTACATTTTGCTAAAAGCTAATAAGGCAGTGTAGAAGAAACGTCACTATAAAACTCATTTAATGACATCGAGTTATGTAGCCTAAACATTCCAAAATAAAAAAATAAAATAAAAAAGGAACGAAAAAGAAAAATGGGAAAGAAACAAATATTGACACCCTTACGTGGTAACAGGATAGGTTTCCGTTTCCAACCAAAATAATCATCTAATTATTTTTCTTAAAAGAAATTCGCCAAGTAAAATAAATCAGTGATCGGAAATATAGTTAATTATTATAAAAAGAATATTATACTACAAAACACTCGAATAAATGCCCCCCTATAGAAAATACAAAGAAATTACAAAATACCTTTATTATTATTATTATTATTATTATTATTATTATTATTATTATTATTACGGGAATTAAAAATATATATATATTGTTGTGAGATATAATAATTATAATAAATTTAAATGAAAATAAAAACGTAACTTCTATGCTAAAATAAAATACTACAAAAAATTGCAAATATTATTACTATTCATGAATTATTTTTTCGAGGGCATAATAAAAGGTCCAAAACTGATACCATAAAAATATTAATTTTACTGTACTTATTAAGTTTAGCTATTTTTTTTGTCTTTTAAAAATTCAAAAAATAATTTGCCTTGGTAGAGAAACTGCCCACTCCTCCACTAATGAACAAATAGAGGCGCAAGTTCTCTATCAATAATAAGCGATTGGGTTGCAGAAAACTAGTAAACTACTTAGATACTGGCTACGCACAAACACAAAGCAAAAGCTGGAGGTTGAGCGAATAGATTGTTGTTGGATTACGAAGAGATCTAATCTGATCTGGCTACGCCGATTTGAGGTGATGGGGGCGGCTAAGCATTTTTTTTTCTTAATTAAATGTATGCATCATCTCCTTAGGGTGTGTTTGGTAAAGAAGATGAACCAAGATGAGAGAGATCATCTTGGTTCATCTCACTGTTTGGTAACCAACTAAAATAAACTGGAGGGCCCGAGATGAATACAAGGCCCGTTGATATTTCACTGTTCCGCCTTGTTTAGTCATCTCACGTTTTTGGTCGGATGAGGTGAACTCATTAAAACAGTAACACAATATTTTCTCTCTCTTACCATTTTACCCTTATGTATTTATACGATTTTAAATAATAATAATAATAATGTAATAAAATAATAATAATAATAAATAAATAAATAATAACAATAATAGTAATAATAATAATAATAATAATAAATTAATAATAATAATGTAATAAAATAATAATAATAATAATAGTAATAGTAATAGTAATAGTAATAGTAATAATAATAAATAATATCAATAATAGTAGTAATAATAATAATAATAATAATAATAATAATAAATATTAATAATTTAATAAAATAATAATAATAATAATAATAATAATAATAATAATAATAATAATAGTAATAGTAATAGTAATAGTAACAATTATAATAATAGTAATAATAATAATAAATAATAATAATAATTTAATAATAATAATAGTAATAATTATAATAATAACAAGAATAATAATAATAATAATAAATATAATAATAATAATAATAATAATAATAATAAATAATAACAATAATAGTAATAATTATAATAATAACAAGAATAATAAAAATAATAACTCAACAATATAATAATAATAATAATAATAATAATAAATATATTAATAATAATAATAAATAATAACAATAATAGTAATAATTATAATAATAACAAGAATAATAAAAATAATAACTCAACAATATAATAATAATAATAATAATAATAATATACAGAGTAATAAATAATAAATAATAAAGGGTACTATTTAATCTCAACGATAAAAAGTGAAATCGGTAGGGGTATTTAATAAGGGTAAAATAGTCAATTTAAATTTTAATCTAGAGTTTTGCAATTTGTACCAAACACAATATGATATCATCCGGGTCTGAATTTTTTGCTACCAAATGGTGAGATGAATGATTCATCTTGACACTATTCATATGAGTCATCTTGAGATGAATCATCATTCTTCATCTTGAGATGATTACCAATTATGTTGATTTTTTAACATGGTTTGAAATCACTCCAATTATGTTGATTTTTTAACAGATTTTCACAGCAGAAATTGTAGGTTGTAGTGGAGGATTATAGGAGTTTTGCAGGTAATGGTGATTTTTGTTTATATGTATTATCACTGTGATGTGAAGTACTAATCTACTTGAACCTTGCACGACTTACGGAGAGCCCAACAAGATACAGATTACAGGAAACACCCCAGAAGTGGAAAGCGGCAGTAAGAATGCTGAGGATTCATCTCGACAAACGATTGGCTTTGTACGATTTGAATGAAACTAGTAGCAATTATCGATTGTAAATTGTCACTCTTTGTTGAGGAAGACAATTACTCTATGCATGATTGATGTGATCTTGATGCGCACTTTTAGATTAGATTGAAGCTTGTGATAATTAGTGTTTGTAAATTGTAACTCTTGTATTGAATGTAATCTTATGGATTTGAGATACCTTGTATGACTTATATATTGAATATAATATTTTCTTCAATTGATTTGTTAATTTTATTGGATTGAATGAATTCAATTTACACGTTTGATATATTGAATTTTAATGTTTTAAATTAATGTGAAAAAATTGATATATACATTTGGAATTAAAAGTATAACTATAAAAAATAGAAGATGAGAATGTAATTCTAACAATTTAAAAGAGAGAGAAAATTATAAATATTTTTAGGGCATTTTTTTTATTTTTCGGCTAAGAAAAATTAGTGCTCTTATAGAACACATATCATGGCACTTTACAATGCCTTTATATCCTATAAGTGTGGACATTTTATGTGTATTGACAGAACCCGTCTTATGGCATTTGATTTATTGTTACACTTCATAATGAGACACTTCCATGAAATGCCTTAATATTCAAAGTGCCTCAATAATTGGTTCTTGGTGACACTTTTAAGTGTCTTTTTATCCCATATTTCTTGTAGTGGTATCATCTAAAGTGGGGCGGAGGGAGTAGTCTCTTTGCCCCCGTTATTTCCATTATATTTTTCATTTTGGGCCGTTAGATGATATTTCCGTCAGTCTTCTTTCCCTAATTGGAAAAAATATAAACGAACAGTTAGTTTACTTAACCAGCTCAAGAAATTAATTTAGTTTGTTTTTATTATTTTTCAGTAATTATAATTCTAATCCATAAAATAATTATTCAAGTATCCAAAAAAATTAATTTCGAAAGTGTAAATATGTTAAATTGAAAAAGAAATATTCACTAATTAAAACACCGAGGGATAAAATTAATTTAAGAACAATGAATTTTAGCATAACACATGTGTTTGGGTGAGATTAAGTTGGATAAAATTAGTCGATATACCTATATCTCTCAAAGTAAACGGTCTCTTATCAATAAATTATTATCCCTTAATTCTATGCCGAAAATAAACAAGACATAAATAATCACATAATTAACTTTAAAGAGGAAATTAATGGCCGTGACTTGCTTACCCTAGCTACTCCGTCAAAGATTTCCAACTCGTAGATTTTAGGATATAATTAAAATCACAAATTTGTTTGGTTTGAAATTTTGGTAATTTTGGTGCATGTTTGCTTGTAAAATCTTGTTTAGACTTTAGATAGACAAGAGACAAAAATCAGTGAAAAAAAATACACTTCTACCAACTATTTTTATATTTCCTTTATTATTTGTGTTAGGCGTAAACGGGTTCGAATAGAACTCGACCGAGCCTTCCTATATGAGGTGGAAGGCTCGATCAAGCCTCAGTGTGTATGGCACAAACATGCCGATAACGATATTTTTTTGTCTAATCAAATTAAAAGTGACTAGAGTTTATATATTTTTTTAAAAAAATCTAGTATTTATCTTTTACTAAGATAGTTGCTATTTTGTATCATACCCCTAAATAAAAAAATAAATATTTTTGGGATTCCAATAATACAAACAAATAAAGTTGTAATGAAACATCTTGGGTTGACAAATTAAAGTATTATGCATGTGCTGATTGACTATTGTATACAATTAAATAAGGTCAACTGCAAAAATCGCATTCAATAACTAAAAAAAATGTATATATTTCCTGGCAGCCACACTCTGGGTTTGATTTATTCTATATTCCACGCAGCGAAGGTTTATTCAGTTGAAGTAGTTGACAATTCGTAACCTAAGCTTAATCATTGGGTGACCAATTCTATCTTCATTTTAATAATAGCTAGTATTTTTTATCAGAAGGAAAAAAAAAATGGTTCTTATTGATCCACTCTATATACTATACTATACACAGGGACAAAAAAAAATGTAACCTTAGTGCACCTAGAAATGGAGGTAACACATCCACGATCCCTATAAAGGCGGGCTTTATATAATTATTAGCCACGTGAAATATTAATTGTGATGCCTATGGCTAGGAATATGGTACGTTGTAGCATAAAATTTGATGTACCTACTCAACGAATTGGTCCGAAAATTTATTCAGAATGCACATGGTACTGACTCATATATGGCCACGATGCTTCCCAAACAAATTCCACATACCAATTAAATTTTTTTTTTATGATTATTGAACTTCAACATGATAAGAAAAAACGAAAAAAAATTAAAAAATAATAAAATGATAAAAAGTCCTTCAAAATGCTAATGATGTTACCGAGTCAAATGGTTTCCACTTTCTTCCCAATTGTAAGTAAAATATTTTTGGTCTGTCTTCAAACAAGTCACGGTGATCACACACATATGCATAACATATTTCATTTATACTTATGTAAGAAAATAATTGCAATTAGAGGTTTTTCTCCTTATAAATTGCGAAGCAAAACTACTCTTGTCATTCCATGTAAAAGAATTAGGGTTTTGGTCTCTTCACAATGAAGGTAGCTAGGCTTTAATTTGTTCAACTCACAAGCACATGCATATATGTTGCTAATTAAAGTGAATCATATAGTATACATAATATATAATTCCATTTTGCAGAAAAAGATGGTGATAAATGTTCCCATGCACAACGACAAGGCCAAGTCGAAGGCCATGAAGATTGCTGTGGCTTCACCAGGTATATGTGCAGCATCTTTAATTTCTCTTGCCATATGTAATATATAATTATCTAGTTTTTTTACGACGACGATGATGATGCAGGAGTGGTGTCGGTGAGCATCGGAGAACAAAGTGATCAGCTGGTGGTGATAGGAGAAGGGGTGGATTCAGTTTCTTTGGCCAACTCTCTAAGGAAAAAATTTTGTTTTGCTGATATCCTAAGCGTAGACGAAGTTAAACCGGTCGAACCAGCTAAAACAAGTCCGCCACCTTCCCCAAAGAAGCCGCTGCTGCAGTGCTGCCAGCCTCCGCCATACTGGCCACCGGTTTGCTATGAATGCCGGCCGGTATACGATGCCCCTCCTAATTGCTCCATATTCTGATCAATTCCCTCCAGTTTTCTTTAATTATATATATATTGACTTTGAAGAGTTGTCAACTTATTATAACATAAATCGTTGTTATTATACCTCGTCTTCAATAAGGATGCTAGTACTTGCTAATGCATTCCAATCTGATTCGAAATTAATAGAGATATATTTTGTTTTTGAGAATGTGATAAGTGATTTTTATTTTTTTTATTTTTTTTGGTCTATGTTAAAATTTCGCGACGTCCAAATTTTAATTATGGGGGTTCAAAAATAATTAAATAAAATAATATATATATAGAGGCAAACCCTTAAATTAAGAGAAAAGTTTTTTTTAACCAACAATAAAAAAATGGTCTAATTTTAGCCATTTTTTTACTTATATTGACAATAATACCCTTAATGAAAAACAATTAATAAAAACAAAATTGCAAAACCTAATTCTCCCTCCTCACCTGCGTCTTTTTCTTCCCTATCCAATCCTCATTTCTCTTCTCTCTCTCCTCGTTTATAATCTGCTAATCTTGTCGCATTGCCAGAACCATCGTGGCCGCCGGAGCTATCACCGCCGCTATTCTCTATAGCAAATAGGATAAGAAGACTTGCCATGCTCACGAACATGAGCGACATGAGCGTGGTCGTGCACATGAACACGACCAAAAACAATCGTGAAGTTCGGTTGTGCACACAAACACGAAGAAAACAAGCGTGTTAGTGTAAAAAACGAGGTTGAAGACCTATCGTGCACACGAACACGAAGAAAACTAGCGTGTTCGTGCACACGATCACGAGAAACTGTAAAATCGTGCAACCCTACCGTATTTAATTTTTGATTTTGCTGCGATTATATTAGTCACAATTGGTGGAGATCGAGACTGTTGAAAGCTACCTTCTATGGGTTTTGTCTTTCTTCACTTGGGTTTTCTTGTTTTTATTTTTTGTGCAGGATTGGGCCGCAGCATACTTAGGCTGGATTGAGGGGGAGCTGTCATGGGCTCAAAGTACTGGGCTTCATCTTGGTTGGAGTTCAAACAAGAAGCCCATTAGTAGCTTCTATCCTATATAAGAAGATCTAACCTAAAGAGGATGTGGACTAGGTCAAAGGGAGATCATGGATTACGTGGCTGCAATTTACGTGAGAGAAACTACCAACTACGTATGGATCGTGGGAAGAGAGGGAAGCAAGAACGTGGGAAGGAGATGAGGGAAGTTGAACTATATACTCCCCAAATCTGCAGAAGTCGATTATGCTTGTTGGAGAAAATCTGACATATGAAGTGGATGTTGTTGTGTACCACTCAATGCTTAACTTCAACTCGACCTAATATTTTGTTTAGTGTCTATCCTGTGCCAGGTTTCAAGCAAATCCACACTTAGATTGGGGAGGAGACTTGGAAGGAAGGAAGAGCACTAGTGGAGGTTGTTGCTACATCGGCAACAATATTGTGTCTTGGCACAGCAAGAAACAGAATTGCGTAACACTGTCAACTTCAGAGGCTGAGTACGCGGCAGCGGGGAGTTGTGCTACTCAATTTTGTGGTTGAAAAGGATGTTGGAGGAATATAAACTTGAGGGGGAGGGTATTACTATACTCTGTGATAACACCAGCACCATCCACATCACAAAGAACCCTGTCAAATTTGGTCGCACTAAACACATCGACACCCGATATCACTTCCTTCGAGATTTGGTGGAGAAGAAGATACTTGAGGTAAAGTACCTTCGAACTGAAGATCAAATTACTGATATATTTACGAAACCCCTTGATTTTGAGAGATTTTCTAAACTTAGAAACTCTCTCGGAATGTGTTCCATCTAAAAAGTTAGGTGGATGTTGCTAGCTCTGCATTCTGCCTTGTGCAACCAACGAAGTTCTGGCTAGTATATCTTTCTTTATTAAAAAATAAAAAATAAAAAATAAAAAATAAAAAATAAAAAATAAAAAATAAAAAATAAAAAAAATAAAAAAAATGTATAACTTGGAGCAAAGTCATTGTCAAAGACACTGCATAAGTGTCTCCTTGAAAAGCGGTGTACATAAAAAAATTACAAAAAATAGGGAAATAAATTTATCTAGCCAGATATAATTTATAATTTTACAATGCAAAGCACAACAATATGGTTTTGGGGTCTGTGATGGAACACTTCCCTTGAAAGATTTTATTGCTTTGGATCTCTCTTTATTCTATGGGGCATAGTTGATATATCTCAACGTTTGACCTTCGTGTCAGTCGTACTTATCTCAATTATTTGTTCTCTCTCTCTCCATGTCTTAGTTTCGATTTTAAAGGTTGTGATACGAGGTCTCTCATATCATCCCTCTTTGAATCTGTGTTACCCTTCTCTCTCTGTCAGTCTATGTTATCTTCTCTGTCCTTCTCACATCTACACCCACACTGACTCAAACCACTACAAATCCTGCTTTGATTCCTTCGTCTTATGCTCCACAAGCCAAATTCTTCAACCCTTTCGTCCTCTATCAAGCATTTGGATTCATTGCCTTAATCATCGATAGTCAACTCCACTGTCAATGTCACTTAGCCTCATGCATAGACGCAGTCACTTTGTTGCCAACATTGTTATGTTCCTTGCTAAACACCAACACCAGCAGCTTGATCTTCTGCTTTCTTCACAAAAAGGGGGAGATAATGGTGATGATGCAGATGCTGAAGAAGAGCTGGCTGATGTTTATGATGAAGATAAGGATGCTGACGAAGTGAGATGTTGATTCAGCTGTGTGTTCTGCAGAGTTGGCTGTTTTGTTTAAAGTACGAGACACTTTGTTCATCTCTGCGTGTTTTGTGATTTTGATGACTTGGATTGACATTGCTGCTGCACAGTTTTTGTTCACGATGTTTTATGCTATAGACTATTGTGTTTGGTTTTAGCATTTGATTTTCAGCACTCAATTCTTGTTTGTGTTGCTGTTGGTTTTGTGAAGAAAGACAAAAAGGGGGAGTTTGTTGAAAACTACCTTCTATGGGTTTTGTCTTTCTTCACTTGGGTTTTCTTATTTTTGTTTTTTGTGCAGGATTGGGCCACAGCATACTTAGGCTGGATTGAGGGGGAGCTGTCATGGGCTCAAAGTACTGGGCTTTATCTCGGTTGGAGTTCAAACAAGAAGCCCATTAGTAGTTTCTATCCTATATAAGAAGATCTAACATAAAGAGGGGGTGGACTAGGTCAAAGGGAGATCATGGATTACGTGGTTGCAGATTTACGTGAGATAAACTACCAACTACGTACGGGTCGTGGGAAGAGAGGGAAGCAAGAATGTGGAAAGGAGATGAAGGGAGTTGAACTATATACTCCCCAAATCTGCAGAAGCCGATTACGCTTTTTGGAGAGGAGAAGATTGAATCATAGAATAGAGAGAGAGATCCAAAAGGTTGTGTGTGAGTTGGTAAACTAACTTTAGGGTTAGTATTTTTCATAGTTCTTTTCTTCAATTCTAGTTTGTAATTCTTTGTGAATTATAGTAAATCGTTTTGCCTTGAGGCACGCAAGATATCCTCATGATATCTTGCACAAAATAGTTCTGGGTTCGTGTTTTTCTATTTCAATTTTTCGTTCAAAACTTTTCGCTGCGTTTATGTTCATTGTTGCACTCACAGTGCTGCTTACAGTGAATATCTCTGTGTGTTTCCTCATGATATCTGGCACAAATTATTTTTGTGTTCTTATTTTTCTTGATCTGTTTTTCGTTCTAAAGTATTCTGCTGCATTTGTGCTCATCGAGTCTGTCATTGTACATAGCTCTGTGAGTACCTCTGTGTGTTTCTGACCACTTGATACCAACAGAGACAGCCGGAAGAAGAAGCTGAGGCGACGATCCCTTACGAATGAAGGTGCCGGCGTAACAGCTTCAATTCCTTCTAGAAAATGATAGAGAGAGAGAGAGAGAGAGAGAGAGAGAGAGAGATGGGAGGGAGAGAGATGAGGGAAGGAGGGGTGGGATCACGGCGGCGCCGATTGTTGAGATACAGTTTGGTGACGGCGCGGAAGAGTGCAGCCGGCAGAAAACATGGTGGCTGAAGCTGTTGTTTTCCAAAATTAAATTGTAGAAAACGTGAGAGAGAGAGAGTAATGAGGGGTGGGGGTGACGGGCTTGAGGGCTCGGGGAATTAGATTTAGACTTTTAGTTTTAGTTTTTTTTTATAATTTTATTAATGAATTTCATTAAGGGCATAAATGACATTACATATAAAAATGGCTAAAATTAGACTATTTACTTATGGGTGGCTATTATTTACTTTTGACTTATCAAAATGGCTACTTTTGGGTATTCTCTCTCTCTATATATATATAACTGATTGTGTTCAATTCACTATTTCTTTTAGTGAAAATGGTATGAAATACCCATTTACACTTCGCCAACAAAAATCGCACCCCATAAGATAGTTTACATAAATTATACCCACTTTTTCAGCTTTCCTTCAGCTTTTCTCCCCCTTTTTATCCTCCCTCTTCTCACTCATTCGGTGACCATCAGCCCCTCTCTCTCTCTCCCTCTCTCGCTCTTGCTTCTAATTTTTTCAGTGTGATACATCGATCCCGAGTATTACGGGCTGAATTTGCTTAAGGCGAAGAGCAACAGGTACGGGCTAGGAGTGGTGCTGCTGAAGTTTCTGACGGGAAAGAGAGTTATCTTCAACGGAGGCGAGCCGACGTGGTGGACTATGCGGTTCCGGCAATAATGGATGGAGAATTGGCTGGGATTCTGGATCCGAGGGTTGGGGCGGCGGAGGCGGTGGTTGGTGGCGTACACGGCGATGCACTGTGTGAATTTGGAGGGGAAGGATAGGCCTACAAAAACTGACATTGTTGCTAATTTGGAGCGAGCTTTGGAGCTGTGTGATGATAGCCATGGCAGCATCTCTAGTGGTCCAATCTCCATTCTTTCGGATTGAAATTCAATTTCTTAAAACAATTTTTTTTTTCTTTCTCATTTTGGCTAAATATTTGGGTTTCTTAGTGTAAAGAGTATGCTCTAACATGAGGTGGGATTTTAGGAGTTTGTAGAATATAAATTGATTTGTTATGTTTCCAATAGAAATTGTTGCTTTAGTTTCTTGAGATTACAACACTTGATTTGTTTAAGTTGATTAAGGAATTTTGCTTGCACTAACTACATCACCTCATTCAATGAAACTAGAATTTGAACTTCAAATGTGAGTATCTGTTGCAACTTTTAGATGATGAATTCACCGAATATCTATATTGCTTTTATAATTGTAACCATTTATCTCCAATCACTTTATTTTCCTGTTTTTGCATAATCATTTCCACCTAGTAATTTCTTTTACACTATGTGGAGCAGTATTGTCATTTAGTTGAATTTTTATTTCTTTTACATTTGGAATTGAAATACTCAATTGTTCCAAGTATTCTAATTGTCCCAAGTATTCCAACTGTTCTGGCTGAAATACTTGGAAATTTTGGAATTGAATTACTTGGAACAATTGGAACAATTTAGTGCTTCTATGCACAAATCACTCAATTGTTCCAACTGTTCCAAGCTTTCCAATTGTTCCGATGTTCCAATGTTCCAATTGTTCCAAGCTTTCCAATTGTTCTAAATGTGTTCCAAATGTTCCAGTGTTCCAACTGTTCTAAGCTTTTCAATTGTTCCAAGTATTCCAATTGTTCCAACTGTTCCAAGCTTTCCAATTGTTCTAGATGAAATACTTAGAACATTTGAAACTAAAATACTTGAAACAATTGGAACAATTTAGTAATTTTTTTCATTATGTAGGAGTAAACAAAATTCGTCCCAACAAAAACAAAACATATATCCATACGAAAATAAAATTCATGTCTCTGCTTAAAACAATAAAAATCCATATCCCTCATTTACATAGTTATGACTACCTAAAGAAGACGGATAAGTAGAAAATGTCTTCTCAAAGGGGAAAAAAGAAGTAGAAATTGTGCTAGCTACAAAAGGCGGTCTCTTTTTGAATTTGAATACAAGCAGAAAGGCTAAAGCTGATGAGACGAGGTGCAGGCCATTTACAATACCACCATAACTCATCTTTATTTTATAGCACAGAAGCAATATCGAATCCCACGGAGCTATTCTTCCCTGCAAACGAAGAGAAGGGCAAGAAATTAAGTCCTTGATAGCATAACAAGGAAAACCAAACTAATCAGACATAATACCATAAAACAAAAACAACACTTCATCTGAAATGCCAGCAGGAAGGTGGCAATAATGTTTTACTATACGAGATGTGGCTCATAAGTCATATGGTCTTCAGAGTAGTTTTTAACCAAAATTGCATGTATATCATCTTGAACTCCTAAATAAGATAGTCTCAGTTTATATTAAATTCAATCTGGAAAAGTGAGATGACATGATGGCCATGTTTTGAAGGTCTGAGTTAAAAACAAAAGCTTGTCAAGTACTCATACAAGGAATTAAAGCATGCTATTTGAAATCATACAAGTTTCTAATTGGCCAAGTATTATTTCAGTTACTATATAGGAGCAAAATCATATACTTAGCATCTAAAAAAAAAAACAAATATTTTTCTAATTATTACTATGTCTCAAAAAATCACGCAGCACATTATTTTATTTGCAATGTCATGATGAATAATTGGAAAAGCAAATGGAGGCCAGTTTTTCTCCTCGAGAACAATACCAGCTGAAAAGAGAGAAGAAATCAATGAGAATCGGAGATTCTTGTTTGTATTATGAAGGGTTATAAAGTAATAAAAGATCCGGTTGTAGTCAGGAGAGTACCTCGAGCAACAGCCTCTTCTCTCCGTCTTATTTCCTGCAAAACATCGCCATTGTAATTTTTTTTTATCAATTCATTTTAATTAAAAAAGAACATGCCTCAAATCAATCTTGAGAAATAAATAAAAAGATGCTCCTGAAAAGTATGATATTTCCCTTAAAAGTACGTCAAATAACAATTTGTACACACGATATGCAGAGAAATTTGTGCCAACATATTGATATGAAATACATGTTCCCTCCTTTGTAATTCAGCTTCTCTTGCCTGCAACTCTCTCTCTCTTTCTGTTCAAAATCCAAAATTAGTGTTTCTTTTCTTGGATTATGAGACCAGCCAACACTATTCCAAAAAATGAATAAAGAATATATGGCTACAAGTTAAACAATCTTAAAAAGAAATTTCAACTACCGAAGTATTATCTACCGAAGTATTATCAAGAGGAATATCAACTGGAGCTGAAGGATTGTAGAAATCAGTAGGCTCTAGAGGAAGGGGTGAAAGCCTTGAGTTTGCAGCAGAAGCAGTAGTCTGAACATATGAAAATTAAGATAAATTTACCTACAAAAAAAAAAAAGCATATATGTTAAAAGTAGTAGCATCCTAAATTTCCAAGGAAACAACAAATGTATTCTATTAGAGAAGCCACATTGACAATCATTTAAAATTTGCCAACAAAAAAAATACAAGTTTCTCTAGAAGAATTCTCCCGACTTGCTATATTACACACATGCTTGTAACTTCAAGGAGATCTAACTCAAGCCATGGGAAAGTATATGATCAATAATCAACTCTTGCTGAAGCAACAATCTAGACACGTGTTCCTTTGACTTGCTCAATTGTATAACTCCAAGCCAAGATTTAGAACATGAGATAATTGCTCAAGAAAATCATCTAAACAACCTCAGTATGCTCGATAGTGAAAATAACTAAAATTAATCTCGACAAGAAACTCACAATTCATAGAATTTATACCTGCAGCGCCATGCAAAAATGAAAGACACAAGGAGAGTAAAGAACAAAAAAGAGATAAAAACACAGTAAAGGGAAAAAAAAAAAAACAAAAAACAAGGGAGGATTGAAGTCATTGAACGGTATAAATGACACCAAAATTGCGGGCGCAAAAAATCCAGAATCCGAAGGTAGAATTCCAGCGGAGAGTACGCCACTGAGAGAGGACTTCAATCGAGCAGCAATCGCGGCGGGGAATGGACCCAGCGATAGCGAGCAACCAAAATCCTACAATAATGCAACGAAATCAGTGAATAATTAGATACTAACTCAAATTGAAGGTAAAAAGAACCCAGAAATTCGAAAGGAATCCGAGGATTGAGAGTTCGCCAGATATGGAGGCAGGTGCGTGAACCCTAGACTCAACTCCGGGCGAGAATTCCAATCGGAAAATTTTCCACAATATGGCACACAATCGAAGTAGAACTCCGACGGAAGCATTGATGAAACGCAGGGAGGTAGAAGAAAGGCGGATTGCTGCATTTTTTAGTGGCAGCGCCGGAAACCCTAGCTTCCTCTTTGTTGAAGTTGGCCTGTGATAAAAGCAGAAAAATAAGCAACGGTGGAAGAGACTATCCCGACGGCAGTTGGAGGCAGGAGGCGGCGAAATCACTGCCTAATGTAGAGAGAATTTTGGGGTAGAGAAGAGGAAGAAGGTTTCTCAGGTATGAGGAATGGGGAGTAGAAACTGAATTTGAATCGCGAATGAAAATCAAAAGGCTTCGCATCTCAAATTTCAAGCTGGAAAATTTGAGGGGTAATTTTGTCCGAAAATATAAAAAGTGGGTATAATTTATGTATGTTAAGTTGGTGGGTATAATTTTTATTGACAAAGTCATAATGGGTATTTCAAATAATGACCCTTTCTTTTAAGTGTCCCCTATCATAAGATTACACCTACTACGAAAGTATGTAAATTTACATTTAGTTTACATTTTAACCTAATTTGTTATTCTCATTTTAACAATATATATATATATATATATACACATATATATATATGGGTACGGTTCGTGTGTAAATAAATTTCAGCATGTTAAAATGAGAAAAATGCTTAAAGGTATACAAAATCATGTTTAAATATGTATACAATTATGCTTATTATATAATTGTGCTTTTTAATGTACGAATTGATGCTTAAATAAAATCATGCTTATTGTACTTTGAAACCATGCTTAAATCAATGACAGCCATAGATTTGACTAAGATCAATGGTCTAGATTCATTCATATTTAACACGTCAAGATTTATTAACATATGAACCAATATTGATAGTTAATTATGGGATTAAAATTATTGGAAGAACATAGTTCTTTTATTATCAAATTTCAAAATATATGACACTTAAAAAAAAGTGTGTATAAATAGTATATTATATAATTTCTTCCGGAAGATCCTCAACGTGTTTGACTACCAATTAAGACTATTAATGTAGGATCATGATTCATGATCATTTATGGAGATTGAAGGTAATTAATATACTCGACTGTCAATATTTATTTTTCTATTGATTCTATTTTTGTTGCATAAACAAAAATATTTTGCAATAAACCTATATCGTATCATCAACATATATTATTATAAAGATATTTTCAAGAGTAGTTATGAATTTTTGGGATATATAGCTAGGTTATTCTCATTTATCCTTGTCCATGTAATTGGTCTTTATTCAATTATATATGTTCCAATCGCAAAAACATTCATTATTCACGTCGCTTTACAGCTAATCCTAATTATGAAAATCCCCAAACGTGCTAAAACGTGCTAAAACACACAATTTTGAACTCATAAATTGAATTCAATATGACCTGCTGCGAGGAAATTTAATGGGCCTATTTTAATAATGGATCAAGCCCAGCCTAAATTCACTTTTTGTTTAGCGTAATTATATTCATAACCTCTTTTATGAAATAAAATTCTCCTTCCGGCCTTATTTATAATTGTCCAATTTTCATCTAGGGGTGTCCTGTTGATAAGTACTCCCTCCATTTCATCCAATTTGACACTTTTATTTTTTTTGGCAATTCTGGCACGTTTTTCCATGCTTGTTGATGATGGGTTTTAAAATCAATTTTTAAAGATTTTTTTTTTATGGGATACTGTGACAGTCGTAGTATCCCGTAAAAAAAATCTTCAAAAATTCATTTTAAAGTCCATCATCAAGAAGCATGGAAAAACATGCCAGAATTGCCAAAAAACAAATGTGCCAAATTGGGTGAAATGGAGGGAGTATAACTCATTACTGGAATGGCAAAAAATTAAAATCTTCTATTCTTAATCCTCATCTACCCACTCCTATGAATTTCATGTGATTCAAAATATTTTCCGAAAAACACCAATGCAATTTTCAATTACTCCATATATGAGAATACCAAGCCTATCCGAAATCAATACTTGTCAATAAAATGAAACTCTACTTGTTTTTTTTCTTCTTCTTTTTTGTTCATCTATTTCTGTTTGAGTTATTCTTCTGTCTTAAGGCTACAACGATTAATTCTTAGAGGTCGTTTGGTTCAAGTTGGATAACGGAAAGGGAATGATAATGATAATAGTTATTTTTATTAAGTGTTTGATTCAATGGTAGAAATAGAGTCACTTATGAGGGGTTCCATTTCTCTCTGTTTCCCCTCCTTATTGAGGGGTAACAATGTAATGGAAATTGATAACTTATTACTCAAAACAAACAAAAGGTTATGAAATCAATTAATTGATTCCCTTTCCTTGTCCAAAAAAATGTAAACCAAACATGGGTTTAATAGTTTCGTAGAGATTAGAATTTTTGTTTATTTGATTAAAAAATTTAATTTGGGCGTATATGGATTTCTTCTAAATAAATGATGAGGGGAGAGTCCAAGTCCCTATTTAACAGTCCAATTGGATTTTACTAAAGAAATCACCATTTTCTCGTATTAAGAAAAATAATAAAATCCCTAACCTTAAAATCTCTAAAATTTTATCAGAAGATGATTCAAGTCCCTAAATTTTTTTATCAGATGATTGACAACGGTGAGAGAAGTATCTAACGTCGACTCCCCATAATTCAACCTTCCGACTTAACCCAAAGAAGACCATAATTCATTACAACTCATAGACGTGGTACTGTAGGGATCCCATTAAAGCTCATTGCTCTTTTTTATTGCTGCATCAGGTATGCTGAATTATTGATGAGATTAGGTCTTTTCCAGGAATTTTATGAATTGGTCTGAAGTTGTGTTTCTATGTGCACAGAATTTAGTTATCACTGTATGAATTCTAACAAGTTTGTAAACTCAATCAAAATAAAATAGCTTGAAACTCAGGTATTGAAACTTACCAAAGCTCCTAACTATATATGATGGCGGCTTAAGATTGAGTCTTGCATAGGATGGAGTTTGATTCTAGACTTTTTGTGCAGAGATTTGAGTTTGAAGAGTATTGAGGAAAGATGTGAGTAAAGGCTGCATTTTTTGTTGATTTTGCACCAGTTGTTTAGGGTATATATAACATTCTGCACCAGTTGCGTTCTTACACTCTATGTCTAGTCACCATTATTATTGTTATTATTAGAGGTTGTGAACTCACAAAGTCAAATTCAATTCTTTGTTGTTCAAAATCACAAATATTGTTTTACTGGGTAAGAATGATCAGCTTTTTATTTGATTGCCGATCAAAATTAAGCAATGAATTGACTTTTTTCTAAGTCGTCTTATGCATTTCTGTATAGAAACTGAATCACTTAAGCTATGATGGGTGGAAAGCAGACGCTGAAGAAGGTGATCTCGAGCTCCGATGCTTTTTCTTATGTCACCTTTTATCTTATTTTGTTGGTACATAATCATTCAAGGCTTCGGTGCTGGATATTTGCTTCAATTATAGATCACGATTTATTGGTTGTTGTTTTGCTGATTGATAGTGCGGCACAAGAGTTGATAGGATAAGTGAGTTGCCTGATGATATTATTGTGCACATACTCTCCTTCTTACCTTTGAAGAAAGCTGCAGCCACTAGCATTCTTTCACCCCGATGGTTACATTTGTGGAAATATACACCTAAACTCAACTTTGTAGACCAAAGGGCCACATGGACTGAACGCCGTGCGCCTTGGTATGTAAATTGGGTAAACTCGGTTATCGAATCTCATAAAGCTCTCACCTTGCAAGAATTCTCAATCGATTTCCTTCCAGACAAATCAGCCCAGTGCCATATAGCCAAGTGGCTTGAATTTACTTTTTCGAGACAGGTCGAGAGGCTGGATTTGTACTGGGATAAAATGACTCATAACGCTCCAGTCTTTGAAGAGATCTTGAAAGAGGTGAACCTACAAACTAAAGACTTTAAATCTCTCAAAGTGTTGTGCTTGGGACGCTTTGGAACAACCGGTGACGCTATTGAGTTGTTCCTACGAAATTGCCCATTGCTGGAGCGGCTGGTTGTTCAAGGTGCATATATGACTTCGGATCTCGAGGTTGTAAGTGACTCGTTAAGGCACTTGGATATACGCTCGCGCACGAGTAGAAACACTATAAAAGTTTCAGCTCCGAATCTGACTTGGCTTACTGTTGACCATCATTCGGGGATGGTGTCCCTCGAGAATGTCCCAAAGCTTGTTAACATGAATTTTTCTTGTAGATTTCAGGATACATTGCATGATTTTGCAAATGCAGCAGCACAACTTGAAACTCTCATCATCATGTTATATAATGCCAAGGTTTAGACTCTGTTTTTTTCCTTTAAATCTATGTATATATACATGCTTTCTTTCTTTAATGCCTAACTCATTATTCAATAGGTGTCGTTTTCAGTCCCTGAAATGCCTAAGTTGAAGAAGTTGGTTCTGTATTATCGGTATGATCCTGAACGTATTCTACTCCCTGTTACTCGTCTTATATGGGCATCTCCTTGTCTAGAAGAATTCAAATTAGAGGTTGGTGAAGTAATCGCCCTATTTGTAATTTATATTGTATCATCTGTAAATACACTTTTATTCTCATTGTTTGTTTGGCATTTGTGGCACAGATTAGTGAGCTTCCTATCCGACAGGGTATTTTTGAAGTTCCAAAAGTGAGGCCTACATATCGGCACGAGCATCTCAAGCGTTTCGTGCTATCAGGTTACTGTGGGGGATTTTGTGATCGTATTGAATTGGTTAGATATATTGTGGATAACTGCGTTGGCCTTGAAGAGATCGTGGTTGGGCAAAGTGATCGTATTGAATTGGTGAGGGATATGGTGGATTATTGTGTTCCCCTTGAAGGAATCTTTTTCCGTACATCTTACCCTATTGAGGATTATGTGCCATCAGCTGAGGAACGACAGGCTTTCGAAAAAACCATGCTAGAACAACTACCTTCTCACATTAAACTGCGTATTGTTTAGCATTGTCATTCCCATAACTATAGCTAGTTCTGGTTTTTGTTTGTATTACTTATTTATCACTTTGAAACTAACTTTTGATTATATAATTTGTTGTCAGAGACAACACTACTTTGTTTCTTTAGCATTTGTTTGTATATTGAACCACTAGCTGTGTTGTATTGAAGTCTTATACTGGATTATTTATGAATTTGAGGCTTTATGATTGAACTGAACACTTGTTGGATATTGATGTCAGTAATGGAAAACTTACAATTTAGAAGTGAATATCAATAAGGATATTATATCGCAGTATGCCGCTCTATAAGGATAGGATTAGAATATACTGTATGAGAAAATATGGCTGCTATTTCTTCTCTTTGGTACAGGTTCTGGTCCTGCTGCGAGGTGTGTTGCTGGGCTCCCTTGCGTCGAGTGCATGCTGTTTTCTTGTAGCTGCTTGTGCTTGCTGCCACGTGGTCCCTTCCCTTTTACCCCGTGTTCCTACATCCCTTCTGAGTTGGATTCCCCTTTCAGGTACTCACTGATCCCTTCCTTGCTCTCGTGAACTATGCTTAAGAACAAGGAGATTTGAATCAAGTTCATGTCTGCCCCCTCTTATTATTGGCAAATAACCACTTTCTTAGAAAAGGGTTGAAATTTCAAATACAAAACGTAAAATAAAAAAATAAATAATAAATAAATAAAAAAGCCGCGCAGCAGAGCTACCTGAGGAAGGTCACATCCTGTTAACTTCTTCCAGCATGCAGACTGCGAGAAAATGGCGTGATAAGTAACAATTCATAATTCATAAAATTCATCCAATACTCAACTTCATTCCTTATAACTTTCAACTTGGTTATGAGGCTCATTGTTGGCGAGCTATTTATTATACTTTATCAAGTTATGTTGTCTTGTGATTCTTTACCAAGTTTAGATACAAGGACACCTGAAAACTCTTCTACCTTTCTTAAATATTTTAGATTGATTACGTGGAGTTTGAGAGGCACACAGCTGGAGGTTCAAATATGCATTTATTTTGATTTTCTTGTCAGACTTGAGACCGAGCAGATGCACATCACAATCTCTTCCAATTTGTCCATTCAGTGCCTCTTGCTCGTTACCTTCTTATTTTCCATTCGAATTTCATTAGGAAGTTGGCTATAACGTTGTTTCTGATATGTATTCTGTTTTAGGGAGAAAGGTCTGAAGATTATGAATTTCAATGCTTGAGGTGTCCAGAATGCTGAAGGGGTTGCAGCTGTCTTACAGAGTGATATTGATGATGCTGTTGATCCGCATCTTGAGAGAATCAGGAACGGAAACGGTGAAGAGAGTGATGAGGAGGTGCAGTTTCTATTTCATTTCTCCTGCATTTCTGAATTCGTTCGTATTAATATGCAGATATTTGCAAAATGCAACTGCTAATGCAATCAAATGCTGTGCAAATTTATTCATCACTTGATCACAAACATAATTTTACAGGGTGAGGATTGTCATTGATAAAGATGGTGATGGAGGCTCCCCAACTGATGATTCGGGTGGGGAAGACTCTGATGCCAGTGAAAGCGGAGGGAGAGTGAGGTGAAATGTCTTTCTCTATTTGTTTATATTCCTATATGAAATATTATATCTTGAGCTGACATCATTATACGGTGTGATATAAGGCAACAATGAAAAAGAAACCCAAGAAGGAACCTTCTGCTGTTAAGGCATCATCAAGTAGGAAAAAGACTGAAGATGATGATGGAAAAAAGAAGAAACAAGAGAAGAAAAAAGGATCCAAATGGCCCAAAAAGAGCAATTACTGCCTTCATGTTCTTCTCTTCAACAGAAAGAGAGGTTTGAATCGCCTAAATATACGCGATTGTATTATAAAAGTCATCCATCACCATCCCCTGAACTCCATTTTATTCAATTCTTGGATGCAGAATGTGAAGAAGAGTAATCCAAGAATTCAATTCAAAGACATAGGAAGAGTGCTTGGGGAAAGATGGAATAAGATGACAGGTATTCACCAATTTCACTTCCCATTTCTAGATTGCATTTCTTCTTACAGTCCACTTTCTATTTGTATTTCTGCTTATATTAACAAGCCACTTCCACTGTCTTGTCTTCAGCGGAGGAGAAGGCCCCATATGAAGCAAAAGCTCGAGCGGACAAGAAACGGTACAGTGAAGAGATTAGTGGCTATAAGAATCCACAGCCAATGGTTGTTGACTCCGCTGATGAATCAGACAGTGCTTAGAACCTTCCATTGCTGTAGAAAAACTATCGGAGGCTCGGATTATAGTCAATCTCGTAGGCTCGAGTTTCTAGAGTCAATAGAGGTGTGTTTTTCTTACAAAATCTTATGGTGAATGAGATGTTAACTGCAGATTGCTTATGTCGTGTCTTACCCAACTAGTTCATTTTGGACAAAAGATATCCATTATGTCCGGTTATGTCCGTTATGCAATTTTGGCAACGAATAAATTATTTCCGACGTACAAAATACACCCCAAGATAAATCCATTAGCAGATTCAGTTGGAACGCAAGTGGCTGTACAAGGAGCTTCCCTGATGATATAAAATGAAATAATTACCTTCAAGTCCCATACTAACCACCAACTGTGGGTAGGTGCAAGTAAGAGTATCTTGGACAAGAAAAATTGAAACCGTCGCAACTCAACAAATGCACGAAACCAAATCACACTATGAAATTGTAAAAAAATCAATTGATTTGAGAAAAATGTCGACCTGCTGAGTTTCACCGGCACCATAATGCACATCCATGTTAAGGCCATGGCTTCTGAATCTGATAACTCTCATTGTTTTCGGCTAGTCCAAGCAACTTGTCCTATTGAAAAACGAACAACAATCAATCTTGAAGCCCCTCTTTGAGTAATTACTGTAAGCAAGAATCAAGAGGTACAATTTTTGAGTTCTGCAAATATAAACAAGTAGGCACGAGCTTATTGAACACCTGAAGGTATTTGAAGCTTTTTCTTGACATGGTACCTGAGAATTCCCACATAATTTGCATGGTTCCCAACATTGTTCGTAAGAGATCAAGTTTGTCCATAAGGATGAAACAGATCAACCCGCACTGATGAAAGTAAATATTTATCTAGTTCCATATACATGCGACCTCATATTACACACAAATGCACGTTGAAATTTATACAAAGAGTGAAATATATAATTATATAGTACGTATACGTACACAACCATATATATACAGCTTGCTAAACTTTCACAGCGAAAGGGATGACAATGAAGCATGTCATACTAGAGCCTCATTTGATTAACAATTTTGCCAAAGTATTTACATTGAAGTCGTATAGGAGGATAGAGTCTATACATAATGATGAAACCGATCCACTCGCACTGAAAAAAGAGTTTTGAAAGGTACCCCAACAACACCAAGACAGTTGTGCTTCCATATGAGAATGTGCAGTACATTGTAAAGAGAAAACAAGTGTACGGCTTAAAAGAAACATGTCTACGGGGTACTCCTATATCATGATTTTGTTGCAGGCATGAAAGTCGAATTTGCAGATTGGTGATGACGAAAAATTAGGAGATACCAAATATGCAGTAGTTCTAAAAAAGTGTCAGTTTATATTCGTGAATCTCAGTTGTGCCTGTTATACAATTTTAACAACAAGAAATTATTTCCACCGCACATAATATATTCCAAGATGATATTTGGTGCTTGTTTATGAGAGTGACAAAAATGGGCATTGGCAAGTAGAAGGATTAGATGCTCCATCTGGTTGGCTAAGTTTCCGTTCTAATGGAAGTCAGACAAAACGGACTACTCATTAAAATTAAACAGAAAGATTTTGAAATACATTGTCATATATGAAGTTAGTTTCTTGGAAAGTACCAGAGGCAGAGAATCCTAACTATAGATGATCAAGAAAAACTAAGGAAAAAAAGGTGGCACCTGAAATCCAAAGCAAAACTGATGCCAGTCAAGCACATCCATGTCCAGCTTTCGCCTTTGATAGTCCTCCAAGAATGGGAAGTCTCGAACATTGCGCACAGCAGCTATTGCATATTTGATCTGTGGAATTCTACATTCAATCATAATTCATGACATTCGTGATTTGATCTCATGGAATGTAAAATAGAGTATGTTTTTGGAAATTTTTCCTGTGCTAGACTAGAAATTTTCAGCAAGGGCCTAGTTAGAAAGAAAAATGTTCAACTCAAGAATAAGGCAAAAATAGTAAAACAACAATCAAGGTGCAACATTGGAAAGGCAAAAGATGAAAGCGGGAAGACCTGCTGAAATGACTGTACCGAGTACTTTGAATAGAACTAATGCAAATGCACAAGCTGGCATCAACTTCTCTCTGAAAGAAGAATCGATAACAATGCACATGTTATTAGTGTAAATCATACTGTAGAGAAACAATAGGGTGTTTAAAGATCCGCATGAACTCATAGATTCTAGGGATCCTGTTGAGTCAAAGACACTCATTAGTATCACTCCAAGAAGATAAGCTTAATCCAATTTCTACAGTTCAGATAATCGAAGAAAGGGAAGGAAGAGAAAAGTGACCTACTTTATAGTTAAAAATATGTAGGAGGGTGAGATAATAAATAAAACGTGTCACCAAACATCCTATAAATGGTGCCAGTTTATATTCGTGAATCTTTGTTGTGTCCCTCCTAAAATTTTAATATCGAAGAAATTATTGCCACGGCACAAAATACATTCCGAGATGAATCCTTTAGCAAATTCAGTTAGAACACGAATGTCTGAAATGGATCAAAAGACAAGGAGCGTAATGATTTGAAATGACATAATTACCGTTAAGGCCCATAAAAACAAACTGAGGGATAGGTGCAAAGTAAGAGTATCATGGACAAGAAAGTTTAAATTGTCGCAACTCAGCAAATGCACTTAACCAAATCACACTAGTAATTCATTTAAGTCAGCATAGTTCCTCCATGTTGAATGATCAGTTATTCCGTTTCTGATTTACATAGCTTCCATGAGAACATTGGTGGGAAATTAGAAATATGCATAAAAGAGGATGAACAAGTTAGTCTCCCATATAATATAACCTTGTAAATTGGTGAAACAACACGTACATCTTAGGAAAGACTCATCTCATCCTCCATATACGGGCTTCATAGCTTTTCCAGTTTTCAAACTCAAACACGCAATTCAACATGCCATGTAGTTCACTTGCTATTATGAAGAGTTGTTGAAGGCAACGTGTATAATTCATTCATGAAGATTTTGGTACTGTTAAAAGCATCAATTAGAAAGTGACAGCAATCGGTAATAAACTTACATGTTGGAATATGTAACAGAGATATTCGGCCATAAACTTTAAATTTGTTGCTTCTCCCCATATTAAACAATGAAGTGCGACGTACAAGATTTTACACTGCAACACTTCTTGTTTCAACACAGAGTCAGCAACCTGAATACGAAATTTATTGTCAAAATAGTTGTTACTACTGGGTACATCATACATGAATAGAACAATCAAGACATCTTCTAAGGAAATAGCTGAAGTGTTTATTTTAGTGCCCGATGGTGTCAGATAATGATCTTATACTAACAATTTAACCACAGCTCCCTCACCTAACTATCTATAGCCAAAAGATGGAAGTAATTGCTCACAGATTGTTTAAAAGAAAATGGAAATGTTCGGAATGAAATGTTGCGCCTTATAGTATAGAAAGCAGACCTTTGGTGCTAGTTTATGAGAGGGACGAACATGGGCATTGAAAAGTAGTAGGATTAGATGCTCCCTCTGGTTCGCTAAGTTTCCATTCTTATGAAAGTCGACAAAAGGGACTATTCATTAAAATTGGACATCAAATTTGGAACTACATTGTCATTTATGAAGTTAGTTTCTTAAAGAATATCAGAGGCAGACAGAAATCCAAACAAAAGACGATCAAGAAAAACAATAGAAAAAAGAAAAGCGGCACCTGAAATCCAAAGCAAAACTGAAGCCAGTCAAGCTTATCCATATCCGGCTTTCGCCTTTGATAATCACCCAAGAACGGCAAGCCTTGAACACCATCTCATAGAGCAGCTATTGCATATTTGATCTGTGGAATTCTAAGTTCAATCAGAATTCATGCCATTGGTGATTTAATCTCATGGAATGTAAAATAGAGTATGTTTTTGGAAAATTCTTCAGAGCTAGACTAGAAATTTTAAACGGCATCAGACCTCAGGAAGTAGTCTTATCGAATGATGAGTGCCTTCTTGATCGACAGTAAGAATATCATACAGCACATAGAATCCAGATCTTGAACAATCATTCTCAGCAAGGGCTAAACGTTTAACTCAAGAATAAGCGAAAAATAATACAGTGAAACAGTAAATCAAGGAACACGCTAGATGGATCACGGCCGATCGAATGAAAACAAACACTCCAGCAATCCTATCTACTTCTCTTCAAATTTAAAACAAAAATTAGAAATCTTACAACGAGCTGAAAAATTGTGAGACAATTAAGAAACGCAATTACTAGAATATTAAAGGAACAATATAATGTATATTTATTTACTCAATTCATTTAATAACCAACCTAAAACATTACTATAAACTGATTTGTAATATATGCATCTAGACAAGACAAACAAGTGGAATAGTAAAAATAAAGGAATAGTCGAAACTTGCAATACTAATAGGGCGGATTGGAAAATGCCCTAAGAACACAAATATATTCCCAATTATCAATCAATCCAGTTTATCTGGATCGGACCACTCATTCTCATCAAGCTTGATCGATTCCTCTGATGTGGACATCTCTTCAGTAGAGTAATCCTCCATTTTCATTTTCTTCTTCAACGGCATCCCTAGTTCTGCTTCTACTGCTGCTTCGGCATGCTGCTCCGCGGTATCCTGACGTTCAAAATCCGACCAAAGCTCACTCATACGCGCATCCTCCGCCGTCGGAACGCCGGGAAGCAAGATCTTCTCAGCTGGAAAGGACGGCATCAGACTCTGGATCACACTCTTCATCTCTTCATCGCGAACGACGATTTCACCTTTGTAGCCCTCCTTCCGCCGCAGATACAGAATAGCATCGATGTGGATGCCGGTAGTGATCTCCAGAGTTTTCTGTGACATCAGAGCATCAATGGCTGCAGTGACTTTGCCGTCCGGTGAGGCCGACGCTCCCCGGCCCAAAGCATTGAAGCGAACCACGAACACGCCGACTTCCTTCAGATCTATACCAGGTTTCGTGGTGGGAGACACCTGGCCCGCGAATCTCCAGCCCGTTGGGGATCGCCAGTAGGTAGGAGGGATAGGGTTGGGGGCGTCGGGAGTTTTGGGAGAGCGGGAGCCGGAGGCAGAAGCGGAAGCTTTGGGATCAGACATTCTCTCTCTCTCTCTCTCTCTCTCTCTCTCTCTCTCTCTCTCTCCCTTTCAGGTTTCAGCGCACAATTTGAATTCGAATTTGCCTCCCAGTCTTATACCTCGACTTTCCCGCCATTGCTGACGTCGACGATCCGTGCATTTTATTTCTCAGCCGTCGATAGCAATCGTATCTAACGGTGAAGACACATGCACATCCCGATCCGCGTACTGCGATTTTCAGCCATTGATAGGCTTGTTAATCGACGGTCCACAACCACACATCTTTCAATCCGAGTCTCAGCCGTTGATAGGGTGGAAGATCGACGGTCTTAAATAGAGTATATCCTTTTGTTTCTCTTTTTTTCTTCCGTGTTACTCAAGTTTTTTTCTTCCATTTTAACGTACCCGAGTTTAACTTCTTCTTTTTTCTTTTTCCTTTATTTCTTTCTTTCTTTTTTCTTTTCTTTTTTTTTTTTAATTTTTTTTTATCAGTGTCTCGATATCAAAACTGCACCTCAATTATGATGGACGTAAAAAGTTAATTAATTAATCTAATAAATTGGATTAAATCAAAGTTAGTCAGCTATTTCATGAGAAAGTTAAACACTTAATTACTCATCCTCTAAATTAACTTAACATTCCTTAATATCTTGCACGACCTCCAATGACTAAACTAAAAGCTCGAGAAAGTGAATTGAAGTGGTATAGTCATATAGTCTCATTAATTAATTCGTACTAGTAAAATTAAAAAATAAAATAAAATACAATAATGATATATCGTAATAATGTGGCCGGCTACACAACGTCATTTTTTATAATATGTGTCATTTTAAAATTAATAAATAATTATTATAATTAATTACTTTCCCCAAAAATTACATATATATTTTTTTAAAATAAAAAGTAAAAAAATCTTTAAAATAGTCAAAATTATCAAATAATTAAAGGTTAATTTACGAAAAATCACTTTTGAGTTTTCTTATAATCAAAAAAAGTTTGACATAAATATATAAATTATTACTACGTGTTAAAAAAAATAAAAAACTAAAATTATGGCCGGTCACATTATAACCGAATAGCATCACCCATAATTATTTCACAATCTCAAATAATTAAAATAATTTATATTAAGCTAGAAGGAACTAAACTTTAAATAAATCTAAAGCGATAACAAATCTATTTAATATGAAAAACTAAAAGTAACATGGTTATAAACTATGAATGTTATCATGCCCACCGTGGGTGCACTCACTTCAAATATAATAATACTTCTATCTCAACTAAGTAGCCATATTTGTTTTATTAATTTTTTCGGCATGCGTTTCCATCAAAATCTAGTACGAGTTTTAAAATATAATTTTGAAGTATTTTTTCTTTTACGGGATACTTACTTCAAAATTAGATTTTAAAACTCGTATTATGTTTCGGTGAAAACGCATTCCGAAAAAGTCAATAAAGCAAATATGGCTACTTAGTTGAAATGGAAGTAGTACTAAAAATTCTATATAAAAAATATATATATATCTTGAGGGATAACAATATAATAAATTGAGTTACTCCAAATAAGGGAATAGGTAACATATTATTCAAACCAAACAAAAAAGTCTCTATCCAAAAAAATGCGAACCAAACATAAACTAAGTGTGTCCATATTAGACACTAGAGCGTTTTTATATAGGAGTAAAAAATAAAAACAAAAACTTTGAAAAAAAATATAGATTTATTTTTTGTGGACAAGTGATCGATCGTGGATTTTAGAGTGTTTATGCGATAGTAAGATTTGCAGAAAAGTAAGAACACAAGAGTTTACGTGGTTCGATCTTTTGGTTAGATCTACGTCCACGGAGAAAGGAGTTTATATTAATACTCTCGAGTTTTACAGAATGTCCTCCTCAATCTATCTTAGTATCACTATTTCTAGGCGCTCAGCAGCAGTTACAGCCGAGGTCGTGGCAGTTACAACCGAGGTTGTGGGGTGCCACATCAGCAGACGTGGGTTAGAGATCGTGGGTTGAAGATCATGGGTCGGCCGAGCTTCTATGCTCTTGGGTTGTACTGCTGGATTGGGCCGATGTGTCTTCTGGGCCTTTCAGTGGGCCGAGCTCATCTAGGCCGAGCTTATTTGCCGAGGTCCAATTATATTGGGCTGGTGCTTGGGCCTAGTAGTTGGGCCATATCCTATCACATCCCCCCCCCCCCAAAAGTATAGAAGCGAGGACATGAGGGATTGCTGGGACGTAGGTGAAGTGCATACCTCGGTTAGACGAGGTCGAACTTGAATTTCATTACCCCGTCGAAATGCGTACCGCCTCGTTTAAACGAGGTTGAACTTGAATTGCATTGCCCCGTCGAAATTTAGATTTCGACGAAGTCGAAATGCGTACCGCCTCGTTTAAACAAGGTCGAACTTGAATTGCATTGCCCTGTCGAAATTCAGATTTCGACGAAGTCGAAATGCTTACCGCCTCGTTTAGATGAGGTCAAACTTGAATTGCATTGCCCCATCGAAATTAAGATTTCGACGAAGTCGAAATGCTAACCGCCTCGTTTAGACGAGGTCGAGCTTGAATTGCATTGCCCTATCGAAATTAAGATTTTGACGAAGTCGGAATGCTTACCGCCTCGTTTAGACGAGGTCGAGCTTGAATAGTCGTGATGTGAAGGGTGCGACTGTTGGTGTCAGGGTAAGTAGGACACGCGTCGCTTTTTTGTTGGAGCAGGCGGAGAGGCGGGATTTGAAAAGGCGTGCCTTCGCTTATAGCTTCCAATGTACGCTAGAAAATATTCTTCCCCCTCAATCGATTTCCAATTGCAAGCAAGAGAGAAAACCCTAGACCCAAAATTCTGCAACCGCCGCCGCCGTTCAGTCTATTTCCCGGTGATTTGTAGTCGGAAAAAAAAAACTGTGACAAGTAAGTACTTCTCTTATAATGGATTCTTCTTCTTCTCCCCAAGTAGGTACCGATAGTGCGAACATAGAGATTTCACCTTCGCCGTTTAGGGGATTTCCGGCGAAGGTTTGGTTAAATGTACATACACGTGCGTTAGTCCCGCCGGCGTTTTGAGAAATCGAATTCCCACCATTGGTCGGGTCAAACGCCTCTCTGGCAAGTGCCTCCACCATGTCTATCTCTCATAAGCAGGATTTGGCTCGTCGTTTCTTGTTTCCCGAGTCAATCGAACTGCTTCTACCTCGTGATGTCGATAGGGGTAGTTCTCCTCCCATAGGATTTTTTACCGTATATGAAGACTATCTTCATTTCGGGCTACGGTTTCCTTTAAATCCTTTTTTTGTCGAGCTCTTAGAAGAGCTTCAACTGGCGTTAGGTCAGTTGCAACCACCCTCCATCAAGCAGGTCGTCGGTTTTTGTGTTGAAGTCAGTCGCCGTGGTGGTACGCCTTCTGTAGATTCGTTTCTTAGGTTTTTTAGACCTAAGCTTGGTCCGACGGGGTGGGCTTACCTTTCCCCTATTAATAGGTTCAAGTTAGGGACACCCACCAAGGTGCCTAACTGGCAGAAGAAAATTTTCTTCTGCCGGGCTGAAGGCGTACCGTTGTATCCTTGGACCAAGGATAAGTTCCCGTCTCGAGACACTGGGAAACCCACCGGTGAGCTCGAGACGGATTTGATGAGCGTCAGCCTCATTGAAAGAGATTATTCGGAGGCCAATCTCGCAAGGTATGGGCTTAGCCCATATAATTTCGTATCCACCGCGGACTTGGGTGAGGCCCTGCTTTACTATTTTGTGTTCGGTAGTCGGTTGGTGTTGACTGATTTATTTTTTATTTTATTTTTTTTGTAGTGGACGCTCAATCTATCCAGGCCGCTCTTCAGAACAAGAACAAGAGGAAGAGGCAGAAGCCTTCTGCTTCGGTGGCGGAGAAGACGACTTCGGCGATGTCGTCGGAAAGGATAACTGACCTTGGGAGGTCGGTGTCCGTGAGCTCGCAGTTGGACGCTCCCGTCCGAAGCTCCTCTCCATTGCCGTTGGTGGGCCAATGACCTCGACGAACATTACTTTCATTGGATGACGAAGTGACGATCGTCGAGAGTGGCCCGACCTCGGGCCAAGGACACGCACGGGAGATGTCATTCCCCGAGGTAAGTGTAAAACTGGAAGTACTTGTATATGGTGATTGTACCCTCTAATAAAATTCTCTCCTTTGGTTTTGGGTTTTAGGAAGCCGAGGTGGCTTTGGACGGGTTGCGAGGCTTGGCGAACTTCATCACAAGTGGAGTTGCCAAGTTCCAGAGAAAGACCGCCGAGGTTGCGGCGGTGGAGGATCGGCTTGGCTAAGATCTCTGTCGCCGAGGCCGCGGCACAGGCGGCAGCGGACAAGGAGGCGGCAGCTTTGGCTGTCGCCGAAGAGGCGAAGAAGAAGGCTGCCGAGCTTGAGGCAGAAGTGGGTCGGCTAAAGACCCAAGTTGCCGGAGTGGTAGCTGGACAGGGAGGCGTGTTCCGCACGTTGGTGGAAAGAGTCGTCCGGTCCACCCACTTTTCCCGGATGGCTGTTCAGCTGGTGAATGCCATGAGCACCCCAGTTGTCTCAGCGGTGATTGACGATATCGCCAAGGACATCCCGGACTTGGACAAAACCAAGTACGGGTATGCTACCATGACGGAGGAGGAGATACTGCGTGACTTCTCCGAGGTGCTTTTGGAGTACACCTCCTCAATTCCGGTTGTCGAGCAGCTCTCTGCGCAGAGGAGTCCGCTCAATGAAGATGTCATTCGGCGATGTCCCGTTGACAGGTACGAACTCCTGGAGACGGTCATTGCCGACCTGCTGAAGATGCCGGTTGGGGAGGGGACCACTGAGGAGCCAGCTCGCGATGACCCAAAGGAGCCCGAAGCCGAATCAGAGGTCGGCCTAGAAGGAGAAAATTGTGATGGAGTCAACTGACTTTTTCACGATTTTTTGGCTTCTTTCCCTGTCCCTCTTTTTTTTTGTAGCCTTGTACTTCGTCACCATTAGGGTGGCGTTTCATTTGCCGTGTTCGGCTATAAATAAAAAGACTTTTTGTTGAGACTTGCTTGTATTTATCCTTTGTAGTCTGCTCCTGATTTTTTCGATGCTTCTCACTACGTGATCCGAGCTTCGCCGAGCTGTAGAAGTAGCCGAGCTCAATGCTTCGAACTGGAAGAAGCAAGTCGATAACGTCAAGGTCGAGGCTGAAGTGAAGCTTCGAACTGCTCAGGAAAAACTTGATGAAGTGCATACGAAGTATCTGGAGCTCGATGACAAGTACCAGCAAGCTTTGGACGATATCAAAACTTGCAAGGAGATTGTCGCGGAGCATACGGAGTACGAGGCTATTATTCACCGAGCTGGAGGATCCACCATTTCTGAAACCTACAGTAAAGTCAAAGAACTTCAGGCTCGGTGCCGAAGCTATAGGGATTAATATGGAAAGGATTCCTGGCAGGTTCGGGATGAATTTGAAGAACTGATCCTTGTGGCAAGCATCTACGAGTCAGTCCTTGATCGCTTTCCGAAATTGAAGCGACGTATTTTGTCAGAGGCTGAGTTTTCGACTTCGGTCACCCCTGGTTCGGATCCGGGGTTGCTTGACCGTACTTCCAGAGAATTCTTGGAAGGGGAATCTTCGAGGTCTGTCGACCCTGATCCTAGGATTGTCACACGCCATTCTCGAGAATTTTACAGTCAAGAACGGCGGTTGGCATCTGGACGAGGTCGGGGTCGAGCTAGCCAAAGTGTTCGAGGTAGAGGTCGAAGTTCGGCTCCTGGACGAGGTAGAGGCAGGCTTAGTGTAGACAATATCTTGAACTTTAATTCTGGCAGGGATTTTGCTAGAGATTGGCTCAGTTTTAGTCAGCCAAAACCTCCGGGTTCCTCGTCTTCTTAATGTAATATTTGTACTTTTTTTTCATTTAAATAAAACGGAAATTTTTGCACACTTATTTAAGCTTTTCATCCCCGTCTTTAACTAAGGTAGATTCCCTTATTTTAAACGAAGGCAGCTTTCATGTAGCCACTTCGTCGAGTGACGAAGTTTAGGCTTTTCAGGTAGCCACTTCGTCGGGTGACGAAGTTTAGGCTTTCAGTTAGCCACTTCGTCCGAAGACGAAGTTAAGGCTTTCAGTTAGCCACTTCGTCGGGTGACGAAGTTTAGGCTTTCAGCTAGCCACTTCGTCCGAAGACGAAGTTAAGGCTTTCAGGTTCTTTATTTGTCAAATTTATCGATATGGGTGGTCCCCTTACGCGCGTTTAAGTGTTACTCCGAAGTGGAGTTTATTTGTATTATCCTCGTCAGGATTTTAAAATCGAGATACTCGATATAAACGAGAGAGAGATGTGCAAAATGTATGCAAAAGATTTAAGCAAGTAAATGAAAAATTAAAATTTAATTGAATGAAGTTAAAATAAGACAAAACTTAACAAGACGACCCGACTCTTACAACCTAAATGAACTTGAACATTATTCTCCGTTTATACAAAGTATCTCTTTAAGTGAGCAATGTGTCATGTACGGGGTATGGGCTCACCGGATAAGTGGGCGAGCTTGTACAACCCTTTTCCGAGGACTTCTTGAACTCGGTATGGTCCTTCCCAGGTGGCTTCTAATTTGCCGAGCTTCTCCGCCTTACTGACATCGTTATTCCGAAGTCCGAAGTCGCCTACTTGGAGCTGCTGATGCTTAACTCAGTTATTATAATACCGAGCTACTTGCTGTTTGTATCGAGCTTCTTGTATGTAGGCTTGTTCTCGTTTTTCTTCTAACAAATCCAAGTTAGTTCGAAGTCTCTCTTCGTTGTCTTGGGCTGCGAAGTTGAGCGTTCGGGGGCTCGGCAAACTGATTTCTACCGGGATCACCGCTTCGGTTCCATACACCAGGCCATATGGTGTTTCACCGTGTGATGTCCGGGGGGTGGTTCGATACGACCACAGGACTTGGGGTAAGTTCGCTGCCCAATCTCCTTTGGCCTTATCGAGTCGGGTTTTTAACCCTTTGACTATCGTTCGGTTCGTAACCTCGGTTTGACCATTCGCTTGGGGATGGGCTACCGAGGTGAACTTTTGTTGAATGTGGAGTTCGTCACACCATTCTCTGAATGTCCTGTCTGTGAACTGGGTTCCGTTATCTGAGACGAGGACGTGAGGTATGCCGAAGCGACAAACTATGTTCTTCCAAATGAAGTTTAGGGCGTTTTTACTTGTGATCCGCGCCAGTGGTTCGGCTTCGACCCACTTTGTAAAGTAGTCGATAGCTACAATGAGGAACTGTAGTTGGCCGGGAGCTTTTTCGAACGGGCCGACGATGTCTATTCCCCACTGCATGAACGGCCAAGGGCTTTGCATGCTGGCCAGTTCGGTCTGTGGCAACCTCGGAACCGTCGCATGGATTTGGCACTTCGAACATTATTTGACGAGGTCGATGGCGTCTTGGAACATAGTAGGCCAATAGTACTCCTACCTCATGATCTTTTTGGACAGGGCGCGGGCTCCGATGTGACTGCCACAGGAGCCTTCATGGACTTCGCGCAGTGCGTAGTTCGCTTGGTTGGGCCCCACATATCTTAGGAGAAGTTGGAGGTAGGACTTTCTATACAGCACTCCCTGTTCCAGGACGTACTTGGTGGATTTAGCCAGGAGCTTCCTAGCCTCGACCTTATCGGCTGGGAGTTTGTCTTCTCCTAAGTAGTTGCGAAGTGGAGTCATCCAGTTCGGTCCATCTTCAGTTACTACGTTAACTTCGGCTTCATCAATGCTTCGGAGCTGTACTTCTTCCACCGGAGAGGTTGTTGAAGACGACGCGAGCTTGCTTAGTGCGTCAGCTCGGCCATTATCTCCTCTTGGGATCCGTACCAACTCAAAGTATGAGAAGCTTTGTTGTAGGCATTTGGCCGTATGGAGGTATTTTTTCATTCGTTCACCCTTGGCCTCGTACTTGCCTAGCATATGGCTCACTACGACTTGAGAATCGATGTGAACTTCAATGGCTTGTACTTGGAGAGCTTGGGCTAGACGAAGTCCAGCGATTATAGCTTCGTACTCCACTTCGTTATTTGTGGTCGGGAAGTTGAACCGGAGCGCATAGGTGGTCTCTTTTCCTTCCGGGCTGATGAGTAAAACCCCGGTTCCGCTTCCTTTGTTGCCTGATGCCCCATCCACGTAGACCTTCCAACAGTCTTGCGGCGGTAGCTTCGGTGCTTCGGCCTTTGATTTATCCTCAGTAGGTTCGGCGGACTGCTGCGCGTCCGTGAACTTGGCTTCTACTAGGAAATCGGCCAAGGCTTGCCCTTTGATGGCTTGGCGAGGTACAAAGGAAATTGCGTGCTCGCCGAGTTCTACAGCCATTTAGCGATTCGCCCGGATGCTTCTGGTTTTGTAAGCACTTGCCGAAGTGGGAGGTCGGTCAGTACTTGTATTGGATGTGCGTGGAAGTACGGTCGAAGTCTTCTTGCTGCATTCACCAATGCAAGTGCGACCTTTTCCAAATGTTGATACCTCGTCTCCGGCCCTTTTAGGGCTCGGCTTATGAAATAGACGGGTAGCTGACGACGTTTTTCTTCTCGCACCAGGACTGCACTGATTGCCTCGTCTGAAGCGGCGAGGTATAGGGAGAGGACCTCGCCCTCTTTTGGTACAGATAACGTAGGGAGGTTTGCGAGGTACTTCTTCAAGCTGTCGAAAGCTTTCCTGTGCTCATCATTCCATTCGAAGTTCGGCGCCTTCTTTAGTATCTTGAAGAACAAGAGTTGTTTTTCGGCGGCCTTAGATAGGAAACGACTTAGGGCGGCTAGACAGCCCGTCAGTTTGTGCACGTCATGGATTGACTTCGGCACTTGCATTTCTTGGATGGCTCGGACTTTTGATGGGTTAGCCTTTAGACCTTCGCGTGAAACCCAACACCCTAGAAATTTTTCAGATCGGACCATAAAAGTGCACTTTTCTGGGTTTAATTTTAGATTCACTTCACGAAGTAGGCTAAAAACAACTTTAAGGTCGTCTACACAAGTGGCGATTTCCTTGCTTTTTACGACTATATCGTCTACATACACTTCGACAATTCTACCGATGTGGTCTTCAAATATCTTGTCGACCATCCTTTGGTATGTAGCTCCAGCGTTTTTCAGTCCGAAGGGCATCTTTTTATATGCATAGATGCCAAAGTCCGTGACGAAGGCGGTCTTCGGCGCATCCTCGGTGTTCATGAGGACTTGGTGGTATCCCTTGTATAGGTCCAAGAAGCTGAACATCTTGTGGCCAACAAGAGCTTCGACCTTCTTGTCAACGTTGGGGAAGGGGTAGCAGTCTTTTGGGCAGTGCTTATTGAGATCGGTGTAATCAATACACATCCGCCACCCGCCTCCTTGCTTTTTCACCATCACGGGGTTGGCCAACCAGGTCGGATATTTCACTTCGAATAAAATATCGGCCTTTTGCAGTTGGCGAACCTCGTCATGGATCACTTGATTTCTTTCGGCTGCGAAGGCTCACTGCTTCTGCCAAACTGGTTTCACCTCGGGATCGATGTTGAGGTGATGAGTGATGACGCTTGGTGCCACCCCGGTCATGTCTAGCGGCGACCAAGCGAAGACATCTCTGTATTCCCGAAGTAGCCGGATAATTTGACTTCGGAGCCCGTTCTCTCTGACGAACCCTACTTTGACGACCTTGGTAGGGTCATCTTCGTATAATGCAACGTCTTCGACCGGCTCGGCGGATGGAGGTGACGTCGGCCCCATCTATTCGGGGTTCTGTAGTTGCTATGCTTGGGGGTGCTGATTCCCAGCACCTCGGAGTGCGACCTGCATGCACTCCTTAGCCTGTAGCTGGTTTCCCCGAAGCGTGATCACTCCGTTTTTAGACGGAATTTTGATCGTCAGGTGGTAGGCCGAGCAGATTGCCTTCGTCTCTATTAGCTAATCTCTTCCTAAGATGATGTTATAGGGAGAGCTGGCTTTTACGACGAAGAAGTGGATTATCTTCGTAGTGGATAACGAGCTTTTTCCAACTGTCACGGGCAGTGAAATAATGCCTTCCGTCATCGTCTCTTGTTGTGTGAAGTTCTTTAGCGACATGGGTGCCGGCCTTAGACGTGCTTCTTCGATATCGAGCTTATCGAAGCAGTCTTTGAAAAGCACACTCACAGATGCTCCACTATCAATAAATATGCGGTGAACCAATTTGTTGGCTACCATGGCCTCGATTATGGTGGCATCTTGATGAGGTACGGCATGGGGGACTGGGTCATCGCCGGAAAAGGTGACGACCTCATCCTTCTTGAACCTTTTCTGGGCAGGTTTTTCCCGCTGCTGACTTCGGGCCTCGGCTTTCAACGATGACTTCGTTGCGCCTTCGGGCAGTCCGGTGATAGCGGTGATGACTGCATCATATTGAGGCTGGTCTTCATCTCCATCCTCGTCATCGTGCTTCGGCCTCTTGTCGTGATGCGGGGCACAGTTTTTGCCTCCCTTATTTTTCTTCCTTTTGCCCTTCCCTTGAGGTCGGGTCCCTTGCTGGTTGCGACTTTGGTACAGTTTAAGGGTACCGTCGCGTACCATGTGCTCGATGTCCGAGGCGAGGTCCCTGCAGTCCTCGGTTTCATGACCGTAGTCATTATGGAACTTGCAGTATTTCTCCTTGGATCGGCGTTTCGATCCACCTCGGGACAAGGGCGGCAGCTTCTCGAACAGGTTCGCATGAAGCTCATATATTTCGGCCCTGGACTTTGTCAGCGGTGTGTACTGACTTCGGTCTTGGTTGGGCCGAGGTCCTAGGCGGGACTCGAGGGGTCCCCGCTATAACCTTTCGAGGGCACTTCGGCGACCTTGCCCGTGGTCGGTGCGCTCCTCTTTCTTCCTCTTATCGTTATTTTCGGGCCGATCTGCTGCCCGCTTTTTCGATCGGCCTCATCCGCCTCCGCAAATGTATCAGCAATCCTCCATAGCTGCCTGGAGGTCATTGGGCGTGCCTTTACGAGCTCTCTGAAGAGAGTTCCGGACTGAATGGCGTTTTAGAATGCCGAGATAAGCACATCGTCGGAGAGACGATCGACTTTAAGGCTCTCGTTATAAAAACAGGCCAGGAAGTCGCTGATCGTTTCTCCTCGCCCCTGCCTTAAGGTTAGGAGCTGGGCTGGGCTGATCTTCGCCTCGGCTTTTTGAAAGAAGCGACGCTCAAAGGCGTCGAGTAGGTCGGCATACGACCCTATGCTGCCATTAGGCAGGCTATCGAACCAGCTTCTAGCGTTGTCCACTAGCAGCTCGGGGAAGACTTTACACATGTAAATATCTTCGGCAAGTCCTTGGTTCATCATTTTGTACTGGAACCGGGATAGGAAGTTGCTGGGGTCTTGTGACCCGTTGTAGGGCGGGATAGAAGGTACTCTATACGTCGACGGGAGGGGAGTATAGAGTATCCTATTGGTGAATGGAGTGGAGATTCGACCATAGACGGTGAATCTTCCCTGGTAAGGGTTTCCTTCGTCACGCCGAGGTGGAACGGAGTTTTGACGAGGTGATGTCGAACCACGCTGCGGTGAAGCGCGGCCGTTGTTCCCATGGCGATTATTGTTCTGTCGCCTTCGGGAAGTTCGGCGATCCTATCTCCAACGATCTGGAGACTTGGGGATCGCCGTTGTGACGGTTCGACTCCGTCCTCTCCACGTTGACTCTGTTGTCGATGTTGATCGACGAACTTGCGGAAGTCTTGTTCGTGGAGGTCGAAGTACGCCTTCAGTGCATCTCCAAGCTCGGGTTGGAGTGCGGCGTTGTCACTTCGGCGTCCACCCCGACTTGGCTCGCCGCGGCTAGTTGAATCCCCGGACTGGCTCGATGTGACATCCTCTAGGTGGCCTTCAGGAGTTTGATCGGTTATGGACTGCTTGCCAGGTCATCTTCTAGAGGCAGTTTGACTTGTGTCGGCTTCCTCCTTGTTGGCCGGTATGTGAGGTGGATTCGTGGACTGGTCAGCCCGGTTCTGCTTCGCCTTGGCAGTAGCGGCGGCAGCAGCAGTGGTGGTGGAGCGGGTTTGTTTCACCATCGTATCTTCACTCAAAAACTCTGATCGGTTTCACAAAAATTTCTTTCCCATAGACAGCGCCAGTGATCGATCGTGGATTTTAGAGTGTTTATGCGATAGTAAGATTTGCAGAAAAGTAAGAACACAAGAGTTTACGTGGTTCGATCTTTTGGTTAGATCTACGTCCACGGAGAAAGGAGTTTATATTAATACTCTCGAGTTTTACAGAATGTCCTCCTCAATCTATCCTAGTATCACTATTTATAGGCGCTCAGCAGCAGTTACAGCCGAGGTCGTGGCAGTTACAACCGAGGTCGTGGGGTGCCACGTCAGCAGACGTGGGTTAGAGATCGTGGGTTGAAGATCATGGGTCGGCCGAGCTTCTATGCTCTTGGGCTGTACTGCTGGATTGGGCCGATGTGTCTTCTGGGCCTTTCAGTGGGCCGGGCTCATCTAGGCCGAGCTTATTTGCCGAGGTCCAATTATATTGGGCTGGTGCTTGGGCCTAGTAGCTGGGTCATATCCTATCAACAAGTATCGTTGATTTTTAATTTACATAACTATGTCTAACAACCAAATGTTATGATAATTTATGCATATTAAATATGCATTAAATGAACACATACTCTCATTTTTATTGTAGAGAGTTTTCATGAAAGTTTTCTTATGATATTTCGCGAAAATGTCTTAGGAGTCAAGGGGTTGGTTCGAACATTCTTAGGAGTGACTTTGTCCAATTTGTTGGGCTTTGCTCCTGATCATTATTTGACAATATATTTGTTAGAGCATTTGGAATGCTAGAAATGCTTTTATTTTAAAGGGTTACTCCAGATGTGGATTATGTTGTGAATGGAATCGAATTTTGATTGTGGAAGTGGATTCAATCATTTTTCTCTTCTTTTGTTGGGGTGTCTTTTCATGATTGGTACTCCGATCCCTTTTTGTATTCTCCATCATCTCTTAAATGATGTTTTGTTGTGTTTGTTGTGTTGTAAATCTATTGTAAGGTATTTGAGTTCTCCTTGTAGTGGTTGTGTTAATGTTTATTTGACTTTACAAAAATAGAAGCGGAAGAAAATAAAAGGGCAAGGAAAAAAATCATCTCAACTCAAGTGGGAAAAAAAAAAAATCAAATGCGAAGTTGAAGCTTAATGAAGAGCCAAGAAAGGGACAAAAGAAGGATATAAAAAAAAAGTTTGAACATATTCTAAGCGGTGATTAATGTGCTGGACATATTTTTGTCAAAAAGCAAAAAGAATAAAAGGTGTTGAACTTTTATCAAAATCAAACAAGAAAAGATTTAATGCAAATAAATATACACATTTTGAATCTTTAGACATGTAATGAAAGAGTATAAGTTTCTTTATAATTCTTTTTCTAAAACAAGACTATTTATTTTTTCAATTTCTTTAAATTAAATTTATTATTCATATCAAGTTTGAGTAATACTTATTTTTATTTATAATTCATAATATACTAAGTAAAACAATAATAATATAATAATAATAATAATAATAATAATAATAATAATATAATAATAATAATATAATTGAATTCACGTGCAACACACGTGATCTCTGCTAGTATATTTTAAATATATGATGGTTTTTTAGGAGCAACTATAATTTTCGTTCAAATATTCATACCTTTTCAATTTTAACTCGAGTTAGTCAATGGAGAATATGTAATCTACTTTCTCAATTTATCTATAATTATTTAAATAGGACGTATATATTTGAAAGTCTTCTAGATATAATCAAACATATGATTTACGTTTTTAATATAGTTATCATAGAATAATATTAAAACTCATTAAATAGTTAATCCTAAGCTCAAGGGAACCTTATTTTAAATAATGGGACAAAATGTAAAATAGTCATTTAAGATAGTGGATGAAAAAAACTAGCCACTAACTTAAAAATATATAAAAAATAGCCACTTTTACATGATAAGACAAAAATACCCTTAATGAGATCGATCGATCCTAACACACGGGATCGATCGAGCCCAATGCACTAAAGATTGATCGAGCCCTTGAGCCCAACACACTAAGGATCGATCGAGCCCTTGACCCCAACACACTAAGGCTCGATCGATCCCGACACATGAGATCGATCGAGCCCATTCGATCCGAACACACTAAGGATCGATCAATCCTATTTCAAGATCGATCGCGCCCAACAACAGACTGGGGTCGATAGAGCCCATTCATGCAGTCCCAAGTGCTCCACTTTTTTTTTTCTTCTTTCAGGCATTTCTTCGAACATCTTCGCGGCGTTATACCTTAGTTGCTAGTGATGCAGAAGATGTGCTGCGATTCTGCGAACAAGGCTTGAAGGAGCGAATGGGCGTTCTCCTGTTCGTACCTCATCCCATTCGTGCCCCATCAAAGTATGTCGCAACTGATATGTGGAGTCGACCGTGGTTGTCGTAGGTTGTAGGCACGATGGCGGCAACCGGAGTAAAGGTAGAATGCAGCCAAATTAGAACGAGCTCGTATAGGATCGAATAGATCTCGTTCGATCCAAACGGCTCCTTGAATGTCGCATGGCAGGAGAGAGAGAGAAGGGGGCTGCATCGCCGAAGTACGCATCGTCGACACCGGACGCTGGCTTGAATGTCGGCATGGCAGGAGAGAGAGAGAAGGGGGCTGCATCGCCGGAGTACGCATCGTCGACACCGGACGCTGGTTGCGAGGGGAAGCATGATGGCTAAGTTGGTGGGCTGGCGCAGTGAGGAAGAAATGGGTGGAAGAGAGAAAGAGAGGAGAAAGAATCGTGATTATTGATGATGAATATACAGACGAGCTTGATGAAGAAATGGGGGAGAAGAGAGGAAAATAATAAAATTCAAATATTAAGGGTAAAAATGTCAAAGTGGCTACTTTATATATTATAAGTTAGTGGCTAGTTTTTCTTTTCTTAACTTAGGTGGCTATTTTGTACCATTACCACTTAAATAATTCAGTAATAAAGTATTGATCTATCATTCGGCGCAATGGTCACCTACGTTTTTCCAATATAGAGTTGTTTTGAATTTCCTTAATTCTATATACTCGATCCTTTTGTTTAAGCTGAGTATTTGCTTTTATTTTATTTGCACAAATTTTAATAAATAGTAAATGAGTGATGTTAGTGGAAAAATGAATCTACAATAATGTGAGTAGAGTGTGTGCGTGTGTTGTATTAGCGGTAGAGGTTAAAAGTCTGGGACTAAAGGTCGCGAGTTCGAGTTCTCCTTGGCGCGATCTTAAAATTTGTTAGATAAAAAAAATGTGAACAGAGTAGTGTGCAAAAACGGAATGTGTATACTTTGATAAAATAGACCGAAAAAAGAAATAGCGAATATTCAAACGAAACAAGAACAAGTTAATATGATGGATATTTTGTTACATTAGATAAATATCACTTTATATATTTTCGATCACATGATAAGTTGTATTTTCCTATATAATTGAAAGAGTAATGCTACAAAGATATTAAACAAAAAAAAAACCAAAACTATAAATACTATATTTCCTAGTTCACAAATCTCACATAATTTTATTCAATAAATAAAATATTTAGGTTCATCATTAAATAAAACAATTGGGTAAAATATCGAATAATAATCAAAATAATTTATTTTTTTGAATATAGAAATAAAAATTGAAAAGAGCTGAAAGTGGAGATCTCTTCTACTTTTTTTTTTTTTTCTTTCTGTGGAGAGAATCCCGCTTTTGGGCTATGTGCATTCGGGATAATAGCCTAAGAGCATCTCCAGCGCAACGGGGACAAGGGGCTCGAGCCAACCGTCAAGCCCCTCTCGCGAGCCCTCCGCGCGCTAGTGAACTCCTAAGGGAGTGAGCCCGGTGCGCATATCCGAGCCCGGCGGGCCTCCCTCATGCATCACGGATGAAGTTATTGTAATTTTTTTATTATTATTTACTTTAAAAATGCCTTTTTAGCAAAAAAAGGTTAAAAATTATATTAAAAAATTCAAATGTTGGCCTCCAACGGCCACATCTCCAATTTTTCCATATAAATTAATACCTCCACCTACATAATTTCTACACAATTCTCAAACAAGTGGAAGAAGATGAATATTTTCCTGAACGCAGTCGGCCGATCGGGAACAAAAAAACAAAGGTCCAAGCTCGAAATAAAGGAAAAGACAAACAAGCCGAGGAGACGATCGATTTGGAAGCTGTTCCGAAGCGCAGTTTCTGCAATCAAATGCCAATGTTAATCAGACATACTTATCTTTGACACAGAAGAAAGCGCACGTCTTGGAGAAGAGGGCCCAAACCTATAAGAGCAAGATTATAACTTCGTATAGCAAGTTGCTCGCAACAGATACGAGCAACATGTCACCGGAACAGTTGGAGCACCATGAGTTTCTCATAGCTAAAATATGGAGCATGATCGAACAATAGTTGTATTTCTTATTGTAAGTTTTTTTTAACTTTAATTGTTGTGTTTCATTTCAATTTAACAATAAAAAATCCAAAAAAAATTGTTATTTTTTAATTGAAAATACAATTAATTAAATAAATATAATCGAAACGAAAATCAAATTAAAAAACAAATCAAAAATCGAATAAAAAGAGTTAAAAATAATACGCTAGAGATGCTCTAAGGGCTCGTTTGGTTGGCAGGAAAGTAATGTTGTCGGGGAAAATGATTCGAAGGAATGTGATTCTGGAAAAATAAAATAGGAAAACAAAGTTGTTATGGAATATGATTCTGAGGAAAATGAATTCTAACTAATCAACAATCCAGTGTTTGGATATTATCAACAAAATTGTCTAGATTCTAATATGAAATCAAGTTATCGTTTACATTGAAAAATATCAATTTCATAAAATCAAAATTCATTATTATTATTATTATTATTTATTTATTTATTTTTTATTTTTTTATTTTTATTACTATTATTTTTTTGTTTATTATTATTATTTTTTAATTTTGTTTTTTTTTGTTTTTGGTTATTATTATTATTATTATTATTATTATTATTATTATTATTATTATTATTATTATTATTATTATTATTATTATTATTATTATTATTATTATTATTATTATCCATGTATCAAGGAAAAAGAATACCTACGTTGGAGTTAGGGATGACAATGGGCCGGATCTGGGCCGGATCTTGTTTGGTCCAGATCCAGATCCGGAATTTTAACCCGAGGTCCAAATCCGGCCCAAATCCATAGAGCCAAAAAAAATCGAATCCAAATCTAGATCCATTGGATCTGGCGGATCTCGGGTCTAGACCCAGATCCGTAGTTATCACCTAAAAAATATCTTAGAAAATGAACGAAAAAAATAAAAATAAAAAATTCAACCATAAATGAATTGATTTGCACAAAAATAAATAATTTTTTACACACTACCTGTCAAGAATTTTCCACACCAATGATCTACTTGCTAATAAAAAGTTTCATTCACTTAAACATATTGAAAAAAACATGAAACATATCCATATTTTAGGTATCGAACTTTCAGATTAAAAATAGATTTATTAGGGTATGAGATTTAAATAGAATAACTAAGTAGATATAAATATTTATTAGTAGAATATTATAAAATAATATATATAATAAATTATCCGGGTCCATGGGCTGGATCTGGACCAGATCTGGATCTCAAAAATAAAATTCCAGATCCAGATCCGAAAATTAAAAGTGAAATCCGAATCCGGCCCGGATCTATCGGGTCCAAAATTTTAGCACTCCAGATCCTAAAGAATGGATCTGGACTCCCGGATCTGGACCGGGTCCAGGATCCACTGCCATCCCTAGTTGGAGTAGGGAATAAAAATTCTTAAATTTTAAACTAACTTTCTTTGATGTCAGGATTCTTATTACTTTTCTTTTTAATGGACGGTCCAAAAAAGTTCGAAATTAAAGAGGGGGAGTCCAATTCGTCTCCCGCCCATCTGTCATCAATGTAGCATTCCCTCACCTTAAAATCCCTAAAATTTTATCAGTGAGAGGAGAATTTAACCTCGACTTCCCCCTAATTCAACCATCCGACTTTGCCGACTCAACCCTAAAATTTTATCAGAAGATGATGACAACAGTGAGAGAAGACTCTAAGCTCGACTCCCCCTAATTCAACCCAAAAGATTAGCCCATTCAAGCTCATTTTATCCTCGATCTGCTCTTTCTTATTACTGCTTCAGGTTGGTGAATTATTGATTACGGTTTAAAAGATTGGGTTTTTTCCAGTTTATTGTTGGCTTATGTTGGAATTTTGTGAATTGGTCTCAAGTAGTGTTTCTACGTGCACATAATTTAGGGTTTTTTTCTTCTTTTCTTTTTATGTAGTTATCAAAGCTCAATGAAGATAAAATAAACTAGTTTAATCTTATCAAAGCTCCTAATTATATGATGGCGGCTTAAGATGGAGTCTTGCATAAGATGGATTCGATTCATTCGAGAATTTTTGTGCAGATATTTTGAGTTCAGTAATTTATTAAGAAAGATTTGAGTATGTGTAGAGATTTGAGATTTGAGTTTGAAGAGTATTGAGAAAAGATGTGAGTAAAGGCTGCGTTTTTGTTGATTTTGCACCAATTGTTTATGGCATATAAAACATTCTGCACCAGTTATTTAGGGTACACAAAACATTCTGCACCAGTTGCGTTCCCAAAACTTACAGTCTAAGTTGTATCACCATTATTATTGTTATTATTTGTGGTTGTGAACTCAATGACAGATTCAATTCTTTGTTGTTTTACTGGGTAAGAATGATCAGTTTTTTATTTGATTGCCAATCAAAATTAGGCAATAAATCTACTTTTTTTTTTTTTTTTTCCTAATTCGTCTTATGTATTTCTGTATAGAAACTGAATCACTTAAGCTCTGATGGGTGGAAAGCATATGCTGAAGAAGGTGATCTCGAGTTTTGATTATTATTCTTGTGTCACCTTTTATTTTATTTTGTTGGTAAATAATCGTTCAAAGCTTTGGTGCTGGTTTCTTGCTTCAATTATAGATCATGATTTATTGGTGGTTGTTTTGTTGATTGATAGTGCGGCACAAGAGTTGATAGGATAAGTCAGTTGCCTGATGATATTATTGTGCACATACTCTCCTTCTTACCTTTGAAGAAAGCTGCAGCCACTAGCATTCTTTCACCCCGATGGTTACAATTGTGGAAATATACACCTAAACTCAACTTTGTAGACCAAAGGGCGACATGGACTGAACGCCACGCTCCTTGGTATGTAAATTGGGTAAACTCAGTTATCGAATCTCATAAAGCTCTCACATTGCAAGAATTCTCAATCGATTTCCATCCAGACAAATCGGCCCAGTGCCATATAGCCAAGTGGCTTGAATTTAGTTTTTCAAGGCAGGTCGAGAGACTGGATTTGACCTGGGATAAAATGACTCATAACTCTCCAGTCCTTGAAGAGATCTTGAAAGAGGCAAACCTTCAAACTAAAGACTTTAAATCTCTCAAAGTGTTGTGCTTGGGAGGCTTTGGAACAACTGGTGACGCTATTGAGTTGTTTGTACGAAATTGCCCATTGCTGGAGCGGCTGGTTGTTCAAGGTGCATATATGACCTCAGATCTCGAGGTTGTTAGTGACTCGTTAAGGCACTTGGATATATGCTTGCGCGGGAGTAGAAACACTGTAAAAGTGTCAGCTCCAAATCTGACTTGGCTTACTGTTGACCATCATTCTGGGATGGTGTCCCTTGAGAATGTCCCAAAACTTGTTAACATGAATTTTTCTTGTAGATTTGACGATACATTGCATGATTTTGCAAATGTAGCAGCAAAACTCGAAACTCTCATCATCATGTTATACAATGCCAAGGTATGGACTCTTTTTTTTGTTTTGTTTTGTTTGTTTGTTTGTTTTAATCTATGTATATATATATGCTTTCTTTATGTAATGCCTAACTCGTATTCAATAGGCGTTGTTTTCGATCCCCGAAATGCCTAAGTTGAAGAAGTTGGTTCTGTATTATCGTTATGATTTTCAATGTATTCTACTCCCAGTTACTCGTCTTATATGGGCATCTCCTTGTCTAGAAGAACTCAAATTAGAGGTTGGTGAAGTAATCATCTACCCTATCTGTGATTTGTATTGTATCATCTGTAGATACACCTTTGTTCTCATTGTTTGTTTTGCATTTGCGGCAGATTAGTGAGTTTCCTATCCAAGAGGGTATTTTTGAAGTTCCAAAAGTGAGGCCTACATTTCAGCACCAGCATCTCAAGCGTTTTGTGCTATCAGGTTATTGCGGGGGATTTTGTGATCGTATTGAATTGGTTAGATATGTTGTGGATAACTGCGTTGGCCTTGAAGAGATCGTGGTTGGGGAATGTGATCGTATTGAATTGGTGAAGGATATGGTGGATTATTGTGTTCCCCTTGAAAAAATATTTTTCCGTCAATATTACCCTCATGAGGATTACGTGCCATCAGCTGAGGAGCGACAGGCTTTCGAAAGGACCATGCGACTACAACAACTACCTTCCCACATTAAAACTGCGTATTGTTTATGATGTCAGTAATGGAGAACTTACAATTTAGAAAACAAAGGTTGAAATTTCAAATACAAGACATATTCCTAGTTAAAAAAAAACAAAAGCCGCGTAAAATAGCTATCTGAGGAAGATCACATCCTGTAAACTTATTCCGGCATGCACACTGCAAGAAAATGGCGTGATAAGTAACACTTCATAATTCATAAAATCGATACAGGCTTTGAGAGTGATAATGAACTTTTGAGAAGTCTATATGCAAGAAAATAGAGCCTCACCATGTTTAAAAAAGTGCAGATAAAGTAGAAGACAAAGTGGGAGACGCTAAATATGCAGTTCTTAAAAAAAGTGTCATTTTATATTCATGAATCTCGGTTGTGTCCGTTATGCAATTTAGGAAACGAAGATATTATTTCCACTGCACAGAATATATTCAAAGATGACCTTTGGTGCTTGTTTATGAGAGCGACAAACATGGGCATTGGCAATTAGAAGGATTAGATGCTCCATCCGGGTGGCTAAGTTTCCATTCTAATGGAAGTCGGACAAAACGGACTAGACTACACATTAAAATTGAACAGAAAGACTGGGAGACACATTGTCATATACTCCGTATGAAGTTAGTTTCTTGAAAAATATTAGAGGCAGAAATCCTAACTATAGATGATCAAGAAAAACTTAAGGAAAAAAAGGTGGCACCTGATATCCAAAGCAAAAAACTTAAGCCAGTCAAGCATATCCAGGTCCGGCTTTCGCCTTTGATAATCTTCCAAGAATGGGAAGCTATTGCACATTTGATCTGTGGAATTCTAAATTCAATCAAAATTCATGAATTGATGATTTAATCTCATGAAATGTAAAGTAGAGTATGTTCGTGGAAAATTCTCCTGAGCTAGACTAGAAATTTTAGACGGCATTAGACCTCAGGAAGTTGCCTTATCAGTTGATGAGTGCCTATTTGATCGAGAGGGAGAATATTATAAGGCATAAAATTCAGATCTCGAATGATCATTCTCATCAAGGGCCTAGTCAGGATGAAAAATGTTCAACTCAAGAATATGGCAAAAACAATAAATCAAGGTGCAAAATTGGATAGGCAAAAGATGAAATCGGGAAGACCTGCTGAAATGACTATACTGAGTACTTTGAATAGAACTGATGCAATTGCACGAGATTTCATCAACTTCTCTCTGAAAGAAGAATCGATAATAATGCACATGCTATGAGGTAAATCATACTGTAGAGGAACAATAGGGTCATATAGGGTGTTTAATGATCCACATGAACTCATAGATACTAGAGATCCTGTTGAGTCAAAGACACTCATTAGTATCACTCCTAGAAAATAAACTTAATCCAATTTCTACAATTCAGACAATTGAAAACAGAGAAAGAAGAGAAAAGCGGCCTACTTGATAGTTAAATATATGTAAAAGGATGAGATAACGAATAAAACTTGTCGCCAAACAACCAAAATAATATTGAACCAAATGTTCTTCAACTCCCATGACCTTTTCACTCTACCCTACATCCCACACTTCTAATTTAATTCACAAACTCAAAGAGACGCAGACAGACGGATATTTATCTAGTTCCATATACATGTGACATCATATTACACAAACACAAATGCACATTGAAGATTATACATAGAGATAGAAATATATAAATTTATAATATGTATACATACACAACCATATTATTATATAGAGGGAGCTTGCTTAAATCCCACAGCAAAAGGGATGGCAATGAAGCATGTCATACCAGAGGCTAGAGCATCAAAAAAGTTAACAGATCCACTTGCACTGGAAAATGAGTTTTGAAAGGTACCCCAACAACACCATAACATTTGTGTATTGGAAAACATGCAAGAGTTCGAAAAAAGTGCCAGTTTATATGCCTGAATCTTGGTTGTGTCCCTTCTAAAACTATAACATCGAAATTATTGCCAAGGCACAAAATACATTCCAAGCTGAATCCTTTAGCAAATTCAGTTAGAACACGAATGTCTAAAACGGATCAAAAGACAAGGAGCTTTGAGTAATGATTTGTAATGACATAATTACCTTAAAGGCCCATAAAAACCAACTGAGGGGTAGGTGCAAAGTAAGAGAATCCTGGACAAGAAAGATGAAATTGTCACAACTCGGCAAATACACTTAACCAAATCACACTAGTAATTCATTTATGTCGTCATAGTTCCTTCATGTCGAATGATCAGATATTTCGTTTCTGTTTTTCATAAACTTACATGGTGGAATATTATATGTAACGCAGATATTCGGCCATAAACCTTAAATTTGCTGCTTCTCATATTAAACAATGAAGTGAGACGTGAAAATTTTTATACTGCGACACTTTTTGTTTCAACAGAGTCGGCAACCAGAGTTGGTGTTACTAATGGGTACATGAATAGAACAGCCAAGACATCTTCTAACAAATTACAGAGAAATAACTAATGCATCTATTTACTAACAATTTGACCACAGCTCCCTGCCCTAACTATAGCCAAAAGATGAAGTCATTGAAGTCATTGCTCACATATTGTTGAAAAGAAAATGGAAATGTTCGAAATGAAATGCTCCGCCTTACAGTATAGAAAGCACACCTTTGGTGCTTGTTTATGAGAGTGATAAACATGGGCATTGGAAAGTAGTAGAGGATTAGATGCTCACTCTGATTGGCTAAGTTTCCATTCTAATGAAAGTCGACAAAAAGGACTATTCATTAAAATTGAACATCAAAAATTTGGAACTACATTGTCATATATGATTTTAGTTTCTTGAAGAATATCAGAGGCAGAAATCCAAACTAAAGACAATTAAAAAAAAAAAAAAAACTAAGGAGAAAACTCAGAAAAGAAAGTGGCACCTGAAATCCAAAGCAGATCTGAAAGTCAGTCAAGCTTATCCATATCCGGCTTTCGCCTTTGATAATCCTTCAAGAATGGCAAGCCTTGAACATCATCTCGCACAACAACTATTGCATATTTGATCTGTGGAATTCTGAATTCAATCAAAATACAAGAATTGATGATTTAATCTCATGGAATGTAAAATAGAGTATGTTTTGGAAAATTCTCCTGAGCTAGACTAGAAACTTTAAACGGTATCAAACCTCAGGAAGTTGTCTTATCGAATAGAGTCGTAGAGTAGGATCAAGTCGATACATAATGATGAAACCGATCAACTCACACTGAAAAAAGAGTTTTGGAAGGTACCCCAACAACATGTGCATTCATATGAGAATGTACAGTACACTCAAAAGAGAAAATTAACAAGTGCACGGATTATAAGAACGTGTCTTACTGGGTACTCCTTATATATCATGGGAAATTCTTGGTTGCAAAAGTCTGCATTGCAAAATGAATTTTTTAATTTTCTCACTTTTTTCTTTTGCAGCTTTTACAGCTTTACAGAACAACCCACCCACCCCAATCCACGCCCCACAAACCCCCCCCCCCCTCCATGCCATAAATTGTTTTAAAAAAATAGTAAATACTAAATTGATTTTAAAAAAATAGTAATACTAAATTAAAATTTTGATTTATATTCTTCCGATTTAAAATTTTATCTAATCCCTTATTTACTGTTTAATTATAAGTAGGTAGGCAGGTTATTTTGGTTCATATTAGGAATATTATGGAGTATGGCAAAAATTTGGGTGAGGCCGGCCACATAATGTGGTCGGGTCAAAGTGTCAATCTTTATGCAGAAAAGTGTTAATCTACATGAATAAAAGTGTGAATCTTTAATATAATTATTTAACGAATAAAAGTGTCAATTTTTAAAAATATCATCAATCACATTGAAGACGACGCGTTTCTTTACGGCATGTGAATTTAAAGAGAATTTGTTAAATAAAAAGTATATATTATTAGTATTATTTTTATTAATAATAATTTTATTAACTTAATCAATAATTTTACATTAGGCACGGTGCAACAATTTAAGGTACTTCATCCGTCTCATTATAATTGACCATTTTTTTCCTTTTTGGGTCATCTCACTATGATTGATCTCTTTCCTTTTTGGGAAATAATTAACTCTTAAATGGTACAATTAGTGAATCTCTTATTACACTTAACTTTCTATAATTAAATCTCATCATCCACTCACTTTTTACTTTTCAGCACGTATCTCAAAATAATTTAAATTCTAAAATTTTAAATTATCATATCTTGATCGTTTGTTCTATGGTTTTTATAATTTTTATACCAAATTAAAGGTCTTGACACAGTCTTTCATTTAAGACCAAATATCAATATATTTTTGTGCATCCATGATGCTCTGGTTTTAAGATATGCCTAAATATATAAACAACACTACATCCCTACACACAATACACTTTACACACTAATCACTTTTGTCTTAAATCTCGTACCAAAAAGAAAGGGGTCGATCATAATGAGACGGAGAGAGTATTATAGATAGCCGTTTATTTATAACACATTTATTATTATACATTTAGATGAGTGGAATAGCAAAAACGTATTTTTGTTGATTAGTCGCTAATCTAGTCGAATAGGCCGGCATGCTCGGATAATTAGTGAACTATGAAATCCACTAATGAAGTTGTCGATCCTAAATTAGTGGATTAGTGAAAAAAAAAAGTGATTTTGGTTTATGAGTCGCTAATCTAGTCGAATTAGTCATTGTGCTCAGATAATTAGTTAAATATGAAGTCCTCTTATCGAGTAGTCGATCTTGAATTAGTGGAATAGCAAAAATAAAAGGGGATTTTGGTTGATTAGTTGCTAATCTAGTCGAATAGGTCGGCGTGCTCGGATAATTAGTGAACTATGAACCACTGATGAAGTTGTCGATCCTAAATTAGTGGATTAGTAAAAATAAAAAGTGATTTTGGTTGGCTAGTTGCTAATATAGTCGAATTGATCATGGTGCTCGGATAATTAGTGAAATATGAAGTCCTCTTATCGAGTAGTGGATCCTAGATTAGTGGATTATCAAAAGCAAAAGGAGATTTTGGTTGATTAGTATTGATTTTGGATGAAATTTAGGTGCGTTGATTAAAGTTAGAAGTGACTAAAACAAATATATGTACATGTATTAATATTTTTAATATAATTCGGTAAAATTCCAAAAAATCGAATTTAATTTTGATGTTTACGGGATAACAATATAAAATTGGGGTTTTTTTTTTTTCATGTTTTTTTGTTTTCATTCATAAACGGTGTATAATAGATTTTAATCTAAATTTGTTTTTTAATTAACACCTTAAATCAACCCAAATTAGTTATCACCTACCCAACCCAATTTCTTATTTTTGACTCATTCTCCCAGTCCTCAATCGTCTCTCTCTATCTCTCTCTCTACTTCTTCGATAAATTGAGGTGGCAAGGGACGGCGGCACCGTCATCGGCGAGGAGCAGGGGGAAGGAATTTGAAAATTGGGGGTTCGGGATTTCGGCGAAATATTTAGACGGGATTAGGGCTCGATTCGCCGCCCTCCGGTCGAGAGGACAAATCTGGGCTCGGTTCTTGTTGAAGAACCAGACGGTGGCCGTGGTGGGGGACTCCGTCTTCGCTCACGGCGGCGTTCGGGAGAAGCACGTAGCATAGGGATTCGAACGCCTGAGCACGGAGGTGAGGGATTGGATCCAAGGTTGAAGAAGGATGTAAATGGGCGACGCTCCATTATTTGGCTGAGAAGCTTCTCGATCGAAGCGGTGAAGGAGGAGGACTCCTCAATCCAAATTTTTGAAGTTTCTATATATTTTTTTTAATTTTATTAATTTTTGTTTTTTAATTTCTTAAAATTTCAGTTTCTTAAAATTTCAATTTATTAAAATTTCTTAACAGGTTTGCTGTGTTTCAAAAGTTGCTAAAAAAATCGAAAATTAAATCAATTTATTAATTAAACTGAAATCGAAAAAAAATTATTAAAAATATTCATATTTTTTTAATTATTAATAAATTAAAATATTAATTATAATCCTAATTCAATACACTCCTCAATTACCAAACCCACTTAAAACACTAAACATCATACCTTAATTTCCGTGCCGAAAAGAAGTGTAGCAACTTCAAAGGACTAGAGGGAGTAATTTCTCTTGATTAGTCACTAATCAAGTTGAATCGATTGAAATCCTCAGATAATTCGTAAAATGGGAAGTAAAGTAATCGAAGTGAAATTAGCTTTCATTTTCACTATTCAACTTATCCAGGATCGCCTCTTCAATTAATGGACTTCACGTTTCACTAATCATCCTAGGATCTCCAACGATTCAACTCGATTAGTGACTAACCAAGTTTTATTTTCGCTACTCCACCAATCTAGGATCACATATTCGACTAGTGAATTTCATGTTTTACTAATTATTCGAGAATCTCCACCAATTCGGCTCGATTAGTGACTAATCAAGTGAAATCAGCTTCCGTTTTCACTATTCCACCAATCCAAGATCGTCTCTTCGACTGGTAGACTTCACATTTCACTAATTATCTGAGGATTTCCAATGATTCGACTCGATTAATGACTAATCAAGTGAAATTCCCTTTCGTTTTCACTAATCCACTAATCATGGATCGAATCTTCGACAACTAGACTTGTTAGATAGGGTTATTTAGCTAAGTGTTAATGCATCAAAATACCCATTCAACTTAACAAATGTCAAATTATACCCACCAACTTAAAAATACAAATAATGCCCATTAACATCAAATTTTTATCTTCTCGGATCAAAATACCCTTAATGAGTTGACTTTGATTTTTTTAATTATTTTTTATTTGATTTCTTTTTTTTACGTTTTTTTTCTTTGTTTTAATTATTTTTTTTAAAATTTCTAACGTTTTTCCATATATTTTTTGGTTGAATAGTTTTTTTTTTAACGTATTGAGACTATTTGGTGCTAATTATCCAAATAGTCTTATTTCTGATTTATGTTTTATTTATCTTGTTTGGGCCTATTGGGACTATTTGGTGCTAATAGTCCCAATAGTTTATTTCGGAATTAGGATTTCTTTATTTTGTTTGGACGTATTTGGACTGTTTAGTGCTAATAGTCTCAGTAGTCCTAGTCCAAAAAAACATCAGAATTTTTTTAAAAAAAAACGTAGAATTTGAAAAAAAAAACATTAAAAGAATGCAAAAACAAAAAACAAAAAAATATTCAACTATTGGGATTATTTGGTGATAATAGTCTCAATTGCCCCAATCCAAAAACGTCAGAAATTAAAAAATATATACATTTTTTTCAGAAAAAAAAACGTTAAAAAAATTAGAAAAAATGAGTAAAAAAATCAATCAAAGTCAACTCATTATGGGTATTTTGGTTCAAATGAGTATAGTTTATATTTTTATGATCATGGACCGGAGTGGTACTCCATTTCAAATACCAATCTTAAAAATAAAGTTTGAAGTGAATAACGCTTAATTTCATTCAATATTTTCAATACATGTACAAAATATTTATGATATTATTGCACAAATTATGTCATAAATACTTCATCTCTAATAGCATTTTTCATATACTATGTAATATATTTTTTTTAAATGAACGACATTTAACGTGTAAATCAATTACTCAAATTTAAATAATATCGGAATTTTATTTCACACTAAGCGCCCACAAACGAAAAAAAGTTTAATTGAAGTTCAAACTGTAATTTACGATATCTAAATGGGTAAAATATTTTTAAAAATAAAAACATCGTTCTGAGTTACATAAATAGCCGGGAAAAAAAGTTAAAATAGCCACTTTGTCAAAAGAAAGATCAAAAGTAAACATTTAAAAAAAAAAAGATAAATAATAGCCACTGTTACTTTTATACTCCTCTTCATTCTTTTTTTTTTATTTTAAAAATTGGAAAATTAAAAATGATAATAAAAATAAATTTATCAAAACACTTTTTTTCGTGAACTAGTATCTTGAATGTATATTAAAAATAAAAAAGTATAAAACAAAAAACAAATTCATTGTTATGCACATTTAAAGAACAATAAATAAATTCAAATTAAAAAATTAAGTACTATAATGGGGAGTGGGGTCCAGGGCCTTTTGTTGGGGGGGGGGGGGGGCGGGGTTGGGGTGGGCTGCAGCTGCAGGTAATGGGGCCCCCATAAAAATAGCCAACCAATAGCATTGCATTGTGCAATGCAAAACCATGCACTGAAGACTCTCCCATATATCATAATTTTGTTACAGGCACGGAATTCGAATTTGCAGATTGGTGATGAAGATAAAAGTAGGAGACACTAAATATGCAGTAGTTCTAAGAAAAGTGCCTATTCATGAATCTCGGTTGTGTCCGTTATGCAATTTTGGCAACGAAGGTATTATTTCCACCGTACAAAATACACCCCAAGATATAATCCTTTAGCAGATTCAGTTGGAACGCCAATGGCTGAGAATGATGAAAATTCAAGGAGCTTCTCTATGATTTATAATGACATGATTACCTTCAAGGTCCATAGGGGTAGATGCGAGTATGAGTACCCTGGACAAGAAAGATTGAAATCGTCGCAACTCAGATAATGTACAAAACCAAATCACACTATTAAGTTGTAAAAAATGAATTGATAATATCAACCTGCTGAGTTTCACCAGCACGATAATGCACATCCATGTTAAGGCCATGGCTTTTGAATCTGATAACTCTCATTGTCGTCGGCTAGTCCAAGCAACTTGTCCTTTTGACATACGAAGAACAATCAATCTTGAAGCCCCTGCTTGAGTAATTAGTGTAAGCAAGAACCTAGAGGTACAATTTCTGAGTTCTGCAAGCATAAACCAGTCGGAACGAGTGTCGTTGAACACCTGAAGCTATTTGAAGCTTTTTCTTGAAATAGTTGGTACCTGGGAATTCCAGAAGCAAGAGCCCACAAAATTCGTATGGTTCCCAACTTTGTTCGTAGCAGATCAAGTCTATCCATAATGATGAAATGGATCAACTCGCATTGATGAAAACAAATATTTATCTAGTTCCAAATACATGCAACTTCATATTATACACAAATGCAGGTTGGAATTTATACAAAGAGATAAAAATATATAAATATATAATATGTTTACGTACACAACCATATACATAAAGCTTGCTAAAATTTCACAGCAAAAGGGATGCCAATGAAGCATGTGAAACTAGAGCCTCATGTGATTCACAATTTTGCCAAAGTATTTACAATAAAGTCGTAGAACAAGAACAATAGGGTGTTTAATGAGTTGTATTATTTTTTTCACCTAGTTTCCAAAAGTATATTCTCCTGCACCATGCTTGATAATGCAGTACTTGTACTCTCTATCAAATCACTCATCTCCTTCCTTTTTTCCAATTGTGATTGATTCATGCTTTGATGATTGGAGAGAACAGAAATGAATACACATCACGACATTTACAGATAATGCATCAGCCATCTGGCACTTCATAAAATAAAGTACAAACTAAGCAATCAAACTGAGCCACAGATCGAGGCTATGGAATTCATAGGCATATTTAAAGGATAAACAGATGACTTCAAATGGAAAAATTGAGAAGACTGGCACCATTTTCAAATAAGTTAATATACCTGTTCAAGTCGCTGAAGAAGAGAAGTTTTGAACTGTCCGAACTCCTCTGCCACTCGAATTCCTGTCCAAATTATGGGCAACTTCAGACACATGACAACGACCTGGACATACAACTCAAACAGCTCATGTTATCACAACTGCTGCGAATTTCATTTCAAGAATGCTTCTGTTCTCCATTTCCAAACACCTGTACAATGTACAAATCCCCTTCCCTAAAGGAGCTTCAACTTGGTTTGTACTAAGTTCCTCAGAATCACTCTAATCGCCATCGTCACCTCCTTATGATATGAGGCGTTAGTGTTTAGGCACAACACACAAACTATAATGTACTCAAACATGAGAAAGTGGAGCACTTATCCCTAGTTGATCAAAGCTGAAACTAAGTTGATGCATCAAAAAGAAACATGAAAGTGATGCCACTCCAATTATTTTGCCCAAAACAGCGAAGTATCAGTTTGTCCTCATGTACTTTCACAAAACTCAATTATTTTGAACTTTGTCAAAATATCTCAATCGCAATTCACACAAATTAAGTTTGCATACAAGCACTCATTCTATTGTTATTTGAAAGGTTAGACCATGATGTCTGATCTCCATTCTACACTGAAGCACATCTCATGATAGAAAAATACTCATCAAATTCTTACAATCTCAAAGGGAAGCAATTAGAAATAACAGAGCATATTCTGATCAACACCTAAAACACAATTGGGCAGCTTAGTAGAAGTAAACACAACATACATAATGTAACTTAGCCGGGAGAGAGGTGCATTCTCTGCACAGAGCACAATACCACGAGAGCTCGACCCCATAAGCCACGTAATCACAACTGTTGTTCATTCCCTTCCGTCCTGAGGTGCAAACCACACTATAGACTGTGCAAAATCCGATCCCCCACAGAAACATAACTGTAAATTTGGGAAGCAATTAATTGGAGAAAATAATACTCCTATGTCTACAGAAAAAAAGGCCTTCCACATATTTAGACAGGATGAATTCACTGGAACCAGAAAATTGATAAAGGGCTCTAAGAAATAACTATATATGGATCACGATCGATGGAATGAGAAAGGGGCTTGCCCTGTTTTAACACTTCTGCGATCTTATTTGATTTTCTGTGTGCCCTCTTCAAATTCAGAACAAACAATAAATTGCATTAAAGAATAGAAGAAACACCAATTACTAGAAAATGAAAGGAACAATGTATATTTATTTACTCATTCAATAACCAACCTAAAACATTACTCAAACTGATTTGTAATATGCATCGAGACTAGACAAAAAACAGGAATCAAATAAGTGGAATAGTAAAAATAAAGGAATAGTAGAAACTTGCAATACTAATAGGGCGGATTGGAAAATGCCCTAAAAACACAAATATATTCCCAATTATCAATCAATCCAGTTTATCTGGATCGGAGTCATTCTCATCAAGCTTGATCTCTTCCTCTGATGTAGACATCTCTTCAGTAGAGTAATCCTCCATTTTCTTCATTTTCTTCTTCAAAGGCAACCCTAGCTCTGCTGCTACTGCTGCTTCCGCTTGCTGCTCCGCGGTATCATCACGTATCCTCTTCGACCAATAATCATCCATATGCGCAACCTCCGCCGTCGGAACGCCGGGAAGCAAGACCTTCTCGGCGGGAAAGGACGGCATCAGCGAGAGCATGTGGCTTTTCATCTCCTCATCGCGAACGACGATTTCGCCCTTGTATCCCTCCTTCTGCCGGAGGTAGAGAACGGCGTTGATGTGCAGGCCGGTAGTGATGCTCAGTGTATTATACTCCATAACAGCTCGAATCGCTTCATCGACCTCGCCGGGGGGCGGGGACGTCGGTTCCAGGCCCAAAGCGTTGGAACCAACGACGTACTGGCCAACATACTTCAGATCTCTCCCCTCTTTGGTGGTGGGAGACACCTGTCCGGCGAAATTCCAGCCATTATCGTTTTCCCAAAAGGTAGGGTTAGGGTTGGGGGCGGGGGCGGGGGCGGGGGCGGGGGTTTTGGGAGAGTGGGAGGAGCCGGAGGCGGATGCGGAAGCTTTGGAGGGATTAGACATTCAGCGCACAATTTGATTCAAACTTCTCTCTGCAAAATTCGAATTCGAACAACTCTCGTCTTATACCTCGAATTTCGCGCCATGCTCACGTCGACGATCCGCGCATTCCATTTGTCAGCCGTAGATAACTATGGTATCGAACGGCTAGGACGCATTCACTCTCTCGATCCGGGTACTTTTATTTTCAGCCCTTGATAGGCCTTCTTCATCGACGGTCCATAAGGGTGGAAGATCGACGCCTCTCCTTTTTTGTTTCTCTTTCTTCGATTCCCGCTTTTTTTTTGTTCTCGTTTCATACTCTCTCCTATTCATATTCATAATAATAATATTATTACTATTATGACGTTTTAGGCTTTCTAATTTTTTTATAGTTATTATCCATATCCTTAATTACCGCCCTCTGCTTTTGTAAACCTATTTTGGAGTCAATTTTTATGCTTTTCTTCCGGCGGATATTATTACTATCATCAAATAAGGTTAGTTTAGAAATAATTTATTTTTATTAATATGTGTGCAAACGCCTAGAATGACATCTAATACTTTTTCTAATTTAAATTTAATTAATGATTAATGATAGTTTAGGTATACTGAGAAGAGACCAAAACTCTTCATCTTCTTCACCTATTTCTACAAATATCGTGCTTTGAATAATTAGGTGCTACTTAACGAGCATTAATTCAATTAATGAAGAAGTTTAATAGACAAGGATGTGTAGTTTTGGACTAAAAACCTAAAACGACAGATAGTTGGAAAGAACAAAAAACAAAAAATACATAGGAGATCTTATCAGTTTTATCAAATACGGAGTAGTAATTTTTTGATAATATCAATCAATTAATATATCTTATTAATTTTTTACGGATTCGGATACCACAACGATTCATGTGCTTATGTGTTGTCTCCTACATCGTCCATTCCCTATTAATTCTGTATCGATTCCGTTGCGGATTCCGGATACCACAACAATCTACGTGCTTACGTGGCGTCCCCTACATCCTATATTCCCTATTTTTCTAAATTACATACATTTATACATATTAATATTAAGGGATAGGATCTGGTAAAAAGATCCCTTACTATAAGAAATAAGAATTAATGTCAGCCTTAGATCAACAACAATCCAACAGTCCGAAACAAGCATTAAAATGAAGATAATTAATTGAAAGATTGACAATAAGCGTAATTTAGATGCAGCAAGGGTGAAAAAGTAAATTAGATTTGGGAATTTTTGGGAGTTTGCATGTCTTGCGGGATTTCATCCGTATTGTATCCAAAAATCATAAATAGAATCAATCCAAATTTAGAGAATATGTTAGGGATATTCTTCTACACTAGTTATGCACCTGTGCGACGCACGGGGTATCCTGAGTTTTTTGCATATTTTGAGAACTAGTTTAGTGCCGTCGAAATTCGACGGGAGTAATTTTTTGTTATAATTTTTAAATAAAATAAAAATATAGTTATTTTACTTCATACTATTTTAACAGTTCAATTAAAAAAACTATTAGCAATTGAATTATATTATGAGAAATAGGTCAATAAGGGACAACGTTCCTCATTTAATTTTACACATTTTTGAATGTCAAGTTAGCGTTAATAGAAAAATAAGTTAATGAGGGTAATATTTATCGGATATTTTTATTCGCTCGAATCTCAAATGTTAAGACGCCCGTGTACATTTTGAAGAAGGATATCATTTTCAAAGTAATTTAAGTTTAATATTAAGTTTTCTTATTGGTTTAATATAATAAAAAACAAACATGTTAAATTGGAGTAACATTTCTTGGGTCTTTATATACATTTTGAATGAAAGTTTGCCCGTTATCTGAATCGTTGTTGTGGGAGGTTAAGAAATTTCATGAGATTGTAGTCTTAGTTTTTTAATATTAAGTGGTCCGTTGTTCAATGAAATAGAAAAATGGATAAAGTGTGGTAACATTTTGGGAAGTTGTGTTCATTTTGTATGTTAGAAGTTTATTGTTTGTTATAATTAGAAAATATATAAAGGGTGAATAAAAATTTTCAGGTAGTTGTATTTCTTTGAATATCAAGCCGATAGTTGTTCAATGTAAGTAGGAAAATAGATGAAGAATAAGACAACATTTCTCAGATGTTTGCATTTATTTTGAACGTTAGGTCGTTTGTTATTTCATACAATTAAAAAAAAACGTTAAAAAGGATAACATTTCTCATGTAGTTGTAATCATTTTGAATATAACGTCTCCTGTTGTTCATTATGATAGAAAAATAGATTATCTCATATAGTTGTATTCATTTTGAATATGACGGCCAAAGTCATGATAATTTAAGAAAATATTAACTAAAATTCATCATAATACCACGTAAGATTATGATCCATTTGCTAGTATATACTCCATCCGTCCTATTTAAATAGTCCACATATAATAGTCCACTTTCTAAAAATGGCAAAAAATTTATCTTACAACTAATACTATTTTAAAATTCTTTATCAGTATTTGTATTGGTCTTTGTGCCAAAAGAGTGGGACGGAGGGAATATATAGTAAAAGAGTCATATAGACCCTTTAATATAGATTACTAAAGTATATATATTTAAAAAAAATATAATCGAACTTATAATGTTGACTTTTATATAGGTCTAATTTATTATGTTAACTAATTTAAAAAATGACAATGGAAAGTACTTAGTTTTTCTTACAATCACCTATTTGAAAGTATATAATTGAGAAAGAATAAGTCAATTATCTCATGTTTTCGATCATATGTTAGCTGCGTCTGGAGGGGATCACGTATTTCAGTGACTCATGAGAAATATAAATTATTATTACAGTCGAGATAGCTTGGGTAAAGCTATCGATTTAGACTCACAACATTAACAGTATTGGTGAGTTATATTATTGTATTTTTTTAAATAAACATAGTTATATTATTATATTATTTTTTAAACAAAAATAATAATATAATTATTTATTTTAAGATTATAGTATTGCTAGGATTCTGATAAACACGGTTTTTCAATGTATTTTCTATTCTTTTGGATTGCAATATTGGGTAGAATTTGTTGTTTTGAATGAAATATTAATTTGTTTCTATCTTTGTAATCCAAATCACGTGTTTGTTCAATCTCATCATTTTAGTAGGTTTCTACAAGAGTTTTAAGCCTAACATGGCTTGTGCATTAATGGAGGATCAAACGATCAAGAGAAGCCGAAGAAACCGTCAAGTTCCGGGCATAAGCAGCAGAGCATGGACCGTGCTCCATGTACCACCAAGAGCATGGACCGTGCATAAAATCTCTGTACCTGAGCACGGACCGTGCGCTGAGAGACACTAGAAGCATGGACCGTGCGCTGAAGTCGAAGAAAATGTGATCGTCCAAGTAGCCACGCACGGACCGTGCGTTTGATGTCCAACGAAGCACGGACCGTGCTGGAGAAGTCAAAGGCGGCCACCCTCACTAAATAGAGACGCACGGACCGTGCGTCAACGCATTCCTGGCGCACGGACCGTGCGTTCAATGCAGGCAACGACTTACTTTATGGTTTCTCTATAAAAGGCGTGAAAAATGAGATATTGAACACAATTCATCCGCCCCAAACACACACTACACACACTAGGTTTCTAGAGAGAAGAGGAAGGAAGGAGAAGAAGGGCTCAAGCTTTGGGTGCTTCATGGAGGAGACTTTGTCTTCGATTTGAGCGTATCTTTAGTTTATGTTCTTCGTTATGTACAGTATTTTGTTTATCTTTATTATGAGTTGCTAAACTCTTAGATTCTAGAGCTTGTATGAACTCTATGGTTTTGGTTTGATGATATAAGTTGATTTTCTTCCTTTCTCATGGTGTTTATGCATTTGATTGGGCTATTGATATGTGTGAGTGATTGATCACCATTTATGCTTATGTGTTGATAAATCTAGATTCGAGAGAGCGTGGTTTATTGATATGGTAGAATGAATGCATAACATTGATTTGATGCTAGACCGAAAGGTTGGTAGATGTTTGTGAGGAGACGATTAATCCGAGGGTTTAGGGAGTTAGTTGATTATTCGGAGACCGAAAGGGTATGGATGTCAACTAATCTACATATTTAGCACTACCTGAGAGGGAGGTTAGATTGAGTCTAGCGATTACTCCTACATTCATGAGAATTCAAGTGGTTGATAATATCTTGTATCGATTACCCAAAATGTAGAAGGATTACATGCCCTAGGATCATTTATCTTCATTTAGTATTTTTGTTTATGTTTGTTTAGTTGTTAGAAAACCCCCACCTCACTTGTTGATTCCGTCTTTATAACGTGGTTGTATTTGTTAGTAGTATTCATTTATTTAATTACATCGGTCTCTGTGGATACGATACTCTTGCTTGCCACTATCTACACCTACACCGTGCACTTGCGGTTTGTAGTCGAAAATATTAGCGAACAGATTCATTATAGCATTAATTTGAATTATGATGATCCATTTGTTTTATATTTATATCAATTGATATTTATTTTATACTTATATTAAAGATGATTCATTATTCAAATTGGATCTTCTTATTACTAAAATATAGTACATACATATACGTTACTTTTAGAGTAAATTAATTATATTAAATTTAATTATTTTGGGACAACATCGTCGCCAAACTACTTCGCTAACCACTAAGAAAATAAAATAATAACAATAATAATAATTTACAATATTAAAGATATATATTACTATAAATAATTAAAGATATAAATCAAATTAAAGATACATATTATTAATTATATTTAAATATTAAGTAATTAGGCAAAATTAGAGAATTTAGTAAAATTATAAAGAAAAATTGTGATTGACCGACTTTTATTTTGCTATTATATATATATATATATTATGATTATAATTAATGAAATTTTAACGATATACATAATTATTTTATTGTTTAATGTATATAAATCATATTTGGTTCCAAATTTAAGAATTCAATATGTGATAATAAATTGATTTTATAATTATAACATCATTGATCAAAAGAAAAATGAATTATGATTCATTATTATAGATATTTTTTTAATTTTTCCGATGGACAATAAATATGTTAAATATTAAATAGTAAATGATTTTTACAACTTATTTTTAAATTTATTGTTGGAAATCAATTTTACAACATCTTAAATAAATCCAACTTTATATAATTTGATTAATAATTTATGTTTATTATCTATACATGTATGTACTTTATGAAGAAGAAGACAAAAAATTTCTCCATTATTTGTGGCAAGCTTCTTAACCGCAACATTGCCAACATATACAACTTTAAGGAAAAAAAACATTGTCTCTATATCATAGACAACAACGAAATAATAATTGAAAGTTGAAAATAAATTAATAATGACAATGTTCTAATTTTAAAAAATAAATAACAAAAATCTCAACTAAATTTCCATTCAACATCAAATACATTTATTGGAGTTTATGAGAGATTTAACTTTCTTGCCATCTATTGGAGTTTATAAGAGATTTTTTACACTCCAATCTTCTTCCTCTCTGGTGATAAAGCATAAAATTAAAAAGTAGATGAAGTGTGTGAATGATTAGATAACATTTTACTGAAATTTATATGCATAGAGCAATAGAAAATTAGGAAAGAAATTAATAATTTCCATGATTATTGTTTTTGTAACGTCCTATTAATTGTTTGATTAAAAATTATTATTATACAATTATGATATACCTTTATAAAAAAAATATTTCCAAAAATAGTACATTAACAAAGTTAAGTTACTAAAAATGACTTTCAGTAACTATTATTATTATCTTGATAATTGAAAGCAACATATAAAAAAAATAATGTATAAATTGGTCATTTATACCCACTTATATGTAGTAGTAGTATACAAACAAAGTCTTATGGATTTTACTATGAAATAAAATTATTTCAATTTTATAATTTAATAATAAATTCAAAAAATATGTTTAGTTTCTTTTGTATGTGTGGTGCCACGATTAGATGTGGTCGAGAATAAAAATAACTTTAATTTAAGTGATATTATCATCTAATAGTAATTTTGAAAAACAACAATTAATAATAGGGTTTTTGTGGGTATATATAGAATTGTCTATACATAATTTAATGTATAATTTATTGGTTATAATTAAATAATGGTAGAATTAGGGTGTGATCCATGATTAGTGCCAATTTGTAGCTCATTTGCAAGATTTTTGTTCTTGTAAATATTAACTTATTTTTCTATAATTAATTTGTATTCTGATTATTGATTAATTATTCATATATACATTAGTTATTATGTATTGGCTATTATTATAAATTAATCATAAAGTTTGTTGATATAAATGTACATTAATTCTTCTAATTAATTCATTGAAATGTTCTAAAAATAGAATCGGTAACTACTAAGCCTACTATTATATATTACCTCCGTCCATGAAGAGTAGACACAAAATTTTTGGCGTGAAGTTTAATGCATTGTGATGATATATTGATAAATTAAAGTGTTAAAGTGTTAAAATGTTAAAGTAGAATAATTGTGGGTCCCTTTAATATTTTGGTAAGTGTTAAAGTATTAAAGTGTTAAAGTTGTAAGTCTCATTACTAAAAAAAGAAAGTGTCTATAGATGGTAGACGTCCCAATAAAGTATTAATATTTAAAAATCGTGGACGACCTAAATATTATATAGATATATAAATTGACATTTAATTCATCCTTTAATTACGCATGACATCAAGCATGCAAGTAGATTATAATTAAAATTAGCATAATTCATTCAATTTTTATACTTATAGCTGCGTTTTAATTAGAAAAATCTTGTAATTCTATAGCTTCTAGTTCATAGTCCATGTTATGCACTCTCATATTTTCTGTGAGCCTCAAGACTTGCACATCTTTTTATATATAAGAAGCATTGACTTGCATTCACCATATATTGAGATTGGAATATTGTATAATTGAGTAAATGAGTACATTAAATTACTTACTATTTTTTTTTTCAAAAATTAAAAGACATACAAAATTTACTATTATAGGATAAATAAGTTGCTCAATATGATAAAAATTGACAAGCTATAGCTCATATTACGATATAGATGAAATCTATATTAAAATATTGAGGGACTCGGATGGGTGTATAATCCATGTATTGTGTTTTTAAATGAGGGACTCGACATGTATGAGTAATTTTGTACTATTATATTAACAAATTATAATATATTTCATAGTATACATTTTCATATATCATTACAATTTACATAATTTATAAAAATAAAAAGATCAAAATGACATGGACAATTGTTGGTGAAAGCGTAGCGAATTTTGTTCTAACTCCTTTCATGGATCCTTTTGTGTCTGACCTTACGCACTTGAGCATTGTTCAAAATGTAACGATTATGATTTTATTCTTGCAACATCTTCCGCATCAATCTTGCATCTATTAGAAAAAGAAAGTGAGTTTGAAGGATCAGAAAATAACTGTGAGTGTTTTAGCTGGCAAATTTCATAATTTATAGGCACAATACAATGATAAAATTAGAAAGAAATTAATCGCATACCATAATTATGCATTTGTAACGTCAAATATTAATTATATAATTAACATAATTAGTACACAAATGAAACCTACCATTTATACTAATAATTTCTAAAAATGGCATACCAATAAAAATGAAAAACCGAATTATTAAAATCAGCCCGTAGTTATTATACATATAGATATATATTAGAAGAAAATGTTACTAATATGTTATTTCATGGGCCTATAAAAATTTAAAATAAAAGGATGACAAATTTTTGTCATTTACAATAGTTGTAATTATAATTCTTAAACACTTTTCTTGCATTTAATCTCTTACCCCAACTAAATTGCGTGAACGATGTAATTACCTAAAAAAAATTCAAAATTTCAATATCTAAGTTTTTCTTCAAGTCATAATTATTATAACTATTAGAATCTCTCAAATTTTATGAGTTTAGTTTGAAAACAAAAACTGAACAAAATTACATAGAATTGTTGTAGAAATTTAATTAGAAAAAAAAACAAAGACTATAGTAGAAGAAAAAGAAGATCACCACAAACTGAAAATCATAATATGTCATTATTCACTATTTCTGAACCTTACGATAGTCTTGATCTTCTTCCTATTGATTGTAGAAGAATTTTGTCATCCAAGTTTCTATTTCACAATGCTCCATCATGCTTCTCATTTAATCTACCATGCACTTTATTGCCAAATTATAGATCTGCAAGAATCAAGAGCAATTTCTGTTAGTACCGTATATTTGTTTAAATATAAAACATAAAAAGCATTTGAATTGTTTGAGTGTTTTTGATTGTAGAATTCCTGATTATATAGACATAAAAAAATGATAAAATAGGAAAAACATTAATTTGTAAACATACATTTTGCTTTTGTAACGTCTACAATAATTGATTGATTGAAACTTATTAATGTATATTTATGATATACTACTAATTATAATTATAATTTCTAAAAATGACAATTTAAAAATAATAAAAATATAAAACTACTAAAAATAGCTATCCGTATTGTAAAATATAATTTTACATATATACATATATATATAGTATTTAATTACATATTAATTACAAATTAAAGTTTGTAAACATAAATGTAAATAAATGCTAGTAGTTAATGAACTGACTTACCATATAAAGGCTTCCGTAGCTACTATTATATAGTATATATATTAGAGTGGAGATAAGGAGAACTGTGTTCTTAGAAAAATTAGAAATCTTCATGCGTAATATTATAATGACTTACATTACAATTTGTAATGCATTACAGCACAATTTATAATGCACATGAGTATTATTTATACATAGTTATCTTTTAAATTATTAAATGCATTACAATATGCAGCACAATGCATCATTTGTGTTATTTAGTGCATTACAAAGAAAGAAAGAAAGAAGAGAGAGAAATCAATCCAAAATCATAGGGGATAACCGTTATCTTCTAAAAGAAAAATACATCACTAACCCTCCACCAATTATATATAAGGTAATATACTATTAAGTATGAAAATCAAAATTGACCGTCGATTACACAAAGTGGATGGATAAGATTGCTTCTTATTTCCTACGGATGTGTCATTTGTACGTAATCTCCCACCTTAATATTAGGGTGAACTTTAGATATACCCAAAATAAATAAGTATATAAGTTTTATATCCACAAGTTTAAAAGTATAAGTTTTATACCCAAAATCAAATGAAAAGACAGAAATAACCTCCACCTTTACTCACATTCCAAATAAAACAAAAGGGAAAGTGGGCCCCATTTTACAATTTATTCTTAACATTAAAAAAAAGAACCTACCCCACTCTCTTCTCACGTCTCTCTCAATCTCTCTCCCTCTCACGATTGAATTATTGAAACCGTGAACCCTAGCCCCCCTTTTTTTTTTTCTGAACCGTGAGATACTATTTTGCCGGCGCCGGAGAGGAAAGAAGCAATGGCCGATTCCGAGCATCATTCGGGTAACGAAGATGAAGGTCCGTCACAGCCACGTCGCCGACTTCCGACGAGGGAAGAACGGGAAAACATTCCCGATCCGCCGGCGCCGGTTAGTAAATTTTTTAAGATTTTTTTATAAAATTTACAGTTTTTACTTGAATGTTTAGTATTTTTTGGTGAATTTTAAGCATGTTTATATAGTTTTATGATTATGATTTTAGAATAAAATTAGAATTATAATGTGTTTATTTCCTGCGATTTGTGGGTTCGAATTTATGAATGAATTTGTATGCATAAATCTGCAAAATCTGGAAAATAGATCTGTAGAAGATGAAGTTAAATTCCCGTCTCACGGTTTGATATAAGGGAAACCGTGATGCCTCACGGTTTGGATACATTTTTAACCGTGAGCTTTACATTTAACGGTCACGATTTTAACCAAACCGTGAGCTCACGGTTAGATTGAAACCGTAAGCTCCACGTGGCTTAAATCGAACCGTTAAAAGTAGTTCTCACAGTTAGAAATGAATTGTAACCGTGAGACCTCACGGTTTAACTTATGTTTAAACCGTGATAAGCTTTTTTTTTAATGTTAATTAATTAATTAATTCACGCTTTTTGTTTATTTCTTTTGCAGCCTAGGTTTAATTGGTATAGGCCATGTATGTAAGGATTTCCGGGTGAAATAAATTGTTACCATCGGGACTATGCTATTCCGTCGATCATAGATTCAATTATGCGTATAGGCGGAGAAGAATTGGTTAGGCAATTCAGCGAGGTATCTCCTTTCGCCCGGTTGTGCACGATGAGGAAGACCGGCAATGCGAAACGTGCCTTGCACGAGCTGTTATCCCGAGAGCTATGGAGGGGCGACAAACATGAATTCGAAAGATTGTTTCATGTGGGTGGCCAGGATATTCGGTTTGGGCCTGAAGAATTCTGCCTTGTCACCGGATTAATATTCGGTGAGTCGTCCTTTAATCCTCATGGTAACAACCACATCATCCCAAGTACGAGCCTCTACCATACTTACTACGGCGGCAATGGAGTTAAGGTGAAAGTGAAACAATTGTGGAAGGATTTTACTGATGCGTCTCGAGATATAGGGACGTTGGATCAATACTTGAAGGCCGCCAACATCCTTTGCTACTACTACTTGATATTGTGTAGAGACTACGATAGAAACGTTGATGATTGGGTGTGGACGTTGGCCGAGGACCTACAGCGATGGGGGACTTTTCCGTGGGGATCATGGGGGTTCCAAATAATGTGCCACCAGCTCGGAGTGGCAAAGAAGGACCCCAAAGAAATTGGAGGCAAAGGTACTTCTGTTACCTACCATTTATATGGTCCTGTTTGGGCGTTGTATTTTTGGGCATTCGAGGCCATTCCAAGTTTAGGGGAGAAGTGTGGTAGACGCTTGAGCAACCACCAATATCCCCGACTAAAGCGATGGGAAATGGATGGCTCGACCGATGATTTTGTTGATTTTTTCAACAATCCAAGGGTACGTCATTAATTTTATTAATTTTAAATTAATAATATTATAATATTATTCGTGAGGTTTAATTTCTTTAATCAATATGGGTGAATTAATTGAAGTTGTTTTGTTTTTTTATTATTTAATTTGATTAATTCTCGCATATATTCTAAATCACACGGTTGAATTTTAAAAAAACCGTGAGATCTCACGGTTAGTAGAGTGAATAGAGAACCTCACGGTTCGATTAAGGATGTTACCGTGAGGTCACGGTTAAATTTGAGTTCGAACCGTGAGATGCACTTTCTACGGTTAGAACTCAAATTTAACCGTGAGCTCGCACGGTCAAATCCTTAATCAAACCGTGATCTGTGATAAACCGGAGTATATATATATTTTTTTATTGTTCTGTTTTTTTTTTTCAGCTCCTAGTAAACCCCACGCTCGAACCCGATGCTGAGGAAATGGCGTCGTTTTATTTTCTGAGCATTTTCGAGAATCGAGACCCATTGATGGTTCGATTTCAGACGATTACGCGCCACTCGTGGAAGAAAGCGCCTCCGGCCCAAAGGCAATCGAGGGAAGCCAGAGGTATGGCAAGAGTGATCGATCGGCTAAGGTGTCGAGATGTTAGGGACGTAGTCCCCGGTCGTGGTCGCCAACCTCGTGCCACCAGGGCAAATTCTGATGGTGGACGTCCTCTCCAAGCCGAAAGGGCTCGTCCCAGCCTGTCGAAGAGGCCGCGTGTCGATACTTCTGTCCTCGATCGGTCCCCGAGCCTCGTCTGTTGCGTGCATGAGACTCCGTGCCCCCGAGGATGTGATAATGACGCGTGGGCCGACAAGTTCATAGATAAATTGGCCCAAGACCAGTCGGAGACAGGGGTGATGGCTCGTATCGCCAAGTCTATAGCCGGGCACCTGAAGGGGATCTTCGGGAAGTCGAAGAGCTCCTCGAGCCGTGGCTCTCGATCTCATCGTCGAGCACCGTCACATGCCAGCAACGTGCCCTCTGGAGGCCGGGCCCAGGGAGATCGAGACGATCAGGAAGCTCCCTACATTGACCAGAGGACCACCTACCCCCCAGGCTGCTCCGGGTTTCGAGCACATGGTCGGCTTGTTTACGGAGCCGGTAGCACGAGAGAGATCAAGGACGCCTCCATTTCGAGAGGCTGAGGTCTACGACGAGGAGTCTTCGCACTCGTCTTATTATCGGGAGATTGAGAATATGCCACTGGATGATTGGGTGCATCCCGTGCTGCAGCATGTGCAGCCTCATCCTCAGTCGATTCCCGATCCTCAGATGCAGCAGAGGAATGCCGGTGAGTACAGTAACGCCGGTGAGTACAGTGATGCCGACTCTGACGTTGTAGGACAGACGCCTGTGCTTCGCACTCGTGTTGGGCACGGATGTGAGGCCATCGGCTGCTTTACAGAGCCCATTTATGCCGAATATCGTCACTCCGTACTCCGGCTCGTCGATCAAGGAGATGTAAAGGATATTCAGAGCAAGCGGGCCGGACAGTGTCGTTTGGAACCAGCAGGACCCGCCACATAAGATGACGCAGGAATTGTTCGATCAGATTGAACACCCCGGCATCATGTTCAGCGCCGAGGTTCCTCACACGTCCTTATTTTGTTTTTTTATTATTTTTGATAAATTGTTGTTTATTATGTTTTCATAATAATCTGTGGATTTTAGATAATGGAGTTGTATGTGCTTTACTGGTGGAGTCGACTCCAAGATGGACTGTCTTTGTGTCCGTCTCTGAATGAAAGGCGGACCGTTCTGCTTGGAATGGGCGTATATGTGAGTTTTCTTTAACATATTCAATGAATAATAATTATAATTATCAATTTTTTTATGTACTGTCTAACTGTTAGTATATCATTTGACAGTACGATCTGAGGAGAGCACTGATGGATTTTCACAGTGGAGATCCTACAGCAATGGCGAAGTCGAAGCTGAAGTATCGTGACTACAAGCTGCCAAGTGATCTCGGTAACTGCTTTCACGGCATCGGGTCGTACGATCTGTGGATGAACGCAACTAGTGTAAGTTCTTTCATTTTAACTTTCTGTTTTGAGTACGTATTATTATTAGTGCTTTATACATAAGCTTAGTGGAGTCCACCCTTCATGTATGCAGTTTGTGTTTGTTTGCCACGTAACCGGAGACCACTGGGTTGTCTGCCGGGTACTGACTGATCAGTGGACTATGGAGGTATTCGACTCGCTGCTACATTCGATGCCTAGTGCAACCGACAGATTCACCCGAAAGGTGCAACTCTACCCGATCATGAAATTGTGGCCCAGAGTATTACAGCAAGTTGGGTATTGGGATCAACATCCGGGGCTGAAGAAGCAAACTGATTTCCTGGAGGTTGTTTGGGTTCCCCTTGAACAACAGTACATACAGAAGGACAAAGTTTCATGCGGCCCCCTCGCTTGTATGTACATCGATCGTATCTTCGCCCAGAAGAAGCCACGCCTTCAGAGGATTGGCGTGAGGTATCTCTCCGGGTTTCGCGCCGAGGTCGGGAAACGGATATTCTCCCTGTCACAACGTAGTGTAGATTTAGATTAGATTAGATAGAATTTTTCAATTAACATTTCATCTAAAATATATTATATTTATATCAATTATTCTGCAACTTTTTCGGGTATAATTTTGGTCTATTTATACAATTAAGGGTTAGGGTTCACGGTCACAGTGTTAACGGATAAAATATGACCTCACGGTTACTTTTTAAATCTAACCGTCTACAATATTTTAAAACATTCCAAATAATTTAGATAAAATGGCTAAAAAAAACAATAAAAAATACAACTATAACCGTTAATTTGATTTTTAACCGTCAGCTCACGGTTAAGAATCAGAGAAACCGTTATTGCTCACGGTTTATTTGATTTTTAACCGTGAGCCCACGGTTAAGAATCAAATAAACCGTGAGCACTCCGGTTAATTGTATTTTCTGACCATGAAATAAATTATATTTAACGGTTCACGGTTACATTTGACACGGTTACAAATCATAGAAACCGTGAGTGCTCACGGTTTATTTGATTTTTAACCGTGAGCCCACGGTTAAGAATCAAATAAACCCGTGAGCACTCACGGTTACAGAATCAAATAAACATCACTGAAGAATCAAAACAGAGAGAAGTGTAACAATTATTCATAATTGTTTAATCGCATTTAAACACACTATGAGTTTTATTAATTTAATTTAATTTAATTAACATCTCTCATTGGGCATCTAGGCCTAGTATAACCCTGTTGGTGACAAATGGTACAAGTTTTTGCCCTTCGCCGTTGCACACCATCTTCGTTTGGGGGTCTATTGAGATCTTGGCCTCCGATTTGCAAAGGTGCAGTGCATGTACGTCTCTTGTGTCCGTATTGACCACACCGACCGCATCTTTGTGGATTTCCTAGAAGATCTTCCACTGTTGATCTCGCTCTGCTCAATCGCGGTCTACCTGCTTGCTTATCAACAATAGGCGGCCGAACCACTTGAGAAGAAATGAAATCGGGCACTATCCAAGTTTGTGGATGGGGAACCGGTTCAATGTTGGGCGAATAGGTTGCCAGGAGCGTTGATTGTTTGAAATAATGGCTAACATAGTCAGTAGCACGACCTCCAGCAAATCTGAAATATGAAACCATTAAACATAATAAATTCAAACCATTAAAAATAATAAACATGAATAAAATGCATACCCAACAGCAGCACAAGCGTGACGACAAGGCATCAAGTCCAGCTCCCATTCACGGCTGTCGCAGGTCATGTTCTGAAGGTCCACAAGGTAATTCCCAGTGTCGCCCTCGACCCTATACACGTTGGGCACCATTGACCCTCTAACGGTGTAGTGACGGGCCCATTCTGCAGATGCAGACATCTTCAAGTACACGTTCTCAGTCAGCTCGTGGTCCCTTGATTGGGCGTTGCGCCGGTGCTCCTCAAACCACTTCTCCACAATAATCCGATAAGCCTCAATCATGGCGCAAATGGGCAATCGCCTAGCCCACAGGAGTCTAGCATTCATCGTCTCAGCAGCATTTGAAGTCATGAAACTAGTGCGTGGAACAAGGCACTTGTTACGCGCCCACCGATGCAAGCCGATGGCACACAGCCTCTGGTGTATCCCACCACCTTCCACACTCATGTCCATCAAGGCCTTCATGTATTCTTCAAATTTAGCATCCGAGTGTGCATATGCTGCAGCTTCGAATATGCCTAGTGCGCCCCTCCGAAATCCAACAAGATTTTTCATCAAATGATGAAAGCAAAGACCATGATGCGCATGTGGGAAGACATTTCTAATGGCATTTGCAATGCTGATATGGCCATCGGAGACTATCAGAAGGTCTTGAGGCGCTCCTAAACAATGATGCAACCTAGTAAGAAACCAAGTCCATGAATCATCGTCCTCGATCGGCCCAAATCCAATGGCAAGTGGAAAGACATGCTCGTTCCCATCTTTCGTGCAAGCCACGAAAAGAGTCCCCTTATTTTTTCCCTTAAGGTGTGCCCCGTCGACTACGATAACCGAACGGAGCAAGTCACTGTGAAATGCTTGCAAGGACTGTCCTAGAGCGAGGAACATATAGCACATCGATCGATCGGGAAGTGGATATATCGTACAGTACCTGGATTCTTCTGCTTCAATAGATACAGATAAGATGGGAGTCTACTGTACGACTCCACAAATCCTCCATAAGTCATCTCTATCGCGATGTTCCTCGCTCGCAGAGCGAAACTGTAGTCGATCTGAATGCCATACTCAGCTCGCATTTCGTTAACCATCTCCTTCGGCTTAAGTACAACACCATCAGTGATCAATCTCCGAGCATAGAATGCTCCTAGGACATTCGCAGGGTACTGACGCGGTGTCGTCCCGTCTATATCGAATAAGCATGTGTGGATGCCACAGTACTTGCCGATGCGCCATATACCCCCAATGTGCTTTGCCCGCACCAGGTACTCACACCCATCGTTCTTGCATCTGAACCCCACACGGTAAGTGTCCGAATTCTCAACTCTATACTGATGCCGGTTCTCCATTTGATGCAATCCAACTGCTACCGACAAATCATCTTTTCTCTTGAACAAGCCGCCCTCTCGCAACTGACTAGCAGAGGGCGTGTAATAATCTGGATCGATCAACCCCAGCGGCAGCGCGGTGTCTAGATGAACGTGAGGAATCAACCAATCTCGAATAGCATCCGGATCGGCCGTGCCCATGTGGTCTTCGGTAGGTTGGGACTCTGAATGAATATTGCGATGCCCAATGTGTTGGGGTTGATATACTGAAAAACATACTTTATGCTTGTATTATTAACAATTTCTTCCTGGTTTTGGAAATAAATATTCTGTCATATGTTTTGCATATTAATTCGTGTTATGGTTATGCAAATAAACGTTCGGCACTATATATTATAGATAATATGGTGTGGGTGGTCGCACGGAAGATCATATTATCAGTTTCTTATATAGTTAAATGGTGTTCGCAACTGAAAGTAATCTTGGACGAATTACTTATTAAGGTTGTAGTATAAGCTGGATAATAGTTGGTCTTGGCTATTAGCTTATACTGGTGCATACGATCAGAGTTGCGCTGAACAGGATCGAGGTGAGATAAATCCTTTTATACTGACTTATTAAGGATCACATCTCGGACGATTATTATTTCTTAATTCTAGTTGTCATAATATTCAATTATGTATTTATAATAATTATTGCTTTGATTTACCATGAGTGAGAGTTATTGCAACTCAAAGAATCTCCGTATCTTGGGTAATAATATTATAAATATGATAATTAATATTATAGCTAGAAATCGTGTCTCGGTGCGCCGAGTTGATGATGTCCCCTTGAGGCGTTCTAAGGATTATTATATCAAAACCCTGCAGGTGGATTAAGTTCCGATATAATAATAAGGTCGAACGGGTACACTCTCGGAATAAGATATTAATTAATTAGAGCAGTCAGTAGCTTAAATTAATTAATGGACATGCGATATCTTAAACACGGGAAATAATGTAATTCAAAGAGGAGCCCGGTATGTCATAATTTGGGATTGGACGGCGATGCAATATTATTTTACTATAGTGGAAAGGACTATAATATTAATATAATTAAATAGAGTATTCGGGGCCAGAGAATACTTGGATTATTTAATTATATTGGAAGGCCTAGTCCAAATCCTCCTCAAGGTCCCTGGAGTAGCCCAATAGAGCATAGCCTGGCCCATTAGCCTTGGCCCTAACCTCTCCAACACTCTACCTCTTATTATAAATAAGAGAGAAGTAGAAATGTTCAGTATGTGATTTCATTCTCACAGAAAAGAGAGAGAGGGGCGGCAGCTTCTGGGAGGCACAGAGAATAGATTTCTGCCCACTCAGAATTTCTCTGGTTGCTAGGGAATACTCCAGAAGACTTCGGAGTCGACGTGAAAGAGCCAGATCTCGTGTGCAGAGATCTGGTGCGTGGAAGATCATTTCCCCGACTCAGAATTCCACCGTGATACGCAAGCAGGTATATATGATTTAGATCGGTTTCCGCTTTCAAGATCTGAATTCATATGTTAATAATTATTGTAATTAATTAAATCTACATCCGAGGGATCCCGGATCCAACAACTGGTATCAGAGCCAACTCGGCTCTGTAGATTTAATTAAGTATAATTATTAGATTCATATTATTTGTATTGGATGCAATCGATTGTTTTTGCAGAGATCCAATTATCATGGTTAATATGAATATTTTGGTTTTAATTATGTATTAAAATCAGCCTGTTTGTGGCTGCGTTGTAAACACACGAGGGTTGATCGTGTTAGATTAGATTTGTTTTTCGAATTTTTTTTCGATGTATATTCAAATTGGTGTAATCTATCGATCGAGCTACCATGAACGGAGGACAAGGCCACCGTCCATGGCGGCAGAAAGGGAAGAAGACTGCGGACGTCATCGTCGGATGTTGAGGATGGTGACGGCGGCTCTGTGGCGATCGGGAGCATCGCGGCTAGGGTTTCGACCCAAAACCGCGATTGCTGCAACCTGTCGGGAACACAGCAGCCCCACGAACCTCTCTCGACGACGAAGACACGCCGGGGAACTGCTGAAGCAGTGGGAGCAGCGGCGGTGACAAGCTCGTCCATCGGCGAAGAGGTTGTCAGCCATTGTTTCCGGCGGCTGCAACTAGGGTTTCTGTGAAATCCTAGTGGAATGTGGCGGTGCTGGCTCGATGTTCCGGGTAAACGGCGTCCCTATGGACGCCGATGTGCTGCAGAATGGCTAGAGGAGCAAGCGGTGGTGTGGCAGGATTGAAGAAACAGCAGCAGCGGCTGCAGTAGTTCTGCGCGACTGTGGCTGCGGCGGTGCTGAGCTTCAGCTGCACTTCAGACCAGTTCCGGAAGACGAGAGCCATAGCAACCTGACGGCGGATGAGTCTTCGACCTCGTGTGAAGCAGCGGCGGCGATGAAAGTGGTGGTGAGGCTAAAGACGACGGCCGAGGCTGAAGGAGATGGCGATGTCGCTACAGCTAGGGTTTTCGGTGTTAGGGTTTCCAAAACTCTAACGGGTCGAAGCCCTAGCCCATTGGGCCTCTCCCTCAGCCCGGTCTCAATCTCGACTCTCGTCTCGATTTTTCAAGCTCGTTCGAAGAATTTGAAGGCCATGATGATTGGATAATTATTTATTTAAGGTTTAGCCCAATGGCCACGGGACTTGCCTGCAAAGCAGGAGGTCCCGGGTTCGATCCCTGGAGGGAACGAATTCTAGGAGAAGTAATTCTGGGAGTCTGGGAGATGTACTAACTACTAATCGCTAACTGCTAACTTTGCCCAATCAAAAAAAAAAATTATCTTGTGCTTAATTTTTCGATGTTTTGTGGATGGCATGTTGTTTAATTATTCGCGATTTTTAATTACATGCTATGCTTGAAAAATGAATTAAAACCTTGGTTTAAAAAATGACTAAGTGGTATTATATTAATTTTAATTTTCGATTAATTCCGTATTTTTCCGAAAATTATTATTAATTCTAGCCTCCATAATTGGTTTAAAAATGAAATAATTAGCATTTGCTCACTGATCCGGGCGTATCCCTACAGAGGTGCTAATTATGGATTTCATTGGTTTAAACTTCATATGATAATATTGAAAAATAATTTCATATCGATATCACCTCCCTACGGTAGGGTTATTCTTATGAAATGGTATTTTTCGGAATATTAAATTATGGTATTTCACTTAGATGTGAATTTATTAATTATTTCCCGACGGAAAGGTAATTAATTAAATTTACATGGCTAGGAGTGACCGACTGTTAATTTCATCAATCATAAGGTGAAGGTTGATTGGATAATGAAATTAAAGGCGTAAAAACCTACTTATAGAGATTATTTGTAAACGTCCACCCTACGTGGCTTACATATAAAATCTTGAGGAGTCGGGGGTTGCATATTATATTGATTTAAGGTTTTACAATATAATGAATGCTTCGAAGTATATGACATTTACGTTATTTATTTTCAGCTACATTATGTCTTTCAATCCACTTGCTTCAATTCTCAAAGAAAACAAACTCGAAGGTTCAAATTACCTTGATTGGAAACGAAACTTGGATATTGTCCTTACTGCTGACGGACATAAATTTGTCCTTACTGAGGAATGCCCCCCTGAGCCAGCTGCAGGAGCCACGGCTGAACAACGTGAGGCTTATACCAGCTGGAAAAGGGCAGATGAGATGGCAAAATGCTACATACTGGCTTCAGTATCGCCCATTTTGCAGCATCAACATCAGAATGTCGAAACTGCAGCTGGTATGATCCTAAGCCTTCACGAGATGTTTGGCCATCACGGTCGTCAGGCGCGTCAAAAGGCTATGAAGTCAATTTTGACGCTGAAAATGTCTGACGGGGAATCCGTGAAGGAACATGTTCTTAAGATGATTGGTCATCTTAATGAGCTGGAGGTTCTAGGTGCTGAAATCGATGCGGAATCGCAGGTCGATATCATCATAGAATCCCTTCCTAATTCATTCAACCAGTTTCGGCTGAACAACAACATGAATCCTAAGGATTACACGTTGGCCCAACTGATGAATGAGCTGGTGCAAGCTGAGACGGTGATCAAGTCTGAACCTCAGGCTCACAACACTACAGCTTTTACTTCTTCTAAGCCTAAGGGCAGATTTAGAAAGAAGAAGAAGCAGGGTTGTCAGAATCAAGGGGGTGGCAGTCAGAAAGGGAAGGGACCTCAAGGTGGCATTTAGAAGCCTAAAGGGAGGTGTTACCGTTGCGGGCAGAAAGGACACTACAAGGCGTCTTGTCCTCAAATGAGGACGGGCAGTGGCCAAGGTACATCTTATGCACTAGTAGTCGAAACTTGTTTAGCGGCTAGTTCTAACAACACTTGGGTTGTAGATACTGGAGCCACTGATCATGTATGTTTTGACTTGCAGGGGTTCAACCAAACCCGGCGGGTTAGTGCAGGGGAGATTACCGTCACCATGGGAAATGCTGCGAAAGTGGCGGTTTCTGCAGTGGGAGTTGTCAGTTTACCGTTTTTCAATAAAACTTTGGTTTTAAGAGATGTTTTGTTAGTACCCGGTTTTCGGAGGGTTTCCAAATTGTATTTGGATGGATATTCTGTTTCTTTCGGTTTTGGAAATGTTACTATTTATCATAATGGTGATGTTATCTGTTCTGGTACTATGTCTAACAATCTCTATACCATAAACTGTACACATACTGCATTGAATAACGCATTATCATATTCTAAGAAACGTAAGTTTTCTTCGAGTGTAAATCAAACACAGCTCTGGCATCTGAGGCTTGGACACATCCACCTTAAGAGGATTCAAAGGTTGGTGAAAGATGGTCCTTTGGAAGAACTCCGAATGGAACCATTACCAACTTGTGAATCGTGCTTGCAAGGAAAGATGGTTAAAAGAAATTTTAAGTCCAAGGGAAATAGATCAGAGAAAGTGTTGGATTTGATTCACTCGGACGTGTGTGGTCCAATGTCGATTCAAGCTAGAGGTGGTGTTGAGTACTTCATTACTTTTATTGATGATTACTCAAGGTATGGATATGTTTATCTGATGAAACGGAAGTCTGAATCCTTTGAGAAATTCAAAGAATTTAAAGGCGGAAGTTGAGAATCGTCATGAAAGAACTATCAAATCCCTTCGATCTGATCGAGGAGGGGAGTACCTCAGCGGTGAATTTTTGGAATACATGTCGAAAGCTGGGATTACTTCCCAGCTTACTGCTCCGGGGACGCCACAACAAAATGGCGCGGCGGAACGAAGAAATCGTACACTTATAGAAATGGTTCGATCAATGATGAGCTATTCAGAATTACCTACTTCGTTTTGGGGTTATGCATTAGAAACAGCAGCGTATGTTCTAAATTTGGTTCCTTCCAAATCGGTACCTAAGACTCCTTGGGAATTGTGGACTGGGCAAAAGCCTAGTCTGGAACATATTCGGATCTGGGGATGTCCAGCACATGTGCTGAATAAGGATGCTGATAAGTTGGAATCAAGAACTGAACTACGGTTTTTCGTGGGGTACCCTAAAGGCACGAGAGGTGGGATGTTTTATAGTCCTAGGGACCAAAAGATCGTTATTAGCACTAATACACGATTTTTGGAAGAGGATTATATGACTAATCATAAACCCATGAGTGAAGTTATTTTAGAAGAAATGAGGGACACTGAGACGTCTGAACCACCTGTATCAGATGTTACACCAAATACTGCACCTCGTGTTGACACTAACACTAACTCTCAAGTGGTGCCTCGTCGTAGTGGGAGAGTCATCGTCAAACCTGAAAGATGGTTGTGTTATGGGGAATCTTCGGATATCATAACTGGGGAAGATGACTTTGACCCATGGACGTACAAAAAGGCAATGCAAGAGAAAGATGCTCGGTTTTGGCAAGATGCTATGGATTCGGAAATCCAATCCATGCATGATAACGATGTGTACGATATTGTAGAAGCTCCCCAAGGCGTTAAGCCGGTTGGGTGTAAGTGGGTCTACAAACGTAAGAGAGGAGCTGACGGGAAGGTTGAAACCTTCAAGGCTAGACTTGTGGCGAAAGGTTTCACCCAAAAAGAAGGAATTGATTACGATGAAACCTTCTCGCCTGTTGTCATGCTTAAGTCAATCCAGATTCTCTTAGCCATTGCGGCGCACATGGATTTGGAAATATGGCAAATGGATGTCAAGACTGCTTTTCTGAATGGCAATCTTGATAAACCCATTTATATGAAACAACCAAAGGGTTATGTTGCCGAAGGAAAATAACATCTTGTATGCAAGCTTAAGCGATCCATTTATGGTCTTAAGCAAGCATCTCATTCTTGGAACACACGGTTTGATGAGGTAATCCAGTCATATGGATTCATCCAGTGTGATTATGAGAGTTGTGTGTACAAAAAGTGCAACGGAAATGACTTGGTGTTTCTGATACTGTATGTTGATGACATACTCCTAATTGGAAACAACGTGGAGACGTTATCGGACATACGGATGTGGTTGTCCAAGCAGTTCAAAATGAAGGACTTGGGAGAAGTTGGTCACATTCTTGGGATAAAGATCTTTAGAGATCGTAAGAAGAGGATGTTGTGCCTATCTCAAGTAGCCTACATTGATACTGTGGTAAAGCGGTTTAGCATGGAAAATGCTAAGAAAGGTTTCTTACCTTTCAGGCATGGAATACATCTATCTAAGGCTATGTGTCCTAAAACACAGAAAGAGATAGATGAAATGAAGGCAGTTCCTTATGCATCTGCAGTAGGAAGCCTCATGTATGCTATGTTTTGCACCAGGCCCGATATCTGTTATGCCGTTGGCATGGTTTCTAGATATCAGTCTAACCCTGGCAGGGAACACTGGACTGCTGTGAAGAATATAATCAAGTATCTGAAAAGGACTAGGGATTATATGTTGGTCTTCCAGTCTGACAGTCTAATTCCTTTGGGTTATACGGATTCTGATTTCCAATCGGATAGGGATGAGAGGAAATCTACCACTGGGTATGTGTTTACGTTGGGAGGTGGAGCCATACATTGGAGGAGCATAAAGCAGAAATGCATTGCGGATTCCACCATGGAAGCTGAGTACGTCGCAGCCGCAGAAGCGGCTAAGGACGCTGTATGGTTCCGGAACTTCATGATGGATCTGGATGTGGTTCCTAATTTGCCTCAGGCGATCACAATTTATTGTGACAATTCTGGTGCAGTTGCAAATTCGAAAGAACCAAGATCTCATCAGGCCAGTAAACACATAGACCGGAAGTACCATATCATACGTGATTACGTAAAGAGAGAGGTGGTAGTTGTGTCAAAGATTGCATCTGAGGATAACCTTGCTGATCCATTCACGAAAGCACTTCCTACAAAGGATTTCGTGAGGCATGTGGAGGGCTTGGGAGTCAGATGTATGACAGCATTGCTTTGAGTATAAGTGGGAGAAATTGTAATGTAGTAGTAGTATACTTGAAAGCATGCTTTTGAGTATAAGTGGGAGATTGTTGGGGTTGATATACTGAAAAACATACTTTATGCTTGTATTATTAACAATTTCTTCCTGGTTTTGGAAATAAATATTCTGTCATATGTTTTGCATATTAATTCGTGTTATGGTTATGCAAATAAACGTTCGGCACTATATATTATAGATAATATGGTGTGGGTGGTCGCACGGAAGATCATATTATCAGTTTCTTATATAGTTAAATGGTGTTCGCAACTGAAAGTAATCTTGGACGAATTACTTGTTAAGGTTGTAGTATAAGCTGGATAATAGTTGGTCTTGGCTATTAGCTTATACTGGTGCATACGATCAGAGTTGCGCTGAACAGGATCGATGTGAGATAAATCCTTTTATACTGACTTATTAAGGATCACATCTCGGACGATTATTATTTCTTAATTCTAGTTGTCATAATATTCAATTATGTATTTATAATAATTATTACTTTGATTTACCATGAGTGAGAGTTATTGCAACTCAAAGAATCTCCGTATCTTGGGTAATAATATTATAAATATGATAATTAATATTATAACTAGAAATCGTGTCTCGGTGCGCCGAGTTGATGATGTCCCCTTGAGGCGTTCTAAGGATTATTATATCAAAACCCTGCAGGTGGATTAAGTTCCGATATAATAATAAGGTCGAACGGGTACACTCTCGGAATAAGATATTAATTAATTAGAGCAGTCAGTAGCTTAAATTAATTAATGGACATGCGATATCTTAAACACGGGAAATAATGTAATTCAAAGAGGAGCCCGGTATGTCATAATTTGGGATTGGACGGCGATGCAATATTATTTTACTATAGTGGAAAGGCTATAATATTAATATAATTAAATAGAGTATTCGGGGCCAGAGAATACTTGGATTATTTAATTATATTGGAAGGCCTAGTCCAAATCCTCCTCAAGGTCCCTGGAGTAGCCCAATAGAGCATAGCCTGGCCCATTAGCCTTGGCCCTAACCTCTCCAACACTCTACCTCTTATTATACATAAGAGAGAAGTAGAAATGTTCAGTATGTGATTTCATTCTCACAGAAAAGAGAGAGAGGGGCGGCAGCTTCTGGGAGGCACAGAGAATAGATTTCTGCCCACTCAGAATTTCTCTGGTTGCTAGGGAATACTCCAGAAGACTTCGGGGTCGACGTGAAAGAGCCAGATCTCGTGTGCAGAGATCTGGTGCGTGGAAGATCATTTCCCCGACTCAGAATTCCACCGGTGATACGCAAGCAGGTATATATGATTTAGATCGGTTTCCGCTTTCAAGATCTGAATTCATATGTTAATAATTATTGTAATTAATTAAATCTACATCCGAGGGATCCCGGATCCAACACAATGATCCTATCAACCCGTCTCGGCTCTCGGATCCATGCACCGAACTCCATGGTAAGCTTCTCGAATAAGTACAGAGAGATCTATGGCATCTCGTGCTTCCTCAGCCATATCTTGGGCGACATCATCATCCTCAACCCTCTCTTCCTCGTCTTCCTCACTCCTTTCTTCGTCCGAATGTAGAGACGCCGACCTCGGCTCCTCGATATTCACACCGGTATATACCCTAGAACCGTGTGTACTAGGAGTGCTCCGGGAAATTCCCTTATCTTTGTTGACGACGAAAACAGTTGCCTTAGTGTTCTGTTCCACAATCAATCTCAACAAATCAGTGTCGGTCCTCAAAATGACCTTACTTTTCCCATCCTCGGTATCACTCAAATAGTACAGCAAATAATCAGATTCTTCACCTAGTTGTTCACGAATCGCTTGTAATAGATTCGAATATGTAATTTCGGTCGATGCCATATGCATCAAAACACGATCGCCCCCTACATAAGTGGTTCGCTCAAAATGCCCACTGTGACGAATAAATAATTTCACCAGAGACATAGCTGCAGAAAAAACGAAGAAAAAAATCAAATAAATAAAAGAAAAGAAAAAAAATACAATGTAACGGTTTCAACCTCTCTCGCGGTTGAATGATGACGGTTAAAGCAATTACTTAACCGTTTAAAAAACAAGTTTTCACGCTTAGATAATGCTTTTAACCGTGACCCTCACGGTTAAATAATGATTTTAACCGTGCATCTCACGGTTAAATCATGGTTTTAACCGTGAGTGTCACGGTTAAATAATTGTTCCAACCGTGGATATTTGTTTAAAACCGTTAATGGTAAATAATTTTAATAAATCTAAAATTCCTTAATTTAATCTTAATCACTATAATATCTAAGAGTCTAAACCTATTAATGGAGTAATTACTTTAATATTAACGATAAATACGTTATAAACATATATTCTAACCACTATTCATATAAATTAAGTAAATAAAACATGATTTTCTACAAAAAGAAGTCAATAAAAACTATATTTCAAATTCATACGATTTTTCCCTATTTTACACAATAAGAACAACAAAAAATTAAAAATAAAGCGAACATAACGAAAAATAAACCGAACATACCTTTAATATAATGAAAATATCTTCAACAATGCGCCAAATACCCACAATATCTTCAAAAAATCACCAAAATCGAAGGCAAAAATTACCAAAATCGCAGGTAAAATTGAGGAGCTTCTTCTTTTTACAGTGAGAATGTCACGATTTGTTTGAATTTTGTTGTTGTTGAAGAAATATTGTTCACTTTTACTGTTATTTCAATTAATGAAATGTAACTTTTGCTCATTTGGTTGGTGGTGAATAAATGAATTTCAGAATTTATTCAATAATTTATTTTTTATTAACTCACGGTTAAAATGGGATCCTCACGGTTTAAATTTCAATTTAACCGTGAGATAAGAGGAGCCGTGATGAACACTTACTTTTTAAGGGTAACTTTGTCTTTTCATTTGATTTTGGGTATCAAACTTATACTTTTAAAGCGGTGGGTATAAAACTTATATAGTTATTTGTTTTGGGTATATATAACCATTTACACTTAATATTAATTATAATAATCTATCTATATTATACACACTATTTATCTAAAATAAATCTATATTCACTAATAACTAATACAATACTTAATTATTAACAATAATATATTCAAATTACTTGATAATATGGAAACCATAATTAAATATGGAAACCTAAACAAGGTGCGTGTATAAAATATATACAAAAAAGATAAAGTCTTGTATCAGTCCGGCCATACAGTGCGGCCAAGCCTTTTGAAAGCAAAATAAATAAAATATTTAGGTTATTAATAGATAAAATAATTGGATGAAAATCAAAATAGTAATCGAAATAAAAATAAAAACAAAAATTTAAATAAAGAAATAAAAATCGAAAAGAGCCCCGAAGAAAATCCATACACTGGAGGCTCGAAGTCTATTACTCCCTCCGTCCCATTTCACTTGTCTTGTTTGTATACTATATTGGGTTGTCTCATACCACTTGTCTTGTTTCTTAAAATGGAAAGAATTAGTTATTAAATTAACCAACTAATTATTTCATTATCTATTCACCTCTCAGTACAAATTCCAATATAATTTAAATTATAAAATTTTACATTATCATATCTTGCTCGTTTGTTATTTGATTTTTACGATTTTTATACCAAATTAAAGATCTTGATACGATCTTTCATTTAAGATCATATATTAATATGTTTTATGCATCTATGATGCTCTAATTTTAAAATAATGAAATTCACATTAAAATATAAAATAATATCATTTATCTCTAAACAAACTCTTCTAAAATTTCGTGTCGAAAAGCAACAAGATAAATGAAATAGGACGGAGAGTATGAGGTGGGGTTCTCTCCCACTTTTCCGATGGGGACCCCACTTTTGGGCTCTGTGGCCTAAGGATTTCCTTTAATCAACGGTCCAAAAAATCAAAATTAAAAGGGGAGAGCCCAATTGAAATTAATCACCATTTTCTCGTATAAATTTAAAGAAAAAATAAAATAAAAAAAATAAAAAAAATAAAAAATAAAAAAAAAAAAAAAAACGTCCCATCTGCATTAATGTAGCATTCCTCAACCTTAAAATCCCTAAAATTTTACTCTTAATATTCATTTTTGCCCATTTTGAATATGTGTTTTCAAAAAATGCCCATATTGAAGATACATCTTCAAAAAATGCCCATTTTATAAAATACTGTAAAATATGGGGCCCACTTACCCCAATCACATCAATACTCTCCACCTCTCTCCACCAATATTTTGTCATTTTGTGCCTTTTTATTTTCTTTAATTTTTTATTAAACAAAATAAATATTTTACTTTCTTAAAAAATTTGAGAGTGGAATAATAAATAGTATTTCTTTCTTTCTTTATATTCTTATTACGAAATAAATAATATTTCATTCTTTCTTTATATTTCTTTCTGAAATAATTTCAATTTTTCATTAATTTAAAAAATAAATTTAAAAATTTAATTACACAATTTCGAGCGCTTTTCAAGAAACATCGAGCGCTATTTAGAAATTATCGGGCGCTGCGGTGGGGAGGTGGCGGCGACAAATTTACAAGAAGAAGAAGAAGATTGGGTGTGAGGCAAAAAAAACTAAGAAATAGCACAGAGAAATAGCGCAGGGAGGCGGGTGTTATTCACGGGCGTTATTCACATATTCACAGTATACCCTAAAAGCCAACAGCATAAAGACAAATTAACATTACCGAGGCGAGGCTTAAAAAAAAAAAATTGGAACCGAACATTATCAAGCGATTTTCCTAAACTATCGAGCGCTTTTCCTAAACAATCGAGCGCTTTTGAGAGAGAATCGAGCGCGTTTCACAATTTATAGGATGCTTTTCATTAAAAAAAAAAAACGGCCAAAACTTAACAGCGCTTTTCCTAAACTTATCATATGTTGGGCGCTTTTCATAATTTTTTTTTTTAAAAATCCGATCAAATACCACTCTGCAACAACAAGACAAAATATGAGAGTATTTCAAGGATCATATGAGAGATTCTCTCAATTTTCAAAATAAAGTCATACAAATTTAAGCTTATTTTAATAAACCGGGCATTTTTGGAACATGTAATTTAGAATCGGGCATTTTTTATACATGTAATTTAAAAGTGGGCATTTATAGATTTGTCCCAATAGTGAGAGGAGAATTTAACCTCGACTCCCCCTAATTCAACCATCCGACTTTGCCGACTCAACCCTAAAATTTTATCAGAAGATGACAACCGTGAGAGAAGTATCTAAGCTTGACTTCCCCCTAATTCAACCCAAAGATTAGCCCATTCAAGCTCATTTTATCCTCTGCTCTTTCTTATTGCTGCTTCAGGTTGGTGAATTATTGATTACGGTTGAAAAGATTAGGTTTTTCCCAGTTTATTGTTGGCTTGTGTAGGAATTTTGTGAATTGGTCTGAAGTGGTGTTTCTACGTGCACAGAATTTAGGTGTTTTTTTTTTGTCCACAGAATTTAGTTATCACCGTAAGAATTCTAAGAAGTTTGTAAACTCAATGAAGATAAAATAGCTTGAATCTCAGGTATTTAAACTTACTAAAGTTCCTAATTATATGATGGCGGCTTAAGATGGAGTCTTGCATAGGATGGAGTTTGATTCTAGAATTTTTGTGCAGAGATTTTGAGCTCAGTAATTTATTAGGAATGATGAGAGTATGTGTAGAGATTTGAGTTTGAAGATTATTGAGGAAAGATGTGAGTAAAGGCTGCGTTTTTGTTGATTTTGCACCAGTTGTTTAGGGTACACAAAACATGTAGATGTTTTCTTCACCTGTTTACACTCTAAGTTTTGTCACCATTATTATTTGTTATTATTAGAGGTTGTGACTCGTAAAGTCAAATTCAATTCTTTGTTGTTTAGGGACGTATCTTCAAAAATCACAAATATTATTTTACTGGGTAAGAATGATCAGCTTTATATTTGATTGCCGATCAAAATTAGGCAATAAATCTACTTTTTTCTAAGTCGTCTATGTATTTATGTACAGAAACTGAATGGCTTAAGCAATGATGGGTGGAAAGCATACGCTGAAGAAGGTGATCTCGAGCTCTGGTTCTTCTTCTTATGTCACCTTTTATTTCAATTTGTTGGTACATAATCGTTCAAAGCTCTGGTGCTCGTTTCTTCCTTCATTTATAGATCACAATTTATTGGTTGTTGTTTTGTTGATTGATAGTGCGGCACAAGAGTTGATAGGATAAGTCAGTTGCCTGATGATATTATTGTGCACATACTCTCCTTCTTACCTTTGAAGAAAGCCGCAGCCACTAGCATTCTTTCACCCCGATGGTTACATTTGTGGAAATATACACCTAAACTCAACTTTTTCGACCAAAGGGCCACATGGACTGAACGCCGCTCGCCTTGGTATGTAAATTGGGTAAACTCGGTAATCGAATCTCATAAAGCTCTCACCTTGCAAGAATTCTCAATCGATTTCCTTCCAGACCAATCGGCCCAGTGCCATATAGCCAAGTGGCTTGAATTTACTTTTTCGAGACAGGTCGAGAGGTTGGATTTGTGCTGGGATAAAATGACTCATAACGCTCCAGTCTTTGAAGAGATCTTGAAAGAGGTGAACCTACAAACTAAAGACTTTAAATCTCTCAAAGTGTTGTGCTTGGGACGCTTTGGAACAACTGGTGACGCTATTGAGTTGTTCCTACGAAATTGCCCATTGCTGGAGCGGCTGGTTGTTCAAGGTGCATATATGACTTCGGATCTCGAGGTTGTTAGTGACTCGTTAAGGCACTTGGATATACGCTCGCGCACGAGTAGAAACACTATAAAAGTTTCAGCTCCGAATCTGACTTGGCTTACTAGTTGACCATCATTCGGGGATGGTGTCCCTCGAGAATGTCCCAAAGCTTGTTAACATGAATTTTTCTTGTAGATTTCAGGATACATTGCATGATTTTGCAAATGCAGCAGCACAACTTGAAACTCTCATCATCATGTTATATAATGCCAAGGTTTAGACTCTGTTTTTTTCTTTAAATCTATGTATATATACATGCTTTCTTTCTTTAATGCCTAACTCATTATCAATAGGTGTCGTTTTCAGTCCCTGAAATGCCTAAGTTGAAGAAGTTGGTTCTGTATTATCGGTATGATCCTGAACGTATTCTACTCCCTGTTACTCGTCTTATATGGGCATCTCCTTGTCTAGAAGAATTCAAATTAGAGGTTGGTGAAGTAATCGCCCTATTTGTAATTTATATTGTATCATCTGTAAATACACTTTTATTCTCATTGTTTGTTTGGCATTTGTGGCACAGATTAGTGAGCTTCCTATCCGACAGGGTATTTTTGAAGTTCCAAAAGTGAGGCCTACATATCGGCACGAGCATCTCAAGCGTTTCGTGCTATCAGGTTACTGTGGGGGATTTTGTGATCGTATTGAATTGGTTAGATATATTGTGGATAACTGCGTTGGCCTTGAAGAGATTGTGGTTGGGCAAAGTGATCGTATTGAATTGGTGAGGGATATGGTGGATTATTGTGTTCCCCTTGAAGGAATCTTTTTCCGTACATCTTACCCTATTGAGGATTATGTGCCATCAGCTGAGGAACGACAGGCTTTCGAAAAAACCATGCTAGAACAACTACCTTCCCACATTAAACTGCGTATTGTTTAGCATTGTCATTCCCATAACTATAGCTAGTTCTGGTTTTTGTTTGTATTACTTATTTATATCTTTGAAACTAACTTTTGATTATATAATTTGTTGTCAGAGACAACACTACTTTGTTTCTTTAGCATTTGTTTGTATATTGAACCACTAGCTGTGTTGTATTGAAGTCTTATACTGGATTATTTATGAATTTGAGGCTTTATGATTGAACTGAACACTTGTTGGATATTGATGTCAATAATGGAAAACTTACAATTTAGAAGTGAATATCAATAAAGATATTATATCGCAGTATGCCGCTCTATAAGGATAGGATTAGAATATACTGTATGAGAAAATATGGCTGCTATTTCTTCTCTTCGGTACAGGTTCTGGTCCTGCTGCGAGGTGTGTTGCTGGGCTCCCTTGCGTCGAGTGCATGCTGTTTTCTTGTAGCTGCTTGTGCTTGCTGCCACGTGGTCCCTTCCCTTTTACCCCGTGTTCCTACATCCCTTCTGAGTTGGATTCCCCTTTCAGGTACTCACTGATCCCTTCCTTGCTCTCGTGAACTATGCTTAAGAACAAGGAGATTTGAATCAAGTTCATGTCTGCCCCCTCTTATTATTGGCAAATAACCACTTTCTTAGAAAAGAAAAGGGTTGAAATTTCAAATACAAAACATAAAAATAAAAAATAAAAAATAAATAAAAAAGCCGCGCAGCAGAGCTACCTGAGGAAGGTCACATCCTGTTAACTTCTTCCAGCATGCAGACTGCGAGAAAATGGCGTGATAAGTAACACTTCATAATTCATAAAATTCATCCAATACTCAACTTTATTCCTTATAACTTTCAACTTGGTTATGAGGCTCATTGTTGGCGAGCTATTTATTATACTTTATCAAGTTATGTTTTGTCTTGTGATTCTTTACCAAGTTTAGATGCAAGGACACCTGAAAACTCTTCTACCTTTCTTAAATATTTTAGATTGACTACGTGGAGTTTGAGAGGCACACAGCTGGAGGTTCAAATATGCATTATTTTGATTTTCTTGTCAGACTTAAGACCGAGCAGGAGCACCTTTTCAGAAATATTCAGAGAAATGAGCATCACAATCTCTTCCAATTTGTCCAGTTTCCATTTGAATTTCATTAGGAAGTTGGCTATAACGTTGTTTCTTATATGTATGCTGTTTCAGGGAGAAAGGTCTGAAGATTATGAATTTTAATGCTTGAGGTGTCCAGAATGTTGAAGGGGTTGCAGCTGTTTTACAGAGTGATATTGATGATGCTGTTGATCCGCATCTTGAGAGAATCAGGAACGAAAACAGTGAAGAGAGTGATGAGGAGGTGCAGTTTGTATTTCATTTCTCCTGCATTTCTGAATTCGTTCGTATAATAATATGCAGATATTTGCAAAATGCAACTGCTAATGCAATCAAATGCCGTGTGAATTTATTCATCGCTTGATCACAAACATAATTTTACGGGATGGGGATTTCGTCATTGACAAAGATGATGATGGAGGCTCCCCAACTGATGATTCAGGTGAGGAAGACTCTGATGCCAGTGAAAGCGGAGGGGAGAGTGAGGTGAAAATGTCTTTCTCTATTTGTTTATATTCCTATATGAAATATTATATCTGGAGCTGACATCATTATTCGGTGTGATATAAGGCAACAATGAAAAAGAAACCCAAGAAGGAACCTTCTGCTATTAAGGCATCATCAAGTAGGAAAAAGACTGAAGATGATGATGGAAAAAAGAAGAAACAAAAGAAGACAAAGGATCCAAATGCCCCAAAAAGAGCAATTACTGCCTTCATGTTCTTCTTTTCAACAGAAAGAGAGGTTTGAATCGCTTAAATATACACGATTGTATTATAAAAGTCATCCATCACCATCCCCTGAACTTCATTTTATTCGATTCTTGGATGCAGAATGTGAAGAAGAGTAATCCAAGAATTCAATTCAAAGACATAGGAAGAGTGCTTGGGGAAAGATGGAATAAGATGACAGGTATTCACCAATGTCACTTCCCATTTCTAGATTGCATTTCTTCTTACAGTCCACTTTCTATTTGTATTTCTGTTTATATTAACAAGCCACTTCCACTGTCTTGTTTTCAGCGGAGGAGAAGGCCCCATATGAAGCAAAAGCTCGAGCAGACAAGAAACGGTACAGTGAAGAGATTAGTGGCTATAAGAATCCACAGCCAATGGTTGTCGACTCCGCCGATGAATCAGACAGTGCTTAGAACCTTCCATTGCTGTAGAAAAACTATCGGAGGCTCGGATTATAGTCAATCTCGTAGCCTCGAGTTTCTAGAGTCGATAGTCGATAGAGGTGTGTTTTTCTTACAAAATTTTATGGTGAATGAGATGTTAACTGCAGATTGCTTGTCGTGTCTTACCCAACTAGTTCATTTTGGACAAAAGATATCCATTCTTGTTCCTTTTTATTTTATTATTATTTTTATTTTATGGAGTGGAAACAAATAAGAAAACTAACAAGATTTTATGAACATAATTGCTTTTTAATGAAATTGAATTAAAAGTGAAGAACATTAATCCTTGAATAGATTTTGGAAATATTTAAGAAGAATGATGCTGATTTAACATTCACATTAATAGGCTTGCATTCAATGCACCAACATATAAGGAGGAGGTTCGGATTCCAATAAGTGTCGGATGAAAATAAAATATTACTCCCTCCCTCCAAGGAACTTGATATGCTGGGGATGGATTTGAGCGACTCTCATTAGCGATGGCCACATCACCTCAATTTATTCAATTTCATGCGTTCATTTTATCCCATGATGCAAACATGACGCTTTTTCATTTTAATTTTTAATTTTTTCATATCAAATCTCATCTCATATGTATGTAATAACAAATTATAATTTATTAATTCCAATTTCCGCAAATTCAGATAATCGAAGAAAGAGAAAAGGATGAGAAAAGTGGACTAAATAACATTGAACTAAATGTTCTTCAACTGCCAGGACCTTTTTCACTCCACCCTACTACCTCTCACACTTCTCCTTTCATACACAAACTCAGAGACACACAATAGACAAAGCAGATGTTTATCTAGTTCCATATACATGTGCCAGTTCATTACAAACAAGTAGGGATGTCAATTTAGCCCGAAACCCGAGGGTTGACCCAAGTAACCCGAGCCAAAACCGGGTTAGGGTTGAATATTTCTAACCCGAAAAAAATTTCAACCCGAATGGCCCTAACCGAATAGCCCGAAACCCGATAGGGCTAGCCCGGAAACTTGGCGGGTTGACCCAATAACCCGAAAGTTTTTATTAATTAAGTGTTAATTTTTATTACTTTGTTTCAAATATTAAAATTTATGTCTTGATTCAAATATTTGTGAAAATTATTACAATTTTCTATTATAAGTTGTATTCATCATAATATTTTCTCTATTTTGTATTTCACCACATAATAAAAAATGATTAATATAATCATTAAAAGAAAAATATCTTCACATCTCATTGAACTACTTATTATATTATGTAAGTTGGAGTAACATAATACGAAATAAAGTGACTTCGATAGTATAACATGATTTATTCATTTTTATAAAATTATTGTTATAAAAAAAATCGTCAACTTCTTGGCCCGACGGGCTAGCCCGAGCCCCGAAGTTTAGGGTTAGGGTTGAAAATTTCTAACCCGAAAAAACTCAACCCGATTCAACCCGAACCGAATAACCCGAAACCTGATAGGGCTGACCCGAACCCGCTCGGGTTGGCCCGATTGACATCCCTACAAACAAGTGCACATTGGAATTTATACAAAGAGATAGAAATATACAAATGTATAACATGTATGTGTCCACAACCATATATATGGAGCTTGCTAAAATCTCAAAATCTCACAGCGAGAGGGATGGCAATGAAGCATGTCATACTAGACTTGAGCATGAAAAAACTTAACAATTTTGCCAAAGTATTTGTTATGTAGTCATACACCATGATGAAACTGATCCTCTCGCACTCAAAAATGAGTTTTAACAAACAGTTGCGCATTCTCATGAGAATGTGGGTGGAGTACATTGGAAAGAGAAAATTAACATGTGTACGGATCAAAAGAACGTGTCTTACAGGGTACTCCTTATATATCATAATTTTGTTATAGGCACGAAATTCGAATTTGCAGATTGGTGATGAAGATAAAGTAGGAGACACTAAAATGCAGTTCTAAAAAGGTACCATTGTTGGAGAAATGGTATAAGAACTTGCCGGGCGTACAAATGAATACAACGTAAAGAAGATTACATGCAAACGGATCTACGAACAAAAAGCCGAGTCGAGGAAAGCCCTCTTTCCGCAAGACGAGATACACCCCGGTAGTGCTCTCGGTTTTGGCGTATCGTCCCCAAAGATAAAACGGCTTCGTCTCGAAGGTAGTAGCACCGCAAAACCTTAGAACTCCGGCGAACTGGATGGAGGCGAAAAACTAAGCTCGAAAATGAACAAGGGAGAGGTATGCAGCAAGATGCGTTTTGATGTGTGTCATTCAAATGCAGCCATGCCTCTCTATATATAGACGACTCATCACGGGAGGATTAACTGCCCACTACGCCACTACTCAGCATTAATGGGCCCCTACGCCATTACTTGGCCGTTGGAGGAAGTGGAGGAGTGGAGACGTGTGAAACGCCCTTCTAGAACATCCCCGGAAGGCGGAACGGTCATGCGGGCTGAACGTTGGACGTTGGGCTCACAACACGGATTGGACTCATGTTGCACAGGCCCAAAACACTATAGTTTTTGTGGTCCAAAAAATATAGTATGTAAGGCCCAAGTACAAGCCCACGAACAGGCCCAAAGACCAGCCCAAAGGACCAATCGCCAAGATCCAAGTCCACGGCCACGAAACCGAGCCCGAGCCGGAGCCGTCCGTGCCGTCCGGCACGGACGGCGGGGCCGGATCGAGTGCGTGCTCGCGCGAGAGCCCAACCACACACTTATCCACTTACTTGGCCCACTTGTTATTAAGCCCATATGTTTAAACTCTTTTAAACATCACACCACATCAATATTTATTCGATGTGGTATTCCTCCCACTTCATTAAATAATGAAGAAACTTTCACCAAACTTTGAACATTTATATCTCACTCACCGGAAATCGGTTTTGAGCATATAAATATACCACGTTCATCTACTCCACGAGTAGAACAATAATCTAATATTTAATTTACGTAATAAATTAAATATTAATTATTATTTATTTGGTCAAAAACCAAATTTCCAACAATCCCCCACATGAGTGAGATAGCCATATGCAAATGTATGCAAATGCAAGAGCTCAGTCCCCACGAGGTATAAAAGTATTAGGATAGGTAGTTTGTGGCTTTGAACCTTCCATAGTCAACACCATCGAGTACACAGGCGGCATAGTAGCACAATGCTTTGAACTATCCCTCCATGGCGTGTACCGAGACAACGATGTTAACGCTTATACACCTCAACCTCATCCGTTCTCACGTTTTGTGTCCATTTCGGCCTTGAACACCCCTTTGGATTCATAAGTGTATCTTAACGAAGCGGCCTCACTTCACACTTACATAGGTGATTCTTTACCGAGTATCTTGCTATACTCAACCTCCTTGAGGTATTTAGGAATCATTAAAAGTCATAGACTTAACCTCACCACTAGGCAAGCTTTCAACACTCAAACGCTTTCTAGGGAATAGATAAATGTGAGTGTTTTCACACGAACTTTCATAGCTTAGTTTTCCCTTTGAACCAAGTTCTTGGGTTTTCTAATCATCATGGTTGGGTTACCACTATGATAGTTCTTAATTTGTGGATTTTACTCTCATTCCCTCTAGCAGCTTATTCATTTGATCACGGTTTAACCCTTTGGTTAGTGGATCCGCCAGATTATCCAACGACTTCACATAGTCGACTGAGATAATCCCAGTTGTGATCAAATGTCTCACGGTATTATGTCGTCGACGAATATGTCGAGACTTACCATTATACAAACCGCTTTTTGCCCTACCAATAGCCGCTTGGCTATCGCAGTGAATCATCACCGGATGCAATGGTTTCTCCCAACATGGTATGTCCTCAAGAAAGTTTCTTAGCCATTCGGCTTGTTCACCAGCTATATCTAAAGCTATGAATTCAGACTCCATGGTGGATCGGGCTATACACGTCTGTTTTGTGGATCTCCACGTAACAGCTCCACCCCCAATAGTAAACACATACCCACTTGTAGAAAGTGAATCTTTCGTGTCCGAAATCCAATTCGCATCACAGTACCCTTCAAGTACCGGGGGGGTATCTCGAAAAATGTAGCCCATGACTTTGAGTATACTTCAAGTATCTCAAAACTCGTACTAGAGCTCTCCAATGCTCTTTGCTTGGATTGCTCGTGTAACGACTCAATTTGTTCACGGCACATGCTATGTCGGGTCGAGTACAATTTGTAAGATACATTAAACACCCTATTACGCGAGCATAGTCTTCTTGAGCAACCGACTCTCCTCGGTTTTTGCTCAAATGAACATTAAGTTCAATCGGGGTTTTGGCGGGCACGCTTTCAAAAGCGTTAAACTTCTTGAGCACTTTCTCAACATAGTGAGATTGTGACAAGACAATCCCATCGGATTTCCTTAGAATTTTCATTCCAAGAATAACATCCGCTAAACCCAAGTCTTTCATGTCAAAGTTCCTCTTTAACATGTTCTTAGTTTCGTTAATTACATGGATATTACTACCCATGATTAACATGTCATCTACATAAAGACACACAATAACATACCCGTTATTCGTGTTCTTAATGTAAACACATTTATCACACTCGTTTATCTTAAACCCATTTGATAACATCACATTATCAAATTTCAAGTGTCATTGAAGTGGCGCTTGTTTCAATCCATAGAGGGACTTAACCAGTTTGCAAACATTCTTCTCTTTACCAGGTTCTACAAATCCTTCTGGTTGTTCCATATAGATTTCCTCCTCTAAATTTCCATAGAGGAAAGCAGTTTTCACATCCATTTGATGTATCTCGAGATTGTGCAAAACAACAATTGCGAGAAGCACCCGAATGGATGTAATCCTTGTTACAGGAGCATAGGTATCGAAATAATCGTACCCTTCTTTATGCTTAAACCCTTTGACAACCAAACGGGCTTTGTACTTGTCAATTGATCCATCGGCTTTGTATTTCCTTTTAAGGATCCATTTGCACCCCAAGGGTTTACACCCTTCGGGCAAATCAACCAACACCCAAGTGTGGTTTTGCCTAATGGACTCAATTTCACTTTGTACCACTTCTCTCCAAAGCGGACTGTTCGATCTAGAAAAAACTTCTTTGATCGTCGTAGGTTCTTGATCCAACATGAACACTACATAATCCGGACTAAATTGCTTTGGTTTCCGAACTCTACTACCACGTCTCGGTTCACTATCTTCCGGATTAGACCTTTGTCGTTTGCGTGACTTAGGTTCTTCATCCTCGGATTTAGAACTCGTGGCTTCACCTTCAATTCTATCGCTAGAATTGAGTTCTACATTACCCTTGCCTTTACAAGGATATATGTGTTCAAAGAATATCGCATTCCTTGACTCGATCGTTGTTCCCACAGTCATGTCGGGTACTTCCGACTTGTGGATAACAAAGCGATAGGCGCTGTTGTTATGTGCATACCCAATAAATATGCAATCAACCGTTTTAGGGCCAATTGTAACTTGTTTAGGTAGAGGCACGTCAGCCTTCGCCAAACACCCCCACACTTTAAGGTATTTATACGATGGTTTCCAACCTTTCCATAACTCATAAGGTGTAACATCTTTACCTTTGAGTGGAATCTTGTTCAGTATATAGTTGGCTGTCAAGACAGCTCCCCCCACATGTTTTGGGGCAACCCTGAACTAATCAACAAAGCATTCATCATCTCCTTAAGAGTTCGATTTTTACGTTCAGCAACGCCATTTGATTAGGGTGAATATGGGGCCGTCGTTTGATGAATTATACCACTTTCGTTGCATAATTCTTCAAACGGAGTGTAGGCCCCGATAAGTAGTCATTGGTGTATGGGGGGGGGAATACACCAATTCGCCAACAGTTTTGACTTTAAAAATAAAATCGATCTTTCTGAGTTATCAGCTCAGCTTATCAGTGCAGCTCGGTTTATCCAGCTCAGTCAGTAAACTGGTGAGCTTGCTAAACCGAACTGTGTGCGGAAGTTTGGTGGACAGGTTGGCTACCTTTTAGAAAATTCTTTCTTTGGTCTGGATCTTTGTGCAGGTTGATTATATCAATGAAGTGCAATGTAATGAAGGTTAGTTGAACATTGTAAGGTCGACTGTAAATAAAAGATAGAGAGAGAGAGATCGAGACAGTCGATTTAGCGTGGTTCGGGAAACGTCCCTACATCCACGTCAGATACCGTCGTATCTGAAATTCCTTACTTTTCTCTTATTTATACTGGCTGAGTACCAGCCTCAACCTTCGTCAATCTTTAGACTTGAGCCGAGCACGAGTTCTGGGTCGTGACCCTTACAACCTTTCATACATTCTTACATACAACCTTGCAGCTAAACTAACAGATTCTTCTTACTTGGATGAATATGTAGTAAGCTTGTGGAGAGTATTCCGAGAGGTTCCAGAATCTGAAATCTTGAAGGTCTCAACACTTAGGAAATGGCTTGGATTCGAGTGTTGAGTTTGGCTTTGAAGCGTAAAGATTTCTAGATAGATTTGGCTTTGAAACTCTGGTTTCCTCTCTCTATTTTTCTCTCTTCCCCGTCTATTTTCCCTTGCCATCGATTCTGGGATGGCTTGAAGTATTTATATGACTCCAATTTGAATTAGAGCCGTTGGAGTTGCAGAGGTGTCAGAACCGTACTGCTGACTGGACTTCTAGCCGTTGAGGTTTTCTGTACAGCTTGAACCATCGAGGTTGGCAAGGCACAACTTAGGTCGGACTGGGAAGGTCGACCTTTTGTACCTCAAGCTGTCTTTGTTTTCTGTGTTTTTCAAGCTTGGTCTTTGTATTAGAATCTTCATCTTGAGAAGTTGTTGACTAATAGCAGCTTGACTCACAGCAGCTTGACTAAGCATATTGGCTTCAGCAGGTTGGCCTCAGCAGGTTACAAGAGCAGGTTGGCCTATGCAGGTTACACGAGCATGTTGGCCTATGCAGGTTGGCCTCCGCAAGCAGGTTACACGAGCAGCAGGTTACACGAGCAGGTTGACTAAGGAACAGGTTGACAGATTGATCTAACTAGGTACAAGGTTACACTACCAACCTTGATCTTTACATGGAGCAACCTGTCCGAGTTAAGCTTGACTGATCCAAACACAGAGATCAGTCTGTTCCTATCAATCCTATAACTAAGTGTGGTTTCTAATAACATCATCAAAACTAAACTAAACAGGGTTCCCAACACGGAGCAACATATTTGCCACCTCTGTCGCTTCGAACACTCTTAATTCGACCACTTAGTTGATTTTCGGCTTCATTCTTGAAGTGTTTAAACGCTTCAATAGCCTCATCTTTACCTCTTAAAAGATAAAGATAACAATATCTCGTGCAATCATCGTGAACGTGATAAACTACTTCTTACCACCACGAGTTTGCACATACTTTAAATCACACACATCGGTGTGAACTAAATCAAAGGGTTTCGTGCTCCGCTCAACCGAATGAAACGGTGGTTTTGTTATTTTTGCCTCAACACAAACTTCACATTTGTTTTGAGTGTTAACTTCATTTAACTTTAGTAAATCTAAATTTACTAATCGTTTTATAGCATTTAGATTAACATGTCCTAATCTACAATGTCATAAATCAGAGCACTCAAGCATATAAGAGGAAGCATTTTCATTACTCTCAATAGATTTTGGTACATGACGTATAGCCAATACATTCAACCTAAAGAGACCATCAGAGAGGTAACCATTTCCAAGGAAAGTACCACTCTTTAACAAAATAAACTTGTCAGACTCAAAAACTAGTCTAAACCCCTTACTAACTAGAATAGAGCCCGAGACCAAGTTCTTTCGGATGTCGGAAACATGCAGCACGTTCTTCAAAGTTAGAGAATTCCCGGATATAAGCTTTAGCACCACATCTCCAACTCCGACAACCACGGGCGAAGCTTAGTTCCCCATGTTAAGCTTCCTCCCCTCAACAGCTTGATAGGTAACAAACTTGTTCCTATCGGCACACACGTGCGCAATAGCGCCAGTGTCGATGAACCAGCCTCCCGGCTTTTCGACTTGGTTGACCTCATCGGTGACCACAGCCGTAAAGTCTTCTTTCACCCACTCGTCGTCTTTCTCGGCGACGTTGGCAGCATGTTTCTTCTTCTTCTTGTTCTTGGGCTTCTTGCATTCCTTCGCAGTATGCCCATGCTTGCCACAATTGTAGCAATCACCAAATTTCTTCGATGGTCCCTTCGCCTTGCCTTTGTCTTTGGCATTTGGGCGATCACGCTTGTTGGAGGGTCCGCCTTTTTCCATCAAGTTCACATTGGCATCAGACGGTGCCTTCGGTTTGTCTTGATCGCGCACATCAGACTCGATGCGTAGCTTCACAATCAAGTCTTCAAGAGTCATCTCCTTTCGCTTGTGCTTAAGGTAGCTCTTGAAGTCTTTCCAATTTGGGGGTAGCTTCTCGATCACAGTCGCCACCACGAACGCGTCCGGAAGGACCATCCCCTCAGCATGGACGTCATGCACAATGAGTTGAAACTCTTGTACTTGCTCCATCATCGATCGAGAATCGACCATCTTGTAGTCCAAGTATCGGGCTACAACAAACTTCTTCGTACCCGCGTCATCGCTACGGTACTTCTTGTCCAACGCCTCCCAAATTCCTTTGGAGGTGTTAATACCAGAGTACACATTGTACAAGCTATCATCCAAGTCATTTAGGATGAAATTCTTGCACAAGTAGTCTCCATTGCGCCAATTGTCATACAAAGCACGAACATGGAAGTTCACCTCATTGGCATTTGGCGCAGCCGGCTCATCTTCCGTGAGGAAGTTCGCCACTCTCAATGTTGTTAAGTAGAACATCTTTTGTTGCCACCTTTTGAAGTCAGCTGTGCTAAACTTCGGCGGCTTCTCGGCGGGTGGCATCACCCTTGGTGCCGAGTTCGCTCCCATAAGAGAGCCACTTGGGTTGTGCCCGAAGGCCCCCACAGTCGAGCCCATGAATGGCGCTCCAATAGTTCCACTAAAAGTGGAACCAACAGTCCCACCAAATGTGGAACCCACGGAGCCGGATGAACCGGAACCTCCGCTTGTCATGAATGGGTTATTCCAAACCCACGAGCTTGAAGGCAGCGTCGAGCCTCCGGTTGAACCGCCAGTGTTGGAGTTCATTGCCGATGCAGTAGTGAAGCTTGGCAACGGCGATGACATAGTTGATGGAACAGTCGTTGACATGGGGGATGGCATCGCCGAGGACACGATGGATGGAGTGGTGGATGCAACGGTGGAGGAGTCAGTGGAAGCAGCAGCGCTCGTCATCTTCAGTTACGTCGGGAAGGCAAGCAAAATATCTCGTCTAGCGATTGTTGGAGAAATGGTACAAGAACTTGCCGGGTGTACAAATGAATACAATGTAAAGAAGATTACAAGCAAACGGATGTACGAACAAAAAGCCGAGTCGAGGAAAGCCCTCTTTCCGCAAGACGAGATACTCCCCGGTAGTGCTCTCAGTTTTGGTGTATCGTCCCTAAAGATAAAACGGCTTCATCTCGAAGGTAGCAGCACCGCAAAACCTTGGAGCTCCGGTGAACTGGATGGAGGTGAAAAACTGAGCTCGAAAATGAACAAGGGAGAGGTATGCAGCAAGATGCGTTTTGATGTGTGTCACTATAGGCGACTCATCACGGGAGGATTAACTGCCCACTACGCCACTACTCGGCATTAATGGGCCATTACGCCATTACTTGGCCGTTGGAGGAAGTGGAGACGTGTGAAACGCCCTTCTAGAACATCCCCGGAAGGCAGAACGGTCATGCGGGCTGAACGTTGTATGTTGGGCTCACAACACGGATTTGACTCATGTTGCACAGGCCCAAAACACTATAGTTTTTGTGGTCCAAAAAATATAGTATGTAAGGCCCAAAAACCAGCCCAAAGGACCAATCGCCAAGATCCAAGTCCACGGCCACGAAACCCGAGCCCGAGCCGTCCGGCACGGACGGCGGGGCCGGATCGAGTGTGTGCTCGCGCGAGAGCCCAACCACACACTTATCCACTTACTTGGCCCACTTGTTATTAAGTCCATATGTTTAAACTCTTTTAAACATCACACCACATCAATATTTATTCGATGTAGTATTCCTCCCACTTCATTAAATAATGAAGAAACTTCCACCAAACTTTGAACATTTATATCTCACTCACCGGAAATCGGTTTTGAGCATATAAATATACCATGTTCATCTACTTCACGAGTAGAACAATAATCTAATATTTAATTTACGTAATAAATTAATTATTAATTATTATTTATTCAGTCAAAAACCAAATTTCCAACAACCATTTATATTCATGAATCTCGGTTGTGTCCGTTATGCAATTTTGGCAACGAAGAAGTTATTTCCACCGTACAAAATACACCCCAAGATAAAATCCATTAGCAGATTGAGTTGGAACGCAAGTGGCTGAGAAAGATGAAAATACAAGGAGCTTTCCTGGTGATATAAAATGACATAATTAACGACCAATTGTGGGGTAGGTGCAAGTAAGAGTATCCTGGATAAGAAAAATTGAAATCGTCGCAGCTCAACAAATGCACAAAACTAAATCACACTATAAAATTGTAAAAGAATTAATTGATTTGAGAAAAATATCGACCTGCTGAGTTTCACCCCCACCATAATACACATCCATGTTAAGGCCATGGCTTCTCAATCTGATAACTCTCATTGTTGTCGGCTAGTCCAAGCAACTTGTCCTTTTGAATATCGAAGAACAATAAATCTTGAAGCCCTTGTTTGAGTAATTAGTGTAAGCAAGAATCAAGAGGTACAATTTCTGAGTTCTGCAAATATAAATAAGTAGGAACGAGCGTTGTTGAACACCTGAAGGTATTTGAAGCTTTTTCTTGAAGCAAGAGCCCACATAAGTGGCATGGTTCCCAACTTTGTTCGTAACGGATCAAGTCTATCCATAATGATGAAACAGATCAACTCGCACTGATGAAAATAAATATTTATCTAGTTCCATATACATGCGACCTCATATTACACACAAATGCACGTTGGAATTTATACAAAGAGAGAAATATATAATTATATAATACATATACGTACACAACCATATATATACATATAAAGCTTGCTAAACTTTCACAGCGAAAGGGATGTCAATGAAGCATGTCATACTAGAGCCTCATATGATTAACAATGTTACGAAAGTATTTACAATGAAGTCGGAGAGGAGGATGAAGTCTATACATTATAATGAAACCGATCAACTCGCACTGAAAAAAGAGTTTTGAAAGGTACCCCAACAACACCAAGAAACAGTTGTGCTTTCATATGAGAATGTGCAGTACATTGTAAAGAGAAAACAAGTGTAAGGCTTAAAAGAAACATGTCTACGGGGTACTCCTATATCATAATTTTGTTGCAGGCACAAAATTCGAATTTGTAGATTGGTGATGAAGAAAAGGTAGGAGACACCAAATATGCAGTAGTTCTAAGAAAGCGTCGGTTTATATTCATGAATCTCAGTTGTGTCTGTTATACAATTTTAACAACAAGAAATTATTTCTACCGCACCGAAATATCCCAAGATGATCTTTGGTGCTTGTTTATGAGAGCAACGAACTAAAATATGTATTGATTTGGGACCAATTGTACTGCATGACAAAGTTTTCATGGTAGGAAAGAGACTGAGAAAGGCAGATCTGCACTTTTGTTTAGATAATTTTTCAAATAAACTTGCAACTTAAACTAAAAAACGCTGAGTTGTATTAAAATGTGAGAGCATAGTTAATGTCGAAAGGATTGTACCAGATGAACTAGTGAATGATGAAACATAGAGTTTTGGCCTTCTCAAGGATTTGCCAAATTCCAAATGAGAGAAAATATAAGAACCTGAAGCTGCAGAACTGGGAGTTTGAGTAAGTTGAGAGACAAGCTGAACAGCTATTTTTCGTAAATCGATAGCCTCCTGGAATAGAACTTGATGATTAGAGCAAGCAAGATTAGACAAAATGTTGAAGACTAAAACATCGGCATTATCTGAGATCGAGAACAGATTTCATAAATATCATTCAGTAGAAGATGTATTAAGACTTTCTCACAATCAAAATCTTTTGATAATGTCTGAACTTACTCTGAAGAAGCATTACGATTTTGAGACAATCCCTAGCTATAGGAGCTGCCTCTCTATTAATAGTGTTTTGCAACCAAAAAATCACTCTGTTAGCCAATTAGAATGTGAAACCAGCAAGCAGATTATTAAGATATGGAGAAAAAGAATAGCAAAGAGCAATAAAATATTAGCAAGACAGTGAGTTAATATTATCATTAATAAATTGTAGAAACACTCACTTATAAAGACGATCAAGAAAAATAATAGAAAAAAGAAAAAGCGGCACCTGAAATCCAAAGCAAAACTGACGTCAGTCAAGCTTATCCATATCCGGCTTTCGCCTTTGATTATCCCCCAAGAATGGCAAGCCTTGAACATCATCTCGCACAGCAGCTATTGCATATCTGATGTGCGGAATTCTAAAAATTCAATCAGAATTCATGCAATTGATGATATAATCTCATGGAATGTAAATTAGAGTATGTTTCTGGAAAATTCTCCTAAGCTAGACTTCAAATTTTAAACAGCATCAGACCTCAGGAAGTTGTCTTAACAAATGATGAGTGTCTTCTTGATCGACAATAAGAATATCATACGGCACATAGAATTCAGATCTCAAACTATCATTCTCAGAAAGGGCTACATGTTCAACTCAAGAATAAGCGAAAAATAGTACAGTAAAACAGTGAATCAAGGAGCAAAATTGGAAAGGCAACATATGAAAGCTAGAAGACCTGTGAACCTGCTGCTGAAGTGATTGAACTGAGTACTTCGAACGGACTGATGCAATTGCACGAGCTTTCATCAACTTCCCTAAGAAAGAAGAATCGGTAACAATGCACAAGCTATGAGTGTTAATCATACTATAGAGGAACAATAGGGTGTTTAATGAGTTGTATTATTTTTTTCACCTAGTTTCCAAAAGTATATTCTCCTGCACCATGCTTGATAATGCAGTATCCTTTCTTTTTTCCAATTGTGATTGATTCATGCTTTGATGATTGGAGAGAGCAGAAATGAATACACATCATGACATTTACAGATAATGCATCAGCCATCTGGCACTTCATAAAATAAAGTACAAACTAAGCAATCAAACTGAGCCACAGATCGAGGCTATGGAATTCATAGGCATATTTAAAGGATAAACAGATGAATTCAAATGGAAAAATTGAGAAGACTGGCACCATTTTCAAATAAGTTAATATACCTGTTCAAGTCGCTGAAGAAGAGAAGTTTTGAACTGTCCGAACTCCTCTGCCACTCGAATTCCTGTCCAAATTATGGGCAACTTCAGACACATGACAACGACCTGGACATACAACTCAAACAGCTCATGTTATCACAACTGCTGCGAATTTCATTTCAAGAATGCTTCTGTTCTCCATTTCCAAACACCTGTACAATGTACAAATCCCCTTCCCTAAAGGAGCTTCAACTTGGTTTGTACTAAGTTCCTCAGAATCACTCTAATCGCCATCGTCACCTCCTTATGATATGAGGCGTTAGTGTTTAGGCACAACACACAAACTATAATGTACTCAAACATGAGAAAGTGGAGCACTTATCCCTAGTTGATCAAAGCTGAAACTAAGTTGATGCATCAAAAAGAAACATGAAAGTGATGCCACTCCAATTATTTTGCCCAAAACAGCGAAGTATCAGTTTGTCCTCATGTACTTTCACAAAACTCAATTATTTTGAACTTTGTCAAAATATCTCAATCGCAATTCACACAAATTAAGTTTGCATACAAGCACTCATTCTATTGTTATTTGAAAGGTTAGACCATGATGTCTGATCTCCATTCTACACTGAAGCACATCTCATGATAGAAAAATACTCATCAAATTCTTACAATCTCAAAGGGAAGCAGTTAGAAATAACAGAGCATATTCTGATCAACACCTAAAACACAATTGGGCAGCTTAGTAGAAGTAAACACAACATACATAATGTAACTTAGCCGGGAGAGAGGTGCATTCTCTGCACAGAGCACAATACCACGAGAGCTCGACCCCATAAGCCACGTAATCACAACTGTTGTTCATTCCCTTCCGTCCTGAGGTGCAAACCACACTATAGACTGTGCAAAATCCGATCCCCCACAGAAACATAACTGTAAATTTGGGAAGCAATTAATTGGAGAAAATAATACTCCTATGTCTACAGAAAAAAAGGCCTTCCACGTATTTAGACAGGATGAATTCACTGGAACCAGAAAATTGATAAAGGGCTCTAAGAAATAACTATATATGGATCACGATTGATGGAATGAGAAAGGGGCTTGCCCTGTTTTAACACTTCTGCGATCTTATTTGATTTTCTGTGTGCCCTCTTCAAATTCAGAACAAACAATAAATTGCATTAAAGAATAGAAGAAACGCCAATTACTAGAAAATGAAAGGAACAATGTATATTTATTTACTCATTCAATAACCAACCTAAAACATTACTCTAAACTGATTTGTAATAAGCATCGAGACTAGACAAAAAACAGGAATCAAATAAGTGGAATAGTAAAAATAAAGGAATAGTAGAAACTTGCAATACTAATAGGGCGGATTGGAAAATGCCCTAAAAACACAAATATATTCCCAATTATCAATCAATCCAGTTTATCTGGATCGGAGTCATTCTCATCAAGCTTGATCTCTTCCTCTGATGTAGACATCTCTTCAGTAGAGTAATCCTCCATTTTCTTCATTTTCTTCTTCAAAGGCAACCCTAGCTCTGCTGCTACTGCTGCTTCCGCTTGCTGCTCCGCGGTATCATCACGTATCCTCTTCGACCAATAATCATCCATATGCGCAACCTCCGCCGTCGGAACGCCGGGAAGCAAGACCTTCTCGGCGGGAAAGGACGGCATCAGCGAGAGCATGTGGCTTTTCATCTCCTCATCGCGAACGACGATTTCGCCCTTGTATCCCTCCTTCTGCCGGAGGTAGAGAACGGCGTTGATGTGCAGGCCGGTAGTGATGCTCAGTGTATTATACTCCATAACAGCTCGAATCGCTTCATCGACCTCGCCGGGGGGCGGGGACGTCGGTTCCAGGCCCAAAGCGTTGGAACCAACGACGTACTGGCCAACATACTTCAGATCTCTCCCCTCTTTGGTGGTGGGAGACACCTGTCCGGCGAAATTCCAGCCATTATCGTTTTCCCAAAAGGTAGGGTTAGGGTTGGGGGCGGGGGCGGGGGCGGGGGTTTTGGGAGAGTGGGAGGAGCCGGAGGCGGATGCGGAAGCTTTGGAGGGATTAGACATTCAGCGCACAATTTGATTCAAACTTCTCTCTGCAAAATTCGAATTCGAACAACTCTCGTCTTATACCTCGAATTTCGCGCCATGCTCACGTCGACGATCCGCGCATTCCATTTGTCAGCCGTAGATAACTATGGTATCGAACGGCTAGGACGCATTCACTCTCTCGATCCGGGTACTTTTATTTTCAGCCCTTGATAGGCCTTCTTCATCGACGGTCCATAAGGGTGGAAGATCGACGCCTCTCCTTTTTTGTTTCTCTTTCTTCGATTCCCGCTTTTTTTTGTTCTCGTTTCATACTCTCTCCTATTCATATTCATAATAATAATATTATTACTATTATGACGTTTTAGGCTTTCTAATTTTTTTATAGTTATTATCCATATCCTTAATTACCGCCCTCTGCTTTTGTAAACCTATTTTGGAGTCAATTTTTATGCTTTTCTTCCGGCGGATATTATTACTATCATCAAATAAGGTTAGTTTAGAAATAATTTATTTTTATTAATATGTGTGCAAACGCCTAGAATGACATCTAATACTTTTTCTAATTTAAATTTAATTAATGATTAATGATAGTTTAGGTATACTGAGAAGAGACCAAAACTCTTCATCTTCTTCACCTATTTCTACAAATATCGTGCTTTGAATAATTAGGTGCTACTTAACGAGCATTAATTCAATTAATGAAGAAGTTTAATAGACAAGGATGTGTATTTTTGGACTAAAAACCTAAAACGACAGATAGTTGGAAAGAACAAAAAACAAAAAAAAAGATAACATGCCTTAAGAATAGGACTATAGGAGGGAGTACATTTGATAGACGTTAATTAATCTATTTCATGGGACACTTAGTCATCCAGTAAGTTATTTAACTTTCCATTCCTTGATATCTTGAACGACCTCCTTAATTCAAGATATGATCCTATAGTACGTAGAAGTGGTATCATGTTAATATATTCTCTAAATTAATAACTTTATCCGATCCCGGTTCGGGCCAATTCTTAAAAATCATCAATAATTTTCAAGAAATCATTTAACAATCTATCCTCATCGAAAAATCCAAGTCTGCATAATGCAAAAATAATCAATCATACTACTATTCATATCTGATGCGCTTCCTCCCCACAATGGATGAAAAATATATAGATATGAACCTGAGTTTGATAGGATAAAAAAACAAAATTAAAACAATTCCTGGAGATGAATAATATTGCCTGAAAATGAGCATCACACAAATCAACTGAATTGGTCTATTAGTCAATTGGTAGGGAGAAGAAAACGAAAACTAAAAGCAAACAAAAATCAATCCCTATTTGAGAAATACAAAATAGGGATTGGCGGCAGTTGTTGTGTGATGCGTCTCTACGCGTCTATTCGGGAAGGAAGAATACCCATTTAAGTGCATGTTTGGTAGTAGATGTGAGATAACACATTTAAATAGTAAAGCGTGATATAATACGGGTCAGCTCTACTGTTCAACTGAGTTCCATATCATGAGGGTGGAGGTGTGATAAGAATTGGGGGAGGAATAGTGTTTTTAGAGCTTTTTAGAGCGGGCCGGGCTAATATGTCGGGCCTTCAACTTTTTGAAACATGGAAACCAAACATGAGATTGAGTGTGATATCTTGGTCAAACCCATGATATCACCCTTACCAAACATGCACTAAATTTCTCTCTCTTTTTTTTTTTTTTTTTTAATTTTTAATTTCTTAAATATGTAAAATAATGTATAATAATAATACTGTAATACTGTAATAAATTCATAACTGACATGTAATTAAAAAAAAAAACTAACAGTTAATTAACTGCTTCTGTAGGATTTTTTTTAGATAATAATATATATATATAGGTAGGTAGATAAAGAAAACAATTTAAATTATAAATTTAAATTTAGATACGCACTTGTGTATAATATACTAAATACTCCGTACTAAGATTTTTAAAAAATCTTAAACAACATACCTGATTGTCAGTTTGCAAATCGCAAATTGTTTTAAAATTGTTGACATCATGTGTGGTTTACTAATTTGCAGTGGAGGCATAATCCAAAAAAAGAATTCGTGCAAAATAAAAATGAATAATGTGTTTGTTAAAACATGAATATATAGAGAGTATGAGATAAACCAATCACTTTGAAAAGGCGTGTTCATTCATACTTGTAGAGACACATTTGATTATTTTGAAGAGACACATTACACAAAACACTATTCGGAGAAATTCTATTTGAAAGAGAGTTAAAAAAGTGATTTGATATAAACAAAAGAACACTGAATAAATTTATTTACGGTTAGTTAATAATTTAACCAAATTTACTAAAATGCCCTCATATTTTATTTAAAATGACGAAAATACCATCCGTACTCTGCTTTTATATAGTATGTAGATAGGGGGCCCATATTAGTGTGAGAGAAATATATATGTTGGGTTATGTTGTACAATAATTGTATATGATGTAAAAGATTAGATGTTTAATGAATTTTCAAAATAAAATAGGTAATGAATTGATAGACGAACTGAAATAGAGGAGATTGGAGCGGAGAGGCTGACGACTATGTGATGCGTGAGCCGGCCAAGCAAGATAGCCGAAATCTAACCGATGAGGCCGACACCGGGGAAAGTAGTTTTAGTCCCGGGTTGTCGGACGACAAGTCCGTGTGTACAATTCCGATTATCATGTCAGATTCAATGGGGGAAAATCATAAATTATTGAAGAATTAATCACATTTCAAAGTTTGTGTAGAAAAAATCGAAAATTCGAAAAAAAAAATAAAATAATAAAAATTGATGAGTTATTTGCATTTTTTTTATATATAAAAGGGGCGAGTCCAATTTTTTGAGAACACTAGCAGTCATAACGTGCGTTGCACGCATAACCTTATATTTATATGATTAATTTATTTTAATAATAATAGCTCAATAATACTCTTCTTGAATCAACATATATTATTTATATGCATTCATTTCAATACAACACTCAATTACGACATATTTTGGATAAAATCAATACTTGCTCTAAGAAGAGGTGGCCTTAGATGCATTCTTATATGAATTGTTAGCGTTGAACAAAATAAATTCTCCTAAAAAAATATGCCATACGGGATTAGGCGTGAACCATTGTGATTATTATTAATAATAAATATATCAAAATTACATTACGCTGTATTTTCCTTATATATGCAACATGAATATAATATGGAATCTACATTTTGTGAAACAAGGTTTTTTTTATAAATAGGTATAAGGTTTTTTTTATAAATAGGTATAGATAGATATACTTACCACCTATATAAAAGAAATTAAATTAAACTAAGAGTAATGCTCCAATGTCCACCGTTGCACGCTTAATATGCTCACAGATGATATGACATTGGTATAAATTAAGAAATTAATAAAAAAATATACCAAAATTAATTAAACCCTACTATAAAAAACTAAATCCTACCTAAAAAAACTAAACCCAATGGGAAAGATTGCCGACGTGGCATTGTCACATCACCAGTGGACACATTAAGTGTGCCTACAGTGGACATTGGAGCGTTTTTGTTAAACTAAAATAATAAATAAGGTAAATATCATACATAAATTTATACATATATATATATTGTATGTAAATGTATAATATAGTATTACATAATTGTCCTTAAATTTAAAATACTACAAGGATATAATAGGCAATCTATATTAAGTACACAAAGCTCTTTTTATATAAGTATATATATATATATATATATATATATATATATTGATAGATATTTAAGAATCCAATTGAATTATTGTACTAAATAAATCACCATTTTTATCGTATAAATAAATTAGATAAAAAATCCCTCAAATCGGTCTCCCACCCATCGATCTGTCATCAATGTAGCATTCCCTCGCATCAAAATCCCTGGGCTCGTTTGGTTGGCGGAATTCTATTCTGGGAAAGTAATCTGATTCCAAATTATTAAATTTCTGTGTTTGGTGTAACAAGGAAAATAATCAGATTCCAAAAAATTAAATTCTTGTGTTTGTTTCAAATTTTATAAATTCAGGAAAGTAATAAGAATCTTGACATCAAGGAAAGTTAGTTCAAAATTCAAGGATTCTTATTCCCTACTCCAACCTAGGTATTCTTTTTCCTTGATATATGGATTATGATAATAATAATAATAATAATAATAATAATAATAATAATAATAATAATAATAATAATAAAAACCAAAAACATAAATAATAATAAGAATAATATTTTAAATTAATAATATAAATAAATAATAAATAATACTCCCTCCGTCTCGCTATGTTTGACACTTTTCTTTTCGACACGTGAATTAAGACGGAAGTGATTAGTGTGTAAAGTGTAATGTGTGTAGGGATATGGTGTTGTTTATGTATTTATACATATTTTAAAACAAGAGCATCATAGATGCATAAAAATATATTCATGTTTGATCTTAAATGAAAGATCGTATCGAGACCTTTAATTTGGTATAAAAATTATAAAAATCCGAGAACAAACGATCAAGTTATGACAATTTAAAGTTTTAGAATTTAAATTATATTGGGATATGTGCTGAAAAGTGAAAAGTGAGTGGATGGTGAGATTTAATTATAGAAAGTTAAGTGTAATAAGGGAGTGTTAATTATTTCCCAAAAAGGAAAGGTGTCAAACATAGTGAGACGGCCCAAAAAGGAAATAGTGTCAAAGATAGCGAGACGGAGGGAGTAATATTAATAATAAAAAACAAAATTAAAAAAATAATAATAATAACCAAAAAAATAATAGTAATAAAAACAAAAACAAAAAAACAAAATAATAATAATAATAATAATAATAATAACAATAACAATAACAATAATAATAATAATAATAATAATAATAATAATAATAATAATAATAATAATTGATATTATGAAATTGATATTTTCCAATGTAAACGATAACTTGATTTCATATTAGAATCTAGACAATTTTATTGATAATATCCAAACACTGGATTGTTGATTAGTTAGAATTCATTTTCCTCAGAATAATATTCCTCAGAATTATATTCCATAACAACTTTACTTTTCTGTTTTATTTTCCCCAGAATCACATTCCTCAAAATCATTTTTCCTGACAACATTACTTTCCTGCCAACCAAACGAGCCCAAAATTTAATCTTGGCATCGCTGAATTCTTTCGCCCTCAGGAAGATGATGACGATAGTGAGAGAAGAATCTAACCTCGACTCTCTCTAATTCATTCCAATTCATAGACGCCTCATTTTATCCTATTCTCTTTCTTATTGCTGCTTCAGGTATGGTGAATTTTGTGTAGGAATTTTGTGAATTGGTCTGAAGACTACTAACAATTTCTACGTGCACACAATTTAGTTAAGAATTCTAACAAGTTTGTAAACTAATTGAAATAAGATAGTGTCTTGCTTAGGATGAGTTTGATTCTAGAATTTTTGTGCAGAAGTTTTTGAGCTCAGTAATTTATTAAGAAAGATGAGAGTATGTGCAGAGATTTGAGTTTGAAGAGTATTGAGGAAAGATGTGGGTAAGAGTATCAGCTTTTTATTTGATTGCCAATCAAAATTAGGCAATAAATCTACCTTTTTTCTAATCCGTCTTATGTATTTCTGTATGGAAACTGAATCACTTAAGCTCTGATGGGTGGAAAGCATACGCTGAAGAAGGTGATCTCGAGTTTTGATTCTTTTTCTTATGTCACCTTTTATTTTATTTTGTTGGTACATAATCGTTCAAAGCTTCGGTGCTGGTTATTTGCTTCAATTATAGATCACGATTTATTGGTTGTTGTTTTGTTGATTGATAGTGCGGCACAAGAGTTGATAGGATAAGTCAGTTGCCTGATGATATTATTGTGCACATACTCTCCTTCTTACCTTTGAAGAAAGCTGCAGCCACTAGCATTCTTTCACCCCGATGGTTACATTTGTGGAAATGCATACCTAAACTCAACTTTGTAGACCAAAGGGCCACATGGACTGAACGCGGCGCGCCTTGGTATGTAAATTGGGTAAACTCAGTTATCGAATCTCATAAAGCTCTCACCTTGCAAGAATTCTCAATCGATTTCCTTCCAGACAAATCGGCCCAGTGCCATATAGCCAAGTGGCTTGAATTTACATTTTCGAGACAGGTCGAGAGGCTGGATTTGAACTGGGATAAAATGACTCATAACTCTCCAGTCCTTGAAGAGATCTTGAAAGAGGTGAACCTACAAACTAAAGACTTTAAATCTCTCTAAGTGTTGTGCTTGGGATGCTTTGGAACAACTGGTGTCACTATTGAGTTGTTCATACGAAATTGCCCATTGCTGGAGCGCTAGTCGTTGAAGATGCATATATAACCACAAATCTCGAGGTTGTTAGTGACTCGTTAAGGCACATGAATATACGCTCGCGCTCGAGTAGAAACACTATAAAAGTTTCAGCTCCGAATCTAACTTGGCTTACTGTTGACCATCATTCGGGGATGGTGTCCCTCGAGAATGTCCCAAAACTTGTTAACATGAACTTTTCTTGTAGATTTGACGATACATTGCATGATTTTTGCAAATGCAGCAGCACAACTTGAAACTCTCATCATCATGTTATATAATGCCAAGGTTTACCCTTCTTTTTTTGTTTGTTTGTGTTTTTTTTTAATCCTATGTATATATACATGCTTTCTTTATTCAATGCCTAACTCATTATTCAATAGGTGTCGTTTTCGGTATCTGAAATGCCTAAGTTGAAGAAGTTGGTTCTGTATTATCGTTATTATTTTCAACGTATTCTACTCCCAGTTACTCGTCTTATATGGGCATCTCCTTGTCTAGAAGAATTCAAATTAGAGGTTGGTGAAGTAATCTACCCTATTTGTGATTTGTATTGTATCATCTGTAGATACACCTTTATTCTCATTGCTTGTTTTGCTTTTGCGGCAGATTAGTGAGCTTCCCATCCATGAGGGTATTTTTGAAGTTCCAAAAGTGAGGCCTACATATCGGCACCAGCATCTCAAGCGGTTCGTGCTATCAGGTTACTGCGGGGGATTTTGTGATTGTATTGAATTGGTTAGATATTTTGTGGATAACTGTGTTGGCCTTGAAGAGATCATGGTTGGGGAATGTGATCGTATTGAATTGGTGAGGGATATGGTGGATTATTGTGTTCCCCTTGAAGGAATATGTAATACCCCGATTTTTCCAAAAATTGAAAAAAGTTAAAATTTATTTTATTTATAAGACAAGTTTCTAATATCCGTTATATTTTTTTTTTAAACTCTTTATAAAGTTGAGAAACTTCGTTAGAGTTGTAAGATCAATTATATTGTTCGATGGTTGTAAGGTAAAAACGAAACGAAATAATTTTTCTTTTAAGTTCTTTTGGACTTATAATTAATTGGTGGATTATTCTATTGTGTACGAATACACATATCTCTAGTTGTAGATAAGTTCGCTCCAGCGATTCAAATCTTGTCTTAAAATCGAACCGAAGTATTATTATTCCGATTTTCAGTTTAAGAGGAATTTATTGACGGGCCTTTTTAATTAAACTATTTAGGCTTAATGAATTTTGAGGATGGGCTTCTCTTATTAGTTTATTCCTTGATAGCCCAATTACCAGCCCATATTTTTTTTGAAGCCCATCATTCGATAATGGAGGAGAGTCAGCCACGTCCGTATCCCACCCTTCACCCCTCTGCACTTCTTTTTCACCATTCAAAATCATCCCTCATATTCTTCCCAGGAAAGCAAAATTCAAGAGAAAGAAAATGGTTTAGCAGAGAAGGAAAAAAAGAAAAATGAGAGGAAGCAAATGCAATAGCTTCATCGTTACATTCATCACCTAGTGACTCAAGGAGGAATTAAGAGGAAGAACAGGGAAGGAGATTACAGAAGATAGAGCAAGTAAATGATCAAAGAAATCAAGAAAAGAAAAGCAAAGGAAAAGAACGCAAAGGAGAAGAGGAAGAAAAACAACTACAAGCTCACCCACATTTTCATACCTGTCCATCTTCATCAAATTCAAATTCCATCTTCATCAAATTCAATTTCAATCTTTAATCAGTACGTGTTTCTCCTACCAATCTTCTTAGCCCTCACTGCAATCGAAAACCTTACTACCCTAATCAAACTAATATTGTTCAAGCTTTTATCACCATTGCCGACTTAGATGAAACCATGAACTAGAAACGTGAGCTTGCTAATAAAAGGAATCCTACACTAAGATGCTAAAATTCTAGATTTTGAGAATGAGATAAGGAGAGACACGCCCTCTGCCGATTTTCGTAGGCAGAGTCTTCGTCCTGTTAATGGAGGAGAACGAAGGCAGCGATTCGAGGCGTCGCCCCTGACTCTGCTGCTCGGAGATGAGGATGCAGATGGCAGCAGTCGGCGGTGAGCTGGTGGCGACAACGGCGGCGAGGCTTGACTTTCGTCGGCGAATCGGAAAAGGAGACGAGGCTGGTGTTTCTATTGCTCAGTGGTTTGGACGGCAATCGGTGAAGGACTTAACATGATGGCTTCCGTCGGCGTCGAGGATGTGTTCTCCGATGGATTTCCGTGAGAGGAGGATGAGAGCTGATTTCGTAGTGAGAGAAGAGAGAATGATTTTGAAAGAGAGAAAATTCCTTCTGCCAATTTTGGGGTAGATTGTAGAATTTGAGTTCTTCTTTTTCATTTATTTAATTAATTATTAGTTGAGCTCCATTAACTTAATTTTGGGCCATTAGTTGATATGAGAATGGTGGGTTTGTCTTATTAGATCTATTAATTAAAATCAAAGATTAGCTTGTCCCAATTGTGATTTTTGGACGAATTCAAATACTATTAGTTTAGCCTTTAATTAGTTTTTGTCCTAACTCATTCACGTAATTGAATAAGTGGATTGGCCACCTTAATTTTCGAAACCATTCCAAGAAGTAATTAAGCAGACAATAGTTTTCTTAGCTAATTTTTGTGAACGCGTTTCTATTTATGAAAAATGATTTATTGAGATATCGAAATGAATATACATATATATTTATATAAGGAATTAAAGCCTCGTGAATTATTATTATTATTGAATTACGAATTTTTGAAGATATGTGAGGTTGGAGCCTCTTTGAACTTGTTTTTCATGACAGACCTTCTACTGCTTTGTGAAGCGTCTTGATCGAGTCTTGGGACTAGTTTAAATAGAGAAACGGAGTTCTCATTTGAACTAGTCGACTTTAACTGATTTTTAGATAAATTAGAATTATCGAGTAGACTTATCGAACGTCAAGGTCACGCCGAATTTCTCGAATGGACTTTTCTATCCTCTCGATTATTAATATATTTTAAGACGCGATACGAACTAGAAGCGGATATGAAATCCTAAAACTCTAATGAGATAAAAGACTAAAAAGAGAATTATAGAAATAACATATTTCTCTAAAACTAGAATATCTGCTGATATGAGACTTATTTCCCTAAAGGTCAAGCACAAGGTCTAGGCCGGGGAACGTGGAAGAGGAACTAGAAATTGCTCAATCACTTCTATATAACCAGGTGGGTGTTTCTTTCAAAGAAAATATTTATGTTTCTATAAGGAAGCATGTTTTTGAAATGAAATACAAGTTTACTGAAAATTATTCATGCATAAAATGTTTATGGTTTTATGTATGATGCCTATCTATGTTGGTTTGCCAACTTTCTATCTATCGAGCCTGAGTTAGACAAAGGTCGCTAGTCAGGTTATGTGTATACAAAGTCGAAAAATGCGTGCTTAGAAAGTGAGCCGGTTATGTAGGGATACGTCCGGGAAGGTGGTTACCTTGCCTGGTATAATTACAGATATGAATAATATATTATGGATGCGAAATGGGTTGTACATCCGAATAATATATTATGGATGCGAAAGGGATTGTATATCCGAGTAATATGTTATGGGTGGAAAGGGGTTGCACATCCGAGTGATACATTATACGAATGCGAAAGGGGTTGTACATTCGGATAATACATTATGGATATGAACAGGGGTTGTACTTTTGAACTGTTGTGAAACAAATGATGTTTAGTATGCACTAGTTATTTCTCTAAAACTTTGTGCGATATTGTGGTGAATGCTTGAATAATAATTGTTTACTACTCCCTCCGTCTCGCTATGTTTGACACTTTTCTTTTCGACACGTGAATTAAGACGGAAGTGATTAGTGTGTAAAGTGTAATGTGTGTAGGGATATGGTGTTGTTTATGTATTTATACATATTTTAAAACAAGAGCATCATAGATGCATAAAAATATATTCATGTTTGATCTTAAATGAAAGATCGTATCGAGACCTTTAATTTGGTATAAAAATTATAAAAATCCGAGAACAAACGATCAAGTTATGACAATTTAAAGATTTAGAATTTAAATTATATTGGGATATGTGCTGAAAAGTGAAAAGTGAGTGGATGGTGAGATTTAATTATAGAAAGTTAAGTGTAATAAGGGAGTGTTAATTATTTCCCAAAAAGGAAAGGTGTCAAACATAGTGAGACGGCCCAAAAAGGAAATAGTGTCAAAGATAGCGAGACGGAGGGAGTATAAAATATTTTCGGCATAACCCCACAGAGTACATCAAGTACTCAGTCCTACTCGTATTTTTCCAAAAACTTGCAAGTTGAGCGAGGTGGCAAGGGCGGCAGTGTTGAGAGGAGACTCACTTATCTTTTGATTTCGGTTCAGAAAGAGATACATATCTTCATATATGTATTTATTTTGTTAAAGACTTCCGCTGTACGCTTCAATTATCATATTTCGATAAGTATGTGTAACTGGCTTCATGAACCAGTAAATCGAGAACTACTCTACATTTATTCCTTCAAGAATTTGGATTATGTTCGACCCTACAGGGTTTCTTCTCTTGGATAATTATATAACATTTGAGCCGTGGGCTTTTTCGTATCTCATTTGGCTTCTATTTATCCATTAATCGAGTCGATTCAGTTATTCATTTTCATTAAATACATAATTATAAGTATTTTCCCCTTTCTTCCCCGTTTCTTTTATCCAACCCCTAGTCATTGTTTCCCGACTTAGCTATCCTTAGCAAAGTGCGGTCGTGACAGAATATTTTTCCGTACATCTTACCCTATTGAGGAGTATGTGCCATCAGCTGAGGAACGACAGGCTCTCGAAAAAACCATGCAACTACAACAACTACCTTCCCACATTAAACTGCGTGTGGTTTAGCATTGTCATTTCCATAAGTAAGAGCATCCACATGGGAGCCCTCCAAATGGAGGGCTCCCAATTAAATAGTACTTCCTCTGTTTCAAGATTGTTGACACGTTTCTTTTCCTTTCTTTTTGACACACATTTCCACGCTTCTTGATGATGGATTTTAAAATAAATTTTTGAAGTATCTGTTCTTTTACGAGATACTACGTGTGTCGTAGTATCCCGTAAATAAAAAAATACTTCAAAAAATTATTTTAAAATCCATCATCGAGAAGCGTGGAAATATGTGCCAAAAAGAAAGGAAAAGAAACGTGTCAACAATCTTGAAACAGAGGAAGTATTATATTTATTAGTATTTTAATTAACTTGGAGGGCTCCCAAAAATGTTGCACGGGAGCCCTCCGAGGGCTCTCTTTATTATATTATTATTTATTATTTAATTATATAAATATATAATTTTTATTTTTTTTAATTAATCACAAATTGTAGAAATAGGAATTATTTGATAAAATTCGATTGTATTGCACATTTGGAAAATTACAATACAATTGAAACAAAGGAAAAAAAAATACATGGTGAAAACAAATCTAATCGTCGTCCGGCTTGGGGAGGCCGAGCTTCTTGCAAATGAAATCAACCATTTTCTCGTGCTTTTTCTTCGTCCTCGGAGACATTTGGGAGGTATCTTTCATGTAGACCTCATACATGGTCCCAAACTCAAGTTGTTGTGATATATTTTGGAGAGCCTCCGCCGCCTTGTCCTTCGCACTCGCCGAGCCCGCCTCGTCGTCCTCGGACATTCTCGACTTCCCTCTTGCATTTGCCTTGCCTGCTTTTGAACCCTCAGGCCGGGGTCGGTATCCGCTCATCCTCGTCGAACCCCCCATCTCCGTCGAAGGAGTAGACTCCCTACTACTCTCAGTGGAGTATGAGCCATCGATGCTATTTTTGCATCGTTTCACAAAGTCGAGGGAGCCGGTGGCCGTTAAGAATTTTGGAGTTTCTTTGACCTCGTCCCAAGCCTTGAAGTATTTGAACGGCTTTCCAGTCGACCCTTGAAATTGGCGGTATGCGTCAGTTACGACATCCTCCGAGCCTCTCCCGCTCCCCAAGTTCATCGAGCATGAATGGTAGTGCGCGCTAAACAACTTCATGTCTTTCATTGCGCGTTTCCAATGATGGCGCAATTTCTCGGAGCCGCGAGCAAAAGTACGACGCGGGCGAATTCGGTTGTAGGTGTTGGCAATTCTAACCCACAAAGCGCCCTCCTTTTGCATGTTGCTCGAGATTGGATGGTGGGGTATATCTACCCAAACACGAGCAAGGCATAGGGTCTCTTCCTCGGAATATGGGGCGGTCCCGTCGGCTTCTTCGTCCCAATCGCCGAGCTCCTCATGAACCTCGATCGGTATTGCGCCTCGACCTCGTCCTCCGCCTCGAGCTCTTCCTCCGCCTCGTGCTCGGCGTCCTTGAGGTGGTTGAACCGGCGGAGGCACCTCCTCGACCTCGTCCTCGTCGCCCGGTGGATCGGACTCGTCGGCCAAACTCATGACCGGAATTGAGTCGTCGTCATCTTCGTCGAATGAAGACATGCGACTTATAGGCGAATGCCTCGATCTTGAAGGGCCCGTCGGCGAGGAAAACAACGGCCTCGGTGATGACGCCGCTTGAAAGCCGCCTCGGTTTGAGAAATTTATCAAGTTCGACCTCGAGGCGTAAGGAAGAAAACCTTGGGGGCGGGTAGGTGTTGGAGTTTGGATGAGAGGTGTTGGAGTGTAAAGTGGAGGGCTTGAAGAGGTTGCATTTGGATAATTTGGGAAATTTGGATAATTTGGGTAATTAGGATAAGTTGGGAAATTTGGATAATTTGGGTAATTTGGATAATTTGGGTTATTTGGATAATTTGGGTTATTTTGGTTTGGATCATTAGAGTCGTTTCCAAACCAAGAATAGGGGTCGTTCGGATCGGCCATTTGAAAAAATTGAAGAAAATATAGATGTTGGATTTGAAGAAAATAGAGAGAGTTGAGAGAGTTTGATGAAGAAAATGGTGTGAAAAAATGAGGAATGTGGTGTGGTATTTATAGGAAAAATTAAAATAAAATAAAAAAATAAAAAAATTAGCATCGGCAGTCAACGGTCAACGACCGTTGACCAATGGGGAGACGCCACGTGGCGGGCGTGGCAGGCGTCGAAACGGGCGTGATCACGCCCGTAGAGCTGCGCCCTCGGAGGGCTCCATCGCCGGCGCCCGGGCGCGGAAGGTGAGCTGGCGGTGGGCGGGAGGGCGCGAGCCCTCCCTCTGCGAATGCTCTAATAGCTAGTTCGGGTTGTTTGTTTTTAGTTACTTATTTATCACATTGAAACTAACTCTTGCTCATCAAAGATTGGATACTAGAGAAGAGGCTACAATGTTTTTAGCCCTTGAGAGAGTGCCCACTCTTCAAATCAAACAAGATACTCCCTCCGTCCCGACTTAATTAGCCCACTTATTGAATATGCGTGAGGTGTAAAATAAAATAAAATAAAATAATAAATAATTATTCAAGTTTAAAAAAATTAATTTTAAAAGTTTAAATATGTTGAAACTGAAAAAGAATAAAATATTCATTAATTAAAAAAACTCAATACCATTACTACAATAATGTTCATCGCCGGCGGATTCGCGACGGATGAAAAAAATGGAAACGTCACCTACGGATCTCCGACGGATCCTATATGAGGTGGCGCATCTCGAGAATCTGTGGCAGATCCGCGACGGATCTGTGGCGGATTCCCGACGGATTCCGTCGGCATTCCGCATCCAAAATTCGCCAACGGACAAATCCGCTGGCGTTCGCATTTCCCGACGCTCGTTTCACCGACGGACTTGCCATCAGCATTCCGCAGCGAATCACAATGCCGGCAGATTAGTGGCGGAATATCCGACAGGAATGTTATAGTTTTTTTGTAGTGCACTTAGAGACGTTTACTTTGAGGGATAAAATTAATTTAAGAATTGATAAATGTGAGAATAAGACATGTAATCGGATAAGATTCGAATAATCTCATGTATTTGGGTGAGATTCATATGTGATAATTAATATCAAATCAATAGTTAATCGTATATTTAATCAATAAATTAATACCCCTTAATTGTATTTTTGTGCCAAAAATAAACAGGACATTATAAATAATTAAATAACTTTAGAGGAAATCAATGGCCGTGACTTGCTTACCCTACTTCGTCAAAGATTTCCAACTCGTAGATTTTAGGATGGTATATAATTATTGTATTTTTGTGCCAAAAATAAAGAGGACATTATAAATAATTAAATAACTTTAGAGGAAATCAATGGCCGTGACTTGCTTACCCTACTTCGTTAAAGATTTCCAACTCGTAGATTTTAAGATGGTATATAATTAAAATCACAAATTTGTTTGGTTTGAAACTTTGATAATTTTGGTGTTTGCTTGTAAAATTGTGTAGACTTTAGATCGACAAGAGACAAAAAGCAACTAACCACTTCTACCGACCATTTTAATATTTTCTTTATCATTTGTTTAAGACTTTAAGTCGATGCTTAGTAGTTACTCTCGGGATTCCAATAAAATAAACAAATTGTACATAAGAATTCGAAACATATTGGGTTGAAAAATTAATGACTTCTGCATTTGCTGATTGACTAATGAATATAATCAAATAAGGTCAACTGCAAAAATCGCATTCAAATTAATAATTAAAGAAAAAAATGTATATATATTTCCCGACTAGGGATGTCAATTTAGTCCGAAGCAGGAGCGGATCTATTAGCTAGCTCCACCGGGCTCCAGCCCAGTGCATGCCCAAATTTTTTATTTATATATGTATAGATGTTCAAAGCTTAAAAAATATTATAACCTATTAAGCTCAGCCCAATTTATTTAAATATGAAAGAGTCTTGTAGATAAAATATTCGACACCTAATATTTACTTTTATTTGTTATTAATATGACGTAACAAAATTGATTATCAAGATAGTGAAGGTAGATCAAACCCTTCATTTTCTGCAACAAAATATGTGAAGAAGACATTTCATGACAAATTGAGAAATGCATTGTTTAAGGATTCACTAATTGATTTACAATGAGATAGATTTTCTTAAAGGTATACATTTAGACTCATTGATCAATAAATTTTATGTACCGAAGTCTTGTAGGGCACAATCTACGTCAACATCTAAAAATTTCAATACATAAGCATTAAATTTAATACTCCCTTCATTCCGCCAGTTTGACGCGTTGCATTATTTTATACCTCGCATATATTCAAGCAACGCGTCAAACTGGGCGGACGGAGAGAGTATGTAGAGGTAGTTATTTTTCAGCCCACCCCACCTCACCTTCGGATCCTGGATCTGCCCCTGGCCCGAAGTCCGTGGGTTGACCCGAATAACCCGAGCCAAAAGCGGTTTAGGGTTGAATATTTCTAACCCGAAAAAAATTCTACCCGAACGGCCCGAACCGAATAGCCCGACAACCCGATAGGGCTAGCCCGAAAGCTTGGCGGGTTGGCCCGATAACCCGAAAGTTTTCATTAATTAAGTGTTGAATTCCATTATTTATTTGTTTCAAATATTAAAATTTATGTCTTGATTCAAATACTTGTGAAAAATATTATAATTTTCTATACTAAGTTGTAGTAATCATAATATCTTCTCTATTTTATATTTCACCACATAATAAAAAATGGTTAATATAATCATTAAAAGAAGAATATTATCTTCACATCTCAACTAGCTACTTATTATATTATGTAAATTGGAGTAACATAATACAAAATAAAGTGGCTTAGATACTATAACATGAATTATTTATTTTTATAAAATTATGGTTGTAAAAATAATCGTCAACTTCTTGGCTCGACGGGCTAGCCGGAGCCCCGAAGGTTTAGGGTTAGGGTTGAAAATTTCTAGCCCGAAAAAAACTCAGTCCGATTCAACCCGAACCGAATTACTCGAAACCCGTACAGAACTGACCTGAACCCGCTCGGGTTGGCCCGATTGACATCCCTATTCCCGACAGCCACACTCTGGGTTTAATATATTCCTATATTCCTTGCAGCGAGGGTTTTATTCAGTTGCAGTAGTTGACAATTCGTAACCTATATGTTTGATCATTGGGTGACCAATTCTATCTTCATTTTAATAATAGCTAGTATTTTTTTCTTAAAAAAAATGGTTCTTAATTATTGATCCTCTCCATATATATATAAAGAAAAATAATGTAACTTTAATACACCTAGAAATGGAGGTAACATATCCACGATCCCTATATAAGTGGAGTTTATATAATTATTAGTCACGTGAAATATTAAATTGTGATGCCTATATATGGCTAAGTAGCATGAAATTTTATGTACCTACTCAACGAATTGGTCCCAAAATATATTCAAAATGCGCATGGTACTGAATCATACCTGGCCACGATGCTTCACACACAAAGTTCACATACCAATTTCTTTTATTTTTCTCTTTTCTGATTATTAAACTTCAACATGATAAGAAAAAACGAAATAAAATAAAATAAAATAAAATGATAAAAAGTCCTTCAAAATGCTAATGATATTACCGAGTCAAATGGTTTCCACTTTCTTCCCAATTGCACGTAAAATATTTTTGGTCAATCTTCAAACAACACACGGTGATCACACACATATGCATAACATATTTCATTTGTACTTATATAAGAAAAATAATTGCAATTGGAGGTTTCTCTCCTTATAAATTGCGAAGCAAAACTACTCTTGCCATCCAATGTAAAAGAATTAGGGTTTTGGTCTCTTCACAATGAAGGTAGCTAGGCTTTTGTTCAATTCATAAGCACATGCATATATATATGTTGCTAATTAAAGTGAATCATATATTAATATATTAAACATTATATATTATTCCATTTTTGCAGAAAAAGATGGTGATAAATGTTCCCATGCACAACGACAAGGCCAAGTCGAAGGCCATGAAGATTGCTGTGGCTTCACCAGGTATCTATGCAGCATCTTTAATTTCTCTTGCCATAAGTGTATATAATTATATATTTCCTCTGTCTCAGAGATATTGACTCATTTCATTATTTTATATCTCACATATCAATATGAAATGGCTCAATATCTCTGAGCCGGAGGAAATAGTTTTTTAAGAAGACAATGATGATGCAGGAGTGGTGCTGGTGAGCATCGGAGAACAAAGTGATCAGCTGGTGGTGATAGGAGAAGGGGTGGATTCAGTTTCTTTGGCCAACTCTCTAAGGAAAAATTTTGTTTTGCTGATATCCTAAGCCTAGACGAAGTTAAACCAGTCGGACCGGAGTCGAGTCCGCCTTCACCTGCCAGTCCAAGTACTCCGCCACCTTCTTCCCCTGACAAGAAGACGCCGCCTCTGCCTCCGCTGCAGTACTGCCCGCCTCCGCCATACTGGCCACCGGTTTACTATGAATGCCGGCCGGTATACGATGCCCCTTCTAATTGCTCCATATTATGATCAATATTCGCTAGGTTTTGATCGTTCCTCTAGTCTTTTTTTATTATATATATGTTGACTTTAAAGAGTTGTCAATTTATTAATTATATAAATCGTCGTTATTATATCTCGTCTTTAATAAGGATGCTCCTTTATTTATGCTAATGCATTCCAATCTGATTCGAAATTAATAGAGATATAGTATTTTGTTTTTGAGAATGTGAATAAAGTGATTTTTATTTTTTTGGGTCTATATATGTTAAAATTTCGCGACGTCCAAATTTAATTATGGGAGTTATAATTAAATAAAATAATCTATGTTTATACAAGAGATTGCTATATACTCTTATTCTTTATGTTATTTTTTAAGTGTCTTGATAAAATTACACATTAAATCAAGGGAAAATAGACAAAAATAGTCATTTCGCTATAGCAAACTTAAAATCTAGCCATTTAAATAAAAAAAATAAAACTAGCCACTTTTAAAGTAAAAATACTAATTTACCCTTACCCTAACTCTTGTGAAACTGCCGTCCCCCATCTCTTTTATTTCTTCGTCTCCCTCTGTCACTCAGATCCGATACCAGCAACTTTTCCGCATTTACTCTCCCTATCTCTCTTGTGTATATTATCTCTCTCCGTACAAATTTTCGCGATTTTTGCAGCATCTATAATCGCCGGATTCGTCTCTGCTGCTACCGTCGCCGCCGCCACCGTCAGTAGCTAACTAGTCTGTGTCCCTCCCTCCTCCGCAATATACGAGTCGTTTCCAAGAATACACGAGCAGTTTTCAGACTCATGAATTTATGAAATAGCGTTGCCTTCCGATCAGCTGCATTGCTGTCGCTGTCTCCCTTCTCCTCGAGACTTGCCATTGTTGAGCCACCACGACTCACAGATCGTCCGGCTCCGGCCACATGTTGCAGCCACTAGTAAATTTGGAATTTACGAATCACGAATGCAAGATTCGTGTATTGAACTTGTGTATTCGACGAATCGAGGGCCTTCTCCTTCGTTCCCGCTGGATGCCGTCTCCAAACCGCTGTTATCTCTTCTTTCTATCTTCATCTCCAGTCCCTACCAGTTGTCGTCTCCGTAGTACATCCATTTAATTACACGAATTTGATACAATAAGTCGCGACTCTTGTATTTATAAATACACGAATGCTCGATTACTGTACTCATGAATGAAGAAGATGAAGTATCTTGGCTCGCACCCATCGTCGGTGATGATATGAACTGATTCTTGTTCATGTACCAGTTGAATTTGTCGGCTTTGTATCCCGTGCTTTGATGAATCTAAAACTCACGAATTAAAAAAAAAAACAAAATTCGTGAATTGCTACTTTTTCCTCACTAAATCACTAATTTAATTCGTGATTTCAGGTAGATATGTGAGTGATTTCACGAATTGAGTTTGTAAATTAGTGAGTTGCCTTACATTTTTTGGGCAATTCACAACTTAAAATTTGTGAATTCCGTACAGGACGCGGTATTATGGTAAGAGTGGCTATTTTTTATTTTATTTTTATCCAAATGGCTATTATTTATCTTTACTATTTCAAAGTGGTTATTTTAATAGTTACACCTAATAACAAATTGTATAAATATATATTTTAACATTATTTATTATTATCTTTTTCATAATACCAATACATACATATATATATATATATATATAGAGAGAGAGATGATGTGCTAGTCTACCAATGGTGGTCAACTCCGTGCGCACTTTCGTCTTTTATCATTTTGGCATTACTTTGTTCTATTTTTTCAATTGTTTTATATTTAGTACCTTAGAAATTAATATATAAATTATAAAATTCAAAAATCAAGCTCAATTTATTTTATTTTATTTTTAACTTCAAAAAATGACTAATAAAACAAATCGAGCTTTGATTTTTATTTATTTATTAGATTTTATGATTTCTATATTAATTTTTAAGGTACTAGAATATAAAACAATTAAAAAAATCGAACAAAGTAATGTCAAAATGATAAAATGACGAAGGTGCCCATAGAGTTAACCGTCATTAGTGGACTAGCACAATTATTGCAGAGGAATACAATTGAAAAGATTAAGAGGAGGTGAAATAAGTGGAAAAAACGCAGAAGTGGTTGAGAAATCAAAGGAAAGAGAAGAATAATAGTACTAGTATCATAAAAAGATATTCTTCAATTAAATATACACGCATGACACATATACATGCATAGAGAATGACGTGGCTCGTCGCTCACCCAAGGCGCTCAAAGTACATGCTCAGCATATCAAATATATATATATTGGTTCATATATTAATAAATTATGACGTGTCAAATAAGAATGAATTCGGATCATTGATTTTACTCAAATCTATAACTGTCATTGATTTAAGCATGGTCTTAAAGTACAATAAATATAATTTTATTTAAGTATCAATTTGTACATTAAAAAATACAATTATATAATAAACATTATTCTATGCATATTTAAGTATGTTTTTGTATACCTTTAAGCATTTTTCTCATTTTAACACTCCAGAATTTACTTACATACGAACAGTTCTCCATATATATATATATATATATATATATATATATATATATATATAGATATATATATATATATATATATCAGATGGAAGATCATATCTATACGATGTATATTAATATATAATTTATTCTGGAAAATCCTCAACATGTTTGAGGACCATGACTGTTAATGTATGGAGATTGAAGGTAATATACTCGCTATCAGGATTTGTTTTTATATTGATTCAATTTTTTGTTACATTAATCAAAATATTTTGAAACAAAGCTATATTATATTACCATTAATTAAATATTATAAAAAAAGACTTTTGCAAGAGTAGTTATGAATTCTTGGGATATATAACTATAGGTTATTCTCATCCATCATTGTCTATGCAACCGGTCTTTATTCTAATTATACAATCGCAAAAACATTTATTATTCATGCCGTTTTACATAATTCAATTCTCATTCTTTATCATTCTCTTTTAAGCTGATCAAATCATGAAAATCCCCATAAAAATTGCTTGTGATATTGGAATTGGAACACACTGAGTCCATATTTGGTTCAAGTTTTTTTGGTATGGAAAGGGAATCAAGTAATTGATTCCATTACATTTTATTTGGTTTGAATAATTAGTTATTAATTTCCCTTACTTGGGGGTAACCCAATCTATTACATTGTTACCCCTCAAGAAGGAGGGGAAACAAAGAAAAAGAGAACCCCCACAAGTGACTCCCTTTTTACTATTGAACCAAACACTCAATAAAAATAACTATTATTATTACCATTTTCTTATTTCACTTGATTCTATTTCCTTTCCGTTACCCTACTTGAACCAAAGGAGCACTGAATTATGAACTCATAAATGAATTCGACTCGATCAGAGGCCTGTTGTAAGGAAACTTAATGGGCCTATTGTAATAATGGATCAAGATCATCCCAATGTTTTTAAACCCGGACTGGACATCGAACCGGTCATTTGAACGGGTCACCAGGTCACTAGGTCGACCCGTTGAACCGTTCTCAAAAAATCGGATGACCCGTATTTTATTATATATATATATATATAATTAATAATATATATTAATACTTAAATAAAAGTATAACTTGAATAGAATTTAAATTTATTACAAATTAAAAATAAATTTAGGTGTCACAAATGTTTATTCAACTCAATGAATATATGAAAGTATTTACATTCAAATGAAAAAGTAATAGAAGAAAAAAAATAATTACCATAATATATATAACTCATTATCATATCATCATAAATAATAATTTTTGAAATGTTAGTTGTAAATGAAATGACAAAAATTATTCAATAAAGTTATGGAGGTTAAGAGTTTAAACCTTGTAAGATGGTGTAAAATTTATTAACAAATTATATAAAAAAAAACTTGTTGAGGATTGAATAAATTTATTAATTATTGCAACTTAATCAATATTGTGAGGTAGTCCACTTTGTTAGCTTGTTAGACTATTACCTAAGAGGTCTCTAGTTCAAATCTTGTTAACAACATTTATATTTTTTTATAGTGAACTGGTTCCCGGTTTGACCGGTTTTTACCGGTTCTGACCGGGTCGCTGCGGGTCACTACATACAACCGGAATATACATAACCGGACCAGCCAGCTGGCCGGTTCCCGATTAAACCGGTCGGACTGGCCGGGCCGGGTTGGGTTTCAAAACACTGGACCATCCCAAATTCACCATTTCTCTCCCAACTTTGTTTAGGGCAATTCTACTCATAAGCTCTTTTATAAAATAAAGGGGGAATTTTAAACATAGCCCCCTATCTCTCCTACAGCCCCCAAATAAAAATAATAATGGGACACACTTGGGTCAGCCGGAGGTACCGTGCGGCCGGACTAAAACAATGACACTTTTATTCATATAGATTGACACTTTTCTGTATAAAGATTGTCACTTTTAAAAATTGTCATTTTATTCGTAAAATAATTATGTTAAAGATTGTCACTTTTATTCATATAGATTGACACTTTTCTGTATAAAAATTGACATTTTAAGCCCGGCCGCCCGGTGCCTCCGGCTGACACAAGTTTTTGTCAATAATAATAAACTTAATTATCCTCCTTTCTCTCCTTCATAGCCCCTAAATAAAAATAATAATAATTTTAATTACGAATATCCGATTATGCCCTTATTATAAGCCCCCAATAATTAATTCTTAACAAAATATAATTAAGGTTATATTATATAGCCTCCGTTTATGCAATATGAGTAATGGCATGTTCTTGCTTGTTGTTTTTCTTTAACCACTGGAAACTCCAACTCCCTTCGTTTCCACCGTCAAATTACTAAATTTCTCATATGCGTCCATCTTCAGTTTCTTCGCTGCTATTGCCCCATGTTCCAATGCTAGGCTGCATTTTTTTCTCGTACAAGTAATTCCGCGGGCTAGCTGTTTGTCGTAACTACTCAATGAAAAATTCGATGTGTTTTTCAAACGAGTTCATTATTGGAGTTAAAACTTACAACCACCATTGACGCTATCTAATCTATAGTTATGATTTGTATATAGTTTCTAAGGTGAGCACATCATCAAAAGTTCTTTTAATTTTGGATGATGATCAGAAGGATGGACTATTTCTTCAGTGTCTAAATCTAAATGAGTAAATCTATGCTTGTCTGTTTTTTTAATTTTCATTCTCATGTTAGATATTGAAATTACTATATCGTATGTTGGTATATTTTTTATGTTGGTACTTTCACTATTAAAATTTAGTTCTCAATTTTTCTGGGCTTAGAATGCTTAGTAACAGGTAGGCGTTGCTTAAAAACTAACTGCCATTTGATTTCATGCTATAAGATAATGTTTTCTAGCAAAATGAGTTGTTTTGATGTCCCATTTCTGTAATTTGAGGAGTCATTACATGTTGGACCAAGGTAATCTGCACATTCATGCTTTGTTCGAATGAAGCTCTAATTTCAGTATGCTGCGACTCAATTAAAGAGTTAAATGTAATCCAAGAACTATAGAAATCACCTTGAGATGAACCAAGACATATTTTCAACTTTGCATGGGTACTCTCAGCACTACACAAAGAAAAAAAAATCATTCATAACATTTAAACAACATTAATACTAAAATAAATTAAATATTTACCAATTTGTCGTTAAAATTTTCGAAGTGCATAATCTTGTCCGTCCAAGTTGATACAAATCTCTCTTTATATGGTGCCAACCATGTATCTTTGATATATTTTAGATACATTATCAAGAGATTTCAAATTTTAAGTATAATCAATTTTCGAAGAAGAAAAGGTAAGTACATCCCATTCTTTAACAAAAATCCTCAGACTTCTCTTTGGATTTGAACAACTTTCTTGAATGAGCATGCACACTTTTTTTTTCATCCTTATTTTTTATGGTCATCAGTACGTTTCTTGGCTTGATCTCATTCTTTGTCAATTCAAACAATAAAGACTCTTCATCCTCATAGTCTTCCTGCAAACGAGTGATTAGGCCCGGTTCTGGGCCTAGGCAAGAGGTGCACCCACCTAGGGCCCAGACCAAAAGGGGCCTCAAAATTTATTTTTCAGCCCTATAGTATTAGTTTCTATTTCATCCAATTTTATTTTTGTCATTGAAAAGTGGCCCAAACATACATATGAAAAAGAAAAAAGCCCATTAATTTTATTTATCTTACATAAATAAAATAAAAAATTAAAAAAAAATTAAAGGCCCATAAAATTTAATTTTATGTGGCTTCCATTTTTTTATCTCTCTTTTTTTATTTTTTCCTTTTGAATTTTTGTTAAAGCTTGAATAAATGCGTTCTTTTTAATAAAGTAAATACATGATAAAAAAAAATTATTTTTTTTAAAAAATGAGGGCCTTTTTATTTTAATTTGCCTACGGCATCCATATTGTCAGGACCGGGGCTGCGAGTGATCCTCTAATTGTTCTACTGCTGGATGATTATGATATTCACACACAATTTTCAGAAGCTAATCATCTTCATTTTCTAATTTCACCCCGTGCAACGTAAATGGACAACCAATCTTTTTTTTTACCGGTTTCACTACGTGACGCTTTGCCAATTTCGTTAATCACCTTAGAAGACTTATATGTTCTAGTACGTTCACACTAGTCGCAGTTTCCTTCCACCATTTGAGACTGATATGATAACTAAGATTATGATAATGTATCCTATTCGTTTCCCAACATCTCTCGCCCATGCAACTAGTTCTTTTTTACTATTAAAAATTTGTAAAATATATTTAACTTTAATATCGGTGGATCTAATTTATTTATTTTGTAACTAATTCAACTTACTTTATCAGTAGAAAAAAGCTATAGTGGATTCCCACAAATTTGTTCGATCTTCATGAACAACCTAATTGTCGGCATCCCTTAAAAAAAAATAGAGTTGTAAGATATTAAAAGACAAAATCATGATATATAGATTAATGTTTAGTATATTAATAAAAATAAAAAAGGTATACATAAAGATCTTTGCCAATAATCATCCATAGCCTCATCTTTCGCCGTCGGAACTTCGAACAGAAAGATCTTCTCAGCGGGAAAGGACGGAATCAGACTCAGCATATGGCTCTTCATATTTTCATCGCGAACTATAATTTGACATTTGTATCTCATCTTCTGCCGGAGATAGAGAATGGCATTGATGTGCACACCGGTAAATCAAGTCACCTCAAATTGTTGGTTGTGACAATTTATTGAAAGTAATATTACATGCATTAAATTATAATAATAAAAAATCGATAAAACTAAGTTTATATAATTTAATTTGTATAAATATATAGATTTTAGATAAATAGGAATGAAGGATGTAGAAGATGGCCATGTGGACATGTGATTCGTACATCGTAACAAGTCAAGTGGAGAACGTGAAACATTAAACATTCAAAGCACGAATATAAAAATACTTTGCAAAAATAGTTATAAATTCATGTCGCTTTACATAATTCAATCCTCAATTTTCCAGCTAATTTAAATCATAAAAATCCCCATCACGTGCTAAAACTGTTTGTGAATATTGAAAGTTGGAACGCACACAATTTTTGAACACATAAATTGAATTTGACTCCATAAGTAATGGGCCTATCTTAATGAGGATCAAGCCTTAGCCCAAATTCACTTTTGAAGGTTTCTCTTCTAAGTTTGTGCATGGTAATTATTTTTACAACGAATGCTTCATTACTTATGGGTAAAGAGAATAGTATTTTTTTGAAAGAGTTCTTCAGTATGAATGAGAGATCTTTCAATCCTCCGAGATTTTGAAGTTTTCGAAATCAATACTTTCAATCAAACGAATAAACAGTCCATGGATAGAGAGAAAAAACCCAAGCATTGGGTCCATGAGCATCTCACTTCTCTTTGGCGGGCGGATAAATAGTCCAAGTACAAGCCGCCGCCTCCGACGGACGAGACCAAAGCCGACTGAAAATGACGGCGATAAGTGAAGATGAGAATAGCCGTTTGCTTGAGTGTTTTCTTGGGTCAATAAGTTAGGTTAGGGTATGGGATTCTAAAATTCGTGTTTTGCTTAGGGCTGACTGAAATTTCTCAATTGCTTCCGCTTCTACAGTAGTGTACTAGTTTGTGATTTAGTGCTCGTTTGGTTCAAGTAGGGTAACGGAAAGGGAATGAATCAAGTGAAGTAAGAGAATGGTAATAATAATGATTATTTTTATTGATTGTTTGGTTCAATAGTAGAGAGTCACTTGTGAGGGGGTTCCATTTCTCCTTATTTCTCCTCCTTCTTGAGGGGTAACAATCTAATGGATTGGGTTACCCCAAATAAGGAAAATGGATAACCTATTACTTAAAATAAATAAAATATAATGGAATCAATTACTTGATTCCTTTTCCATACCAAAAAAAACTTAAACCAAACATGGGCTTATAAAATCATACCGGCCGAGTTTCGCCGATTGGATCGTGGTCAGTAACTCTATGGGTCGTCTTTAGGTACTAATAAAACCGGTAGAAAACAAAAAGAATGGTGTATGCTCCAAAATACATACTTTCACGTGCTCGTCATAAATGACGATTTGTCTAATGTTTTTTATTTTTTTCGGATGAATAGTACGTTGTTAATGTCCTAACCATCGTAATTCTTTTGACTCTATCAAAGGATATTATAAGTTGTTTCCAGATGGCTTGTTGGTTGCATTCCTTATACATTAGAATCTATCATGTATTGGTAAACCAATTGCCAACGTTTTCTCTCGTGTATTGCTTTTGGGGACCGATTCCCACTAATATGTCGGACTTGAGGATTTATGGGATTTAGTAGTGTTGGAAGTGTAAGGATTATGTATGAGATTCGTGCAATTCACTAGATACGTTTTGGGATTTAGTACGCAATATCACTTTTTTTTTAAAATATCTTAATATCACTAATTAAGAGTATAGTAATTTAAAATAAAAAAAAAGGCAAAATTGCTATAAAAATATTACGTATATCAACTATAGTTTTAAAGAGCCCTTGAATTGGAGTACATACTATTACATCGTGTGTTCATATGCAGAGCATTACTATTCGAATAATGTTCCATGAACAAAAGAAAGTTTAATATGGGTGAAATGATTGTTACTTTCAGGTTAACAATATGTGTATCATCCATAAGTTTATCCCAAAAAAAAAATCCATCTTATGTCATAGCACTTCATGGTACAAAATAGATTCATAATAAGGGAAGAAAGACCGTTATGTCTAGTACTTAAGGGCATTGATCAAACTACACACTATGGATATCACTAATATATGTAGTAGTTAATAAATCAAATGAAAAAATAATAATAATAATAAAATAAAATAAAATACTACCTACGTCCCATTAATATAGAGTTTATTATTATTTTAATAGATTCAATTTGAATAAAAATAACTATATACTAATGAGACAGAGGGAGTACATAATATTACATAATCACCCGATTAGCATGTTAATGATGGCCACGTTAAATAGAAGGTCATTTCAATTTCTAATTATTCCTCAATTCATAAAGATTAATTGCTATAAAATATTAATATCATAACAACTTCCTTCCCATTTTCCACCAAAAAGGGTTGTTGCTAATTAATTTGTGACATTAAGCCAAAGATGGAGATGCCAAGTGTCCTTATTTCTATGCAAGATGCCAAGTGTCCTCATTAAAGTTTGAATATTGATTGAAATTTGCCGCTTCTTTTTTTTCTTTTTATTTTGTTTCACATATTCACTTGTAATAAATCACCTTCACCTGAATTGCCGTCGATCGAACGACATAACACTAATGAGAATTCGAATGGTTTATAAATAAACAAATGATCAATACTTTCGTTGGAACGTTAAGATTATTCGAATAACGCCCCATGCCGTCGCACAATTTATTTATTTGAGTCTATTTTCGATCGCTTTAATGGTTATTTTTCTTGCCATCAGTAGAATACTGATTGCCTGTAACGACGAAGCGTTATTAGCAGTTAGTGTTATTGTAGTCACGTAGAATATTTTTTATCATTGAAAATTTGAAATTTCTAATTATAACCTAATCAAAAAAATTTGAAGCGGGCCCGATGTTATATTATGCATTCATGAAGAATTAATTTGGTGGCCCAATTGCACTAAAAATCAATGGATTGTGACACTATTAAGAACAATGGTTCCAAATATCATGTTTACCATTTTATTTTATTTTTCCTTCAAATATCTTTTTATTGCAAATTTACATTTAATAATACATTTTTCCTAATAAAATTTACGACTAAATTTTCAATTATACGTATATGTAACTGTGATATATATAGTTGATATCCATACATGCAGGGGCGGAGCCAGGGGGGACTGGGGGAGGCTAAAGCCTTCCCTCAAAAAAAAAATTATAGTTTATATATTTTGACAATTACTAGCAAATTGGTGAGCAGCCCCTTCACGAAAGTAGTCTTCGGAATTTACAAGGAATGATTATATTAGATTTGTGCTAATTTATTAGATAAATGGCGCAAATTGACATTGAAAGATAAATCTCAGAACTCAGAAGATAGGAAATAGGGGAAAGGCAAAAGGTTGAAGATGAAGTAAATCATTAAAATAAGTGTTATAAAAGTTAAAAAGTGTTTTTTTCTCACTCACATTTTGTTAGTCATTAAATAAGATGAATAAAAGTACAAATATATCCAATTTAAAATACACTTCCTGTGATTCCGTCTGCTACAGCACTCCATTCATCCCCAAAGTTTTTCTCTATCATTCTTTTTTTTTTTTTTTTGTTAAAACTTCTCTAGCATCTGGGAACTAAAAAGTGGTCCTCCATTGATAAACCATGGAAAAAAAAATGGTATAGCCCCCTTAATAAAAAAATTCTAGCTACGCCACTGCATACATGAGCATGTGATCTCTAAGACAAAGATTAAACTCTTTTATTTCTCAGAAAGACGACTGTGATGATTGTGATTATATAGGCAGCAATATAATAATGTCTTTTTTCTTCAGCGAAAGGCTATCATAATGTCATAATTAAGTTAATTAAATCAGTAGCCACTAGTTAATTATTGATACGAAACACGAGCAGTTATGTTCTTTTTACCCAAAAATAAATAGTTATTGTTAAATAAACAATATTGATTTTAATGAAACATGTTAGTGTCATATACTATAACATTAATATTAATATTAATATGAAAGAGACTATATTAATTAATAACATAAATGATCCCCTACTCATGATCACATAAATACTAATTTCAGTACAAGATGTTTGGGGCGAGCCGGGCTAGCCCGAGCCCGCCAAGCTTCAAGATATCTCAAGATGTGTCATGTCATCCTGGCCCGAAATTCAATCACGCTTGTGTATTTTTAATCCAAGTTATATTCCATAAAGAGTTCGTAGCTAATTTAATCATATGAATATAAATAATGTACAAATGTGGTGTTGAAATTAAGTGGGCAACCGGTAATAAAGGTAGGTGAGGTGACGATGCATTAAAACCTAAAAGAGTTGAAAAAATTGATACATCATGATATGAAGTTGATGATGTGTTGGATTATATAGGTGGATGTAATACTAATTTCAACACTTCCTTTTCATTCGCTATGTGATTTAATTCTTTCACCCCTAATTAATTTTCTGAGTTACTATATATGAACCGTTAAATTAATTTGTACGAGTCACACTACCAATTGATTACCAAAAATTGACTACCAAATTAAATTTCTCGTTTCACCTTCATGACTATTGACAATCTTATCTTCAATATCCGACTTTTCTATAATTTGTTTTCGATATGAGATGCAGTGATTTTCAGCAACAATATTGATAGGATATGACCTAGCTACTAGGCCCAAGCATTGAGCCCAATATAATTGGGCCCCGACAGTTAAGCTTGGCCAACGCAGCTCGGCCCAACTAGAGCCCTACGCAATTCGGCTCAGTCAACTACAACCTACCTCAAAGAGACTTCTACACCAAGACAACTCCTACATCGACCATAATTCAAGCTCCAAGAGATATAGAAGCTCGGTGTTTATCCAATAAAGGAGGAGATCAAGCCAAAGAGTCCTAATAGGAAAAGACTTGTAAACCTAGTCGAATTTCATGTGTAGATACTTATAAATAGGGGTTTAGAATAGATGGAAAGGGGAACAATCTTTGTACAAGCTATCGCATACTCTCAATAAAATCCATACACACTTTCGCTCTATGGACGTAGATCTATCACAATAGATCGAACCACGTAAATCCTTTGTGTCCCTTTTCGTGTTCATTAAATCTCAGTTTTCGTGCATTAACTACCTTGCGAAAATAAGATCGATCAAATATATTAAACGATGACTTGAAAAGTGGGACCCGCATGCTGCCTCAATCCAAAGTGTTTGTCCGATTCATATTTTTATCGTATTTTCTTATAGCATTTATTGCATTAATGGATAATTGTTACGTGTGTGTTAAGTATATTTTTAAAATCAACTGTTTTTGTTTATAATTCTTTTAATTACTGTTGATGTAATAAAAAGAATGCCACTACATGTAAATACAATAGAAAAACTGAATTTATTGGTATTTGTCGTCGTCGTCTATCAAGTACTAAGACGTATGCCTCTTTGCTTCTTTTATTTAAACACCAAAAATATTAGACGTGGTAACAAGCATCAGCAAAATCTAAAATAATAAAAAATCCTTCCAAAGGGTAAATAAGGCAGACCCAAACTATTCGAAATAAGGTTCATTTGAGCTTAGAATTAACTATTTAATGAGTTTTGATAGTATTATTCTTTGATAATTATATTAACTTAAATTATATGTTTTCAGTGATTATATCCAAAAGGCTTTCAAATATAGTACGTCCTACTTAAATATTTCGAGAGATGAATTGAAAAGGGAAATAGGCAAAAATAGTCACTTTGAGATAGTAAAGATAAATAATAGTCACTTGGATAAAAAAGATTAAAAAAAATAGTCACTCTTACCATAATACTTCTGCCACCCTTGCCTAATTCACGAATTTAAATTCGTGAATTGCTCTCAAAATATAAGGCAATTCAAGAATTTTACAAACACAATTCGTGAATTACTCACAAAAAATGCCTAAATTCACGAATTCACTTAAATTTGTGAATTCACTAAAAAAAAATGCTTGAATTCACGAATTTCACCCAAATTCGTGAATTTACTCAAAAAAAATATATGAATTCACGAATTCAATTTCATGAATTAGTGAATTAGTGGAAAAAAAACAAGCAATTCACGAAATTCATTAGTGGCTATTTTTTATCTTTTTTATCTAAGTGGTTATTTTTTATCTTTACTATCCCAAAGTGGCTATTTTACTTAGTTGCCCCAATTGAAAAAGTTGTTTACATATTCGTCTATATTGACTAACTCGAGTTAAAATTGGAAAAGTATAAATATTTGAAAGTAAATTATAGTTGCTACTAAAAAACTATCATATAGTATTTAAAATATATATTTCAATCAATCCCCCATGCAACATCACGAAGTAAAGACAACCACAAAGAAACAATATTAACGAAAATTACTCAATGATTAGTGAAAGATGCATGTACACGCATACTATATACTATATCATTCAAAAATATATATACACGTAGATTTCCGACGGAGTGAAACAATTATTTTAAATGAAATGTAATCGGGAAATTTTTGTATGGATCTCTTTTTTCTTTTACGCTTCATCATATAAATAAAATTTACTCTGATGTGTTATACTATCACATATTAATTCCGAATCAATCAGTCTGATTTATGAAAATAAATATTCTACTATATAAAGAAATATGATTAAAAACTACTACTAATATCGATATATCGTTGGAAATTGAGTACACGAACTTGCCTTCGGGTGAATAAAAAATTATAACGTAAAGAAAATTACAAGCGAACAGAATCTAGCTAGAGCCGAGTCGAGTAAAGTCTTTTTCCGCAAGACGAAATACACCCCGGTAGTGCTCTCGGTTTTGGCGTATCGTCCCCAAAGATAAAACGGCTTCGTTCACTTGATAGTAGCACCACAAATCAAGTGACTCCGGCGAACTGGATGAGGTTTGAGAACCGAGCAACAAATGCTCCTAAAATCTAGAAATATGCTATGAAGTGCAAAGGATGAGAGGAGAGAAGAGAGAACTCGAAGTTCAGTGTATTCTTCAACTCCAAATGCCTCCCCTTTACTCAAGGGGGGAGCCAAGGGACACACCATGATGGCTCGTCATCAATACCTTGACAGTTACAACAACCGAAAAGCCAAAGGTCTGGCGGTTACGGAAATCGAAAAGCCAAAGGTCATCAGCTCTATTAAGAGCTCCGGTGGTTACAACGGGCGAACGAAAAGTTTCCCGATTCAATATACCATTTCTCACTCACCAAAAAATGGTTTTTAGAAATCGAATATGTTACGATTATCTACCCGACAAGTAGAATAATCCTACATTATTTAATTATCCAATTAAATAATTTAACCACCACAAAATTGATTTAGATTCAAAACCAATTTTCTCACAATCCCCCACATGAGTAGAAATGCATGAATGCAGACTCACAGCTCAGTTCTCACGAGGTATAAAAGTATTAGGATAGGTAGTTTGTGGCTTTGAACCTTCCATAGTCAACATCATCGAGTACACAGGCGGCATAGTAGCGCAATGCTTTGAACTATTCCTTCACGGCGTGCACTTAAACAATGATGTTAACGCTTAAATATCTCAACCTCATCCGTTCTCATGTTTTGTGTCCATTTCAGCCTTGGACACCCCTTTGGTTTCATAAGTGTATCTTAACGAAGCGGCCTCACTTCACACTTACATAGGTGATTCTTTACCGAGTATCTTGCCATACTCAACCTCCTCGAGGTAATTTAGGAATCATTAAAAGTCATAGACTTAACCTCTCCACTAGGCAAGCTTTCAACACTCAAACACTTTCTAGGGAATAGTTAGAAGTGAGTGTTTACACACGAACTTTCATAGCTTAGTTTTCCCATTGAACCAAGTTTTTGGGGTTTCCAATCATCATGGTTGGGTTACCACTATGATAGTTCTCAATTCGTGGATTTTACTCTCATTCCCTCTAGCAACTTATTCATTTGATCACGATTTAACCTTTGGTTAGTGGATCCGCCAGATTATCCAATGACTTCACATAGTCAACTGAGATAATCCCAGTTGTGATCAAATATCTCACGGTATTATGTCGTCGACGAATATGTCGAGACTTACCATTATTATACAAACCACTTTTTGCCCTTCTAATAGCCGCTTGACTATCGCAGTGAATCATCACCGGAGGCAAAGGTTTCTCCCAACATGGAATGTCCTCAAGAAAGTTTCTTAGTCATTCGGCTTGTTCACCAGCTATATCTAAAGCTATGAACTCGGACTCCATGGTGGATCGGACTATACATGTTTGTTTTGTGGATCTCCACGAAACAGCTCCACCCTCAATTGTAAACACATACCCACTTGTAGAAAGTGAATCTTTCGTGTCAGAAATCCAATTCGCATCACAGTACCCTTCAAGTACCGGGGGGTATCTCGAAAAATGTAGCCCATGACTTAGAGTATACTTCAAGTATCTCAAAACTCGTACAAGAGCTCTCCAATGCTCTTTGCTTGGATTGCTCGTGTAACGACTCAATTTGTTTACGGCACATGCTATGTCGGGTCTAGTGCAATTTGTAAGATACATTAAACACCCTATGACGCGAGCATAGTCTTCTTGAGCAACCGACTCTCCTCAGTTTTTGCTCAAATGAACATTAAGTTCAATCGGAGTTTTAGCGGGCACGCTTTCAAAAGCGTTAAACTTCTTGAGCACTTTCTCAACATAGTGAGATTGTGACAAGACTATCCCATTGGATTTCCTTAGAATCTTCATTCCAAGAATAACATCCGCTAAACCCAAGTCTTTCATGTCAAAGTTTCTCTTTAACATGTTTTTTGTTTCGTTAATAACACGGACATTGCTACCCATGATTAACATGTCATCTACATAAAGACACAAAATAACATACCCGTTATTCGTGTTCTTAATGTAAACACATTTATCACACTCGTTTATCTTAAACCCATTTGATAACATCACATTATCAAATTTCAAGTGCCATTGAAGTGGCGTTTATTTCAATCCATAGAGGGACTTAACCAGTTTGCAAACCTTCTTCTCTTTACCAAGTTCTACAAATCCTTCTGGTTGTTCCATATAGATTTCCTCCTCTAAATTTCCATAGAGGAAAGCAATTTTCACATCCATTTGATGTATCTCGAGATTGTGCAAAGCAGCAATTGCGAGAAGCACCCGAATGGATGTAATCCTTATTACAGGAGCATAGGTATCGAAATAACCGTACCCTTCTTTTTGCTTAAACCCTTTGACATCCAAACAGGCTTTGTACTTGTCAATTGATCCATTGGCCTTGTATTTCCTTTAAGGATCCATTTGCATCCTAAGGGCTTACAACCTTCGGGCAAATCAACCAAAACCCAAGTGTGGTTTTGCTTAATGGAATCAATTTCACTTTGCACTGTTTCTCTCCAAAGCGGACTGTCCGATCTAGAAAAAGCTTCTTTGATCGTCATTGGTTCTTGATCCAACATGAACACTACATAATCCGGACCAAATTGCTTGGTTTCGAACTCTACTACCACGTCTCAGTTCACTATCTTTCAGATTAGACCTTTGTCGTTTGCGTGACTTAGGTTTTTCATTCTCGGATTTAGAACTCGTGGCTTCACCTTCAATTCTATTGCTAGAATTGGGTTCTACTTTACCCTTATCTTTACAAGGATATATGTGTTCAAAGAATATCGCATTCCTTGACTCGATCGTTGTTCCCACAGTCATGTCGGGTACTTCCAACTTGTGGATAACAAAACGATAGGCGCTGCTGTTATGTGCATACCCAATAAAGATGCAATCAACCGTTTTAGGGCTAATTGTAACTTGTTTAGGTGGAGGCACTTCAACCTTCGCCAAACACCCCCACACTTTAAGGATTTTGTACGATGTTTTCCAACCTTTCCATAACTCATAAGGTGTAACATCTTTACCTTTGAGTGGAATCTTGTTCTATATATAGTTGGCTGTCAAGACAGCTTCCCCCACATATTTTGGGGCAACCCTGAACTAATCAACAAATCATTCATCATCTCCTTAAGAGTTCAATTTTTACGTTCAGCAACGCCATTTGATTGTGGTGGTATGGAGCCGTAGTTTGATGAATTATACCACTTTCGTTGCACAATTCTTCAAATGGAGCAACATATTCTCCACCTCTATCACTTCGAACACTCTTAATTCGACCACTTAGTTGATTTTCAGCTTCATTCTTGAAGTGTTTAAACGCTTCAATAGTCTCATCTTTACCTCTTAAAAGATAAAGATAATAATATCTCGTGCAATCATCGATGAACGTGATAAAGTACTTCTTACCACCACGAGTTTGCACATACTTTAAATCACACACGTCGGTGTGAATTAAATCAAGGGGTTTCATGCTCCGCTCTACCGAATGAAACGGTAGTTTTGTCATTTTCGCCTCAACACAAACTTCATATTTGTTTTGAGTGTTAACTTCATTTAACTTTAGTAAATCTAAATTTACTAATCGTTTTATAGCATTTAGATTAACATGTCCTAATCTACAATGCCATAAATCAGAGCACTCAAGCATATAAGAGGAAGTAGTTGCATTTTCATTACTCTCAATAGATTTTGGTACATGACGTATAGCCAATACATTCAACCTAAAGAGACCATCAGAGAGGTAACCCTTTCCAAGGAAAGTACCACTCTTTGACAAAATAAACTTGTCAGACTCAAAAACTAGTCTAAACCCCTTACTAACTAGAATAGAGTCTGAGACCAAGTTCTTTCGGATGTCAGGAACATGTAGCACGTTCTTCAAAGTTAGAGAATTGCCGGATGTAAGCTTTAGCACCACATCTCCAACTCCGACAACCACGGACGAAGCTTGGTTCCCATGTTGAGCTTTCTCCCCTCAACAGCTTGATAGGTAACAAACTTGTTCCTATCGGCACACACATGCGCAGTAGCACCAGTGTCGATGAACCAGCCTCCCAGCTTTTCAACTTGGTTGACCTCCTCGGTGACCACAGCCGTAAAGTCTTCTTTCACCCACTCGCCGTCTTTCTCGGCGACATTGGCAGCATGTTTCTTCTTCTTCTTGTTCTTGGGCTTCTTGCAGTCCTTCGCAGTATACCCATGCTTGCCACAATTGTAGCAATCACCATCAAACTTCTTCGATAGTACCTTCGCCTTGCCCTTGTCTTTGACATTTAGGCGATCACGCTTGTTGGAGGGTCCGCCCTTCTCCATCAAGTTCACCTTGGCATCAGACGATGCCTTCGGTTTGTCTTGATCGCGCACATCAGACTCGATACGTAGCTTCACAATCATGTCTTCAAGAGTCATCTCCTTTCGCTTGTGCTTAAGGTAGCTCTTGAAGTCTTTCCAATTTTGGGGTAGCTTCTCGATCACGGTTGCCACCACGAACGCGTCCGGAAGGACCATCCCCTCAGCATGGACGTCATGCAAAATAAGTTGGAACTCTTGTACTTGCTCCATCATTAGTCGAGAATCGACCATCTTGTAGTCCAAGTATCAGGCTACAACGAACTTCTTCGTACCCGCGTCATCGCTACGGTACTTCTTGTCTAACGCCTCCCAAATTCCTTTGGAGGTGTTGACACCAGAGTATACATTGTACAAGCTATCATCCAAGGCATTGAGAATGAAATTCTTGCACAAGTAGTCTCCATTGCGCCAATTTTCATACAAGGCATGAACATGGAAGTTCGCCTCATTGGCATTTGGCACAGCCGGCTCATCTTCCGTGAGGAAGTTCGCCACTCCCAATATTGTTAAGTATAACAACATCTTTTGTTGCCACCTTTTGAAGTCAGCTCCGCTAAACTTCGGCGGGAGAGCTACTTGGGTTAGGCCCATAGGCCGCCCCCACAGTCGAGCCCATGAATGGCGCTCCCACAGTTCTACTAAAACTGGAACCAACAGTCCCACCAAAAGTGGTACCCACAGTGCCACTTGAAGCGGAACCACCGCTAGACAAAAACGGGTTATTCCAAACCCACAAACTTGAAGGCATAGTCGAGCCTCCGGTTGAACCGCCAGTGTTGGAGTTCATTGGCGATGCAGTAGTGAAGGTTGGCAACGGCGATGACATGGTTGATGGAACAGTCGACGCCATGGTGGATGGTAACGTCGAGGACAGGATGGATGGAGTGGTGGAAGCATCGGTGGTGGAATCGGTGGAAGCAGCAGCGCTCGTCATCTTCAGTTACGTCGGGAAGACAAGTAGTGTATTTTGTCTTGCGATTGTTGGAAATTGAGTACACGAACTTGCCTTCGGGCGAAATAAAAAATTACAACGTAAAGAAGATTACAAGCGAACAGAATCTAGCTAGAGCCGAATTGAGAAAAGTCATCTTTCTGCAAGACGAAATACACCCCGGTAGTGCTCTCGGTTTTGGAGTATCGCCCCTAAAGATAAAATGGCTTCGTTCACTTGATAGTAGCACCATAAATCAAGTGACTCCGGCGAACTGGATGAGGTTTGAGAACCGAGCAACAAATGCTCCTAAAATCTAGAAAGATGCTATGAAGTGCAAAGGATGAGAGGAGAGAAGAGAGAACTCGAAGTTCGGTGTATTCTTCAACTCCAAGTGCCTCCCCTTTATATAGCACTCAAGGGGGGGAGCCAAGGGACACACCATGATGGCTCGTCATCAATACCTTGGCAGTTACAACACCGAAAAGCCAAAGGTCTGGCGGTTACGGAAATCGAAAAGCCAAAGGTCATCAGCTCTATTAAAAGCTCCGGTGGTTACAACGGGCGAATTAAAAGTTTCCCGATTCAATATACCATTTCTCACTCACCGAAAAATGGTTTTGAGAAATCGAATATGTTATGATTATCTACCCGACAAGTAGAATAATCCTACATTATTTAATTATCCAATTAAATAATTTAACCACCACAACATTGATTTAGATTCAAAACCAATTTTCTCACATATACGAAATGAAATATCATTATTAGCAATGCAGGAAATAATTATTAACACGTTAAAATACAAGGGGAGGTCTCTCACACCACTGAAGTGTCACAAATGCATATGAATTCACTAACAAAATAAAATTCAAAAGCATTAAAATGTTGAATTGTACATGATAAATTAATTTTTTAAAAATATTTATTACAAGTCAGTGTCTAGCTAACCTTCAACTGCATCTAAACTTTAAAAATATATATATATTATTTGAAGAATATTTATAATAATTCTATGCTAATACCTAACTTTCAACCACATGATATTCAATTTTAAATTTTTTTAATTTTGTAGCATAGTGAATTGTAATTTTTATAAAATATAGTTCAGTTGACAAACTTTCAATCTTCTTGTTATTCAGAAAGCCATGCCACCTTTATCAATTTTTATTTTATTTTATTTTTAAAAAAAAAAAATCGATTGATTTATTGATACACCTGGCCCACACATGTACACCTCGCAGATTGTGAATCCCACTCCACAATCCACATCATCTAAACACGTCTTGCCTTGCGTTGTGAGTCTTGTGACTTGTGTGTACATGTTGCCTTGCGTTGCGCTCAAAGACAAATTACTTCTCATTTCCTCAACGAAAAAAAAAAAAAAAAACACACACACACACACACAAATTACATATATATACTTCGTCTCGTGCCAGTTGATAAGTTTATTTTTCATCAGAGATTAAAAAAAATATAGATGTAGATTAGTGTATTAATTGTAGAAGCCCACGTGCACCTTTTCAGCACATAATGTATTTTTTATCTTTTCAGCACATATGGTGTAATAAGTTCAATTAGTTGGCTCTAATTATATTCTAATTCAACGCTAAATCTCTTAATACTTATCCAATATAGAAATGTATCATCTTTTATAGAACATCCCAAAAAAAACGTATCAAATGATGCAGGACGAAGGGAGTATATTAATGTAGGGGTAAACATTCCAACGGATCCGAATACCGAACTAAATATTTTGTAAATTGCAACCCAAATCAAGCCGAAGTAGAAGTCCGAATCTCGAGCCAAAACTCAAACCGTAATTCTTTGTTTTTGACTGGCAACAAACAAAAAAATATTCATATGGATTCAGTCAATAACAAGAAATACTGTAGAATGCAATCTCTTTCTTGTTTGTTTGCCAGTCAATAACAAGAATTTGGATTCAGTTTTTGCTCATCCCCAACGTGCACATATATGAGATATGGCAAGTGCATGTGTCCAATACTTCCGTATTTTTTATTCGATTGGATAGTCAAAGGAATGTTTCTTCTCCCACCGTGAGCACATTATGTGCCCACAATTAACGTGACAATGATGTATTTACAAAAAATTATATACGTAGTATATACCTTAAAAATAGAATCCACTAAAAAAATTAAACCATAAAATAAATTAAACATTAAATTAACAAAAGTTATTGACGTGGCACTGCCACATCAGCGTGCTACTTAATACAGTATGTTCACGGTTGATGTGGCAGTGCCATTGCCACGTCAATAATTTTTCCATTGAAGTGTTTAGTTTTTTTAGTAGGGTTTTTTTTTTTAATTTAATTTTACTGCATAAGTTTATAACATTTTTTTTTAATATACCACCACCACGTCAGCCGTAAACACATTATATATACTCAGGTAACGTTCCTCGCTTTAGATTATCAAACAACGCTAATCAAACGGCCAATTAGCCATAGGCATTTAGACTAATAAAACAGTAAAAATAGAAACTTTATTTTGCTTTCGAAACGTGAAAAAGAAAAAGAAAAAAAAAAGAAAAAACAGAAAGAAGAAGAGAGATATAAAATCCTTTGCTTAAAGGATCAAAAACAATAAATTCTTTCTCTGAAAGCACACGCATATGTAATAAACTGAAATAGTCGCACGCCATTACTCATTAGTAGAAAATGAAAATTACCTGATCAAGGGTCCCAACTCTCAAAATAATTCCACATCTTACAGTTACAGGCTACAGCTACAATATCTTATAGATTTTTATTTTCTTTAATTATTGTTTTAATACAAGTTTTATCCCATTCACACCGGGCCCTAGCTTCATGGTTCATGGACAACTTCATTATTCAATAAAATAAATATCTGATTTTAATCGGCTCATCATTATGAAAATAATCGTTTTCACTCTTGGAAAATATCAATTTCGTACAACATGACACGCAATGAATCTATGCCCTACATCTAGAGCCAGTTTTATAATTTCCTTACATGTATTTTAGTGCCCGTAAGAGCACTCGCAGCAGGAGGGGCGGCCCTCCCGCCTGCCTCAGCCCGCCCTGCGCCCGCATGCCTTCGTTGTTGGCGCCCTCCAAGGCCCGAGCCCGCGGGCTCATTCTCACCCTCCTCCTCACTTGCGGGTGCAGTGACGTGGCAGCCCTGATTGGTCAACGGTCAAATGATTGTTGACCGGGGCATTTTTTATTTTTTTTTAATTCTCATATTTTGACCTAGACAAAAATTTGGGTGATGTCGGCCACATAGTATGGCCGAGCCAAATGTCAATCTTTATATAGAAAAGTGTTAATCTGTACGAATAAAAGTGACAATCTTTAACATAATTATTTTACGAATAAAATGACAATTTTTAAAAGTGTCAATCTTTATACAAAAAAGTATTAATCTACACGAATAAAAGTGTCAGTGTTTTAGCCGACCGCACGGTGCCTCTGGCTGACCCGAGTGTGTCCCTTTAACCTATATATACCCCATCTCCCAAAACTATTTCTCCACACCACTTTCATCTACAATACTACATACTTTCTACAATTTTTATTTTTATTTTTTCTACATTCTAAATTCAAAAAAAAATGAATTGTAAGGAACGAGAAAAGATAGTATGTAAATGTATCGAGTTGTATTTTATTTTATTGTATTGTAATTTTTCTAACGTGCAATACAATTGAGTTTTAAAAATGTCTTGTTATTAATTTAAATCATCAAAAATTAATTCAAAAAAATAAATAAATAATAATAATAATAATAATAATAAAATATTACAGAGCCCACCTGATTTTGGAGGGCTCCACTGCATCCAAAACTGGAGTCCTCCGAAATCTATTAAAATACTATAAATATATTACTAAATTAATCAGAACCCTCCAAATTGGAGGGCTCTGTTGTGAGTGCTCTAATATGATTACTCCCTTTGATTTTTTTTTTTAAGTGTTCCGGCCAACAAATCACAAATAATAAGGAAATATGTAAATTTACATTCTAACCTCATTTATTATTCTCTTTTTCTGCATACTACCTTATATATAAGATTAATTATTAGTTATAAGGGTAAAGTTAGGAAAAAAAAATGTAACTATTATGTTATCAAATTTCGAAATGAAATACTAAAAACAAACAACAAAAATAATAAGTTGTTGTTGGGAACCTTTTCTCTCTTTGAACTAAGTTTTGATAATGCTATTAGAAACCACACTTAGTCAATAGATTTTAAATGGAACAGACTGGTCTCCGTGTTTGGATCAGTCAAGCTTAATCCGGACAGGTTGCTATGTAAAGGTCAAGGATGGTAGTGCAACCTTTGTTGGAAAATTGAGTACAAACTTGCCGGGCGTACAAACGTAAATGAAGATTACAACGAACAAAAAAATATATGTAAAATATTAAAAGTCGAGTCGAGGAAAACCCTCTTTCCGCAAGACGAAATACGCCCCGGTAGTGCTCTCGGTAATAGCGTATCGTCCCCAAAGATAAAACGACTTTCGTCTCGTGAGTAGCAGCACCGCAAAACTCAAGAGCTCCGGCGAACTGGATATAGGTGAAAACTGAGCTCGAACAATGAACAAAGGAGAAATATGCAGCAAGATGCGATTCTATGTCTTATCCCTTTTTTTTTTTCAAATGCCTACAATCCACTCTATTTATAAGTTGTTCACTATGTAGGGGAATTTAATGCATTAATCAGCCATAAAGGCTATTTGAGGTAGTGGTGGAGATGAAAGGTGAAAAGGATGACTGTTCATTTGAAGAGTCACCTGACTGTTCAGTTGAAGAGTCACCTTCCAGAACCTCTTCCGGATGGGCTACACGAGCTGGGCCGAGCTGAGCTAGGCGCTGAAGCCTAAGTGATGAGGCCGAAATGACCAGGCCGAAGCCGAAGTGACTATGCCGAGGCCGAAGTACCAAGGCCGAAGCCGAAGTACCGAGGCCGAAGCCGAAGACCAAAGACCCGAGGTCAAGGCTGACGCCGAGGCCGACGCCGAGCCCGAAGACCAAAGCCGATGCCGAAGCCGAAGTGCCTAGGACGAAGTCGACCACACATCCACTTAGTCCACTTGATACTTAGCCCACATGTTTAAACACTTATAAACATCATACTTATACTTCTTTCAAGAAAGAAGTAACTCTCCACCAAACTTAGAATATTTATATCTCACTCACCGGAAATCGGTTTTGAGCATATAAATACACCTCGTTCATCTACTCCGCGAGTAGAACAATAATATAATATTTAATTTAATTAATAAATTAAATATTAATTATTATTTATTTGGTCAAAAGCCAAATTTCCAACAACCTTGTACTTATTCTACTCAAACCTGTCATAATGTTCCTTTATGTAATCTGTCTATGTAATCTGCTCTAACAATACTCGAAGATTTCTTGCGAAGATTACAGAAGACTGAAGACAGTTCGAGATATAGGAAGCTTGACCTGCAAAGTCCAACCTGAGCTGTGGCTGAGGAACCTGTCCTCAACTCATCGTCTATAATTGTGTCAGTGTACGGTTCTGCATATCCTGACACATACAACGGCTCTATTACAAATGCTTCTCTATAAATACCTCAAGTCATTCCAGAAAGAAGGTATGGGAAACTCAAATTACAAGCTAAAACGCTGCAGAAATGTCAAGCTAAATATTCACACAATCAACACTCGAAATCACTAGAGCTTTCCCAAGTGTTGATCTTTGTAGATTCTATTCTTTCTAGAATCTGTCTTACTAGAACACAATCCACACTCTCACTACCATCACTGTTGATATTCAGTGTAGTTGATAGAGTTGTATTCCAAACGGTGATAGCTTTTCACAGCTTTCCAGTTTGATTATTAGTGCTAGTTGTTTAGCATTGGTAAGATTGTATGTAAGTTTGTATGTAAAGTTAGAAGAGACACGACTCAAGAATCGTGCTAGATTCAGTCTGAAGAGAGACTTGAATTTGGACTGGAACCTCCACCAGTGTTAAAAAGGAGCAAAAAATCTCAAGTTAAGGGATTACAGATTCGACGGGATCTGGCGTGGACGTAGGAGCTGTTTACTCCGAACCACGATAAAAATTCCTCGTGTTTTTCTCACTATTTATTCTTCCATCTCTATTTACACAGTTTGCATGTTCACAACCTGCACCATTGCAACCTGTCTTGCATAAATCGTTGATGAACTGAAGTCTTTTCTAAAATTGCTTTGAAAACTGTTAGCCAACCTTTCCACCAAACTTCCGCACGCAGGTTAGTTTTGCAAGCTCAGCAGTTCACTGTTTGAGCTGGAAAAACTAAACTGCTCTGATAAACTGAAGTGACGACTCAGTAAGATCAAATTGTTTTGAAAAGTCAAAACTGTTGGCAAATTGGTGTATCCCTCCCCCCCCATACACCAATATCTATTTATCGGGACCTACAAGTGGTATCAGAGCGGTGGTTCTTTTGACCACTGCTTATGTATACTAGAAGCTTTTTATGCTTAAGTGTCAAATTGAACTAGATCTCTGTGTCTGCAAACTGCGCATATATAAACTGTCAATATGGAAGTTTCACTTCTCCGTGTCTGTGAAGATTTTTCTATACAGGGATATGAAAACTGGAGTTTTCGAATAAAGATGTGCCTCCAAGCTCATCATGTGCTGATGTGGGATGTCATCGAGAATGGTCCCACACCCATCCTCGAACCCTACAAAACCGAAATATCTGGAGATAAAGCTTTTGAAGCAACGTATGTGCCAAAGATCAAAGATCCCAGAAAATACACAACTGAGGAAAGAAAGGAAGTTGGACTTGACAACTTCGCTAAAGGATTAATCTCGAGTACAGTTAAGGGCGTCCACCTGGCCAAGATAAGAAATCTTGGAACTGCTAAGGAGATGTGGGACACCTTAAAAGCAATAAGTCTTGGATCAACAGAGATGCTGGAAAACAAGCTGTCAGTGGCATGCAGTAAATTCGAAGAATTCAAAATGCAGCCAATGGAGACCATTGACCAGCTCAAGAACAGATTCACAATGATTACTTTGGAGATCGCAGCTCTCAAGAGAAATAAATACACAGCGCGAACTCAATCTCAAAGTCATTCAATCTCTTCCAGCAAGCTGGCATGTGTACAGTGCCATGCACCGCGGCAGGTCGGACATCAGCAACCTGTCAACCGAGCAACCGTTTGATCTGCTCATTGGGAATGAGTTTGAAATGATCAGACTGCACGGGTCACAACAAATGTCTTCAAGCAAGAAGACTGAGCCCGAAAAGAAAGAAAAAGATGTTGCATTCAAAGCTGCATCAATTACAGAAGAAAGAGCAATTCCAAAAGATCTATGCTCTAAAATGGAAAAATTGTTGAAGGACTATGCACTTATGGCTAGAAGGAATGAAAAGCTTGAAAAACGCTTCAACAAATTCTGCAAATATCACAAAGATTTCAAGAGAAATCAAACCACCTCTTCTTCCGACAAGAAAGGTGAAGGTATATCAAAACCCTCTAAATTCAATTCTTCTAACACTCCCACGGGTGGTTGTTTTGAATGTGGCAGACCAGATCACTATAAGTCAGACTGCCCAGACTTATCAAAGGATGAACGTGAAGAGCTCCGCGCAAGAAGAGATCAAAAGCTTAAGGAGCAGCGCAATGCCATGATTGCAGCTGAGGAAGAAGCCAAAGTTGTTGCCACATTATCAGACTCAACCTCCTCCGACGAAGATGACGATGATGAATTGAACCAGAAACTTCAATAGAACCTGCAGTCAATGCAGAACTGTCAATGGATCAGCTTGCTGAACAACTTCAACAGCTTAACCCCTTCACTCCTCAACCTATACCTGAGTTTGAAGATCCCATACCAGACCCTGAACCAATTCTCACAGAAGAAGAAATCTCTCGTCGAAGGAGATGGGTCGATGCTCATCCTGAAGATCTCATTGTTGGGAACCCAAGGGCAGGTGTGAAGACAAGAAGACAGATAGGTGAAAGCTGTCTACTAAGCTGTTATCTATCCTACTCTGAACCCAAAACTGTTGAAGAAGCTCTTGCCGACCACGATTGGGTTACAGCCATGCAAGAGGAACTCAATGAGTTTAAAAGAAATGAAGTATGGTCACTAGTTGATCGTCCTACACATCAAGGAGTAATTGATGTAAAATGGGTATTCAGAAACAAGAAAGATGAGAATGCTGAAGTGATCAGAAATAAGGCAAGATTAGTTGCCAAAGGTTACTGTCAACAAGAAGGAATAGACTATGATGAGACCTACGCACCAGTAGCAAGATTAGAAGCAATAAGATTGTTTCTAGCATATGCAGCTCATCAGAGATTCAAAGTCTATCAAATGGACGTAAAAAGTGCTTTCCTCAATGGAATTCTTGGAGAAGAAGTCTACGTTGAACAACCTCCAGGTTTCGAGGAAGCAGGTCCAGAGAAAGTTTACAAACTGCACAAAGCAGTATATGGTTTGAAATAAGCTCCCAGAGCTTGGTATGAAACGTTGTCTACATTCCTACTGCATTCTGGTTTTAAAAGAGGATCAGTCAACAGAACATTATTCACCTTTAAGTACAAGGATGATATTCTTCTTGTACAAATTTATGTTGATGACATTATTTTTGGATCTAGGTCAAAATTTCTATGTGACAGGTTTGGAGAACTCATGATGTGTGAGTACAAAATGTCCATGATGGGAGAGATGAACTTCTTCGTCGGCCTGCAGGTCAAGCAATCTGCGGATGGTATCTTCATTTGTCAATCCAAATATGCTAACGAGCTGGCAACCAAATTTGGTGTTCAAGATAGCAGACCTCTGAAGATTCCAATGATTGCAAATGGCAAGATGGATCCAGATTCTGAAGGAAAACCTGCCAGCATAACTTTGTACAGGGGAATTATTGGTTCTTTACTTTATATTACTGCAAGTCGACCTGACATTTCTTTTGCAGTTGGAATATGTGCTCGGTATCAAGCTAATCCAAAGGAATCGCATCTAGAAGCAGCCAAGAAAATCCTTAGATATGTCAAGGGAACTGCAAACTTCGGTTTATGGTACCCTTGTGATGATAATTTTGAACTAACTGGCTATGCAGATGCAGATTATGGAGGATGCAAACTGGATAGAAAGTCCACATCAGGGACCTGTCAGTTTCTTGGAAGCAAGTTGATCTCTTGGTTTTCAAAGAAGCAAACTTCAGTTGCTACTTCAACAACAGAAGCTGAGTACATGGCAACAGCAAGCTGTTGCGCACAGATTCTTTGGTTGAAACAACAACTCAAAGATTATGATGTCACTGTTCGAAAAGTACCTATCTTTTGTGACAGCACAAGCGCCATAGCTCTCACTGTGAATCCTGTCTACCATACCAGATGCAAGCATATTGATATAAGGCATCACTTCATAAGAGATCACGTGGAAAAACAAGATATAACAGTTGAAAAAATCCATACTGACATCCAAAGAGCCGATATTCTAACAAAACCTCTCATGGAAGAGAGATTCAAAATGCTGTGTGGAAAGCTTGGAATGCTCAGAATGGATACACAGCCTAAGTCAGAGAATGGCAGCAGTTCACTAGCACAGGTCAGCCAAGAGCAGACTGACTTGGAAACTGCAGACTAACAAAGAGGGAGTTCACTAGTACAGAACAACTAAAGACAGACAGACTTGGAAACTGCAGCTCACGAGAAGCAGTGAGGTGACACGCAGCTTGAAGCCACAAACTGCGTTGAAAGTCAACAATCACCGGTCAACCTTTAAGGGGGAACTGGAGATATCGTATCAATCTCAATTTAAATCTTAGCTGAAATTATTTCCTCTCCCCATATATGTTATTTTTATTTTTTTTTAAATCCTTTTACTGTTAAGAATTTGAAAAGTTTTTCACGAAAAACAAGGAATGAGTATCTATCATTTCTTGACCGTTGGAGGTCTATAAATATAAAGAAAATTCTTAATCTCATTACGTGTTTCTTGAAATCCTTTGAAATCAAATTTCAAATTTTCTTTCGTTCTTTCATCTTCATAAACTCAGAATTTCATAATCCTTACTCTCTCTCTGCAAAAATGTCTACAGATTCATTGAATGCTCAAGTGAAGAAAGCAACCCCTCTCATCTTCTTTGAGAAAGTTGTTGTGCTAGACTCTTATGGATACAGAGGTTTGGATCAGATGATTGAGGCTATCACCCAATGTGATGGTTTCTTCAACATCATCACTCAACATCCACGAATGACGCTACCGGAAAGTGTTGCTTATTTGTTGTGTTCTCTGGAATCAATGGCCGGAGACCCCGCAACGGCAACTTTTCTAGTCAACAGCGAAGAAGAACGTCGTCATCTTCTTCCTTTCGTCCTTCAAACCTACAGGTTATCGGATACAGGGGCTATCACAACGGTTGATGATGTGCCCATGGAATCCGTCAACGATGTATATCAACAAGCTCTGTTCGAGCCCAAGAAGATTTATGATCAGAGAACTTTCAACCGCCACGACCTGAAGTCCGAGTACAGATTTTTGTTCGAGTTCGTTCACAACGTGTTCTTCTCTTACCTAGGCTCGAACGAATCTGTCACTTCATCGAAGTTTAAACTGCTAACTGCTGTGGTGAAGCAGTTACATGTTAACTGGGCCAGGTTACTAGTCAATCTGTTCATCAAGGAAGCTGCAGAGCTACCTGCTTGGATCAAGGCCAACATGCAACTTCGTCATGGCACCAAGCTCTCTATCATTCTGCAGAGAACGCTTACAAATCGCGTATGGCGTGTCTGCACTGGATTTCCTGATGACAAGCTTGTTCCTCATACCTGTAATCAGTTGATCATGATTCTTGGCATCTTGTCTCACAAGATCAACAAGGCCAAAGGTGCAGCCAAACTTCTGCTCATAGAAATGCGTGACTCAAAGGTAGATGTAGTTGAAGAAGATGATAGTTGTGAAGCTGATGAAGAAGACAGCATCCAGACTGAGTCAGTCAGAAAAGGAAAGAGGAAACTGGAGGATCTGCAATCTGCGCCCTCTCAGAAGCGCACCACTCGATCTACAGTAGCAACCTTTGTGGAGGCAGATCTCACACCACCTGCGACCACAACGCAACCTGCCTCTCCACAGGTTGGAGTGAAACCTGCTGTCGAACAGTCCCCTCCAGGCACCCCTCCAGGTTTCCCGTCCAAAGCTCAGTCCCAAGCTCCTGTCACTGAAGCTCCTACATCCTCTCTCAACAGCTCCATAGCAGTGGACCGGATGTTAGCCTTCTACAAAGCAGAGTTTCTTAAGATGTCTCGAAGGCTTAACATGCTGGAACTGGAGAGCAAGCTGTACATTGATGAAAAGGTTGCAGCCTTACAAACTGAGAACGCCAAGCTGTGGGAATTCATCAAAGTTCACATTGGTGAAAAGGATGCACAAGAGCAGTTCACAAAGGACAGAGGACAGTCCAGCTAGATAAGAGCTGTGAACTCATAAACAGTGGAACCTGTTTGATCAGAAACTGTGAATAAGACAGTTTGAATAGGGAAGTGTAATGGATGACCTGTATCAGTCTCCATTTTCTTAATCAAGTTTTATATATGTCAAAGATATGCCTTAATTATTCCAAATATTCAAATTTCAATGAAATATTTTTGCTTCACTTAATCAATTATATATCTTATCAATCATTTTCATTTATTGAAGCATGTGTTTTGTTATTTATTGAAATCTTTGTTAAGGGTATTCTGACACAGTACTTAACATTCTTGCTTCAATTTCCATGTATGTCAAAAAGCGCATGCAAAGTATCAAATCCGCATTTAATGCGAGGCGACGGTTGAGTGTTAGGGTAGTGCGAGTGGGATACACAACCAACCCCACGCGCCCATTATCTCACGGATTTCCAGGGATTCAATCCCATCCGTTCATCGATTGATATGCTTCAATCTCAACCGCCCACTTTATCTTTATTATATATTCATATAACTGTGCATCGTCGTTCCCAAATTCAATTTCTGCATTCTTCCGCCATTTTTTTCCTGCAACTCTCTTTAACAATTTCGCATAAATGGCAGGAGAATCCACGTCTCAATCTCTTCCACAAACAACCGAACAGAAGATCCAGTATCTATAGCAGTACATTCTCACAGAGCCTGCGGCAAATCTTTCAACCTATGATTACGCCGGCTTGAACGAGATGTACTCCGCTATCTGGGAAGCGGACGGATTTTACAAGATTATTACTCATGAGCCAAAATTCTGGCTTCCGCAGCAAGTTGCGATGTTCTATCTATCATATTTCTGCCCGGAAGATGTCGACTCTGCCCAATTTCATCTTCCTGTACCTGGTGTACGCGACGATCCCATTCCAATTCTCCCGCTCATCTCTCGAACCTACGGCATCGCTGATTCAGGAACTGTGGAGATCCTGTATCACAAGCCGATGGGCTTAATTCTGGATGTTCCGGATGCAGATCTGGAAGCAGTTTACCAGAAAGCTCTAATGCAGCCTGCAGCCGAGTATGATGGAAAGAGGTTATCTCGCCCTCTGCTGAGACCTGCGTACAGAGCCCTCTTTGACTTCATTCACAAAGTTTTCCTTGGTTACTCTGGTAACCACGACGTTGTCACTCCAGCGAAGTTTAGAGTGATGACTGCAATCGTGCAGCGTCTAAATGTGAACTGGGCCCGATTTCTCCTCGAGCTCCTCAATGAAGAAGTCAAGCAGCTCTCGATCACCTATGAAGGCGAAGTGGTGACCGATTTCCGCATTGCCAGGAATCTGCGCCTAGGCACCAAGATCTGCTCTCTCATTCACTGCCTCCACCCCAACCACAACTGGAGTGGAATGACTCATTTCATCAAGGAAAAGGTCCCCAAGGACCAGAAGCAGCTCGAACTCATAATTAGTGTCGACATGACCGTCTTTGCCAAGAATGATGATGTGGTGAAGCCGTGCCTGTACGACATGGGTCGATCTAACCCAGCTTGGGTACCACCAGAGCAGCGTGACGTTCGGAGAAAGAGACAGCTTGCCCCTAGCAAGCAGCTTGACAGACCTGCCAAGTCTGTGCGTATCAAATCTCCAACTCCCATATCACGCAGGTTGCATACGGAGTTTGCCTCCATAGAAGTTCAGCACCAACCTGCTCGTCAAACCTTTGAAGACATCCCGGAACAGACAGTTCTCGATGCATAGGTTTCAATACCCGATTTCGAGGAAGAAAATCCTGATACCTCCATCGTCATCCACCAGCAGTCCGGTGAAGCTTCTCATCATCACAGCTCGCCTCCAGAGCTTGACCTCCATCTTATCCTTTCATCTGATGATGATGATGTAGAAGAAGATCCGATCAAGACTGCAGCTGCCATGTTGGTCAACTCCATCGAGATCGACGCTGAGAAGACTGTCATGGAGTCTTTTCCTGGAATTGATCTCACTCCCGAGACCAGGCAGTTGGCAATTCGGCTTCATGCTCTGCTCGATAGGAAGGATAGATCTTACTGTGACTTAAAGTCCATCTTCCTTATTCATCCCATCGAACAGCTAGAGATTGAAGAGCACAATCTTGGGAAGTATTTTGGCTATGCTTCCATTCCTGAAGCTCGCGACTGCTTCAAGAAGTTCGTCCTCTCTAGGATGAAGAGAGAGGCCAAGGTACTAAATGTTGACTTGAAACCTTTCTATTCTCACGATCGAGACTCTTACAATGACAGGTTTCTGGAGGATGAAGAATTCAGTCCAATTCCTTCTCCATCCCAGAACAGCGGAGACGCAGTGTCCGATCATGATCGTGTACCGGTCTATTCTGTAGCAACCGCAGGAACTCCTCTCACTGTTGTGCATGCAGATTTGAAGAAATTTATCATTGAGGAAGTTTCCAAGGTGAAGGCCACCGAGGTTGCTGAACACCAGAAGATTGCGGACAAAATTGACGAAATGGACACAGCAGCATCTGTCATGCTGTCAAACATCAAGGCTGAGATGCCACAGGTCATCAGGGAAGAAGTGGCAAGCCAGTTCGAAACCTTCCTCTCCACGCGACTGAAAGCTGCAATGGACAAGCTGCTTCCCAACCAGCTATCCGAACTAAAGGTCGCCTACGCATCTTCAGTTGACAACCTGCGATACGAGTTTGAACAGCTCAACCAGCTTGTCAACAGTTTCTCTTCAAAGCTCGCTCAAGCCTCATCCAGCTCTCTGAAGAAAGAAGAAGAGATGCAAGGGAACATCAACTCCCTCCTCCAGTTTAAAGAGAAGATCAGCACTGACCTATCCTTAATCTCCAATGAGCAAGCCTCCCTCAATACCACTGTTCAACACTTAATTGATAATGCCGAAAAGGGGGAAGGGAAAGGCAAACGCACTGCTGCTAAAGCAAAAGGCAAGGAGAAAAAGGTCACCCAACCTCCTATCACTCAATCAGAAGCTGTTCCGCCTGTGACAGCTGTCTCTCAACCTGCTGCCCAGAAGCTGTCTGAGCAAGAAAGGGCACAGGGTGAAGCCTCTCTTATTAGAATGATGGCAGAAGCTGGCTACACCGCAGATGAATGCGAGAATGAAGGCAAGCAGAAGCTGTTTCTCGAAGATCTGAGGAAACAGAGAGCAAGGGACAAAGCTCGCGTCAGAAGTTTCCAAGGTCTTGAAATGTAATATCCCGATCTTTGTATATATAATATAAAATTTTTAAGGTCCTTAATGAAAATAATTGCACTCCATATAAATCTCCTAATTATAATATATGAAATATAAGTTATTAAAATAGATATATTACTAGAATATATATACATACAGTTATGTAATTAATAATATACTTATATATATATAGGTGCAAGACTTCATTAGCTTATATATATACTAACGTGCATGCGTGTGCATTATTTTATAAATATTACCTAATACATATATGTGTATATCTGTGTATATGTATATAGATATATATTAATTTGGAAAATATCTATATAATATATTACGTATATGCATGAATTATTGTATATAACTAAGCTATTGCTAAAATTTCATGCATGCAAACATCTTTTGTAATATTATATACACACGTATATACATAGATGGATATGTATGTATTAATAAGAATTGTAATATTCACCTAATAGAAAGTATGTTGCTAGTCCTTACTCAACACGTATCCAATTTGCTACACGTAGCCAATGACTACACAAATGGCAAACCTACTAGATGACTACTCATGGCTATATATAGTGACTAAGCTACTTACTTTCTTCTATAAATACCTAGGATATGTTAGTTTGTTTTACACAGCAAACCAATTCGAGTTATTTCCCAAACTACTGAGAGTAAACTAAATATTCCTTTTTTCCTTTTTGAGTTTCTATTTTCTCAAGTTGGTCCAAGTTACAGGTGGGTCCAAAATATTTTTGTGTGTGTCTAAAATGTTTTGGCATTGTTTTTAATGCTGTTTAAATTTTATGTTATAAAATGCAATTGTCCATAAAAATGTTTTGTGTGTATGTTCTAAGAAATGACTCTATGGATCGATCGAGATTCATTGTTAGTATCAGATATACTAACTTTGAATTGTGCGCACCCCGGTTACATACGATGCCTTGATCACGTCGTATGCTAACTAATGGCGAATTCCTTGAGTTTCGACTCGGGTTTTCTGCAAGTACTGGGATTATTTAGGGTTTCGACCCTGAACCCGGTCTAGATGAACCAAATGTGATTTGTAGCCTTGGTTGAGTCCAGGAATGAACATCACACACCCCAAAATGATATTTGTATTTTCAAGAGTTGTTTTCTGCAAGCCTCTTGATATACTATGTATAGATAAATTGCCAGTTTTTAAAATGCTTGCCAAAGGGGCATGATCCACTGAGTACATCAAGTACTCAGCCCAAAACTCTTTCAAATGTTTTCAGGTCTGGAAGCAGGTGATGCGCAGCAAGGCTGAGGCAGAGGGTTGTTGCAAGACTTTATTAAGTTTCCGCTATGTTATTTTGCTCATAACTCTGATAACAAGACTACTAGTTTGGTAATAATAAATAAGTCGAGGGCGTCATCTTCCAACCCTCTAGTTATATAATATGATTTCTTTGTTTTCTAAACTTATTTCTCTCTTCCCATTTTACTTATTGTTGGATGGAGAGTGCCGTGTATCAGTTCCTTTTGGAAGCTCGAATTCTCACTCAATTATGGTTATCCCATTTTTCGAAGTGGATGTCGACTCCTCTAGTTTACTGAAAGCTGGTTTGCCATATCTTTTACTTTATGCAAGGTGGAGAGTGCCCTACAATGGTTCCACTTGGACGCTCGATTTCCTACTCACTCTTGGTAATTCCAATGTGTCGTAGTAGATGGTCGACTCCACTTGGCAACTTGACGCTGGTTTACCCCACCATTTTCTTTATAGTCTCAATTTACATTTTAAGATACTCGTAAAATGGTCATAAGTTAATAATACCCCCTTTCTTCCCCGCTTCTTTAATCCAACCCCCGTCACACCCTGGTTCACAGGAATCGGGGCGTGACATGAAAGCTGCAAGGATCAAGCTGACAAGAGAGAGCCAACTGATTGGCTACCAGTGGAAGATCAGCTTTTGTGGGACGAGTTCCTGAACCAGTTCATCTTACACCACTACTGGTTGCAGGTTGATGCTCGCTACACTGGTGACTCCAAAACTGCCTTTTACAATTGGATGCAAGCTTTTCCCGACCTCGAATTCATTAAAAGAGTCCGTGCGAAAGCTGCAGAGGCGAAGGTCACGATCAATCCGCCTAAAATAGAGACCTTCCAACCTCCTACTGTCAGCGGCACTGATACTCCAGATATCGACCGGATCAATACTTTCATAAGAAATATCTCAGCTCAGTACGGTTGCAAGACCACAGGCTATGATAAGTACAAGTCGATCCGTGACAGTATCTACGCAGCTATAGAATCTGTAAGCTTGGAGAAGATCGCTGAAGAGAGATTCAAGACTGTGAGGAAGTGACTTGATCGTTTTCATTCATTTGTTGTATCAACTCTGTAATCTGTGTACATCAATTCAGTTGATACCATAAATGAAAAATGATCATATTTTGTTCCTGATGACAAAATCTCATTGTCCAGGCCGCTGCATGTTATGTTTTAAATTTCCTAACACTTTTTCTCATGCAGCTGGCTGAACTTCAAACCTTGGTTATGTTTTTGGTAAAGTTCAAATCTTCTAAGTCAAGATGTAAAGTGTGGGTTTCGGCATTATCAAAAAGGGGGAAATTGTTGGGAACATTTTCTCTCTTTGAACTAAGTTTTGATAATACTATTAGAAACCACACTTAGCCAATAGATTTCAAATGGAACAGACTGGTCTCCGTGTTTGGATCAGTCAAGCTTAATCCGGACAGGTTGCTATGTAAAGGTCAAGGTTGGTAGTGCAACCTTATACTTATTCTACTCAAACCTGTCATAATGTTCCTTTATGTAATCTGTCTATGTAATCTGCTCTAACAATACTCGAAGATTTCTTGCGAAGATTACAGAAGACTGAAGACAGTTCGAGATATAGGAAGCTTGACCTGCAAAGTCCAACCTGAGCTGTGGCTGAGGAACCTGTCCTCAACTCATCGTCTATAATTGTGTCAGTGTACGGTTCTGCATATCCTGACACATACAACGGCTCTATTACAAATGCTTCTCTATAAATACCTCAAGTCATTCCAGAAAGAAGGTATGGGAAACTCAAATTACAAGCTAAAACGCTGCAGAAATGTCAAGCTAAATATTCACACAATCAACACTCGAAATCACTAGAGCTTTCCCAAGTGTTGATCTTTGTAGATTCTATTCTTTCTAGAATCTGTCTTACTAGAACACAATCCACACTCTCACTACCATCACTGTTGATATTCAGTGTAGTTGATAGAGTTGTATTCCAAACGGTGATAGCTTTTCACAGCTTTCCAGTTTGATTATTAGTGCTAGTTGTTTAGCATTGGTAAGATTGTATGTAAGTTTGTATGTAAAGTTAGAAGAGACACGACTCAAGAATCGTGCTAGATTCAGTCTGAAGAGAGACTTGAATTTGGACTGGAACCTCCACCAGTGTTAAAAAGGAGCAAAAAATCTCAAGTTAAGGGATTACAGATTCGACGGGATCTGGCGTGGACGTAGGAGCTGTTTACTCCGAACCACGATAAAAATTCCTCATGTTTTTCTCGCTATTTATTCTTCCATCTCTATTTACACAGTTTGCATGTTCACAACCTGCACCATTGCAACCTGTCTTGCATAAATCGTTGATGAACTGAAGTCTTTTCTAAAACTGCTTTGAAAACTGTTAGCCAACCTTTCCACCAAACTTCCGCACGCAGGTTAGTTTTGCAAGCTCAGCAGTTCACTGTTTGAGCTGAAAAAACTAAACTGCTCTGATAAACTGAAGTGACGACTCAGTAAGATCAAATTGTTTTGAAAAGTCAAACTGTTGGCAAATTGGTGTATCCCCCCATACACCAATATTTATTTATCGGGACCTACAGTTGTACACTTAAATAAAAACGGTGGGAGTACATGTTAAATTTTATATATAAATAAAATATCAATCAGAGTAATGAATCCAAGAATTAAATTAGGATCAGATATTTTGTACTATTTAAACTCATATCCGCTCACCGACGTCAATCCTCTCGTAACACCGACATAACTTCCCCCAAAAAAATCTTGAATGTCAATTAAAATAAGATTATATAGAAAGAAAATAAACGTAACAGAACTGAAAACAAAAGAACGTTAAAGCAATTAAATATACGTTTAGGCTTGAAAAATAAATAAAAGATGACAAATGTCAGTCGAAATAGAGGAGTTTCCCAAACATAAATAAGTCAAGAGTAAGTATAGCATAAGCAATCAAATCAACTAAAGCAACCTCCACCCTCTCTCTCTCTCTCTCTCTCTAACCACAAATACTACAATACAGAGAGAGAAGAAAGAAAAATAATCAGGAAAGAAACAGAGGCCGAACTCTGCAAATATTTCACTATCGATGGAGGAGAGGAGTGATAAACTTACCATCTAACGTAACCTCTCGTGCCGGCTACCTGCTGTATTCAGTCGCGCTCGGATATTCATTTTCTTCGTCCTGATCAAGTACAAAACGGAAAAGATGGTGTAGAGAGAGAGAGAGAGGGGGGAGTGTGAGTGAATATATGAGGAAAGGAGAGAAAAGCAAAGCTGGGGAAGCACGGCGATCGCTTCTTCCTGGAAGGTGTATTGGACTGCATCCATGAGATCACGGCGGCGCTCCTTTTCTCCAGGATGACTGCCGCCGCCGCTTACCGGGTCGAAACGACGTCGCGCCTCGCCCAATGGCGGATCGACAACTTGGCCTCCTCCACGTACCGGAAATCCGATCCTTTTAAGATCGGCTTATGGAATTGGTTAGTTACAACTCTTCAATTCCGCCCGTGATTTTTCATCAGTTATGATTTTTTTTCTGTAATCAATTGAAATTGTGATTTTAAATTCCGCACCTGATCATGCAATTGGAATTTAGAATGAATATGCATAATTAATTTGGTGTAATTTTGAAATGAAGGCATTTATCTGTGGAGAAGAGTAGAACCCTAATCATCAGATTGTATCCTGAGGTATCGAATTTAACAAGAGAAAATCCTCCAATAGCTTCTTTTGTAATCAAAGTCATCTGCCTCTCAGCAGGGGATCGCAAGTCTTTTCTTCATCCTGGTAAATTATTATACTATCAATCACTATTTTATAGTTTCAACATTTAAAAATTTACCAGTTTTTTTTTAACAAATTTGAGACTTAAACCTTATTTACTTGCAGAAGTTACTGATAAGCTGCTGAAAAGCAGCGAGGACTTTGTATGGACGATTGAGGTTCCTCTAACTGGAAAGTTCATCATCGACATTGAATTTGTTGATATAAAAACCGCACCTCCAGATGTAAAATACTCAAATTTCTCTTTCTTTTACATTGATTTAGTTGGTGAAATGGAAAACTTACTTGTATGCATCTGGCTTCTGAAACACACAGGGAGAAGAGCCTTGCTCGATTTGGAACGGAGGGTTAGCTCGTAGAGAGTCTCATCATGCAGCTCTCGCGTTGCTTGGTCGAATGCTGTCTGAAAACATCCAAACTGATGTAATGATCAATGCATCTGATGGGAGCATCTCAGCACATAGAGCTGTTCTCGCTTCTAGGTCTCCCATTTTCCGGAGCATGTTCTTGCTCGATCTCAAGGGGAAAGAGACGGCTGCCATAGACATTTCAGACATGTCGATTGAGGCCTGCAGGGCTTTACTGAATTACATCTATGGCAGCATAAAGCACGAAGAGTTCTTATCGCAAAGGCTGCCCCTTCTTCATGCTGCTGATAAGTACGAGATCTCGGATCTGAAGGAAGCCTGCCACGAGAGCTTGCTGGAGGATATTGACACGACAAATGTGCTCGAGAGGCTGCAGAATGCTACTGTATATCAACTGCCGAAACTGAAGAACAGCTGCATGCTATATCTTGTGAAGTTTGGCAGAATCTTTGATATTCGAGATGATTTTAGAGCCTTTCTGGAATGTGCGGAGAGGGAGCTCGTAGCTGAGATATTCGACCTGGTTCTCGGTGCCTGGAAGGGGTTCTGAAAGTGGCAATCCTCTGTAAATAGAATTGTTAGTGTTGATATGCATTCGTTCTCATGAATGGACATTCTTTAGCTCAAATGGCGTTAATTGTTTGTATTGGAATGATATTAACCCCTATTTATTTATTATCTATGTTACGCCAGATGTTCTATGGATACAAGATATTTAACGGCCAAAACTCTTATTTTATTTAGCAAAAGGTATATTGAGTTGATGTTCTCACCAAAAGAATGTGTAAGCTGGTGTGATTTATATACAAGTTAGAATGTAAGAAGTTATGATTGAAATCAATACAAAGAATGTTTGCTATTTGAAGTTGAAAGTATCAAGCCAATTTTTTTTTGGTTAGAGAAGAAAGTACAGTAATAAAATCATAATTCAGAGCTTAAAACCTCATAAACCATCTCAACCATGAATCTAAGTTTAAAAAGAAAAATCAATCAAAACTGGAAAAAAAAAAAAAAAAAAAAAAAGAAAAAAAAAAAGGTCAAAACAAATAAGATCTTCAAAATCCATCTCATTCACCTTAATCAGGAAGCCAGTGATCGACAGCCTTCAATCTACTGCAAAAAAATCCTCTTTAAGCAATTTCGCTCTCCTTTAGCAGAATGAAGTATTACACGAGGTGACCGGAGTGTTGATCGTTTTCGGTGATAAAAGGTTTCATATGAAGGAGACGAAAACATAAGAGAAGGGGGAGAAATTGCAGTAGCTAGTAAAAGAGGAGCTTTGAAGTGAAGAATTTTTAAAAGAGGAGCTTTAAATTGAAGAATTGTACTTTAGTAGATAAGGGAGGCTATCTCCATTCTCTCACTCCTATCGCTTTATATACGCCACTTTAAATATAGATTGGGGAAGAATATGGAGGGAATATTATTAGGATCTATCTTCCCATGTTCCTAAACTACAAGAAATAATATACTTTTATTATTTTTTATACAATATAATATTAAGAGGTTTGATTTACATAAATATTGCGTATATGAAATTAAACAACATTGAAAATTAACTTCTTATTGCCTTAAATCCAATTAATTAAAATAACTTAGAATTTCAACAGATTTAGCCATTTCGATAATAACTGCACACAATATAAATATAGGATTATATAGCACATTTGAAAATGAAGAACCACCACTTCAAATCAGAAAATGAGTAGTAAAAGAAGCTTGTTCTTCGTCGAATAAATAAATAATTCATGAAATGTTGTTGAATGACAAACTACGAATAGCAATGAAAAATACCCAATTCCGTTGAGAATTAGGCATCCTGTTTCATTTAAATTAAATCCAATGTTCGTATAAATTAAATCAGGAGTTGTTCCAACTCAGACTAGTGCAAGACTTTTCTTTGACCGTTGATTATAGTGTACATAAACAGCATGATAAATGAGTAGTGTGGAGAAAGATCCTCTTCAGCCAAAAAGAAATCCAGCAGCTTGTTCCTCGTTGCCATCAAAAAGCTTCAGAGCCTGAACTACCTGTTCTCTTCCGAACCCGAGTTCGACTAGCTTTGCAACTTTAGCTTCAAACTCGGCTCCCTGCCAAAGAAATCCTCATTCAGCTTACGAATTCATACTTACAGCTAAACATATCAAGATTACGCAAGCATAAGTTTTACTTATTGAATGAACTAAAAAAATTTGAAAGTGGCGAATGGATCGTACTTGGGAAGCATTGTGGCCGACATTTCCTGCATATTGTAATAAAGAAACATTAGTTTCACAAAAGAAACTTCTAGAAACACATGAATAATAATGCCACAACAAGATGGATGGAAATATCCCAGAGAGATGAACAGTATTTCGGAAGAGTAATTTATTCCAAATGAGTGCAGAAAACCTTAATATTCCTATACATCCATATATAAAGCATCCCACCTCTGCCATTCAACAGTGTTTATTCATTTGCATCTTACTCATTTTTTGAATAGAACTTACATAATAAGGTAGAGGTATCATTATAAACACAGAAAATCCAAAGCCCCCATATTAATAGTAACAGTAAAAGAGAAAATGAAATAAAATGAGTCAATGTCTCGCAGCATCTACAACTAAATGAAGCTACAAAATTGGTCGAACTAACCAGATGGTCCACTTGGTGAACTGATGTTCTCTCTAGTTGTTGAAGTTGCCTGAAAGTCGGAAGATATATGGTGAGATTTGCATGGACATACATTCAAAGCAGAAAATCTCAATAAAAAGACAAAAAGGAGTATAGAACATCCGGACTTCAACTACACAGCCATTTGAAGATTCTTGGAGAAATACCTATTGTGCAGAAACCAAGATCTAGAAACAGAGGAATGTTGCTGCTATATCTAGACTTGGACATAGAGGAATGTTTTTTACAGGAGATCTCCATTAATTTGAGAGAAACAGGAAATGAATTTTGCAAATTCCTAAGAGACTCCTATATATATCATTGGTAAATCATTCTCTAAAACCAATAGGAAAATGCAGATTAAACTGACCAGCATAGTCGAGTGAATACTTACTTGTGCTCCTGAGCTCGAAGCGTCCTTTGCATATCTCTCTTCATCCAGAAACTGTGATGGAATGTCCTTCTCTGAAATTTCAATAACATTAGTCAAAGCCGATCAAAAACCATAATTCTAATCACATATTATCAAATTTCTTCATGAAGATAATCTCATTTTGATAGATAAATAATGCCAAAGAACTACCTGCTAAGAAAGGTACAGAAACTTCTCCTCCACCGACTCTCAATACATTCTCCTTTAGATCAATAATGCACTACATACGATGGTATTATATGTAAATTCAATAATACTAAAAGAACAAATTTGAAGGGAAAAAAAGGATCAGATGAAAAGATATAAAAAGTTACTTGGTGCTTGCGAAGCATATCCAGGCCAAATAGAAATTCCATGTTGGGTGCATCCAAGACCATGAACGAACAGGGGTAGAATATACTTCCAATCTACCACATAATTAAGCAATCATGTTGAGCTTAATACGAGTAATATGTAAGTATGAAACAAGAACAGAGTTTATTTGGAAACTCTAAGAACTGTGCCAAAGATTTCAGAAAACAATTCAACCAATTCTAGAACTAAAATACTCCACATGATTTGACATCAACAGAAAAATTATCTCCCACATTTTTCAAACAAATATAAAATTCTTACTCACTCATTATTTCTCAACAATCTTCCAAAAACATTTGAAATCTGCCATTGAAGTTCTGAACTCCGATTCCTTAACCAACAAAACAAATTATCCCAAAACCAATCTATCAATTTTAAAAACTCCAACTCTTCAAACTTCCCAAACACCCTCTTAGTTCACAAAGCAGCACATTTAGTAGGCATACCTTGATAGGAGCAACATGTATCCGACCTAAAATCTCAGACTGCCCAACTCCGTGGGCAATACCCTTGTATCGAGTATCTAAAAGCCTCAACAATCTGTAAAAAAAAAAACATATATATATATATAATATATATATATATATATATATATATATATACATAGTATCAGCATCCCAATCAATCAGCAATATATCAGCTAAAGATCCTACAATTTCTATCATGCAGCAAAAGAAGATAATATCTTACCCCAAACGTTCAGCACAGCTTTTAGATATGATTGTTGACTGAGCTCCACTGTCAACAAAAGCCTGAAAGAAAGAAATACACAACAGTTTCACCCAGCTTAAAATGAGAAAGCATATCTAGACATTAGCAGGAGAATTCTCCCATCGTTTTCTCGTTTAAATACAAATATGAGCATCATTCATATTGACAAATTGTTTTTTTCATTCCAATTAAATCAGTAGCAAAGAACTATCTAAATTTGCAGAGTTTGGCAAGGCCAAGTTACTCATAGCTACCCAATAATAACAGTTAGGGCCTCAGAATTGCCTGAGATATTGCCGAAGTTCAGATATTCATGTTAATAAATAAATTCCACTCTAAACTTTTCCATGCAATCTAGGCAGTATTTTACATTTTTCTTATCTATATCAGTCGGGCCGGTTCGCTAAACATGTAGACAGGAGATAAGAAGCAAAGCCATCATCTATCCTTACATATATTTAACCCCATATCCCCCTTTCATAGGACTAACTGTTAGTTAACCTTTCTGGTTGTTGTTGCTAGAGAATGAAATTAAAAAGAAACAAAGCAAGCTGTAACAACTCCTTACCTTCATCGGAACACCATTAACTTCCATGTCAACATACAACATCACCTGCAAGGATTGAATATAGATGTAAGACTTCAGATTCAAAAATAAAAAAGAAAAATGGTATGACAGGAAAGCCGGCAGCATAAGTACCACTCTTGCAAATGCCTCAGGGTTGTATTCCAAGGCTGCAGCCCAGTTCTCATCAATTCCTTTCTGCCAATAAGACATGTGTTGCGTTGGAACCAAAATTCTTTTCATAGTAAGTGCTCAAAACAATACTTCAAAAAGTTCAAAAACCATATATAGTTGATTTAAGCAAGAATCTATTCTCCATATCCTGAACCCACATAAGAACCATAGAGAAAACATATGCTAAAGTGAATTTAAGATCTTGCAACAAGCTTTCTATCATGATTCATGACACGGATACCAATCAAAACAAGTTATTTTGCATCGACATCCATGTTACCTAGTCATCAACAAAACCAGCAGGATAAAAGACAAATAAAAATTAATCTTTAACCTCTTTCTTGATATATTTATCAGTTGCAGCAAACATAGAAGGTCTAATTGAATTAAAGTTAATACACCACAAGAAAAGACTCGAAATTGGGTTTTAAAACCAGTTTAACATATCCTTGAATGATCAATAAGCAAGGAGGTTCTGAACACAACATCAATGTAAATCTAGCCACTGCAAACATCTCGGCAATTATATGGAGGAAAACTGAGTAACCTGGCGAATAGAAGCTTCTATTTTCTTTTGTGCTTCCACATCAAATGGATCTGCATATAGTAAAGCCTGTCCAATATACAAAAAATAATGAATATTAGCTTGTCAGATATAAGAAAATAATGCACTAAGAAAACATAACAGAAAAGACAAGAATAAATTGGTCCATGCAGATCTATCAGTCTTTCAAATTGAAAAGAAAAATGAGAAAAAAATAATGGGTGAAGAGATTCAGCTCACAGCATTCAATTGCAACCAGTCAGGACTGTTATTGATAAAGGTATCTATCAGTCAACCAAAAATTTCACAGGATCCAGCAAAGGATTATATATGGTGTGTAATATACGAAATTTAAGATAAAGGAGAGGATTTAGTAGTGGAAAGGTTCTGAGAAGCAGGAAAAACGTCCCCTAATTCCTAAATCAACCCATGAGACAGAAAGAGTCTATATCGAGCCACATGACATGGCATTACCACATATAAGAATTCACATGTTACAAAGCATGTACTACAAAACCTATTGGGGGATATATAGAATGCAAACAATCAAAGATGGAGTAATAGCTTATAGACGATACTGACCATCTCCTCCTCTTGTTGACGCCTTAATTCAGATTTCTGGCGATGACGTGAGCGCAAAATGTCTTGCAGCCTATTTAAATCATTTCCAAGTATAGCTTGTGCCAACTCCGGATCCCTCTATCGAGTTAAATAGCCACATTAAAATTAGCAGCAAACCTAAGTGCAGTTTAACTTAGAGTTTTGATGCAAATATACCAAAAACCATAATCTAAAAAACAAATATGGAAAGATTTTGTCAATGACATTAATCACCACATATAGCATGATCCAGACATAAAAGAGATCAACTATATTGCAGTATAGTAACTAAACAATACTACTCATGTTATATGATCAAATCACCTATAAAGTTGATCACAAATAACGATTTAGTCAAAAGCCATGGGAGTTGCATTAAAGTTGAAATCATGGTAACCATTTTTATGAGCAATTAAGTTCCGCGTTGGGTTTACAGGCTGTGCTGGCAAAGGAACCATGGTTTAAACCAATAAAGCAAAGGTCAGCCACCCCGAATTGGATCGAATATATATAGCAGAGAAATTCTCTAACTTTGATGGGTGCACTATCAGGTAAAGTGGGAAGGCGTAAAAAAATTAATTTTGTTTGCTATGGATAGTGTCACTGTCTTGAAAAAAAGGCTTAGCACAGCCTTGCCCAATCTGTATATGAGCATGGCAATCCATGCTGTCAAGATTAAGCAATCTTTATCATTTTCGAGTTTGAAGTTGTTAATTATGCACCAACAGCAGACAGTTTTTTTCATTTCTTATTGAATTAACTAAAATTGGTAGCATTTTTTTCGTTTCGTAATCCTTGTACCTGAAATAGCTGTGCCATCAAATTGGAATCACTGCGCAATTGCTGTTGGAAAGCAGAAGGATTTGCAGCTGAACCATCCGGATTGAAGCCCACAGCTTCGTGCGAAGGTGCTCCAGCTCTATTAAAGATCAGAAAGATATTTCATTCATTCCATATGCAAAGAAAGCATTTTTATTCCCATAAAATCATATCCCTAAAGAACACTATTATATATTCCCAAAATGGGGGGTGGGGAGAAACTTGGAAACAGATGATTAGAAGCAACAAATCAACGCTATAGCAATTTATCCAAACTATATCATGCACAACTCATGGAAACCTTCCTAAACAGTAACTCTAAATGCCATAAAGATTGAAACTTCAGGAGTTCTCCTAGTATGTAATACACTGCTGCGAGTTTTTAAGAGAAACCTGGAACCAGACGAAGTGGTATTCGGAACCATCATAACTAAATCTCCATCAGTAACACCGAGAGCACCCAATTTCTCAGAATTCCTCATTTCCTTTCCATTATACAGCAACTGTTGTTGCTGCAGCGATACCTGTGTCTGTCCATATACATTGAATTGCACTCATTATTCAAATCCAAGAATTCTCAAATTATTTAAAACCAAAACAAAGCAAGACAGAAAAAATCACCCAACCTCAACTTCAAGCAGAGCTTTCAAGTTCTCAACCTGTTGAGAAAGCATTAACAAAAAAGAATTAACCATTAGTGATACCTCAAGCAATTGAGGGTAAAAGAAAAAAGAGAGAGAGAGATTATTTCACAGACGAAAAAGCATAGGGTTAATAACATTAGGGCAATTTACCGTTTCATCGCGATCGACTTCTAGAGTAACGATTTGCTCGTCGGTGGTCATAACGGTGATCTTCATCTTTTCCGGCGCGATTTGATTGGATTAGAGTGGATTCAATTCGGATTCCTCGACGATTGAGATGAAGATTAATAAAAATAAAAATAAAATTAATTAATGTTATCTATAAAGAGGAAACCCCTATAAAGAAGAGATAGGTTTCGATATTTCCTAATCCTACTCCATTAGCGGATACTTTATTGTTGTCCAAAGTTATCTTCCTCGCCGTTGACTGATGCCTTTTTTAAGATGTCGGTTCACTTCTTCATGTATTTTCCTAACTTTTTCCGGCTGCAGTAAAACATGTTTGCTTAATTATTAGTATTTGATCCACTATTCTTTCTTTTCTTTTTTAAAAATATATATATTGTACTATGCTATAATCTACAGCCTGTAAAAAATCTTTTTTTTAAAAAAAAAAATGACTAGAATTGTATATCCCTATAGGGGTTTGATCTATAATTAACATGATAAATATCTAATGCTTACTTTTTATTTTAATTAATAATTAATACTTTATTTCATAAAATGACGAAAGAAAAAATTATTTCTATATACATGTGTACTCTCGTATGTTGTATTATATATATATATATGATTATATATATAAACATTTTATATATGTGTAAATTTATAGCTCATTTTCAGAGATTGTTTGACTAAACATTTAAATATGGATCAACTTCATTATAATTTTATAAGACTCCTGACATAATTAATTGAGTTATCTAAGTCACTATCAATTGTTGTATTATTTGTGTGTGTGTAAAAATGAAAAATGAACATGCATATACTAATATGTTTTCAATTTTCATAGCAAAGAACAAATATATATATATAGAGAGAGAGAGAGAGAAATGATATGTTACTCACCTCCCGGTAGGCACCTTCGTAGGCACCTCGTCGTTTTATCACGTTTGCATTGCTTTTTTTTAATTTTTATCTTTATTCTATATTCTAGTATCTTAGAAATTAATTTACAAATCATAAAATCTAAAAAATCAATGTTCAATTTATTTTTTTATTTTTAACTTCAAAAAATTAGTAATAAAATAAATCGAGCTTCGATTTTTATGTATTTTTTAGATTTTATGATTTGTAAATTAATTTCTAAGATACTAGAATATATAATAAAAATAAAATTAAAAAAAAAGCAATACAAACGTGATAAAACGACGAGGTGCCCACGAAGGTGCCCACCGGGAGGTGAGTAGCATATCATTTCTCTCTCTCTCTCTCTATATATATATATATAAATAGTGAAAATGGTATGGAATACCCATTTTCACTTAGTCAAATAAAATCGCACCCCATAAGATAAAAAGTACTCCCTCCATTTCGTTCAATAGGCTACATTTGGTTTTGACAATTCTGGCACGCTTTTCCACGTTTCTTGATGATGGGTTTTAAAATAGATTTTTGAAGATTTTTTTTTTTACCGGATACTACGACTGTTAGAGTATCCCGTAAAAGAAAAAAATCTTCAAAAATCTATATTAAAACTCATCATCAAGAAACGTGAAAAAGCGTGTCAGAATTGTCAAAACCAAATGTAGCCTATTGAACAAAATGGAGGGAGTATAAATTATACCCACTTTTTATTTTTTAGGACGAAAATACCTTATTTTTCAATTGAAAGACCCGTTATTCCCCTCTCGTCAGATCTAGATCTATTTCCCTATCCTCTTCTCAAACCCTAAACCTACTGTCTCTCCCAACCTCTTTCTCCCTCTCCCTTTTCTTCTTTGAACTGCGATTTGGATAGGAGAGGGGGAGCCAATCTGCTCCGATCCAGCTGACGGGACATTCGCGCTGGAGTTGAGGACGCAGAGGCCGGTCGGAGAAGTTGGGCAGGAGACAAAAGAAGAGGTGTCGGCCGGCGAGCAGTGGGGTGGTGATGGCTGGCGTGGCGACGGAGGCGAAGAGCGTGTTGTACGCGAGGAACGGGCAGCCATCCGAAATGACCGCCATGCTGTCGCAATCGGCGGCAGGAAGAGACAGAGACGGAGCTTGGGCAGAAAGTGTGGCGAGTCTGACTGGACGCTCGGCGTCGAGATGAAGGCGCCGCCGCCGATTGTAAAGGGAGGAATATGGGTGGATGGAGTTTCGAAATTTCATATCAGATAAAATTCTGCGACAATTTTATTTTTTTTTTTTTTTTACTTGTTTCCCTTTGGCTACTACGCCATTTCTTTGCTGCTGCTTGGTCTATGCCATTTCATATCTTCCGATTTTTGGAGGCTTGAAGATTTTTGTGATTTTTTTTGAAGATTAGAGGATGAATTAGGTGCTGGGAGAGGTAGCCTTGGAGTGTAATCTTGGTTGTAACCTTTGGTACTTCTTGTACCTTTTGATTTTCATTTTTTTTGTATGTATTTGAGATTTTTGATTCTCTCCCTCATTCTTTCTTCTCATCCTCATTCTTTATTAGTGATGTTTTGATTCTATTGGAACGGAAATTATTAAATTATTCTAATAGTTCTAACTTAAATATTAAATTGTCAATTTAATATTAAGTTAGAACTATTGGAACAATTTAATAATTTTTGTTATAATTTAATATTTTAGTTAGAACTATCGGAACAATTTAATAATTTTCGTTCCGATAGAGACAAGTTATCTAGCACCATTTTAATGTGGACGATTAGATTATATAGTTTCAGGTACCAAAAATACATAAATTCAGTAAAAATAAATAAATAAATTTCAGGTAATTTGATAAATATAAAAAAGAAATCAGAAGAGAAATAGGGGAGAAATCAAAAGAAAATTACAAGTTGTAAAAGAAAAAAGAGAGAAAAAGTTAATGTTCTAGCTATAAAATCAAAGTCAGAAGGGTAATTGATCGAACTTATTTTCGTAAGGTAATTAACGAGCACAAATCAAGGAATTAATGAACACGAAAATAAAGGAACACGAGGGATTTACGTGGTTCGATCTACATCCACGGGCGGAAAGAGTATGGATCTTTATTGCTTGTATGAGTAGTGATTACAAGATTGTTTCCCCCCCTCTCAATCTATTCTAAACTCATATTTATAGGTAATTACATGGAGTTTGACTATGATATAAAGTCTTCTCCTATTAGGACTCCTTTGGCTTGATCTTCTCCTTTGTGGATAAACACCGAGCTTCTATATCTCTCTTGGAGCTTGAATTGTAGTCGATGTAGGAGTTGCCTTGGTGAAGAAGTTTCTTTAGTTGGGCCGAGCTGCGTGGGCCGAGCTTAACTGTCGAGACCCAATTATATTGGGTCTGATGCTTGGGCCTAGGAGCTAGGCCGTATCCTATCAGTAATCTTGTCCAAAAGTCCAAAAAGTGGGTATAATTTATGTTTATTAAGTTGGTGGTTATGATTTTTGTTGATAAAGTCAAAATGGCTATTTCAAATAATGGTCCTATATAATACTCTCTCAATTTCTTTCAATTAGCTACATTTGCTTTTGGCAATTCTGGCACGCTTTTCCACGCTTCTTGATTATGGGTTTTAAAATGGAATTTTGAAGATTTTTTTCTTTTACGGGATACTCCGACTGTCCGAGTATCCTGTAAAAGAAAAAAAAATTCAAAAATCCATTTTACAACTCATCATCAAGAAGCGTGGAAAAGCGTGTCAGAATTGTCAAAATGAAATGTAGCCTATTGAACGAAATGGAGGGAGTATTATATTAATTGAGAGATGTTGAGGACAGTAATGTTGAGATTTACTACTTAATTTTAGACTTTAAGTATTTGAATCGATTATTCAAAATTACATTTAAATGAAACAAATGAGAATAAATTAGTTGGTCAAATTAATATTTATACTTGAAATTTAATTAATGTGTTGAACTTTAATGAATAAAAATGAGTTTTCATAAGGAATAAATGCATTAATTAAGGAATTGTAATGAAAATAACATACGTAATATATTTTAAAATATGTATAACTTAGTTAATTACAAAAATTAAATGAGGCTCAAATATCAAAAATATTATAGGGAAATTATCCTACTTTGTTATATTAATATAGATTTATGTTTTTTTTTTTTTTTCCTTTTCAGGCAAACAAAATCTCATTCGTGTATATTCCAAGAACTTTTTCATTATACTATGTGAGTAGTTGATAACAGAGGAATGATATGTCGTACCGAGCACTTTTATAGGCATCTATCGCCGTTTGTTCACTTTAACATTATTTTATTCGATTTTTTCAATTATTTTATATTTTCTAGTACCTTAGAAATTAATATTGAAATCATTAAACCTATAAAATATATAAAAAACAACACTCAGTTTGTCATATTATTTATTTTTTAAGTTTGATTGAAAAGATAACAAATTGAGTGTTGATTTTTATATGTTTTGTAGGTTCAGTATAATATAACCATTGGGTTTAGCCCAATGGCCACGGGACTTGCTTGCAAAGCAGGAGGTCCCGGGTTCGATCCCTGGAGGGAACGAATTTTAGGAGAAATATTTCTGGGAGTCTGGGAAATGTACTAACTACTAACTTTGCCCGATCAAAAAAAAAAAGGTTCAGTATAATATAAAACAGTCAAAAAATTAAACAAAATAATACTAAAGTGAGCAAAGAGCGATAGGTGTCCATGAAGGTGCTCACGGTTTGGGGGTGCAGCATATCATTCCTCGTTGCTCACGGTTTGGGGGTGCAGCATATCATTCTCGTTGCTAACAATATTATAAGAATGTGTTATATTTGTACTATACTTTATAATTCTAAAAAATTACAAAAAAACAAACAAAAAAACAGACTTTTCTCGACATTATTATGAAACTTCCTCCAAGGGACTACATTATTATGAAACTTCCTCCAAGGCACTAAGCTTAACCTTACAAGGGACTACATTTCTTTTGATATTATCGTATATACATTATTTTTCTCTATTTTACGATTTTATTAACTTTTTATGCAACCTTTGTAATTTTATTCAACCTTTTTGTTTTTTTGTTAGGAGGGTTAATGCAACTTAATGCATATAGATGAATACTCCCCCCCCCCAAAAAAAAAAAAAATTCACTCTTAATGAAATTTTGCATTCTTTTGTCCACCTCATACATATAAAAGTATTTATTTATTAGTGATGATAGAATGCATTTGCATCGATGTTAATATTTTTTATTGCATAAAAACACACACACACATTTATATAAAGAACATATATTTTTATATTTTTGGCCATTATTAGAAAGATATATAAGTTAATATTACAATATTTATATTTATATATAGATAAAAATTGGGTTTTTTTTTCATTTAGTTTTGTCAAAGCTTGAAAAACACACAAATCGATACCTTATATGTTATCAAATTTGAAGAAGAATAAGTTTCAACTTATATATGTGCCGGAAAACTCAACTAAGGTTCCGGTCTTGCCATGAACAACTAGGATTATCTCAATTTGAAAATTCCGGCAGAATAATCTCTACAAGAACAAAATATGAAGAGGAGAATAAATAGATATGGAACATTAAAATAATGTAGCATGTGTTTAATTACTAGAACAAATTCGATGTGGTATACCAACGTTTCCAATTCTTACCATGAATATAAAATTAGTATATTTTATATTAATAAAATAATCACACTTACTCCTTAAAAGAAAAATTCGACTTCTCCTCCATTTTTTTTTTTTTTTTTTTTTGCCCTCAGTCATGTCGCAAAGATAATATTTTTTGACTTTGGAAATTATGCATACGATTGGCCAAACAAGGAGATAGCCATCCATGGGGTTAAAAGCTGATAAAACAATAGGATTTGCATGCGTAAATTTTCTCTGTAAATGATTAAATTCTGTATTATAACTGTATCTCTTTACATTTTTTCTCTATTATTATTTTCTCGACTAAAATTTGAGTAAACAAAATTATAACTTTATCATGCAAAATAAATGAAAAAAATTATTGATTTCATTCCTTTCATATTCTTTGTGTAAACCAATCATGAGAATTAACCATATCATTCAATTTCATTTCTACTTTTATTTTACTCCTACTTTCATTCCATTTCTACCTCATTTTATTCTATCGTATCAATCACCTCCTAAATGTAGAATTTTTTTTACAATCACCCATAAATAGAGTCACTCAACATAAATGGAACTTTTTGAATTGCCTGTAATTGGAACTGTGGTCAATCAATAGGTATGTTTCAATTCAAAAAAGGAATTTATCGAACCATGAAGTGGAGCTTTTGACAATATATATATATATATATATATATATATATATATAGGATGAATCATATAGGAAGGAATCCTCATGTGAGAAATAGGAAAATATCTCAACCATCCATCTTTCATCATGTACGATCATAAATGATTATGCAAAATATAGATTAATATTTTATAAATACCAGTTTTAAAGTGACTTGAGGGCAAATTCGTGAACTTCCCGTGGAAGTTGTCTGAACTCTCCCACCGCCGGCTACACAAGGTTGTCGGCGGTGGGAGAGCTCCGGCAACTTCCACGGGCGGTGGATAACTTATTACGCACTTAATTATTTTTTTAAACTCAATTCATGTACTATTTTAAATTGAACAACAATATTTCATCGATTAAGAGATTAATTAAAGAAATTAAATTTAAACAATTAATTTATCAAGTACTAAATCCTAAATTAATCATTTAAATACATATAATATGACAATTAAACATGTAATTATAAATAAAATAATTCAATAAGTAATAATATAGTTACCACCGCCCGTGGAAGTTGCCGGAGCTCTCCACCGCCGGCGACACAATGTTGCCGGCGGTGGGAGAGTTCCGGCCACTTTCGTGGGCGGTGGATAGTTTATATTCATTCTCTATTTTTATTATTCTCATTTCATGTATTTTTTTTTTAATTAATCAACAACATTTTCTAAATCAAGACAATAATTAACGTAATTAATTTTACATTGCTAATTTATCAATTACCAAGCATAAATTTATTGAATAACTACAGCTTAAAATATAATTTTTACCTCACTGATTCTTGCACTCCTTCGTTGCTCCGCTTCCGACAAACCTTTTCTCCTTCACTTATCTTACACCCAGTTTCAAAATAATTTTGAGCTAATGTTTTTTTTTCTCTGATGGATAATTGAAATTTTACGTGTTTATGTATAGTATATATAGTGGAGATTGTTCAATAGCGTAGAATATCTGTTTCGAATATTATTCAAATACAGTTCCTACTTTAATAGAGAGCATGCATGACAATTTTTCATGCATATGTCGAGTCGAGGGCCCGATCTGAGTCGAGTGCGGACGCATGCATGTATGGTCAATTCATATTAAAATAAAAGCAAGAAAAAAATTGATATATGTTACCGACAATAACATAAGTAGGGCCCTTATTTTATATTATTTTAAGAAAATGTGTATTTTTAACATCTCTTTTAAAATAGGGGTAGATTCAACATCTACATTTAAAAAAGGGGTAATTATAATTATTAAGACTAAATTATAAATAACCTTCTTCGTTGTAGGCTTTAGCTGGGTTTATATAATTTTTCTCAATTAACGCATTTATTGACATGTTTATGTGGCATTTTTTTTTATATTAGTAATTTTCTAAAATTTCATATCCACACGGCCAAGCGTAACTTAACTGGTAAAATGTTTCAATCTAATTAATATTGTAATTGAGAGGATGTTCGAGTCACTATAAGTGTACGTCTGTGTGAGTGTATTGTATTGTATAAAAAAAAATTGTATTTGTATCGCACACTTATATCCATATTGAAATGAATACTTTGAATTGCCCCTTAAGGGTTGACCAATGATAGTGTGGTATGCATGTGACATATATGGTCAACGGGTTCAAACCAATGTTTTTATAGGTCCGAGTATTTATCCAGTGCGCACTAAAAGTAACGGATGCGGACTTACACAATATAAAAAAAGGGTTAATTATCAAAAAAATATATGACTTGTGTATTTTTTAGCCAAAAGTTAAAAGTCATGTGCAAAAACATCATTTGACTAAAAGTCGTGCATTTTTTGACAATTAACCCAGAAAAATATATGCAAGATACAAAGCTTTATTTGTATTTTTTACCCGAAAAATTAAAAGTCATGTGCAAGAACATAATTTAACCATAAAAGTCGTGCATTTTTTTGGCAACTAACCAAAAAAAAAAGATGCAACATACTCCCTCCGTTCCGCGGTAATTGTCCACTTTTATTATTTTATACCTCACATATATTTCTTCTTGTGGATAATTGCCGCAGGACGAAAGGAATACAAATATTTATTGGCGATTGGACTGGGACACATTGTAAAGTTACATATCGACCACAACAATTTGAAATTGTATTGAGAAGTATTATTATTATTTTGTTGTAACTCTTACCGAACAAATTATTTAAATTCAGTATTTGATTTTGTAACTTCTCAATTATATAATGAGTTTTGGAATCCGCGTCATTAAATGATAAAAGGAGGAAATGTTGAACGGAGTATATACTTTGGCAAAATCGTCACAAAATTAATTTATAAGGCTTGAGTATTAGATTATTTAAAATCGAAAGTGAAACTATAAGAAAATCATATTGTAAAGTAAATAAGTGCACTATTAATTTGTCTGTTATGGATTAACTTATTTACATCACCTATTAAGATTCATTTGTCAAATATGTATCGATATATTTCAAGTCGAGATTCATGATCAAATGCAAATCTTTTTCTTATCTTTAAACAAACGAAAGACAGGTTAATCATAATTTACAACAATCAATGGACTAAATATCGGTGACAAATTGGTCAAACCACGATTTATATCATGCTTTCATATATGGAAGGGAAAAATAGCAAATACACCCCTAACGCGTATAGAATCCTAACGTATCGTTCGGGGTAATAACAACCCCAACATTCTATAAGTGGGGCAAAAAACACCCTCGTCTAACACCAATGTTAACGCTGTCTATGTCTCTCTCTTTTCTTTTTTCTTTCTATTTTTCATTTTTCCCCTTTTCCTTCCTACACCCCCTTCAACCACCCTAGCAGAGCAAGGGCAGGGGTTGTTGCCCTTCTCATGCTCTTGTAGCCCCCTCTCTCTCTCTCAAAGCTAGAATGAGACTCTAGAATCACAGCAATTACAAGGTTGATTATGTTTATAAAAATTAAAAAGCATTATTTTGTTACGGATTGCAATTGCCGAGGAGCAGCATCGAGGGACGGTCGCGAGATGCAAATTTTGATAATAAGTGAGGCTTCTAGAGCTGCCAGAGTTAGTGGCGGCGCTGCTTTGAGCGGTTGCGCCGGAATCAGACTAATCAGATATGGTGAGACGTCAAGGGCGGCACCTCTGGTCTCCACTGCTGCTGCTACAATGGCGATTGTTGGCTGGCTTTGACGCCAGAGCTGTACTGAAGACGCCGGCGAGTAGAGGACGGTGGAGATGAAGCGCGAGAGAGAGAGAGAGAGAGAGAGAGAGAGAGAGAGAGAGAGCATGAGAAGGGCAACAAGAAGAGAATAGAAGACCTCATAAGCAGAGATGCACACACGTCCCAACAACTTCAAGTACTTAGCCTGATTACATTTCAACACTATTAAATGTTGATTGTTTTACTACTCCTATTTTTTATCCTCTGTATATTTTCGTGCTAAATTTAGATCCAGTTTCACGGCGGAGAACCTTTTCCTTGTCGTCGTCAATTCGTCTCCTGTTTTGCTTGCTCGCAAGCTTTGAAGATGATTCCGGTGATGGATTTTCGGACAATTTCTTCCGGCGACGGCAAAATTCAGAGCTCGGCAAAAATGGCGGCTTTCCTCCTCTCAAGTGTGACTGATATTTCTGACGACTGAAAAAAAAAAAGAGAAAAGAGATAGACATAGACATAGACGGCATTAACATTGGTGTTAGACGAGGGTGTTTCTTGCCCCACTTATAGAACGTTGAGGTTGTTATAGCCCCGAACGATACGTTGAGATCTTATAACGTGTGTACGTTGGGGGTTTATTTGCTACTTTTCCCTATATGGAAACAAGACCCGCATGATTTCATTATTAAAACCCTAACTAGTGTTGCGCCCGTGAATTTTTACTCTCTTTTCCGGTAAAAGTGTGATGCGGGGTCCGTGGCACGAACTTCTATAAGCTCATTATCTATTAGTAAATATTATCATTATTATTTTTAATCCTAACCCACTAATTAACGATATCCCACTAATTAAAATGTCGTAGGGATAATTGTCTAACAAATAGTGAGCTTATAGAAATCCGTGCTATGGACCCATCATCGGCATCATCACACTCTTGGCAAACGGAGAGAGTATAATTTTAAATATTTATCTTACAGAAATATAACCTCTCTATAGGATATAGAACTACATTTATATAGTGAAATACAATTGATATTCAGATTTTCGAATTATTATTTTGTTGGTGTTTTATTTAAATTTGTAATAATTATCTAAATAATTAGTAGTAATTATAATCTAATACTACATTCTTTGGGAAAAAAAAATATCAAAAAAATTAAACAATAAGCCATGATTACAATAAATTTATCGATCAATATTTTTGAATCTACCTTAGTATTAATTCACAAAAGTCCAATAAATAATTAGTTTTGTTTGTAACAATGTATCCAAATGTTCTATTTGTCACAAAATTTTACACAAATTATCAATAAAAAATCGAATTGGAAAAGTAAATATATAACATATGGATATAGCAAAATAAAGCAATTGATTATTTAATTTGATGCAAAAATAGATATATTAACAAATGATGAAACATAATTTACAATTAAAATACATTTATTATCAAATCTATTAGACAATTCATAAATCTTTATAAATCATCCTTCTAAAACTATTGGACAATAGATGATTACTTTTGGAGGAAAAATGACATAAATGTAATTTTTGCTAACAATTGAGTTTTTATATATTTTATAGACGAATTGATTTCCAAAGGAAAAAAAAAAAAACTAAGCAAATACTGAAGTCAGAAATTCCAATTTATAATAATGGAAAGGACTAAATTGGCATTGGCGAAAAACCCAAGGGCCTTCTGGGAAAATCATGCATTTGATGACTCCACAAAAACTTTTTCCGATGAATCAAACTCCACGATGTCGATGATGAGTGAATAAACAATAATATTTGTGAATCCATCTTCTTCTTCTTCTTAAATTGGTCGCTCGAAAGTCTCTCCTCACTATCACCCCCACCCCACCCCACCCCATACTCCATACCCCTCGCGCATCAGCGCTGCTCCCGATTCTTCATCGGATCTCTCCCCCTATAACAATAAATTCACTCCTCAATCAATCTATACGTACACGATATACACACGCACGAGCGCCGCTCTGAATCAACCGGAGAACCCCCTCGGATCGATCTGTGTCAGATTCCGGCTGGCAGCAGTTGACGCTCGCTGATTGGTTTGCTTGGTCGATTGATAGGTACGCCTCTACGTAGAGATGGCTTCCCCTGGCAATCCCAACGCTCCAGGGCCAGGCGGAGCTCCATTCGATATGCACAAATTGTTCAAACCCTCTACTCCGCCGCCGCAGCAGCAGCAGCCGCCCACCTCCATCCTCACTTCCAACCCTAATCCTCAGACCTTCCCCAATAATGTTACCAATGCTAATACTAACCCTAATTTGGTTTCCACCCCATTCCCGGTGCCGTCGGCCTCGTATCCGCCTCCAGCAGGCGGCGGGAGTGGGCCATACTCGTATGCCCCACAGACGCCGCCGTTCAATTATCACCCAGTCTACACCCCCTACTCCAATCCCCCTCCGACGCCGCATCAGGAGTTTGCTAATATGCACCCTCAGAGGTCGATGTCTTATCCCACGCCGCCGCTCCAACCCCAAATGCAGACGCCTAATTCACAGCACCATAATAATTTCCAAACCCCCCAAAATCCCCAAAACCCTAATAATCCAGGTGCACGTTTGATGGCGTTGCTGAGTGCGCCTCCCTCTACACTGGAGATTCCGCAGCAGCTGACAATGCCGATGGCTCAAATTCACCCCACTTCCTCTGCGGGCTCGGATTTTTCTATGTCACAGAATGTGAACGTCTTGCTCCCTGAGCAGGGTGTGGCCGTTTCACATCAGGGCCCTGTAATGCGGATGCCGAGTAGTAAGCTGCCTAAGGGGCGGCATTTGATCGGAGACCATCTCGTTTACGACATTAATGTTAGATTGCCTGGAGAAGTGCAGCCTCAGCTTGAGGTTACACCCATCACAAAATATGGGTCTGATCCTGGACTTGTTTTGGGGAAGCAGATCGCGGTTAATAAGACTTATATATGTTATGGTCTAAAGATGGGGGCCATCCGAGTGCTCAATATTAACACTGCTCTGCGATCCTTGCTTAAGGGTCTAGTCCAGGTTCCTACCGCTATCATCAGACTCTGTTCTTTTGATTTTATTGTATTGCCAATTTCTCCGTTTAAAGTGACTAATATTTGATTATTAGCCTAACCCTGTTGGTCAAAATGTAGTTTCTAAATGTATGGTTGTTTATATTACTTGCATCTCTGAATTTGTTTTCGTTAGTCGATATGCTTGTCTAAAAGTATTCGTTGTATAATTGTTGATTAATTATATTACTTGACCAAATGGCTTTAAAAAAGTTAAAAAGTTCCAATCATGATGCTGTTTTATGTGCCTTTAGTGTAAAAAGGGAGTGCTTCTGCTTTGGAAATATACTTTCACTAACCATCCAATCTTTCGGGGTGTGGGAGTATGGGGGACTGGTGTAATTTGATAGTTCTGATGTATTACACAAGAATGTTGATCTTGAAGGCTGGTCATTAGGTCTTTGCAGAACCTTATATATGTTTATTGCCTTGTCAGCTAGATTTTGTGCATTTATTTGTATGATATCACGTGACACGATCTTTGGTAAAACAACCCTATTGAAATTTATGTGGTTATTATGCGTGATAAATGTCATTTCTTAGCATGACTTATCTATTGTATCCATAACGTGTCTTGATTTTTGTCTTCAATGGTTTCAGAGGGTCACGGACATGGCTTTCTTTGCTGAGGATGTTCACCTTTTGGCTAGGTATACTGTTTGTCCTATTATTTTGGTAATTTGCATCACCTAATTTCTTCTTAACATTCTAATTGCATGCAGTGCAAGTATGGATGGCCGGGTTTACGTGTGGAAAATTACTGAAGGTTCTGATGAAGAAGATAAGCCTCAAATTACTGGAAAGATAGTTATTGCCTTGCAAATTACTGGAGAGCGGGATAATCTACATCCTAGAGTTTGTTGGCACTGTCATAAACAAGTATAGTGCCCTTTATGCATGTTCTATAGTTGTGTTTTTACTTTTTACACTCCTTATCAGTCTTGATAATTCATCAAGTAAATTTGTCCTCATTCAGGAAGTTCTTGTTGTGGGAATCGGTAGACGTGTTCTGAAGATTGATACTACAAAAGTCGGAAAAGGTGAAAAGTATTCAGCGGATGATCCCCTGAAATGTCCCATAGACAAGTTGATTGACGGTGTCCAGCTTGTTGGCAGCCATGACGGAGAAGTGACCGACTTGTCCATGTGCCAGTGGATGACCACCCGCTTGGTATCAGCTTCAGTGGATGGAACGGTTTGCATTTTATCTCCCTTCTTTTCTAAAGACCGTATAGTTAGTGTGATGTTTGAGACTTTGAGTAGCCTGCATTGTGTTGAAAAATAACGCGTCAATCTTTAGTTGCTACTATTACTTTTCATGCTATAACGTGAATAGAGTGGTTATTCTCCTGTGGATCAAGTAAAAAAGTATCATCAAATCTGTCTGTCTCTCTCTCTCTCTCTTCCTAATTGTGAAGACAGCAAAATAGGTTTAAATGAAAGGTCAAAATCACAAGTTATGCCCAGTTCGTGAGTCATGACTTTTGTTATAGATTTACAAACGCTATGCATGAATTAATGAATATAAGTGAGTTGACTCGAAAAGGAAATATTACATGCAAAAGCTACATGACAGAATTAAATGAATTTACCAAGATGCAAAATGGAAAAATGATGAAATATCAGAATCTGTTGATGAATCGGTCATTGGATCCCATTAAAGTTGTGGAAGGAGATTCCTTGCTCCCCACTTACTCATGTGGAGGATGGTAATATATGGTTGAAGGCTGATCATTCTTTGCAAGCTAAAGAGCAATGATGGGTTAGACTAGCTCACTCCTTTTCTAATGAAAATAATGCAGATGAACAGAATTTCTCTGTGGACTTAAAGAAGCCATGTCATTTGCTCATTTGGGGCTAAAGGTATTCTGAAATAGAGAAAACTGAAATTTGATTTAAAATTGAGTTTTGAAAATAAATCGGTGAAAAAAAGGAGCTGAAATCCTGGGGAAATAAGGGAAGATGATAGGAAGGAGATGTGAAGGTGCCTGAAAACTTTAAGGTTGAGTGCAAAAGCATGAACTTGGGAATACTTTTTAGAAAACTCAACGTAAGATGGAATTATTGTAGAGGCCTGGTCCATGAACATAGGCCTGTGCATCTAGTTAAGTTGGTCTCTGAATGTGGAAAATGGCACTGGGTGTGCTCATGCTGTTTTGGGCCACAAATCACTGTCCGTGGCCTCCTCGTGCTCTGAATACACATTTTACACCCTTCATATCTCATTCGAGGTTCTTGCATTATTGCCTTTAGATTGCTTTATTAGATGAATATCCTGCATGTATGCTAGACTGCTAGTACACTATGAAATACAATTAATTGCTTCCTCCCGTTTCCATTCGTTCAGTTCCCTCCCTGTATATATATGCATGTCTCTGTTTTCTGACCTCCTGTATCTAACTTGTATTGGATAATTGGAACTCAGAGACCCCCACATATCAATTTCCTTGTATTGGATTGTGTATAGTTTACTCACACCATCCACATATCAATTTATGATTGATTTACAGAGCATCTTGACATGACTTCCACATTATTTGGTAGCTTGGTACTTGATAAATCAACAAAATTAAAGATCAGTAATTATTATATTGAAGTTTTACATATAAATCTTTTCTAATAATACCAAACAGGATAAAAATTGATGCACATTTATTTGGACTTTGAGATGATGTTTAATAAGCACATGTATATTATTTTTGATGATTAGGTTGCCGCAGATATCTGAATCACTTCATAAGCAACCAAGTGCTACTTGCACAGTTAGGATATCATGCTTCTGATAGTTCTGGTCATCTTACACCCACTTACAAGTTTCCATCTGATTTCTGTTTGTAACTGCAGATAAAGATTTGGGAGGATCGGAAGTCACCTCCAATTGCAGTTCTCAGGCCACATGATGGACAACCTGTCAATTCTGTCACCTTTGTGGCTGCTCCTCATAGGCCAGATCATATCATACTAATCACTGGGGTACATGCAACGGAAAATTTTCTAGATTTCATGTTCTTCTCAATTTATTTGTTGCTTTAGATTATCATTCATTTTGACTTTGTCCATTATTTTATTTATTGTTACCACACTCAACTGTCAAGTGTTTATATAGGGACCCCTAAATCGGGAACTAAAGATATGGGTTTCAGCAAGTGAAGAAGGGTGGTTGCTTCCTAGTGATGCAGAATCATGGCATTGTACCCAGACACTGGAATTGAAAAGCTCAGAGGCTCGACTGGAAGATGCTTTCTTCAATCAAGTAGCAGCCTTGTCGCAAGCTGGCCTTCTTTTATTGGCAAATGCCAAGAGAAATGCTATATATGCTGTGCACTTAGAATATGGCCCTCACCCAGCAGCAACCCGTTTTGATTATATAGCAGAATTTACAGTCACCATGCCGATACTTAGTTTTACAGGGACAAGCGAAGCACTACCTCATGGTGAACAAATTGTTCAAGTATATTGTGTCCAGACACAGGCAATTCAGCAGTATGCCTTGGACTTGTCTCAGTGTTTACCGCACCCTACTGAGAATTTAGTCTATGAGAGGACAGACTCTAGTGTCTCACGGGATGGTGCAAGTATTGAAGGGATCAGTAGTGTGGAGCCTTCTGGCAGTAAACCAGCTGAAATATCTTTATCTAGCACAGCTCCCAAGGCATCCACGCATGAAAGTGGCTTGGATAACACATCAGCCGTTAGGTATGCTATTGGTGCTGCTTCAGGTGAGTCACCAACCATACAAGAGTTTGCTACCTCGAGTATGGAGTCCAAACAAGTTAATTTGTCCAAGGCTGCTAATGATACTGATATTTCTCTTGCCACTTCAATTCCACTCCCTTTGAGTCCCAGGGTTTCTAGAACTCTATCTAATTTCAGTCGAACAAGCAGCATTGAGCATGGTCCGCCTATTAGTGATCGTGCTTCAGAGCAGAAAACGACTGAATATTCAGTAGATAGACCAGTTGATGGTGTTCATGGAAACTTGCCTGATGTTGCTTCATTGGATGGCGATTCACACAATGATGATGATATTTCTGCAGCTCTTAATCATCCAATTAAGTTCAAACACCCCACCCATTTGGTGACTCCTGCTGAGATATTGATGGCCACGTCATCCTCTGAGATGAACCACACAATTGATCCCCAAAGTGAGGGTGAGCGTAATATTCAAGATGTGGTAGTTAGCAACGATACAAGGAATGTTGAGGTAGAGGTCAAAGTTGTGGGTGAAACAAGATTTAGTCAAAGTAAAGATATTGGTTCACGTGAAGAACTTGATACTTATGTGTCAGAGAACAAGGAGAAAACCTTTTGCTCTCAAGCTTCTGATCTTGGAATGGGGATTCCCCGAGAATCCCGTGCCTTATCACCTGAAACTTATATTGTGGAGGAAGCTAGGCAGGTTAGTGGGACAGGTGGAACTGAAGCTGGTACCCGACCCTCTACCATAGTGGAAGAAGGTCATGACTCTGTAAAGGATGTTGCTGAGAAGGATGGTGATTCTTCAACTCCTCTACCTGCTCAACAAATTACACCTACTACCAAAGGGAAGAAGCAGAAGGGAAAGGGTGCTCAAGGATTGGGGCAGTCTTCACAGTCACCCAGTGAGTTCAATTCAACCGATTCTACTGTTGAGCCAGGTGTTAGCTCTAGTGCTCCTCAAGCAGAAACTGGAGTTCCACAAATGCTTTCCATGCAAGAGATGCTGAATCAGGTGATTTTACTTCCACCTCTTTAAATATTATGATAGGTCTCTCAATGGTTATTGTTTAGTACCATAGTGATTGCCGTAGTCCTTTCATGATTCCTTAGATCTTCTCTTTTTCTGGTGGTGTAACTTTGTGTCCATGTGAATATTACAAGTTAGTTGCAGGCTTTTGAAACTTCTTGGCTTGAGACTGTCGGTGTCTCTTAACGGTTGGATGACTCTTGGTGTTGTCACTCTATCATTAACTGAATTTTCTCTTATTGCTTATGAAGCTAAGCATGTTGGAACATTATTCTGATAAAATGTTTGCATTATTAGTTTTAGCTTACCCTAAGAGGCACTGTGAAATTCTTTGCTCGTAAATTCTGCTTTGGTATATTTATACTTTCCAACTCAAGTAACTTCTTTTGACTTACATCCACATGTTCAATTATGCATCATCCCGGTGCCATTTTCTCACTTTTCTTTTCTCTTCTTTTCCAGCTCGTGAGCGTGCAAAACGAAATGCAGAAGCAGATGGCAATGATGGTTGCTGTTCCAGTTACAAAAGAGGGTAAAAGACTTGAGGCAGCATTAGGAAGGAGCATGGAGAAAGCCGTCAAAGCCAATTCTGATGCTTTGTGGGCTCGTCTTCAAGAAGAAAATGCGAAACAGGAAAAAGCAGCAAAGGAGCGTATGCAACAGCTAACAAATACAATCAGCAATTGCTTAAACAAAGACTTGCCTGCAATTATTGAGAAAACTGTCAAGAGAGAACTTGCAACGATTGGGCAAACTGTGGCACGGACTATTAGTCCAGCAATTGACAAAACAATATCCGCTTCCATTGTAGAGAGCTTCCAGGTAAAGATCTCAGTTTGTTTGCTTCTGTTCTGTCCAACCATCTATTTGAACTGACATGATTTTTGTGATCAGAAAGGGGTAGGTGATAAAGCAGTAAATCAATTGGAGAAATCAGTCAGCTCCAAACTTGAAGCTGTAGTTGCTAGGCAAATCCAAGCTCAATTTCAAACTTCTGGCAAACAGGCCCTTCAGGTACTCATCAAAAAAAAGTTTCTTCGTACTTCCGGTTGTGCTTTTTATTTTTTATTATTATTTTATTTTATTTTTTTTGGGGGGGGGGGGGAGATTAGTCTGACTTGTTAAGAATCTCAGGAACAAACTTTGTTCTTCTAAAAGTTTAGGATGATCTGATTGAAAAGAACTAAGTCCCGATTCTTGCAGAATCATAGTTAATTGCACAAGTTTGATCCTCTTCTTTGTTTTGCATTGAATTGAGGGTCACGGCTAGAGTAGAAATGTAGATTGTTTTACCTCAAACCCCTCTGCTGATGAAATGAAAAACAACAATCACAGAATTATTGCATCCAAAATGAAGCCGTATGGAACTAATATCAAATTTCTCTGCTGCGTTGCAACTTCAATATTTCATAGATCCTACTCTAATATAATATTGACATTTTAAAGGAATATTCTAATACCATCTGTAGTTGTTAACTTGCCCTGCCTATCCTGAATTCATTTGTATAATCTAGTTTTACTTTGTATTTCAGGAAACCCTAAAGTCGAGTCTGGAAACTTCTGTGGTCCCTGCATTTGAGATGTCATGTAGGACCATGTTCGAGCAGGTCGATGCAGCATTTCAGAAAGGAATGGTTGAACATACATCAGCAGCTCAACAACAATTTGAGGCGTCGCATTCTCCATTAGCACTTGCACTAAGGGTATTAAAAATTAATTGTCGCATGATATTGAAGTTCCTCTTCATTGAACTTTGTGGACAACTTTAATCAATGTCTTATCTCTATCTACTTCGTATCTACCAGATAGTAATTCTGTCTTACATTTCAGGATGCTTTAAATTCAGCATCATCGATGACTCAAACTTTGAACAACGAGTTGCTTGATGGTCAAAGAAAGTTGTTAGCTATTGCTGCTTCTGGAGCAAATTCTAAAGCGCCAAGTCTATTAAGTCAACTAAGTAATGGTCCTCTGGGGGCGCTCCATGAGAAGGTTTGCAGTTTCTTGTTTCTTTTTCTGGTTTGCTGTGTAATGTATAAAGAAAAAATCTTTTATGTTCTTTATTTTTATCTGACTAGAATTTATCTATTTTAGCTTGAGGTTCCTCCTGACCCAACCCAAGAGCTATCTAGATTGATGGCCGAGCGCAAGTATGAGGAAGCATTCACATCTGCCCTACAGATGAGTGATGTTAATATTGTATCATGGTTGTGCTCTCAGGTAATGTCTCTGCTTCCTTTTACATGCCTTAATATTTCGAATACGTATGGTTTTGATTCCCATGATACATTGAGGACTTAGGTTCAACATAATGGCTTTGGCCCATGGTTTAAGCACGATGAACCTGAACTGGTAGATTATACTCTGCACGAATATTGGAATGCCGATGACTACTCGGGTTTAGGATGTACCTGGTCAAAGGCGATAAGATGCTATGCACTCGCTTTGTGTCTCCTCATTCAATGTTTCATTTGAGAATGGCAAGTGGCAAACCATAAAAGACCGAGTAATTTAATTGATACCTGTCAAAAAAACTTAAATCAGATGGCAAAACCAAAGAATTGCATAGTTTGGATGGTAAAGACAATTAACGAAAGAGGTGTATTTTTCTGTCAAACGTAGAGAACAGAGTACCGGTAACAATGAATCTAAGTGTTTGTGCTGAAGAAATTCTATTATGTTCATTTTTTATCCTCAAAACACAAAAAAGTCGCTGTAGTTTTAACAAGTTCCCTCACTTTACCCTAAAAATATGTTTAATATGTTCTGGATTAAGCTAAAGTCTGCCCCTTATTCTATTTATCTCTGTTCAACTGCAGATTTGTTTTTTCAGTCTGAGCTCCATTGCTGTTCTCTTTGATTTTCAGAATGGCGAACTAAAATATTAAATCTTTTTTCAGTCTAATTTATTTGTTTGTTACCGGCCAGGTTGACTTGCCCGGAATTTTGTCGGTGAACCCCCTTCCTTTGAGCCAAGGTGTACTTCTCTCGCTTCTACAACAATTGGCTTGTGATATCAGCAAAGAGACGCCTCGAAAGTTAACATGGATGAGGGAGGTTCTCTCTGGTATAAATCCAACCGATCCGATGATTGCAATGCATGTACGCCCAATCTTTGAGCAAGTTTATCAAATATTGAATCACCAACGCAACCTTCCAACTAGTGGCGGTGCTGAACTCGCCAACATTCGTTTGATAATGCACGTCATCAATTCCATGTTAATGAGCTCTAAGTGATTCTTATCCAGAAGAGAAGTATATGTGGATGCTGAAGGGAGGATTCCGGAGCTGAACCCGTAGTCGTCCTTTGCCTTTTCCGAATGGTAGGAACGTTTTTTTAGCAGTTTCTGTGAATTTTAATTATGCAGTTTTAGTGAGTTTTTCGAATATGCAATTTTGTATGTGTATACTTGTCAGATATGTCTGGGTGTGATTCCTTCCATTTCTTTGTCATATTTAATATCTCAGCTTTACATAAAAGAATGATATGCTAGTCGCTTTTCGTGACACCATATGCTTTGACTATTTTATTATGATTTTTTTCATTAATTTTTATTTAGTACCTCAAAGACGATAAATAGCATCATTATATTTACAAATTACACAAATTAAATTTCGATTTGTTCTTTTTATTCATTTCTTTGTAATTCAAGAGATCCAGAACCAATTGAGGTTTGATTTTTATATGATGTTATTAATAGTTTATGAGTTACTAGAATAAAGATCTATGAAATAAAACAAGAAAAAAGTTATGATAAAATGCTCAAAACGTAAGTGGTGTTCACAAAAAAAGTCCTCGTAAGGTGACTAACATATCATTATATTCTTCATCCATATACTATATATATGGGATGAAGGGACATGCATATGCTTATGTGAAATGGGAGAAGGCAATCGATTGGTCTTCCTAGTCAAAAATTTATAGTATTTCATTCTTATTTGAGTTTCAGGGGAACTTTTCTTTTTTCTTCCGCCGCAAAATATATTAACAAATACAATGATGCCTAGTGAAAAGTGGGACATTTGCTTTTGAACAGTGGGAATACTCGCATTCTCATTGTGTTATTATTGTTATTGTTTACCTAAACTCCTTTTGGGTGTCTTCGTTTCGCCTTCTTCGTCTTCTACTATCTGAGCTAGTGCTTGCTGAGGTAATATGAATGAAGTAGCTTCATCCCGTTTTCTTCCACTTTAGTAGGAAGCAGAGATCAACAAAACGTGCTGAATGAAATCAATGTAATTGTTGAGGTATCATTTCAGTTGAGCAGTCAATTAAACAAACCCCATTTATGGAATCAAAATTTTGAACTGCAGACCGGCTGATGGGATTCAGCTTCAATTTCCACCTTCCAAAGCTCGGTGAACACGACATTTCCATTGTATCCGGTTTAATCATTTCAATATTTGTCAGTGTTTGATTCTCCTGTGTCAAACAAATAATAGAAAAAAGTATGTTGAGAAGTCAGACGAACCATGCCAGACACAATAAATCTAAACACGAACACGACATATATGACAAAATAAGACCATCTACAAACCTAAATCGTTAAGGATTTGCTCGACGTTAATACGACTAAAGCATGAGATGAACATAATGTGATATGATTTTGTTCACATTGACACGTGCATTTAATAATAATAATAATAATAATAATAATAATGTAATTTAAAACCTGTGCCGGTCAAACCGAGATAAGGTTTTTGGGGAAGGAGGAATACAAACGTGATAAGGTCCATTTGTTGCAAAAAGTTAATCTTACGTACTAAATCGGCCGTCCACAAATTTAGTCTGATAGTACTTAAAATGAAAAGTAACAAACACACACTACTTAATTACAAAATAGCTTGCAAAATAATTATTCTACGTTATCTACAACTTTTCTCATACTTCAAATTTAACAAAAGTGCCCCTAACATAGTACTCTACCTTTCATATAGTGTTATTATTATTTATTTATTTATGTATTTATTTTCAAATTGAACCCAGCCTTCTTGAAATCTCAAATGTTTTGGATGAAAGGGGCTAAAGAGAAGAGAAAACCTACTAAAGTACTTATTACTAATAGTGATATACGCATAAAGGAACAATCTTTATCTTATATCTTTACTTTTGGTGGGGAGAGAGTTCAACGGAGAAAAATAGGAGAGACTTTCGCTATTTTGAGGATTTTGTCATTTGCTAACGTATTGAGAAGATTTTTGGCTCTCCATTTTCTTAATTTTTTTATTTCCGCGTCGTAGTCGTGCACACCATTTTCTGCTTCTTGAGAAGAACTTCAAGCTACAACCAATAACAAGGAATTTGGCTTCAATCACAACAATCTCAATTATCGAAGCATTTTCTTCACTGATATTTATATTTATAATTATAATTCTCTAAACTGAGGGGAATTACACTAAGAGCCCCAAACAGAAAAAGGAAAAAAAAAAAATAAGATAAAGAACAAAAATACTCCACTAATTTTCCCCCCTCTAAAATCGGAAAAATCAAAAGGATCGCAAAGAATTTACACAAGACTTCTAAATTTCCTGAAGCAATTGCCGCGTGATTCCCAAAGCAAAGTGCAGCCGCATCATCACCAGCACTGGTCCGTTTCCCACCGACGCGTCTGGTAAAATCTCCCCCGGCCAGGACTCCGGTAAGCGGATGTTCCGGCAGGATTCCACCGGCGCCGAGGATCGACGCTCAAATTCAGATCGTACTCCGCTCTGGCGTCGGGATCCGACAGCGTGGCGTAGGCGTTGCGGATCTCGATGAAATCTCCGCCGTTGGAAGGCGACGCGATCGAGGAGTCCATAAACCGCGCCGTCGCGTCGGGATGGTACAACTTGGCGAGCGTGCGGTACGCCGACTTGATCTCCACCTGCGACGCGTTCCGCTTGATGCGGAGGACCTCGTAGAGGCTCTTCCGGTCAGGCGCCGCCACGGCGAGCTGCGCCACCTCGGCTCGTACGGACATTTTCCGGCTGCGGGAGAGGTGGAAAGGAACCGAGGAATTGAAGGAGAGCGTAGGGTTTCGTAGCATCGGAAATTGGGGATGAAAGAGAGATTTTTTTTTCTTTTTACCCTTTGTTTTGCGTTGAGGATTGAAGAAACGAGTGAATGGTAATTGGGGATTGTGTGGGCGAGAAAAGCAGAAATCGAAGGGTTTATATGGAAGTCAGAAAAGGGTGGGGGGGTGGGGGAGTGGGGCCCAGCTAAGAGAAGGAAGAAGCTGTGTGTGAGGGATTTACTGTGTGCTGACATGGCACATGGGATTGGTTTCGATTAGCCTGGCGCTATTCGGCCTCTAGTTTTGTGGAGTAATTGGCGGCTGAGTCCCCCCCGCCTTTTTTCTTTTTACATTTTCACCTTTTTTTTTTTTTTTTTACTTTTTAATTTTAAAGTGAACTTTTCTCACCCTAACATTATAATCCTTCACCATTTATCAAAATTTGTATTTAAAAAATCAAGACATAAACAGTCAGGACGGAAGGAGTAATATAGAGTATTATAAACATGCATATCTCAAAATATCAAACTAAGGCAAATAATGAGGTGTTGTTGATTATCTTACTTTAATTACCATGACATAGGTAATAAATAATTTAAATCAATATGATGAATTGGTAGATCACGATTACATTGCAAAAGTACTTTTTTTTTTACTTTTAAAGTGAACTCTTCTCACACTAACATTATAATCCTCTAACATTTATTAAAATTTATATCCAAAAAATCAAGACATAAACAGTCGGGACGGAAGGAGTAATATAGAGTATTATAAACATGCATATCTCAAAATATCAAACTAAGGCAAATAATGAGGTGCTGTTGATTATCTTACTTTAATTACCATGACATAGGTAATAAATAATTTAAATCAATATGATGAATTGGTAGACCACGATTATATTGCAAAAGTATTTTTTTTTTTTTTACTTTTAAAGTGAACTCTTCTCACACTAACATTATAATCCTCTAACATTTATTAAAATTTGTATCCAAAACATCAAGACATAAACAGTCGGGACGGAAGGAGTAATATAGAGTATTATAAACATGCATATCTCAAAATATCAAACTAAGGCAAATAATGAGGTGCTGTTGATTATCTTACTTTAATTACCATGACATAGGTAATAAATAATTTAAATCAATATGATGAATTGGTAGACCACGATTATATTGCAAAAGTATGCATAGGAATAAGAAATTATTATACGCCGAGCAATCTATTTCATCTGAAAACTTTGATATGTTTATAAAACAGTTGCTGATTTCAACATCCGTAGTAGTTGTAATTTAATTATATGAAATTCAGTTAATTAGTTACCTCTTTTATCAACAAAGATCAATCCCAAACTATAGACCTTTTTTTTCATGCAAATTAAATTATGTAATACTCTATATGTTTTTACTTATGAGATCTCCTAAACTCACAATCTCGTCTTTATAAGATTTTCTCATATATCAAGATTGAAAGTTTGAACTTCCAACTTCTATATCAAAATTATTATCTCTGAAGTGTGAGATGAAAGAGATGAATTAATTTTAGTTATTTTTCTAGATGACATAGATAAAATAATTAAGAAAATTTAATCCTAATAATGCTTGAGCTTAAGAAATTTTATAGGAGTAATACATAATGAATGGAGTACTTATTTGTTGAGTGGTGACTAAAGCTAATAAAGTTCAACCATGAAAGATAAGATATCAAGAAACATTAATATAACGGTCAAAGTGTCCCAAAAAAAAATATTTTCCATGATAGTATTCGTCTATTTCAAATAAGATCATACTCCATCCCGTCTTAAAAAAAGACAATACACTTCATTCTTTTTTGCTCGGAAAAAAGAATACACTTTCATTTCTGATCTATGTAATTGACACACTTGTTTTTTTTAAAAAAATGCTACAATAATATTTACGGTCCTTTGTTTTTATTTATTGCAAGGGTTGTCATTGATTGAGCCTCATTCATAACTTTTATTTCACTCACAATACATTCAACTCATTAATTAAAAAATATAATGAGTGAGACTCATATTACACACATAACACACTCCATAATTTATTAAAACTCGTACTAGAATTGATTGTATGTATTTTTTACAAACATAGAGAATTCTCTTTTTTTTTAATAATAATTCAAATAATATATTGAAAATTTGGAACTGACTGACTGACTCACTACATAGAGAATGAAATGGATTTCTAACTTGAATTAATATTTAAAATTGAATTGTATATTGCTTGACCCAAATCATAACCGTTTTTGTGTAATTAATTAATAGAATCGCAAATCTATCCTGTGGTATAGCGTACCGTATCAATTTAAAAAATATATCCATCCACGTAAGTCCACTATCTCTTTTTTCACCCAAGTTCTGTAAACGTTGATATCCATTAGTATTTAGTACAAATTACAATAATTGAAAAAAAGAAATTACCAATGATTTTCTACGAGGCATTATTTCGACGTCACTTGCAAGTTCCTTATTTTAATTGATTTCCTCGTGATCCACAGACATCAACTGAAAATTTGGGAACTGCATATTAATAGATTACCATTAATAATTTACTAAAATTTCATATGATTTATAGTTTATCAACTTAATTGTTATTTATTCAAGATATTTTCATAGCCAATAAGATTTCCAGAGTACAACTTGGGATATTTTGCTAATTTATATAGGGATTGTAATTACTACTACTTATTAAATCTTGACGGTACTAAATTTTCTACGAGAACCGTCTACATATGAATCGTGAGCATCATTAATATGTTCATAAATGATCATGTGTCAGTGCCACATATTTACCATAAATATAGTATCCGTCCGGCGATGATTGTGTGATTTCTAGATATTATTTTTGTTTTGAAATAGCATATAGTATATTTGAATCTCAAATGAAAAACTATATATATATACACCATGCGATCAGCTTTTCTCCATGAAAAATTGTCATGTCTCTAATTGTCCAAATGAAGTTGTAATCATGCGACCGTTAATATTTAAACAAAAAGGCCCAACATTTTCATACCAAAAACACTAAAACGTGAATTTTATACCCTACAAAAATAAGCTATTTTATAGTAATAGAATCGACCAACTATTTTATAATTACATCATTTTTATTCTCAACACTATTACTCCTTCCGTCCATGATCTTAAAAGACAAAATTTTTGGCACAAGTTTTAAATGCAATATGATGATATATTAATAAATTAATACATTAAAGTGTTAAAGTAGGATAATTGTGGGTTATTCTAAAAATTTTGTGAGTGTTAAAGTGTAAAATGTTAAAGTTGTGGGATCCATTACTAAAAAAAAGTATCTAAAGATGGTGACGTCTAGATATAGTAATAGTGTCTAAAGATTGTGGACGGAGAGAGTAATAGTCTTGTCTTCACATTCACAAATAATTCCAACAAAATGAACAAATAAATAGAAAAAATAAATAAATTCAATTTGTTTTTGAAGCGTGTGTATAGCAAGAGGTGCTAAAGACAGTCGGCAAATTAGACATAGATTAATTAAGCGAATGAGCAAATGAAGAAATAATTGCAAGGATAATAATAGACATTTTATTTAATTTTTATTTTGGAGAAATGCATCCAAGATTATGGATAGTGCCTAGCACTAGTACATGTTTCCTAAAGTAGAATGGGATTTGTGCAAGTGTTTGGGATTATTAATTTAATTTAGACTCACTTTTGGCAAAAAAAAGGGAACTCCAAAACTTGAACTCTAGCTTGCCCCTCGCACAAAAATATCTTTCTTTAGCTATTACGACCTCTTATCATAATATTATTAAAGGTCGACCGCAATTATTTACATAGTTTTGGAGCAAAGCAAAGGTCGACGGCATTTATTTTGCTGTATTTAATTTGTACTCTTGTGTCTTGTCTTGGCTAAATTTTCTCCTCGGCATGTGCTAGTGCTACACCTTCTAGAAGAAAGATCCATTTACCCCGTGCCAGCATTTACCCGCTCTCGCTCGTGCCAACTATTCTAGAAGCCTTTTCTCTCTCATCCATTTTATTTTCTCTCTCTTCATCTTTATTTTGTTTTTTTTATTTGAGGAAATCTCACATCCTCCACTTGAATGTGAAGTTATAGTCCTAGTCAATCCACTATTTTTTTCGGATAGGCACTTTCTCTTAATATCTTCTTCTTCTAATCTATAAATCATAAACTCAAAATACAAAATATTACACAAATTTACTTTTTAAGTCCAATTTTACGAAATTTATATTTTCCTTATATTCTCTTCTTTTTTTTTTCTATTGAAATTGCCTTCGAATAATACTACTTCCGTTCCACCATTTAAATCCAATTTTGATTTTACAGATTTCTCGTACTCTAGTCCACTTTTCTAATTTAAAAAAATTAAGCCCTAATTGGATGATAATTATAGTAGTAATTATTCTCTCAATATTTACTTTTCACAATTAAGTATGTGACAAAGCATACGTAGCTTGGAAATGAATCAAGTATACTAAATGTGAAGTCGAAGCATACAAATTCCCTTTTAGTTCTAGAACACGAAAATTCCACTCATTTCTATCTTTGTCCAACATATGGTTGGATCTGATTCAGTTTTACAAAACATTTTTTTCACATTAAATGAATTAATTATATATTTTACGTCATTATAAATCAATACAACATATTTTAAATACTCCATCCGCTTCCATAATAATGGACCATTTTTTATTCTAATTGAGTCTATAATAATAAAATGATTCATTATTAATGGGATGGAGTGAGTACATGAAAACAATTTTGATTGATGTGATCAAAGTTCAAATGTCATGTTCAAATTCAAAGAATATATCGATTACTAATCAATCAAACCCACTGAACTAAGTTAAATTATACTCCCTCCATTTCACTTAACTTGACTCAAAACTTTTTGGCTTCTGCTGGCACGCTTTTCCACGCTTCTTGATGATGGGTTTTAAAATAGATTTTTGAAGAATTATTTTTTTTACGGGATACTACGACTGTCGTAGTATCCCGTAAAAAAAATAATTCTTCAAAAATCTATTTTAAAACCCATCATCAAGAAGCGTGGAAAAGCGTGCCAGAAAAACCACTATTCAAATGAGCCAAGTTAAGCGAAATAGAGAGAGTAAATTTTTTTTTCAACACCCTTGAAAAATAGGGATAAGAAGCTAGCTAGGGTTCAAATTTTGTAAACAAAAGTGAATATAATAAAATATAATTTAGTCCCACATAAAAATCCTATTTGAAAAAGTTGTAACTTGCCAACGAATTCGGACTTAAGGATAGAGCATAAATCCGATCCATTTCCACTTGACATTTCATTTTCAAACATCCAAATATATCCAATCAAAAATGATAAAAATCAAAAGTCATTGCAAATTGGTAAAAAAATATCATAATTCAAAACAAAATTGAATTTTTCTTGGCACGTGACAAAGCTACTAGAAGCCTTTCTCTTTCACCTTCGAATTGGCCACACACTTGGAGCTAACTTATTGCCCCTATTTTCATTATTGAACACCTGCAGTTGTACCATACGCTCCGGTGGTTGGACCTTTTCATCTTTCTATGTGTGATGAGATGAAGATGGCTCCTATTTGATTTGATTCGATTCTTAATTAGGGTTTGAAAGTGGATAAAATTTCATAATTATGACTGTGATTTGATATTAATCAAACGACAATTTATTTAAAACTTAAATTATGGGTATAAAGTAAAACAAGGTTTAGTAGAATGGTCATAGTTTGATAAGGATGTGAAAGTTATGTGTCCACCACTAATTAACCTCAAGAAAAGCGGTTTTCTTTGTCTGGGAGTTTATTTGCTGTTAAATATTATTAAAATGCAATCTGATGTATGCAACTATCTATAATAATTTGATCGTTTCTTGTATGTTGTCGTGCATAAATTTATGAAATACTACTATTAAATATTTCGTTTTCTTCCCCATAATATTAGTATTAAAATATGGCCATGGGTTCAGGTGACAATTAATCTCATAGATCCGATATGATTGATGTTATTGCAGTTAGTCTTTGATCATCATTTATTTAGGGCTTTTACTTAGGGTAATTAGGTCTGTTGATTAATTTTATCTAGTCTAATTCTATATTTATTTTGTATGATTAAAAATAGAGTATATCCTAAAGTTCGGTGTTGGCTTGCACTTTATAACTTAATTTGATGCTTATCATGAGATATGAATCTCACTCAAACACATATGACTAGAGTAATCTTATCAAATCCCATGTTTTATCGCCCTTAAGTAAAGGGGTATCTGCTACTTTTCCCATACTTTTGTACCACTAAGTAAAGTAAGCATGAATTTCATTTATGCTGCAATTTTACTATTTGAAAATTAGTGCATATTTGATAATTCAAATTACTTTTAATTTAATATATATAATAATGAGCTATCAACTTGCTTACTTTATGGAAGTTCTACTAATTCAAAAACCCCAAATTAATGAAAAGAGTTTTTACAATGATCATTCATGGTCCAACTTCCATGTGCTGATGTCCATAGCTTTAGAAAATCCTAATTCAACTTTTAATCCAAAAAATTAACTTATTATTACTAATAAACTTTTTTTAGTTTAAAAAATAGCTTTTTTTTTTAATTTTTATTTTATTTTAATAAACTACTATATGACTTGTGACGGTCACAATATTTTATGAGTCTACTTTTGATCTACGCTATGCGAATATTATTATTATTATTATTATTATTATTATTATTATTATTATTATTATTATTATTATTATTATTTTATTTTATTATTATTATTATTATTATTATTATTATTATTATTATTATTATTATTATTATTATTATTATTATTATTATTATTATTATTATTATTATTATTATCTCTGCATTTCATGCAATGCTGGAATAACTTGTATGTACACATAAATATGCACTATGAGTTTGAAACTAAGACGCATCATAAACGGAGAAAACGGCTTTTGATTGGTGGAAATTATATATTTTGTACGCTTTGCACGGGAGGAGTATTGAGGTTCACAGATGAGTAATACTCCTCTACCCACCTTGGGCATGCTAACAGATGAGGTAACGACATTATATTTAGCAAAAAAATTAATTAATATACTTTATAAAAATAAATTATATAAAAAAAAAAAAACTAAACTCTACCAAAATAAAAAAGCTTAACCCAAAAGGAAAAATCGTTGACGTGACACTGCTACATTAACCGTGGGTCCATTAAACATGCCCATGATGGGTAGGGAATATTTCTCGTTCACAAATTAATATTAATAAATAATTAAATACAATTGGCAATTTACAGTCGCCAGACATATTTGAAGTCGCTTGATTGATAGTGAAAGTATAGATAATCCGACCAAAAAAAAGATAATTGATAAAAAAAAAATTAAAAAAAGAAAGGGATAAGGATTATCTAAAACTTATCGTAAATCATGAAATCTTACCTGGTACTGAGATAGATTATATTCCTATCATCTCTATCTCTCATTCTTGACCTTTTCCTATAATCTTATTTTGATAATTATGACGCATTTTGCCTCTTAAAATTTCCCACAAGATTCGATATCAATTTATCATAGTTGTCCAAACATCACAAAATTACAAATATTTTTTAAGTGGAACACAAATTTACAAATATAGATCATCAACATTAATTTACGTTTCAACTTTACTTATGGCACGAGAGCTTAAAAATTATTTATTAGTATTTATTAAAAATATAAATATATAAACGTACGATGAGTTAGGAAACTTTTATTAAACACAGAGAAAATAAAATAAATATTTTTTTTCTCCCTTTTCTCTTTTAAACCTCTCCCTATTCTTTCCCATTATCACCATCTCCATTTAGATAGAATAAATTGCTTAGATTCGGAGAACACTAAAACCATACACACAATCAATCATTATCAGAGGGAGAATTTTGGGCCAGCCGGACTCAGCTGATTGTTCGACAGCCATATCTCAGGTTCGAATCATCTGTGACACGATCTTTAAATTTCATGTTAATTGTGTAAAAGAAATTAAAATTCAAAAATTCGACACAGATGACCTTAAGTTGTAATTATCCTACAATGATTCACGCTCGCTCACCGTTTTATTTTTCAAAATAAAATTTAAAATAGTGTATGTTCTTATCTCCTATATCCAAGTTGGCAATAATAGAAACAATGATGTTTTGGAGTAGCTCTGGTCCTTGCGTTTTCGCTAAGGACATTTGACTATTTATTTACTAGTTTTAACTAATCTCCATATTTCCGCCAAAAGCCGCTGTTGATTTTTATTTACTTATCATTTGTAGTAAGAGACAATAAGTGTCGAAATTGTCGGAGAAAATTGGTACCACTATTAGAAAATAAAAGAAAAGAACAATAAACAATTGTCTTCGTTTCGTGTTTGTCTCAGTAATAAGTCAGTGGAGAAATACTCCACGGACTGGCCCCACCAAGATGCAACGCAAGTTGTATTTGTATGGAAATATTATTTTTATATACTAATCCGTGTTAGTATTATTGAGTGCATTTGCATGGTGATGAATCGTTTCAACTTGTTTTGCCGCAATGGATATTTATGGAGCTTCGCACATGATCGATTTGTTTTGTTTTTTTTTCCTTGCAAATTGCTAAAATTAGTTAAAATAATTAGTAATAAAGATTTCAACCACAATTGCCATTCAAGAATTAATTCGAATTGCTAAGTTATTACAGTACTATATTATTTCGTCGAAATACAGCTCAGCCGGTAAGACTAATTATTAAAAATTGAATCGGAGATTGAATTGATGCTTGAATTTCGGTTTCCGATTTTTCTAGTCCAACTGCCTCCGAAAACCGGACAAAATTGTCGAGTGGGAACCATGACGAGTTCCCGGTGCCAGTGGCGGATCCACTTACATGGCACAGGGAACTTAACCCCCACTAAAAAAATCTTATATTTTTAATTTAAAAATTTACAAAATTATTGATAGTTTTAATAATTTTTTATGCTAAAGGGCCACCAACGAGTTGAATTTTAAGAGTATTGTGTCGGCATTGAAAATTATCAAAAATCTCAGTCCCACTAAACAATTTTTCTGATTCCGTGACTTCCGTCCCTGCCCGGTGCAATTGGTCTAACTGGCCAGTCCAGCTCTTAAAGTATTGGATAAGGTCATGTACAATGGGGAGACTCTAATCTATGCGGCAAAGTTAAGAGTCAACTCTTAAATTTCTTGACCATTGGGGAGCCCAAATATAAGAGCTAGGGCTCTTAGTTAAGAACTTGAGCTCTTAAGCTTTTTTGGGTCCCACTTCAATTTTTTATAATTATTTTATTGTTTTTCTTTTTTGTTGTACATTATTTTAATTCTTTTGTTGATATTTTGTTTGTTTGTTTTCATTCAATTTTATTTTATTTTTTTATTTTTTTTATCTTTCCATTACAATATTTCAGCAAAAGAAAAGGGAAAGGGAGCATTGTTCATAATTTTTTTGACTGCATTGTTCAAATTTTTTTTGAATATAATAAATAAGTTCGGTGTTTGAGACCATCTTGAATGTGTGAGAGTGGAGATGTATATATATTATACTTAAACACCGAATAAATTTCACTAGTACACATATATTTACATTCTGCAATAGTTGCCGACTTTGCTTAATTTTTTATTACTCATAATTAATTCACATAATTTGCGCCATATGCAACTAAATTGTTGGCGCATGTATTCACACCCACTCCTCCTCCTAAATAATGAATATTACCTCCATCTTATTACATTAGTCACATTTACTTTTTGCACGTATTTCCACCGAAACTTAGTACGGGTTTTAAAATATAATTTTGTAGTATTATTTTTTTTACGGGATACTATAACACTTATAGTATCCCGTAAAAAAATCGATACTACAAAATTATATTTTAAAACTCGTACTAGATTTCGGTAGAAAAACGTGCCAAATAGTGAATGTGACTAATGTAATGGGATGAAGGTAGCACATATCACATCAAATGGAGAAGTAAAGAAATATTCCTATATGTGGATCTTAGCTTACAGTCTCACTCACTTATACTCCGTATATAGTATTTTTTTAAACACCAAATAGTTATCAAATCGATTAACGTGTCTTGCTGCAACTCGTAGCAGCCAAAACGTCCAATGAAAAAAAAAAAGAAGCTTTTTTTTTTGTTCATTTGAGATTTTGATTCTAAATTGTAATTTGTGATTACGCATGACTCCTATTCAAAGTCACTATTGGTCTGTGAATTCAAAAGGGCAAATAAATAAATAAATACTCCATTAGCTAGTCTTAGTTATCAAGATACTGTTTACATAGTAGTTAATTTCCTTTTGAAACAACATAAATTAAGACGCAAGTTCTTTACTGTTTTAGAAGAAAGATTTCAGATCGAATACAATTGAATTGGGCGGCCTATCCTTAATTGCTACGGCTACCCGTTGACTTTGTAATTGTCAAGTCAACTGTGGAATATTTAGGTTGCAAGAAATATGTAGAATATTAGTATTTAGTATAGAGAAATGATCCCCTACTACTCACCGTGGGCACGCTTAATGTGCCCACGACTGACGTGGCAGTGCCATGTCAATGATTTTTCCTTTAGGGGTTTAGTTTTTTTTGTTAGGGTTTAGTTTTTTTTGGTGACGTTTATTTTTATAAGGTATACTAATTAATTGTTTCCTTAAATATAATGCCGCCACCTCATCCGTGGGCATATTAAGCATACCCACGATGGGTAGGGGAGCATTACTCATTTAGTATATCCTTGATTTAAATGCAATAATATCATCAAGAGATTAAATTTTCTTTCCTTTTTATATGGTTGGTGAGAATCTTAATTATGTAATACAATTATTCCAAAATTAAGTTAAACTTTCTCCATCCCAACAAACTTATCAAATTTCTCCCTAGAGGCATATTGTAGATTTGAAACTTTTAATACTGTGAAGTTTTAATCCAAACAAGAAGAGTAAGGATAGATCATAGAAGCCGAAAACCCATCAATACTTTAGAAATCCTCCCTCAAATATATAAATTTGGGCTAATATGAAAACTTGGCTCCTCCATACAAAGTAAAGGCCCACCGACTTATCAAATTTAGTTGGGTCGCCCCAATGCAAGTGAGTACAAAGTCCAAGATATTTGGGGATTTTAAATATAGCCTCATTTCTCTCACCATAGCCCCCAAATATAATAAATAATAAAAGTAATTATGGATGCACTTTTATACCCTTATATAGCCCCTATCAATTTTTTAATAAATCAAATTATAACTTTATAGCCTCCGCTTTTTTTCCTGCCGAATTGAATTGAATCTTAAGAATCGGTGGGTTGGTTCTATAATCGTCCCCGCCACGTCGTAGTATTATTCACTTTCAATCCCAATTACAATTCCAATTTCATACATACACCCCATTTTTGGATTGCTATTTATCTGGTCAAGTTGTAATTTGCATATTCATTTTCCTCTTGCATATTCATTAATTTACAAGTACAACCATTCTCAATTCCATTCATTTTCTTTTTCCAACAGCAACATTATCAATCAAGAAAAGTTGACGACAATGGACTGCTCAATTTTTTTAATTTTTTTTACGATCATCATTTTTTCCACCCAAAAATAAGAAGGCCCATCTGCGGAAACAGAAACTCTGTTAGAAGGCTTAAAATTTAATTATCTGCACTTATCATTGCTCTTCTTCATCGTTCAATTGCAAGGTTAGGCTTATAACCCCTTTATGTTTTTCTTTTCCTTATTAAAAATTTTAATAATTTCATTTTCATTTGTTATGGGGCGCATGAATGCCATGATCTCTTGATTATTAAAATTGAAAAGAAAGAAGAAGCATTAAAAACAGAAGTCTTGAAGCATATCATAACGTTTCCTGGCCTATAGTAAACCAAATTAAAACATCAAGGGCAGCTTCTCTATGAGTATTCCTCTTTCTTGTTTGAGTCTTCTACAAATTTGCCTCAGTTTATACCATCATCTGAATACCATCGTTCTCCGTCAGGAAAATGAGTCCGGCAATCCACTTTAAGCACAAATAGGTTTTGCGGCTGCTAGTCTCCTATACGGAGGCTATGAAATTTGAGTGGAGGCTATAAAGTTATATTTGATTTATTTAAAATTTGATAGAGGCTATATAAGGGTATAAGAGTACATCCATAATTACTTTTATTATATACTCCGTATTATATTTGGGGGCTATGGTGAGAGAAATGAGGGCTATGTTTAAAATCCCCAAATTATTTTAATGGTTATTTGCTAACTCCTTTCTTTTTTTTGAAGACAAAAAGTAGGAGTAAGTATCTTCTTAGACCTCATTATTCTCTTCATAATCCAAAGAATTGATTAAAATGTACAAAATCGATCACGTAGAAATCGACGATCCTTAGAGAATCGTTAAAAAAATATTATTACTCTCCATAATAAGTTTAGAAAAAAAGAAAGCTCACGCTACATGTTGGTTTTTTTTTTAATGTATAAAATATTGATTATCCCTAAAAGAATTGAACATAGCCGATTCAATTTATATAAATATCACTAATTTATGGATTTATATTTTCCATCGGTGGACTGGACTGTCAGTTTATTTAACGAAATATTTCTCAAAAAAAAAAAAAAGTTTATTTAACTAAATAACTTAATTAGTCAATCTATTACAAACGGCTGCCAAAATGAAAAACCTCACCTTCACATAAATTTTGAAAGTTGTAACTTGTAACTGCCAAATTCTTTCCCTCGAAAAAAAAAGAAGGCAAAAACTGCCAAAATCTAGTACTCTCCTCTGCGCCATAGAAAAATACAGTATATTCCAATTCTGCAAAAATGCCAAAAAAAAAAAAGAAAAAAAAAGAAGAAGAACAAAACGATCCATTTATCCCATAACACAATCCCCGTTAGCGATTGCGAAGTCTTCTTCACCGCTAAAATGGCAGCCCTATCTCTTGCTGATGGAAAGCTGAGCGTGAGAGGAAACTGCATTCTCAGCGATGTTCGTGAAAATGTTTACCTAACTCCAGCAGAAAATGGGCAGGGCAGTTTCATCGGAGTCAACTCCGACCACCGCGGCAGTCGCGTCGTGTTTCCGCTCGGAAAAATCAAGTAAAAAAATGGATGCCGATTTTGCCATACTGTTATTTGGTTGTTCTTACTAAACTGGTGCTTGACTTGAGGGTTCTGAATTTTGCAGGGGATTGAGAATTTTATGCCTCTATCGATTCAAGTTGTGGTGGATGACTCAGTCGATTGGGACTCGTGGCCATGATGTACCGTGTGAGACTCAGTTTTTACTGGTGGAGGTTGTTGAAGAGCAATCGAATTCAGTTTATTACGCTGTTTTCTTCCCGATTCTGGAAGGTGATTTTAGGGCTGTTCTTCAGGGAAATGCCCATGATGAGTTGGAGATCTGCTTGGAAAGTGGTACTTAGATTTTCTGATGCATTTGCGATAACTTTTTCCCTCTTTTCCGTGCAAATGTGGAATCATGTCGTTTGAGTTGCCGTTTGCAGGTGATCCTTCTGTGAAAGAATTTGAAGGGAGGCATTTGGTTTATGTGTCGGTAGGGGCCGAACCTTATGGAGTTATTGAATCTTCAGTCAAGTATGTTAAGTTTAGTCTCTTTTTAAAATGCATTCTAAGTTCATTGGTGCTTTCTGTTGTCCAAGATTCATGTGACCATCTTATCTTACAACACTTTCTCTTGCAAAGTTGTACAATAACAACCAATTCAGAAGCTAGCTGATATCACTTGTTCGATTTTCCATCATATGTGATGTGTTATGCTATTAGAAATTATCCCAAGTTCCTCCCATTCTAAAATAGAAATGCTTAACAGGTTTTTGCAAACCAAACTCCAGACATTTCGTCACCGTGATGAAAAAGAGGTCAGTAATTCTAGTGTTAGAAATGTTACCTCGACCAGATCAAGAGTTTAATCTTCTCTGACGATTTCACTTTGGCGCTGTTTCATGATCAGATGCCTGATATACTGAACTGGTTTGGATGGTGCACGTGGGATGCTTTTTATACTGATGTAACTGCTGAAGGAGTTATGGAAGGAATAAGAAGGTCTTCTTTGAAATGATTAAGTATCTTCGTTAAAGTCTTAGGATAACAATGTGGCAGAATTATAATTTCTGTGTTATTTGTAGCTTGAATAAAGGTGGAGCTCCACCTAAGTTTGTCATCATCGATGATGGATGGCAATCAGTGAGTATGGATCCTACTAGTACGGAAGCCAAATTTGATGACACTGCCAAGTAAGCAAATGTACATGAAGACTTTTGAAACTCTTGTCTGAAATATCTATGCGAGGAAACTGATGTTGCATTATAATTTTTGGCTTCCAGCTTTTCAAATCGATTAACTAGTATCAGAGAGAATCACAAGTTCCAATTGGGAGGTGATGGAGATGACACTGTGGTTACAGGCACTGGATTTAGCCAATTTGTTGCTGAGATGAAAGACCAATTTGCTCTGAAGTACTTATATATTTCTCATCTCTTTTTTCTAGATAAGAGAACTTTATACATATTTACTAGTACTTTTCTAGGTATGTTTACATCTGGCACGCAATAGTAGGTTACTGGGGTGGTGCGAGTCCTGATGTTGCTGGAATGGCTAAGTATGATCCGAAGATAGTAGCTGCGATTCCATCCCTTGGGGTAGAGTCCAATGGCATTTGTTTCGTTCTGAAGAGTATCATGACGAACAGCGTTGGCCTTGTGAATCCGGACAAAATTTCTGCCTTGTACAATGATATGCATGCTTATCTCGCATCTCTTGGCATTGATGGGGTTAAGGTAGATAACCAAAGCATACTTGAGACTCTTGGAGTGGGACTATGGTGGGCGAGTGAAGCTCGCAAGAAAATACCATGAAGCACTAGAGGCATCTGTGTCTAACAACTTCAAGAATAATGGAATGATTTCTTGCATGAGCCACAGCACTGATGCACTGTACAAGTACGCAATCTTGAATATGTCTATTGAGAGCAACATGCCTCATTATCTTCTGGAGTGTTGAATTCTAGTTCCCCTTTTTACTGCAGTTCCAAGAAAGCTGCTACTGTAAGAGCATCAGATGATTTCTTTCCGAGAGATCCAGCATCCCACACAGTTCATATAGCCTCAGTTGCATACAACAGTGTCTTTCTTGGAGAATTCATGCAGCCTGATTGGGATATGTTTCATGTGAGCATACAGTTGTCTTAATTAGAACTATCTTATTGATATTGTCCATTAATGTGGATCAGTTAAAAATGTTCTTTATTTTAGAGCTTGCATCCTATGGCCGAATACCATGGAGCTGCTCGTGCTGTAGGAGGCTGCGCTGTCTATGTCAGGTGCTTCTTCTTTTTTGCTTTTGCCAGTATTTACAAACACGGGCTTTACCCCTTCATTTTCTTGATATTCTCCTGCATCTTAATTTCAGTGATAAACCTGGAACCATGACTTTGATGTTTTAAAGAAGCTCGTGCTTCCTGATGGCTCCACTTTGAGAGCCAAACTTCCAGGTAGACCAACAAGAGACTGCTTGTTTTCTGATCCTACTAGAGATGGAGAAAGGTATGGTTAAAGATCGAAATATGCTGGAAGCCTTGACATGTTCGATACAAGATAGATTGGTTAACTTATTGAATCATCATCTTTGTGGCAGCCTTCTCAAAATCTGGAATATGAACGATTTCAATGGAGTGCTTGGGGTTTTCAATTGCCAAGGAGCTTCATGGTGTCGAACTAGTATAAAAAATGTAATCCATGATCAACAGCCTCAAACAATTTCTGGCATTGTCCGGCCAACAGATGTTGAACATCTGCAGAGCACTGCTCAAAGTGGATGGAACGGAGATTGCATTATGTATTCACACAGAGGTGGTCAGTATCTCATCCAAATACTTGAAATTAACACAAAACGAACTTTTAACTACTACTAATTTTCTAACTGCACACTATATATAAGAGAACTCGATCAGTGATCCCTTAATATTAATTAACATCCAAGTTTCTTCTAAGTTTGATCATTCCTACTCATGGGCTGAGCTAAATTTTTATTGTGTCAGAAATTCTATAGCTTGGCCCAACCCTTAAAACATTATAAAAATGACAAGAAAAACTATACAAGTTGTTGGAGTGGGCCAAAATTGCCAGCAGTATTACACTATTCCTTGTTCATTGTTGTTTTTTAGGTCCAACTGATTAAGGTAATACTTCCGAGTCTATATCTAAAATTCGCTATTCCTCGTTCATTGTTCATTGCCAGGTCGTAGGTAAAACATATGAGTTAAATCATGATTAAAGCTCGACTTATTCCTTGGTGTAGAGAAACATTATCAGGCATCTCAGTCCAAAAATGCCATTGAAAGTTTTACTGTTGGATTGGTATACCATTATGTGATGTATAAAGAGGTTATTTCCTATGACAAAACATACTAAAATAGAAGGAAAATAAATTGATCAGTCCCAAAAATACATTCTTATGAATTCCAAATTTACTCAAGGTTCCAACACAGCAAACTTATTCTTTTCACAATGTCTCTACAGGAAAACTCATCAATGTTGGGACAAATACATCTCATCCGATTGAACTGAAAGCTCGCGAGTTTGAAGTATTCACAGTTGTAGCTGTGACACAACTGTCAAATGGCGCTGCATTTGCTCCAATAGGTCTCATCAAAATGTTCAATTCAGGCGGAGCAATAAAGCAAGTCGACTACGACTCCAAGAAAACTGGAACTGTGGATCTAAAAGTTCGTGGTTGTGGCACTTTCGGAGCCTATTCATCCCTTAAGCCGAAAAAATTTACTAGGGATAACATATATCAGGAATTTGATTATGATCAGAACTCAGGACTCCTCACATTCGATTTACCCACTGCGGATGCAGAGTTATACTATTGGAACATAGCAATCGAGCTTTGAATATTAGGTACGTTGCTTCAAATAATATACTAGGAATTAAAAGATGAAAAACTCCACTTGTTTGTGTTTCTGTCTCTTCCCTTTCATCAAAGATTGCATAAGCACATTATAAGCTGTGTCTTCAAGTAGTATCTGTTATTTTACTGATTTCAAGAATGGATTCACTGCAGGATTGCGATCTGACCACACCATAAGAAATCAGAGTGTAAGTTAAAATTTGGTTAAAAAGTGTCAGTGCTTTCTGAAATCATAAATCACGCTCGCAGTTGACGTGATTTGGATTATGTGAAAATGAGTACGATCTCATTCACATGCAGATGCAGTTATTAAGAAAAGAAGACAAAAGACTTGAGTTGGGTGTCTATTGAAGAAGAAACCTAGCGAAGTTTGGATATTTTTAAAGTAAGCGGTCCGAGGCGGTTTGTTTCTAAGTTTTGGTGCAAATATTAAAGAAATGAAAGAGTGAGTGTTGGGATTTAGACAGAAGAAAACAAGTCACGAGGGGAGAAGTTGATAGCATGTGTGTGCCTCTTGTCTTTTTCACCAGATTTCAGGAATCTCTCGTTTCTTGGTTTTACTGTTAATATTATAATTCTCCGTTGCTTTTGTTCAGAAACCTGCATATGGAATCATGAACATTTGTCCATTTTGTATTTACGACACAATTTTTACAAGTTTGCAGTCAATAGCGATGAAGGAGAGAGCAAAATCCAAGGTTGAATTCTATTTAATAGCAAAAGTTAAAATTCGTGTAAATCATTTGAAATTTGTATAGAAACTTTTTCACATGTTTAGACCAAACTTAACTTTAAATTTTGATATTACAAATTGAATTTTGTGATAATTTTAGAATAAATTTTTAGTGCCAGAAAGTCTAGATGGAAATCAGAGATGCCAAAGCAACGCCGTTTTAGATATAACTTGGATCAAAGTATGGGAAAATTGAAAATTCACTTGGTGATAAATATAGTCTGTACTTAATACAGTATGAAATTTAGCCCCATAAAATAATATTTATGACCATCTTAGCTAATAAGTGATTTTTTGCACCAAAGAACCTAGTTGACAACCAAAGGTAAAAACAACATAATTTCAAAATATCAACAAAATAATTCCAAAAGAAAAGATATAAATGCAAAAACACATTATTTTGTAATCTCTAGTTGTCAATTAGACTCTCTGATGTCAAAAATCACATGCGAGCTAAAAAATTATCACAAAAATCAATTTACACAACATTTTGTATTAGGTTGAGTTTAGGCAAAATTATCCCTAAATCTTATTTTGTTGAGCATGCGGAGAGAGAGTGGCCAAAGTATTAATGAATATATACAATCGGGATTCCTTTTGTTGGCTGTAGCGACATACCATCCAGATTCCAAGCAAATTGGCTAGGCACACTAGAGATAGAAAAGTATTCTAGTAATTTGCTTTTTAATTAGAAATTTTCCTTTTTATACTACATATATATTTTTTTTTTGTATGTTTCAGTTGATTTGCAGGTAATAAGTGGTACATGCGTAAGTGGATGGGATCTAGGCATGAGAATATTATAAAAAAGTTTATTGTTGTAGATGCGGCGAACTTGCTTATAATTAATACACAAGCGTAGCAGCAGACAGAATCATTTGAAGTAGGTGTCTCTCATCACCATTCATTATTTATTTATTTTTTTCAGCCTAAGGTTAATTAATTGAAGTGTTGAAATGTAGTAACTTTTATGCGGTGATAAGATTCGTAAAAATCTTGTGAATGTAGGTGATGTTTTTGGGTCAATTATTAGGTTAAAATATATGTACTTTTAGAATCTGTCCAATATAAATCTTCTATTATCTTAATAGATTAACGACACGTGATAAAATTAATGATTTAAGATTTAAGATTTAAGATTTATATAAGGAAAATATATGTACTAACATTTGAAATTTCTAAACCCTATAATGTACCACGTGTCGTAATCTATTAAGGTAATAGAAGATGTCACATACTTTGACAATAGAGGATCCTATGGTTTTTTTTTATATATATATTTTTTACTAGTGTTTAAAATTTTAATTTTTCTTAAAAAGATTTAATTTTTATCTATGATGGTTTCTTAGCATGTGGCATTGTCGTATCAAGTCCACGACACATTTTGCAAATTTATGCATAGTTTTGTTGTCTTTTTTATTTATTTAGTTTCAATTTCTCCTTCTCATCTAAATATATAAATTTTACATTTTTCGTAATTTCAACAATTTATAAATTAACCCATAACCGAAACTTTTGTGGTAGCCAAAACTGTCCACATGGAAACATGATCATCATTTTTTAAAATTATAATTGGTTAATTTGCTTGAAATATGTAAAACTTTCCATCATCTAAATTTGAAGGCCAAGTAAATAATTAAAAAAAAAGACCTAAATAGCAAATAATTTTAAGCAAATTGACAATTTAAATTAAATAAAGGGACGGACAATATGTCCATATAGAGAAATTTGGCAGCCACATTAGGCTCGATTTAGCCAGAAGCAAAGTGTGGGAAAATTGCAATGCAACGTTTGGAGAATATATACAGAGGTAAAACAATGAAAGAAGTTTTTCTTTTAAGCTAATTGATCATTTTATTTTTTTTGTAATTTTAATTCACTATACAAATTATGTGGTGCTCTAGGACGGTGGTTCGGTCAAGATTCCAACATTTTGTACCATCGATTTTGTGAAAGTCGGATTTCCCTTATCATGAAATAGTATTTGAAATTAGGCTGCTTAATCTTGAGAAGTCACAAATCCATGTACAAATATATGCCGAATTATCACATTTGTTTCAAATTCATATAAAATCTATTACGAGACAAAAATAATAATACTAAATTGTTGTGAACATGACGTGGTTTTCATATGTCCCACCTCCAGAAGAAATCTTAAAATTTCATATTCTCAGGTAGAATTTGTTTTCCATTTACCCATTGCATGAAGCATGGATATATATGAATAGATATTAACATGTACACATGAAATCTCTCAAATTTATTTCTTAAATCCATTTCATGCTCTCAAATTTATTTTGATTTAAAAAATTTCATTCAAGGATGGATTTTTTTTTCTTTTCTTTCTAAAGAGGAAGATCGATAATGGTTTTCCATTTTGCCTTTATGGTGACTCGAATCTCTAACCTTTTAGTTGGATGAGAAGCGTCTTATCAACTAAACTGTATTTCGTTGTCATTCTTGCACAATTTTATTTGAGTTTATGATCCATATGCTTAAGCGTTATGGTTTTTATCAACTAAACTGTATTTCGTTGTCATTTTTGCACAATTTCATTTTAGTTTATGATCCATATGCTTCAGCGTGACAGTTTGAATACATTTTGATTAAATATATGATAGTTTGGGTAGATTGTATATATATGTGCATTACTAGGAGAGAGGTTGGGTTGGCTTAAAGCCCCCTCCTCTCTCTCGTCAATTTTCTTCATCTTTTAATTATTCTTTCAAATTTGTCAAAATATAAGTATTATAAATCGCATTATAAAGGCCCAAATAATTAGTGACGGACCTACGTACGTAGAGACTAGTGCAAGCTAAAGCAAATGGTAATTGCCAGAGTCTATAGATAAAGGTGTAGATATTGCTGAAATTTTATGTATGCATTATACGCATAAAGTTGAAGTTTAAAATATTATATATACTGTCGATGACACTTATTTTATATATTAATCATCGCATAATGATTTAACATTGGATTATGCCGACAACGAAGCGCAACTCAGTTGGTAAGACGCTTCCCCTCCGATCCAAGAGGTCGGTAGTTCGAGTCACCCGGGTGCGTGAGTGTGTGAGTGCGTGCAAGAAAAATGTATGTTCAAAATCTTGAAATGAAACAGTTTATAAGATTTTTAGTTCTCACGGACATTTTTTTTCGCTTCTGCCACCGCAAAATGAAATAGAAGAAAGTGAAACAAACAAGAAAAAGTACAAACCTTTTCCTAGGAATTGGGGATTTGATTATGAGGTGTGAATGCTATTGGTTGAGGATAATTATAGTATATCCGAGCTGGATATGCGTCAAGGTGAGGTGGATCTCTAGAGTCAAACTAAGCGCCTCCCAACCGTAGGATTTGACTTATTTCTGGAGACACGCTTGATCCTTCGGAATAATCAATAATCTCAACCGTTGATTACACGTAATGACTACTCGGATCCTCATCATCCTAATCCTAATTGCTCTACTCATTAATCACACCTACTACGTAAATTGTCAACAACAATTTAAGATTTTGCCTCTCTATTGTCTCCCATTCATTCATATGTAGTACTCTCTCCGTCTCGCTGAATTCGTCCTGTTTCTTTTTTGCCTTTTTTGGCACGCTTTTTCACACTTCTCGATGATGGGTTTTAAAATGGATTTTTGAAGAATTCTTTCTTTTACGGGATACTACGAATTCGGCGAGACGGAGGGAGTAGTATTCAATTGCTATTAGTTTCACTTCATTTCTTCAAATGCATTAGTTTCACTTTTGTTCTTTTTACATCATGTTAATTTCATAAACTCTAGGTTGGATATATAGTCAAATAATTAGGCATTGCTTGGACTGGTGCTGATGCTATATAGAGGCCACCATTTAATTTAAAGGTCGATTTATCGAAAGATATCAGGTTCAATTTCCACCGTCGGCATGTAGTGTGTGAAACAGTTTTTTCACCTTGTAAAGTAGAGTCCCACCTATAAATTGAGTAGATTTCTTATGTATATGAGTAGGATGTACTATATTTATAATACTATATTTCATATGTGTAATCCTCAAAAAAAAAAAAAAAAACCATTTTTTTAATAATGCGTAGTTTATAATCATATAAACGTGTTTTTATTTTTATTTTAATATCATTAGTCAATTTTGACCATGATTTAATTTGACTAACAATTTTACACAATAAGCCGAATTGAGGCTACGTTGGTACTATATTTCAAACAATTGGCCAAAATCGGAAATAGACTCAAATGATCGGATATTCAGGCTTAATTTATGTTTAATAGTAATTTTTTGATCGTTTGTCACGTTATAATTTTTTTATAACGTTTGTTATAATTTAAACTGAGAGTGTTTTTGTCAAAATTTAAAATAGAAAAGAGAAATTGTAGATAAATTAAAGTGATTTTTTTTGTGTGGGCCATGACATATTGTGTAATTTATTAGAATATTAAATATATTTATTTTGAATAGTAAAATGTTACTACTACTTTGTATTAATTGTAGATACGTTATTAAATTTGTGGCATAACATGATTTAGTAATTTGTTCAATTTGAAATGTTCCATGTCACTTTTTTTTTTTTGGAGTAATGTTTCATGTCACTTTTGAATAACAATAGCATTGTTAACTTGAAAGCCAAAGAAATGCCTGATTGGCAAATTAATTACTCCATAAGGTCTAACCCAGTAAAAAAGAAAATTAAACACGTGTATTGCACATTATTAATCTTCCTCCATTTACATGCCAAAATATTGGACCATTGTTCTGACAAATTGGCTCTCTCCTAACACCATTAATTCAAGTCTCAATTTTGAATATTTCACCTATTGAGTTAGGTAGCGTGTTCTATTTTTGCCTATGCTGCACTTATCTTTATTTATTTCCAAGCTGTCTGCTCATGCCAACGTCGTATAAATTATTCCTCTAATTTTTATCATAAAACATCTAGCTGTTTGCTTATTCCCAAGTCGTATAAATAATTCCATTTATACAATCATAATAATAGTTTAGATCTGCACGGATTAACTTCTCTATTTGTAAATTTAATAAATATATAACTTTTTCTAAATACTTACGCCATTTGAAATTTTATACTTTCTCTATCTTATTATATTAGTTCAATTTTTTTTTTTGAATATATTTGGAATATTCTCTCCGTCTACTAAGAGTGCGATGCGAGGTCTGTGATATAGATTTATATAAATTCATTATTTGTTAGTTAATTAATACAAACTCATTAGCTATAATTAATTTTCTAATCCTAATCACGTAATTAACTATAACCCATTAATTAAAATTTTATAACGTTAATTGTCCAACAAATAACGAACTTATAAAATAAAAACCATGATAGTATAATGGAGTAAGTACAATTTTCCATTACATGATTCATAACAAATAAAAGCAAGTTAATCACCGAAAATACAAGATCGTATCTCCCAATTCAATGTTTGTGCCCATTTTGGGTGCCAAAAGCAACATTAAATGTATTTATTTGATATTTAGAATATTTTTTTGTTACGTGCATAAGATATGCAATACTATGTAATTACAATGGTAAATAATAATAAACCAAAATGAAGAAGAAAAAAAATAAAAGGTAAGTTCTTCAAAAAAAGAAAAAGAAAAAAAAGAAATTAGAGTTGTACGGTCTCGACATGAAATTCCCGCCAGCTCGAAGATATTTTCACCTGTTGACAAAGCCGAATTTTTTGAAGTAAAAACCCGAACCCGTTTGTTTTGACAGATAATTACGTGCAAAAAATGGCGACTTGGCACCAGAATGCACATGACCCCTCAACCTTTTTCTTTCCTATAAATACCCCAACACGCCTCAAGCATTTCTCATTGTATTCCCATTCTCTTCTCTACGTATTGCCATTTTATTTATTTTAGGTTCCCCATTCATTTCATTTTTTTTTGAATTCTTTCTCTGTTTCCCTTAGCATCGAAGATGACGGTGGGGGCTGGGATTACCGTCAGTGATGGGAAGTTGAATGTGTTGGGAGAGACGATATTGAGCGATGTTCATGATAACATCATCGTCACGCCGGCGACCGGCGGAATTTTGACTAACGGAGCGTTTCTCGGCGTTGTTTCCGATCAGATTGGTAGCCGGAGGGTTTTTCCCGTTGGCAAACTCCTGTTAGTTCATTTCTTTTTTTCTCTGAAACTTTTGAATTTCCTGGTCTAAATTTTGATATCTGAATTTTTTATCTACTGTTAATATAACTGTATAAGAGTATGAGATTGGCCTTTTTATGAGGAAGGAATGCGTTTTTCTTCATTTCAGCTGCATTTTGAAATTTCAAAGAATTTTCAAATTTTAACGGCCTGATTAGGATAACTATTAGATTTAAATATTTAGTGTTTTGATTAGATCTGTTTCTAGAAATGGAATATGAAGATGCATTACTGAACGAGGATAGCGATTTTCAGGGATTTGAGGTTTATGTGTGTTTTCCGGTTCAAGTTATGGTGGATGACTCAGAGGATGGGCAGTTTTGGGCAAGACATTCCATTTGAAACCCAATTCTTGATTGTCGAAGGAAGGGACGGTTCACATTTCGGTGAAGATTCGAAGGAGCAATCATCTCTATATGTTGTGATATTGCCAATTCTAGAGGGAAACTTCAGGGCTGTTCTGCAAGGAAATGCTAATAATGAGTTGGAGATTTGCTTGGAAAGTGGTATGAACAAAATCTAGACTTTTTTCCTCATTTTAAAAGATTTTCTTGTGTTTTTTTGCTATGCTGATAATTATTAAATAAATCAGGGGATCCTGCTGTGCAAGAGTTTGATGGGAGCCATATGGTGTTTGTTGGAGCTGGATCTGATCCATTTGATGTCATCACCAATGCAGTCAAGTATGTTTTTATCATTACTTTTTCCTGAGTGACTGTATTATGTATATTGCTAATATGATTTATAAAGTTTTGTTTTATTGTGATGATATCCTTTTGATTGAATTCGGAATTGGTCAAAATGACACATAATTTCGTTATTGCTAAACTTAGATCGATCTATCAATGTTCCATTTACCGAAATCCATGTAGATTTTTATCATTTTTAGGCTTTATTATTCTTTCTCACATCCAGATTAAATACTGGAGATTTTTTGTGATTACTATTTGTTAGACGACCTAATAATCCTATGTGCACCCAATTTTGCACTTACTAAGATGCTGAAATATTAAGGATCTATTTCCAAATATTGCAGGACTGTGGAGGGTCATTTGAAGACGTTTTCTCATCGTGAGAGGAAGAAGGTAAAGTAACTGTTCCAGTATTTCAGTTCTGATTTAGTTTCTTCTGTCATATAAGAAACTCTCAAAAGTTGATAAATGTGCTAAAACATTGTTTGTATGATATAATTCAGATGCCGGATATGCTGAACTGGTTCGGGTGGTGTACGTGGGATGCTTTCTATACTAATGTTACTGCCGAGGGAGTGAAGCAGGGTTTGCAGAGGTAAAATAGTAACCTTTACTTTTTTTTAGTCGAACCTAGTTACTAAGTTACATTCTAGTATATGTGTTTCACATATTGATGCTTCAAAAAATTTGATGCTATCTGCTATATCTTAACGCAGTTTGGAGCAAGGCGGAATTCCACCAAAGTTTGTCATCATTGATGATGGATGGCAGTCAGTTGGCATGGATCCGGCTGGTGAGAAAACGGAAGCAGATAACTGTGCTAAGTGAGTTCAATAATCATCTAATAACCTTTTCATATATTCTTGTTGTCCTTTTCTTCACTAGCTCTTACACTTCGCACATTCTTGTATCCAGCTTCGCAAATAGGTTAACAAATATCAAGGAGAACCACAAATTTCAGAAAGATGGGATTGAGGGCGAAAGAATAGAGGATCCAGCAATGGGAATTAAGCACATTGTTTCAGAAATCAAAGATCAACATTCTGTCAAGTATGTCATCAGTGGCCTCAATTACCTCTTAATTTTTATGATCATGATATATATATATATATAATCTCATATCGTCCTCTTAATTAGGTATGTTTATGTGTGGCACGCGTTGGCTGGTTACTGGGGCGGTGTCAAACCTGGAGCAGCTGAAATGAAGCACTACGAATCCCAGATGGCTTATCCTGTCTCGTCTCCTGGTGTTGAGTCGAATGAACCATGTGATGCTTTGAATAGTATCACCAAGAACGGGCTTGGTCTAGTCAATCCTGAGAAAGTCTACAGTTTCTATAATGAGTTGCATTCATACCTTGCATCCGCTCGTATTGATGGAGTGAAGGTAGATGTGCAGAACATTCTAGAAACTCTAGGAGCCGGCCATGGTGGAAGGGTGAAACTTGCTCAGAAATACCACCAAGCGCTGGAGGCATCTATTGCAAGGAATTTCCCTGATAATGGGATTATTTCCTGCATGAGCCACAACACAGACGGATTGTACAGGTAATTATTCACATAATTTGTTTCACTTTCCCTTCTATATGTAATTGTTGCATATGCTGATTCAGATGGTGTTTTTTGTCCTAACTTTGCAGTGCGAAGAGATCAGCTGTTATAAGAGCATCGGACGACTTTTGGCCAAGGGATCCAGCTTCACACACTATTCACATTGCATCAGTTGCTTACAACACTGTTTTTCTTGGGGAGTTCATGCAGCCAGATTGGGATATGTTCCATGTAAGCTTATGGCATCACAATTATATCTGTAACTAGAGTTGAGGTGCATACACACACACACACACACACACACATGTATATATTGGTTGCTGAATTTTGCATTGATATAATGGCAGAGTGTTCACGAGATGGCTGAATATCATGGAGCAGCACGAGCAGTGGGCGGTTGTGCTATATATGTCAGGTATAATAATAACATTAACATACCTAGAACATTTTCATATGAGGAGGTGTCTACATTATTTACATGAACATTATTTTTCTTATTTTCATTGTTATGTGATCTGCAGTGATAAGCCTGGACAGCATGACTTCAACCTTCTGAGGAAGCTTGTTCTTCCTGATGGCTCTATACTGAGGGCAAAACTTCCGGGAAGACCAACTCGCGATTGCCTATTCTCGGATCCTGCTAGAGATGGCAAAAGGTACATATTTCAAACCTTTAACTTGTATGCTCCTTTTAACTATGGAGTTCCCTTTCATCTAATAACTGCTATAATCCAACTATAGCTTGCTGAAAATCTGGAATCTGAATGATCACAATGGAGTTGTCGGAGTATTCAACTGCCAAGGAGCCGGTTGGTGCAAAGTTGGAAAGAAGAATCTCATTCATGACGAACAACCTGGCACCATAACTGGAGTTATTCGATCCAAAGATGTTGATTATCTTCCTAGACTAGTAAATGATGACAAATGGAAGGGAGATTCGGTCGTCTACTCTCATCTCCAGGGTAACGTCTTGTTTACACCTCACTCACTCATGGTTTCTTTGACGATCATAATGAGTACATCCAATCTGATGCTTTGTGTTTGCAGGAGATCTGGTCTATCTCTCGAAGAACGCTTCGCTCCCCATCACTCTCAAGACAAGAGAGTACGAAGTCTTCACAGTCGTTCCGGTGAAGGAGATGTCCAACGGAGCTGCATTTGCACCTGTAGGTCTCGTCAAAATGTTCAATTCTGGAGGAGCAATCAAAGAATTGAAATATGAAATGGAGAAGGAAGGAAGCGTTGAGATGGAAGTTCGTGGTTGCGGTATTTTCGGAGCCTACTCTTCCATCAGACCTAAGAGAATCCAAGTTGATGGGAAGGAAGTGGAGTTTGAGTATGAGGAAGAATGTGGATTCATCAAATTTGCATTGCAAATTCCACCAAAGGAGTCTTACCTCTGGAGTGTAGTTGTTCAACTATGAAGAATTATTCATTATTATAAGTAGAATAAATTGCGTCTTGTGTCACATCATTCTTGTGTTCCTGAATTGGGGGAGAGGACGACTCCATATATAGGAGTTGAGTGAGACTAATTTAGGCATTCAGAGATGAATGCCTTGATTGTTAACCATTGATTTTAATGCCATTTTATATTTTTGAATCAATCTGCTATGAGATAGTTTGCCCTTGAATTGATAATGAGAGGCTCTGGTAAAATAAATTTGAAGACCTACTACCTACTTAAATTATTTTATATTAAAAAACATCAAACATGCATGTAATAAAACATAGTTAAAACTTTTTTTACAAGCATATATATGTTTTTCTTGACATGTGGTTGCCCGTTCATGATTCAGCCAAATTACTAACTATTACGAGCTAGAGTGAAAAAAATAGTTGAAAATTTGTTCCAGCAAGGATGAGACGTTGCTTTTAAACGAAGTTTAAAAAGAAAACTAGTGTACCGCCCGTCGAAATTCGACGGGATCACTTTATATTGCAATTTTAAAGTAAAATTTAAAAGATTAATTATTTATTTTAAATTGATGAAAATACAAAAATTATTTTAAATTATTAATATAAAATTATATCAAAAGAAAAAGGTAAACGAGATAATATTTCGCATGTAGCATTATATATTTACAATATCAAGTTGTCCCTTTCATAATCTTAGAAAATTAGATTTATAACAGTTTTCGAGCAGTCCAATTTATTCAAATTTTATTTTTCAAAACGTTAAGTTCGTTATACATGTAATAGAAAAATATTTTTCTATTATTAGCTGTGATATTATTTTTCAGGCACTTTCGTTTTGATGCCTAGACACCCGTTATTTGGTTCAACCATTTGAAGATAATATTCATCGAAAATTGTATGCATTTTTAAAGTAATATTTTTTGAATAGTTATATTTATTTCAAAAGTCTCTCATTATTTGGGCTAACTATTTCAAGGGATAACATTTGTTATGTTGCATTTCTCAAGTCGAGTGACTATGTTCATTTTGAATATGAAGCCGCTAGTTGTTTGGATTATCTTGAAGCCGCCCGTTTGTATGGACAATTTTTTGACAATAGACATTTTATGTCAAAAATTTTAAATAAAGTTTATTGATTTATTTATTTGAAAATAAATAAATATCAAAAAATATAATAATATTTATAATAATAATAGTATAATTTTTTATTTTAAGATTATAGTATGACTATGATCCATTCGAAAAAAATAGCATTAAATTAAATAAAAAATAAGCAATAAAAAAATATGAGTATCAATTATGTATGACATTTCTCGATTAGTTTTGTTCATTTTTAATGTCAAGCAACATGTTGATCGCTGTAATAGAAAAATAGATTATGAGAGATGACGTTTCTCAAGGAGTTATACTCGTTTTAAATGTTAAGCCAATTGTACGTTGTCATATGGAAATAAATTGACGATTGATAACATTTTTCATGAGTTGTATTTTTCATATCAAATTTCTTGTTGCTCGAAAAAAATATGTCAATGAGAGGTATGATTTTTCCACGTAGTTATATTCATTTCAATATAAAGCCGTCCGTCGTTCGCTATAAATATTGAATTATAGTTTGTCAAGCCGCCAATTATTTAGATATTATTGAGTAAAGTTGGCTAATGTTAAGCCAATTGTACGTTGTCATATGGAAATAAATTGACAATGATAATATTTTTTATGAGTTGTATTTTTCATATCAAATTTCTTATTGCTTGAAAAAAAAATGTCAATGAGAGGTATGATTTTTGTTTCACCTAAAAATTAGTGCTAGCAAATAAACTAGATCTATTATAGAACAAACAAGTAAAACCCAATGTCGAATCTCAAGGAAGACTTAGCAGGGTAATTAATCGTATGAAACACACTCTCTAAACACTCTACGAAAGCAAGTAAGAGAATTAAGGGTTTTTGGTTTAATTATTAAATCCTAGACTTAATTAAAAGAAAGCAAATAAATCTAACCTAGACTTGAAATTAAAGAAAGCAATTAGGAGCAAATAAAAGAACTCCCGTCTGTCACACGGAAGAAAGAATTAAACTATGAGAAAAATAATAAATCTATCTAGGCATGAATTGAAAAGAAAGCAATTAAATCTGAACTATATCAAATAAATCTTAACATGCTTAAAAATAAATCTAAGAAACTAGAAAGCAATTAAATCTAATCTTAGCAAATTAATCTAAACTAATGAAAGCAATTAACCAAAGCAAGTAAAGAAAGCATATAAAATTAATCTAAGAGCATAAATTAAACTTACGAATCGAAGACGAAAGAAAGAACGAAGAACTTGAATAAATCTTGAATTAAAACTTGAATCTAAAGCTATAATCTTCAAAGCAATGTCTAAAAGCTAATCTAAACTAATCTAGAGTTTTAAAGGCTGAAAAATAAGAGAGAAGAAGTTGTTTTTCGTTCCCCAAAGGTTACATATATATAGGATACGAAAAACCTAATTAAAGAAGGAAACAATCTCTCAAATTCGTCGGACTGAGCGGCCGCTCACCTCCCTTGGCGGCCGCCAAGTCTGAGCTGCAGTCCGCTGCGCGCGACTTTTTTGATTCGGCCGTATCTCCCTCGTCCGAACTCGGAATCGACCGTCGTTTTTTCCTACGCGCTCCTACCGAACTCCTCTTCAATAATATGCTTTTATTTCATCCAAAATTCATCTCCAAATATTGCTCATTTCTTCATTCTTGTGCTCATTTTTTCTCTTCTCTTCCAAAACTCCTCACCAACTCAACTTTGACTAAAACACACGAAACGAACACATAACAATGAACAAAACATATGAAAACAAACTTATATCAAACCATATAAACCACACAAAAATACACTAAATAAATCCCCCACACTTAATCCTTTGCTTGTCCTCAAGCAAAACTCATTCAAATCATTTACAAGACATGAACTTAAGAGTGACAATGATGATGGCTTCAGAATTTTTTTAATAACAAGAACATAATGTAAAACATCTCATTCACTAAGCAATCATAGCAAACGTCAACTTTTAACCTCTTGAACAAGAATCCTCACGGCATGGAAAATATTTGTGTCCTCTCAACTCTCAAGTGTATAATTAGGGACAAAAGAGAACGCACTCAATTCAAAATATGCAAATAGCCTACCATAAGCTTGCTTATTGTCTTACCTCTCCATTGCTTCGTGTGTGCCTTCAACGATGATCAAATATGACTTAATTAAGGGTTGTAATGTAGGCTCTTTGGTGGGTAGGATAGTTTTGGCTTAGTGAGGTAATTCCCAAGATATGAAATCACTCAACTCACCCTCTCTTCTTTTCCATTCATTTCAATCCCCCACACTATGTAGAACCATATTTCAAATAAAGCAACTCCAACCCAAGAACATGCCTAATTCACTTTCTACCACTTATACTCAATGAACTACTCTCTCTTTCTTTTCCTTTTTTTTTTTTTTTTTTATACATATATAGAGAGTTTATTTATTTAGAGTTTATGTGGTAGAAAAGACTTTTTCTTTTGGCACTAAAATGTTCTTATCCTTCCCTTCCTCTTTTTCTTCACAAGATTTTCTACTAAGATCATGCTAAACCTAGAATCCAATATCACTCCCCATCCTAAGGTTTTTGAAAGAAACATAGACCTAAAATAGATCTACAAAAATGCTCAAAGGGGCTCAACTAGGATCATATGAGATTTGGACAAGGATAAAAGGAAAAGAAAGGCTAAGAAAAATGGCCTAAGATCATCTCATCATATCAAACACACTATGCAATCTCAAGAAAGATACCAAGGCAAGTTCTAGAGACATATCAACACTTTTGAACATTTACACTCACAAAGAAAGTAAGACTATAAAAATGTGATAGTCATAGGCTCAAGTCTCACAAGAAATTAGGCTCAAATGATTCATGTTCTTTAAGAGGTCAAAAAGTCTATTTTACCAATCATACTTAGCAAAATGAGGCATGTTTACATATCATTTTCAAACAAAAACAAGTAACATCATTAGCCCATCATCACAACTTAAAGGTCATACTTGAAACAACCTAAACAAGATGCTAAGACGCAAGATAAAAATTAAGCATGGTTTATGTTGGGATATTATGTTAAGGGGGAACTTGGATCAAGTTCGAAATAACTTGTTTTGATTCGATCCCAAAACCCTCATTGTGTAGTCATTTCCCTTATTACTTTTGATAAATCTAGATCAGTTGATCTTAGCGAAGCTTACTTGTTAGGAAGCTTATATTAGTCTAGAAGCGCAAAGGACAAAGCAACTAAAGTTAACAAAGAGTCAGGAAGCAAAGCGACTCCAATTGTAAAGAAGCCAGAAAGAAAGAATTGTCAGAGCGTCATGAAGACATCTAAAGCCGACTTCAAATCAATAGAAGCAAGCTCTTACAAGTCAGCTCATCCAAAGCATCTCAGATACGAAGCCGCACTTAAAGAGCGTCAATGATAAAGTTGACCGAGAATTCAAGATTTGAATTCCTGACACATGGCTGACTCTGATCCGACGTGTCAGCACACCATTGCACAACGGATAAAGCAACAGTCTAAGTAGGTGAAGTCGCCATACCTTAGGTGCGGCGAACATCCCTTCCTACTTCTGACAAAGCAGAAAAGAGACTGACACACTGACATATCCGGAAATTAAGGAACAAGGAACCTCTTCTCTCTCAACGGGAAGAAGGGCTCCTTATTATAAAAAGGGAGAAGTTGCACACATCAAAAGGGGACGCACGTACAAACAATTCAAGCATTCATAATCTAAGAACTCAAGCAAAATTTCTCTCAAGCCCAAAGTTCTTTCAAAACGCTTCACTTTAGTGTGTCCTTAAGAACTTATTTCTTAAGTATTGCAACTATCTCTAATTCTAGGTTCAATCTCTCATATCCAAAGCCTAGTCATTTTTGAGAATCCTTATCCCTTTACCAGTGAATTAATTGTAAAGGATTCTCATATTTGCAAAAATCTAAAAACCCCAAAACCCAAGTCTAGAGTGAATAGATTGAGTTGAAAGGTTGTATAGTTTTTGTAATAAAGTGTTGTTGTAAGGTTTCTCGAGAGCCAGTAAAATCTCTGAGGATTCAAGGACAAGTTTGTTACTAGCTTTGAATCACTTCCCCTTGGAAGTATAAAACAAGGGATACCGAGTGAAGGTATTCATCCCATCGAGGATAAGAGTGGACGTAGGAGGGGTACTCCGAACCACTATAAAATTGGTTGTCTCTTTACTTTTAAATTCATTATTGCTTTGATTTTCATCACACACACACACGCTTTAAATAGAAAACTGTTTTTAATCGCAAGAAAAAGTTATAACCCTCTCACCACATTCCACACAAGTTACTCACAGGATAGAAGCTTTGACTGCTTCACCTAGCGTCAAAGCGTCTATTCACTACACGAGCAGGAAGCCTTGAACGCTTCACCAAGCTTCAAAGCGTCCACTCGTTTAAAAGGCCGAAATTCGTTAAAGAAGTTAAATACTTTTCTACACACGTATTCATCCCCCCCTCTACGTGTGTAAGCTTCGGGACCAACATTTTACACAAAACATAACAAAACAAAACAAATAAACACATAAAACACCACAAAAAGTTTCTAACCCCTCCCCCACACTTAAATCAAGCAATGTCCTCGTTGCATCAAAAATTAAAGAGAGGGAGATAGAAAACATCACACAAATGACAAAACAATCGGCACCAATCTTCACGAGCCACACGAACTCCAAAGCCAAGTACCTACACAACAAAAACCAAACAAACCAAAGCATAATACCCACTAACACACTACAAAAACGAAAAACTAAAAATACGAAAAACAAAACATAAAACGACACAAAGTTACCAACAACTCAAGGTGGTGGAGGATAAGAATAGGAATAGAGAGAAATGTGGAGTGAAATCGAGAAGAAACTTGAACAACCAAAACTGCTTGTGAGCGGTCGCCAAGCTCTCAGATCCAGAAATTCTTCTTAAGCCTACATTAGAAAATAAAAATTAATAATATAATTAACAAAAATCACAAAGAAAAATTATGAAACCGTGGGTTGCCTCCCACGAAGCGCTTGTTTAATATCATTAGCTCGACGCAATTTTCCATTAACCAAATCCCGCCATAGCTAGCAACGTATCTCTTGTGGCAGTCACAAACCCTAAGAATCCATTAATCAATCTTGATTGCACTTTGGGCTTGTCTTCCACATTGGCTTGAAAATCAAGGATTGGTTCATCTTCAATGCTCATCTCCCCCACATTTATTTGAAAATCGACCTCAAACTTCTCATAGTCATGCCACTCAAACCAATGTACTTCCCTAATGTGAGCTTCATCGTCCATATGTGGAAGAAAAGTGTCGATAACATCGTCTTCTTGCAAGCTTATCATACAAACCTCCTTCATTTCCTCAACTTCCTTTAAATGACTCAAATCTTTCTCAATGATGAACTCTTTCTCTTCAATGAATTTCTCCTCATCCACATAACTAAAGAAGTCATCATCATTGAGCTCTTCCTCTAATATATCAGCCTTCACTTCATGCTCAACACTATCCTCATCCAATTGATTAGAAATTTGCACAAATGAACATTTATGGATAAAGGAATTAGAAGTAGAGGTAGAAGGCTTATTCCCAAAAACCGAAAATATTACCGAACCTCCTTCTCCTGCTATGCTCAATGTACCGGAAGCAACATCAATACGAGTCTGAGTAGTAGCCATGAATGGTCGACCCAATAGAAGAAGATGGCCATTCGAACTCCTAGCACCCCGTCTCTTATTAAGCACAACAAAATCGGCGAGCACTCTTATACCTCCTACGATTATAGCGACATCTTCCGCAATTCCCAATGGATGACTCATAGTGCCATCTGCTAGCTCGATGCGAATATCAGTTGCCTTCAGATTCTTGGAGCTCATCTTCTCGAAAATAGAGTGAGGCATCAAGTTCACTGCTGCTCCTAGATCCGTAATCCCCACCACAGTTTCTCCACTATCCAAAATCACATTCATTTCAAAACTCCCCGGATCACCTTGTTTGAGCAATGATTTTAGATGGCCAACAAATTCGTGATCTTGTTTTTCCTTCTTCATTCTGCAAGGTGGAACATAAGGGTTGGAAGCCTTGTGGAGTGGATTCTTGGCAACTTTTTCTCGTTGATGGACCATCACCACATGGGCTTGATGGGGCTGCAATTCTTGACTTGGGATCTTCCAAAATTGTTGATTTTGCTGCACCGGGTATTGTGGTGGGGGATAATAAGGTGTTGGTGGTGGGTAGTATGACTGTTGTGGAGGTGGATAGTAAGGTGATGGTTGAGGTGGGTAATATGGTGATGGTGGAGGGTAGTATGGTTGTTGTGGGTATTGTGGAGGAAATTGAGAATTTTGAGGAGGTACGGCGTGGGGTGGATAGCATTGTGCCGCATAGACCTCGGCACCTCCTTCATTAGTGAAATTGCCTATGTTTGGACAAACATCTGCAAAATGGCTCGACTCTTGACAAATCGCACTTGCCTCCGGTTTACTTCCTTGGATTGGTGGTTGTGATCTTTTGAGAACTTTGACCGGAGGAGTAGGAAGAGTTACCTCCGTCTTCATCTCTAGCTCTTGCAACTTCCTCATCATGTCTGTCATTTGCTTCCTCAAGTTCGGGCTAGTATCGACAACAACAGCACTAGCCTCTTTTCTCCTTGGTCGAGATGATTTGAGTTGGGAACTCGCAGCTAAAGTCTCGAAAATCTCATTCAATTGGTTAGCCGTCTTCACGGCTATATTTCCTCCCGCAGTGCTGTCCACCATGAATTGGCTCGTTTGTTGCAGACCTTCGTAGAAGTACTGACATAGCATCTCTGGAACCAATTGGTGATGCGGACACTGCTGCAGTAGTTCTTGAAATCTCTCCCAAGCTTCATGGAATAACTCGTCAACTGTTTGTTCGAAGTTCATTATCTGAGATCGAATTTCTTGGGTCTTCCGGTTAGGATAGTATTTGAGCTTGAACCTTTTGCAAACCGCCTTCCAAGTTGTCAATGAATTTGCAGGGAGGGAGAGATACCACGCCTTTGCCTTATCCTTCAAAGTATAAGGGAAACACTTCATCTTCAACTGATCTTCTTCAATGTCCCCCAATGGAAAAGTCTGAACAATTGAGCAATACTCTCGAATGAAATTGAGAGCATCTTCACTGGGCAAGCCGTGGTATTCTGGCAGCAGATTTTGATGTTGCTGTTTAAGCTCATGATCCCTGATCGGTTTGGTCAGGACAATTGCCGAAGTGGTGGTGGTGAATGTGGGACGGGCGAAATCGCCCATAACCTTCGCCATGACTTCGGGCTCTTGAAATAACAAGACTAAACAGTAGTCTTGAAACTCGATCTCTTCTTCCCTTTTCACTGTAAGCACTCAGCAAACAGGTCAAACGTACCAATGGGAGAGTAGAATAGTCGAGCAAAATTAAATGAAATAAAAATAAAAAAAAAATAAAAGGAAAAATAAACACGAAAAACAAAACCACACAATCAATTGCCTAAAGTCTTCCCCGGCAACGGAGCCAAAATTTGTTTCACCTAAAAATTAGTGCTAGCAAATAAACTAGATCTATTGTAGAACAAGCAAGTAAAACCCAATGTCGAATATCAAGGAAGACTTAGCAGGGTAATTAATCGTATGAAACGCACTCTCTAAACACTCTACGAAAGCAAGTAAGAGAATTAAGGGTTTTTGGTTTAATTATTAAATCCTAGACTTAATTAAAAGAAAGCAAATAAATCTAACCTAGACTTGAAATTAAAGAAAGCAATTAGGAGCAAATAAAAGAACTCCCGTCTGTCACACGGAAGAAAGAATTAAACTATGAGAAAAACAATAAATCTATCTAGGCATGAATTGAAAAGAAAGCAATTAAATCTGAACTATAGCAAATAAATCTTAACATGCTTAAAAATAAATCTAAGAAACTAGAAAGCAATTAAATCTAATCTTAGCAAATTAATCTAAACTAATGAAAGCAATTAACCAAAGCAAGTAAAGAAAGCATATAAAATTAATCTAAGAGCATAAATTAAACTTACGAATCGAAGACGAAAGAAAGAACGAAGAACTTGAATAAATCTTGAATTAAAACTTGAATCTAAAGCTATAGTCTTCAAAGCAATATCTAAAAGCTAATCTAAACTAATCTAGAGTTTTAAAGGCTGAAAAATAAGAGAGAAGAAGTTGTTTTTCGTTCCCCAAAGGTTACATATATATAGGATACCAAAAACCTAGTTAAAGAAGGAAACAATCTCTCAAATTCGTCGGACTGAGCGGCCGCTCACCTCCCTTGGCGGCCGCCAAGTCCGAGCTGCAGTCCGCTGCGCGCGACTTTTTTGATTCGGCCGTATCTCCCTCGTCCGAACTCGGAATCGACCGCCGTTTTTTCCTACGCGCTCCTATCGAACTCCTCTTCAATAATATGCTTTTATTTCATCCAAAATTCATCTCCAAATATTGCTCATTTCTTCATTCTTGTGCTCATTTTCTCTCTTCTCTTCCAAAACTCCTCACCAACTCAACTTTGACTAAAACACACGAAACGAACACATAACAATGAACAAAACATATGAAAACAAACTCATATCAAACCATATAAACCACACAAAAATACACTAAACAATTTTTTCAAGTGGTTATATTCATTTCAATGTAAAGCCGCCCGTCGTTCGATATAAATATTGAATTATAGAATGTCAAGCCGCCAGCTATTTAAATAATTATTAAGTAAAGTTGGCATTTATCAGAAATCAATTTATCACCTTCATACATATAAATTTCTTCATTCGTTCGTCCATACTCAACTAACAAACCATAAGTCGTAATAGTATAATTTTCCCATTAACATGAAGTCTTTTAACTATTTATCTATGATTTTTTCAACGTCCATCCACAGGTCTACTTGACATCTCTTACATCCTACATTTGGTCATATTTTTCTAAAATGTATTTAGAAGAATGAATCAGTGGACTCATAAAAATCATACCAAAAATAAAATAAAAATAATAATAATAATCCTATTTAAAAAACTAAATTTTACTATAAAAAGATTAAATCTTAATTGAAAAAATTACCAATGTGACATGCCACATAAGCGGTAGACATATTAAGCGCGGACACGGTGGATCATGGAGCGTTTTTGAATGTATTCATATTCATTTGTGGTTTAATATAATCCGATGTGGAATCACGATATTTAATATAATCAATTTAGCACCTTCATACACTTCTTCATCCCTATGCCCCTACTAAACTAACAAATTATAATACGTAATGATTATTTATAACCAGGAAAATTATATCAATGAGTTGTGTGATAGTTGAATTCGTTGATTGATTAATATGTTATCCTAAGTGGATCGTAGTAGTTGATAGTTACCAGTTCTGATTGGATCAAATGTAAATATATTTATTGTTAATTTAAGATTCATTTTCCAAACCATTATATTTATTTTCCGGTGTATCTACATGTTTTGCATTGCAAAACAAATATTATGTGCATGTTTGAGCAATGAAAACTGTAATGTTTGATAAATAATATAGCCAAATGAGTATCTAAATTAATTCATGACATCATCGAATAAAGAAATCAAATTTTCATTTTTTTTTATCATGTTCACCTATTAAAATGATTAATATAAAATGATTAATAGTAAAGATATGGAGATATTATATAGAATAAGATGGAGATACATAATATATTTGAGATATTATTACCTAATATAGTCGAAGCCACGAGAATTTAGCAAAATATTCAAGAAAAATTGAGAATAATCCACGCAGAAGAGAGATGCGTTTTCGTATTATATATATATTGATGTTTAGGTATTTAAGTGTATTCTGTAATTTTAAAGGGTCAGTAATTATGTATATATTCTTTTTCTTTTTTCTTTTTTTGTTTTTTATAATTAATACTATGAAATTTAAGGACTGTGTCACGGGTACTTGAATTTGAGACCAAAGGTCTTAGGCATTAGTGCTCTACCTCTAGGTGAAAACACACATACAATACTTTTTTAAAAAAAAAAAACATTTAATAATTTAAAATTTTAGTTAATTATATTAATTTTAATTTAATATTTTTTTTTTTTGGTGAAAGAGTGTGTGTTAAAAATATGGGACATTATTTTGGGTTCGATGATTTAAATAGGTGGGCTAAGTAAAAGAATAAGAGCCCAAATAGTGCGTCTCAATATATATTAATTTCATGTTTAAGATCCCAAATTCTTTCTCAAAATAGAAACCATTCATAAGACGGCCCGATAAGAACTATACCCATTTTCGTTGAGACGGAAGGAGAATTATAATATTTATCCATGTTTCTCTAACAAGAGAAAACGAAAATATTAACAAACAAAAACTTAAAAAGAGACATATCCGTATACTATATAGGAGTATAGAGAAATGATATGCTACTCACCTCCCGGTGGGCACCTCGTCGTTTTATCACGTTTGCATTGCTTTTTTTTAATTTTAATTTTTATTCTATATTCTAGTATCTTAGAAATTAATTTACAAATCATAAAATCTAAAAAATCAATGTTCAATTTATTTTTTTTTATTTTTAACTTCAAAAAATGAGTAATAAAATAAATCGAGCTTCGATTTTTATGTATTTTTTAGATTTTATGATTTGTAAATTAATTTCTAAGATACTAGAATATAGAATAAAAATAAAAATTAAAAAAAAGCAATGCAAACGTGATAAAACGACGAGGTGCCCACGAAGGTGCCCACCGGGAGGTGAGTAGCATATCATTTCTCTAGGAGTATATATATAATCTTTATGTAAGCATTTAGAGTTGAATAACGAGTCGATCCAATCGAACTCCTCAAATTGTCGACGTGTACCACACCATCACTACTCACGACGACACGTGTCTTCTTGGTTTCGATTCCGATCCGATTGTGAGGACTTATAAATAATACCTCAGTCAACCAAGTTTCATCCTCCTTCAATTCAATTATATATAATTTCCTCACAAACCTTAGCTGCAGATAAGCATGAGTAGTAGCATGCATATGGCCGACAAACACCAGATCATGACGGAGCGACGCCACCTCCAAATATCTCCGAAGACGGCTGCTCTGGCATCTGCCGCCGGGCTGGCGATCGGCGGCCCACTGGTGGGGTTGATGGGGATCACATTCATTGCTACCACCACTCTTCTCCTCGTGACTTCGCCGCTTCTCATAATATTCAGCCCCGTACTGTTGGGGGCGGTGTGCGTGTTCGCGGCGGCGCTGATCGGATTCGCGGCGGCCGGAGCCATGGCCATAGTGGGGTTGTGGTCGGTGGCGTGGGTATTGCAGAGTGGTCAAGGTCAAGGAAGAACGGCGGCCGCAATGGGTGGTGATGAGTACAATCACTCGGTACCTTATGAAACCTACTAATCAACCTACAAACACCACTACCCCTTTACTCTAATGAATCGTAACTTTGTAATTGCATGTAGTGTGAGAGAACTAATAAAAGAAATAAAAATATTTCCTAAGTTTTTTTCAGAGTTTTCTGTGAGTAATACTAGCATGTTAAGTCATTTTGAGAATATATGCTTGTGTGGTGTGACGATGAGGGAGAGAGGTGTTTGGTCGAGCTTGTAAGCTTTTGTTAGTTTATAAGTTGTAACTTTTTAAAAATATTCGTTAAAATAAGTTTCTTAAAAATTCATAATATAAGCTCTAAAATAAACTTATAAACTCTTCAAAAGTATTGGCAAAATAAATTTTGCAAGAGCATGTATATAAGTACTAAAAGTAATTTTGATTTTTTAAAAGCTTATAATTAGGCTCTACATGCCAATAAACCCATCGATCCATCTCAATATGGTTTTTTTTTTTTTTTTTCAATAATAAATCATACCTTTCAACACAAAATTCAGTTATCATTTCTTATTTCCAGCGTATATGTTTTCCACTTTATTTTTTTAATGAGAACTTATATACTATTGACACATAACATAACATGTTATTAACCTTTTAAAACACTAAACGAGTTAATATGTGTTTACATCGAGAATGGAGCAGTTTCGTGGAAGTTCACGAAACAAACTTGCATAGCTCGATTAATAATGAAATCCAAGTTTATAGCTTTGGATAAAGCTGACGAAGAAGCCGAATGACTTCATAATTTTTTTGGACGAGATTCCTTGATGGGGAAAAGTCAGAAAACTGGTGCCTTCAATGATGATTTACTGTGATAGTCATAGCCCGATCAAATTAATATTAACGATTTTTATAACAGTAAATCTCAAGTGGTGTTATCTCAGTTGGGCTATGTGAAGTCAATAGATAACTTAGCGGATCTGTTAACCAAAGGGTTAAATCGAGATCAAATGTATAAATTGATTAAGGGAATGAGGTTAAAATCCACTACTTAAGGATGACTATAGTGGTAACCCAACCATGATGACGGGAGATCCTAAGAACTTGGTTCAACAGAAAAACTAAACTATATGAATCCGTGTTGTAACACTCAGTCTCTTCCCTTGGAAATCAAAAAGTGTTGAAATCATCAAGTGGTGAGGATAAGTCTTATGACGTTTTTTTTTTTGGGTTGGGCAAAATGAAAAATTCATTAAAAGAATGGCACAAGAAGCAACATACCAAAACAGAGATTACAAGCTGTCCCAGTGATTCAATAGCAGACCTTTAGCCTACTCAATGTAATTCAAGTTCGACTCATTGTCTCCCTTCACCAAGCACCAACTCCAGAATCTACCTATGCAAGTAAGAAGTGTTGGCCGCTTCGATGTACTACTTATTAAGACTCGTCTTCTGTGTTGTAATTTTCGATTCTATATTTCGTTTTTGAGTTGTACCAATTCACAACATAGCTGTATTATATCCCTTACATACACACACCAATTAAATCGGAAACTCATATTCTTAGCTTGCAACATTAAGCAATAACATGTGGAATTTAAGTGTAATTATTAGACCAATATATATGGGTTAGTCCCCTTCCCCAATCCCACGAGAAGAGTGAATTCAAATTAAGAATGCCAAGGATGTGGTTAAATATATGACTTTTTAATAAAATAACAATGACAATTGTATACATGTTAAAATATACTGCTTAGGCAAATAAAATTAATACGCAAGAGAAACTTAATTACTAAGAATTGTTAAATTCCTTATATACAATAACTAGTGTACTACCCATCGAACTTCGACGGATAATTTTTGTTTATTTATTTTTTAAATGTTAGAGTAATTTTGTCATTCCATTAAATAAATAGCAAAGCTTATAGGCATTTACCGGTAAAAGTACTTCGATTTAAATTCACATAAACCCAATATAAACATTTGGAATGGAATTTGCTTCAGACACATCCAACATCATGTCAACATTCGATGCATGCAAATTATCTAATTTAATTCAATTTTCATGTTTTGGCAGAAAACATGAATTTAAACAAAATACTCATTTGTAGAAACTAAACTAAATCAATAATACGAAAAGATAAGACAAACTCCAACCTTTAGGCTTTTCAATGCAAATTTTAGCTCCATCGTGCTTTGCACTTGTGTCAACATAATCCCGAACCACATGATCACTACTTGGATAATAGCTATTGTTATTGCATATGCAACTCGAATTGATACAGATATAGCGTATAAATCAGATCTGCTTCAATTGCGTGGTCCCCTAATTTAGTCATCTTCATTTTACGGCCAAATACAAGAAAATATATAATTATTATTAGAAATCTACATAACTAATCAAACCATCACTAAAAAGAATATTGTTTATGTGCATGTTTGTATATATAATCATAATGTGTTCCTTGGCGAATAAGGGTGTCTCCATTTATTAACCCAACTTCCTAACTTTCAACAATGTCACGTCATCATTTAGGCTCCATTCAACTTTCAATATTTTTTCTTTTTCAACAATAAACCTAACTTTCACTCATTTTGTAGGACCTACTATATCTATACCACTTATATATATATATATAAGTAGTAGATCATATGAAAACTTATCTTTATGTGAAAACTGCAACCCTTGCATTTTATGCATAAAATGATGCAATTTTGTGCAAAAATGTTGCATAATAAAATATATTATTTTAAATTATTTTATATTTTTTTATGCATATAATGCATCATCATGAGAATTTGCATAATAAATTATATTTTATGTATATAATGCATAATCATGAGAATACAATATTTTATGCATAAAATGCAATACTTTTGTGCATAAAATGCAACATTTTATAATGGGTTGCAGTTTTCACGTAATAATTAGTTTTCACCATAACGCATCCTTATATATATATATATATATATATAGGGGATAGATCAAGTGAAAACTAAATATATGGTGAAACCTATAAACTTTTTTAGACCATTGATTAATCTCTATCTATGGTTAGGATTAATGCAGTATCTTCAATATTTTATGTATATTTATGAATTTAAGTAGGGTAATTAAGTCATTTACATTATTCTGTAACTGCTATTTTCCTTGTTTCAAGGGATACGATACCACGTGATTACTTCTTTATTAATACTATCAGTTTTTAATTTCTATATTCACGTAATCACGCGAAGTAACATAAATGAGCACAAACTCTCTTATAATTTGTCTCCATTATACGTGTATATTGTAAAAAAAAATTCATCAATTTTGGTTTGAGTGGATGATAATAAACATCACATATTCGTAGAGTAAAAAAATGTATAATAATATACTATTAAATGCATAACAATATTATAAAAATGCATCACATAACATAAAACATATATTAAAATATTAGTTTTTTTTTAATAGTTTAGGTTTCCTCTTATAAATATGCATAACCCCTAGTTGGAAAAAAAAAAGGTGTAAAAGATTAAAAAAAAAAAATTATGATTCTAAAAAACTAAACCCTACACGGGTAATCTAAACCCTAAATCCTAATTGTATATCTGAACCCTTGCACCTAATTGAGAAAAAGAATTCTTAGTCGGAAATTTAATATCTAACCTGTAGTTAAAAAAAATATTATATTATTAATTTTAAACCCTAAACCATGAATTCTAAACCCTATTTGGGAAAACACTGTGAAAAGTAAACCCTTGTCGGGAATTCAAATAGTAGCCGAAAATACCAACCCTTAATAAAAAAATATTGCATTTAGTACCATTTGTTATGCATATTTCAATTTAGTTGTTGTATATATATTTTAGTATAAGTTATTGCATAATTATTTATTCAAAATATGCATAACCCAGTTAAAGAAAATAAAGTGTAGACGATAAAAACTTATACTAAAATATATATGCAAAAACTTAAATTGAAATATGCATAACAAATGACAATAAATGCAATAATTTTTTTTAATAGGAGTTTGGTTTTTCCGGCTACTGTTTAGATTTCTGAGAAAGGTTTACTTTTTTTTTTTTTTTTTTTTTTGGCTTAAACACCCCGGGAGGGTGAGGGGTTAGGCGGACCCCCAACCTGTATATATCAAAAAGAACGAAATCATACAGCGTCTGGTGGAAATAACACTAAAAATAAGTGTTATCCCCAGCATAAACCGAAGTATCGAACCTAATCGGAATTGGGTAAACAGTCGGCCCAATTCTCGGAGGAGAGCTAGAGAAACAGTATCTAGAACAAAACAATGATGATGGCCCAAGAGTGACCATATCAGAAAACCAAGAAGTGGGATAATCACGATGAAGAGAAACCAATAGTGACAAAGCATAATGCTAACTATATCGAAACCTGAAGTTCGGATAACCTAATTGGTCCATCCGAACAAGCGCCAAAAAATAGTGAGGCGCGCTGGTAGCATCATAGAGCTCCATGGAGTCGGTCTGGGAACCCCGACGCGCCATGAAATCTGCAGGACAATTCCCTTCCCTGTGAATGTGGGAAAAACGAACCTGAATCCCCTGCAGCCTGAGACGAATACGTGTCATGAGATGACGGATGTCTGCAGAGCCATGCTTACCAGAAGTAAGCAAGGTGACGATCGCTGCAGCATCCATTTCAATCCAGATATGGGAAGAGAAAGTGACGGCCAAATCCAGTCCGTGAAGAAGAGCACTGAGCTCCGCTTCAAAGCTGGACCTAGCCTCAACCGGAGAGCAGAAAGCGCCAAGCAGGGCACCATGATGGTCACGAACCAATCCACCACCCGCCGCACTCTCCGAAGCAGCATCAAACGAACCATCAGTGTTGAGCTTTACCCAAGGCGCCTCAGGTGGGATCCAACGAACGATCTTGGACCTGAGGGACCTGCTGACGGGCTCAGCTACAGGCATGAACGGAACCTGAGGATGGCAACCCTGCCAGTGAACTGGCAGGAGCTTCCTCGCAGTGACCAGTGTGTGCAGGTGATGTTTAACCTGCCAAATGATGTTAGAAGAACGAAAAGGAATGCCACAGTGCTTATGACTATTCCTTTCCGTCCAGATAAACCATGTGATGAGGCAAGGAATCAGAAAAGAAATGTGTGTGCAGGTGGCTCGTGGGAACGAGTGTCTCCACCGTCCTAATCTATGTGCAATATCAGGGCTCGTGTGTGCATGTGTTAGTGCAGGGAACCAGTTTGAAAAATGAGTCCATACAGCCCTAGCAGATTCACTCCAACAGAACACATGCATGATCGTTTCGATTTTAGGATAGGTGCAACACTGGCACCTCGAAGCAAGATGGATACGACGGGACTGAAGACCAACATCAATAGGTAACCGACCAAGAAGGAGACGCCACAGAAAGACAGAAATGGTAGGGGTAAGGCAAGGGTTCCAAATATCACCGAATAGATATACCTGAGGGCGCCTGTACCTGATGTGATATCATGCAGACGTCACAGTGAACTCACCGTGGCCGGTAAGGCTCCATCTCATGACATCCTCCCCCCCCCACAATACCGGCGTCCGGCTCAAAGCAATAACCTGATCATGAGAAAGCACAGAAGTAGCGCACAAAGCATGCAAACGATCCATATCCCAAGCATAATCACTCCATAAATCACACACAGGGGGATTTGGGGCGCCGGCTGGGCGATACTCGGCGAGGGTCCCTTCCTCAAACCAAGCATCATCCCAGAAAAACACCCTCCCCGAACCAAGTGACCAACGAATGAAATCATGTGCATGAATAGATGAATGCATGAGTCTTCGCCAAATCGGACTATGATGCACAGAGAAAGGAATTAAAGGATACGAGTATTTGCGCCACAAGTACTGAGCCCAGAGCGAATCACGAGCCTGAAACCGCCACCACAGCTTGTAACTGAAAGCAGTGACCATATCGGAAAGTCGACGAATACCGAGCCCTCCCTCGTTGAAAGGGAGACAAATTTGCTTCCAACTAATCCAGTGAATCTTCTTGGCATCACCAACAGAACCCCAGAAGAAACGGGCCATCATCTGCTCAATCTCATGCAACACACACTGAGGAACCTCTATTACTTGGAGGATGTGAAGGGGGAGAGTGGCAAGGGTGCTCTTGATTAGAGCAAGTCGTCCCCCAAAAGCAAGGTGTCTGTGAGACCAGCCATGAATACGGGCACTCACCTTCTGTCTCAGCTCAAGGAAGAGAGACGACTTTATCCAACCCTGATAAATGGGTACTCCCAGATAAATAAAAGGAAAAGTGCCTCTCTGGAAACCCCCAACCTCCTGGATACTCTGCTGCCACTCATCAGCATATTTATCATGGATGAAGAAGTTGCTCTTATCAAAATTAATCATTTGCCCAGATAGTATGCAGTAGCTATCCAGACACATCTTCAACTTCTCCATAGCTTCTCTCCTAGCCTGAGTGAAGATGATGATGTCATCAGCATATGCCAAGTGAGAGATAGAGAAAGCATTTCTCTTTGGCGATCTGTACATCATGTTTTTCTGGTCGACGATCAGTCTATCCAGAGATCGAGACAGATAGTCTGCAGCAAGGACAAAGAGGGAAGGGGAGATGGGGTCTCCCTGTCGAAGACCTCTTGAGGAAGAGAAGAAACCTGCCGGAGCGCCGTTCACCAACACAGAGAACCAGCAATTCTGCACACACCTCTGCATCATATCAATCTACTGATCCGGAAAGCCCATACTTCTCAGAACATTCATCAAAAACGGCCATTGGACTCGATCATATGCCTTCGCCATATCCAATTTCAAAGCAACATTCGGAGTCCCACGACCAGGTGCTCGCTTCAGATCATGGATAAGCTCTTGGGCAAGCAGCACGTTATCACTAATCAAGCGACCGCGAACGAAACCACTCTGATTTGGCGCCACTACAAGAGGGATGATCGGGGCCAGCCGAGAAGTTAAAATCTTTGTGATGATCTTGTTGGAAACATTACAAAGGCTGATTGGCCAGTAGTGCGCCCAAGTCAATGGAGTCGTCCTCTTGGGAATAAGAACGATGGTAGTGGCGGTGAAGCTTCGTGGCATAGGAGACCCCTGGAAGAATTCCACAACAGCCGCAACCACATCAGTGCAAACTGTCTCCCAACAATGCTGAAAGAAACGGGAAGTGAAACCATCCGGACCAGAGGTGCTATCTCCATTGATTCCAAACACCGCAGAACGAATCTCATCAGCATCTGGCAGAGAACAAAGACGTTGTCGATCAACTGAATCCGGTAAGGTCTGAAGTCCCTCCAAAGCATTATTCAAGGGGATCGGAATATCAGATGTAAGCAGTTTTTGAAAGAAATCTGCCGCAGACGAACGGATATCTGCTTCCTCTATCAATTCTTCATCTCCATCCTGAATAACATGAATCCTTGATTTGACCCTCTTCTGTTTCACCCATCCTTGGAAGAACTTGGTATTTCTTTCACCATCAACTACCCATCGAATTGCAGCCTTCTGTTTCCAGAAATCCTCCTCCATCCTGGTACGCAGAACATATACGGCAATGGATCGACTAAGCTCAGCTCTCAACTCTGGCGTCGGCCTAGCATCAAAATCTAACTGTGCTACTCTGACCGCCTCCTCAGCTTCTCTCAACTTATCATGAATATTACCAAAAACCTCTTTATTCCATCCTTTCAGGAATTTCTTCATTCTGTTCAACTTGAACTGTAGATTCAGCATCCTTGTAAAACTAGTCGGCGCTTCCCAAATCCGGGCAACCTCAGACGCAAAAGAATGATGTCTAACCCACATATTCTGAAATCTGAACGACGGTCTCGGAATCTGTGAAGAAAATTGGCATCTGACCAAAAGAGGGCCATGATCAGAGGTAAGCCTCGGAAGGTGGGTAACACGAGTCATGGCAAAAGCAGTCTCCCAATGCTCCCCAATCAGAATCCTATCCAATCTTTCTCTCAAACCAGCTCTCTCCCAAGTGAACATAGGTCCATCAAACCCAAGTTCAAGTAACTGACAATCCGAAATTGCATCAGCAAAGTCCATCATCTCAAGATGACGATCAGTATCACTCCCAGCTCTTTCCTCTTTGTTGAGGAAGATGTTGAAGTCACCTCCAACTAGCCAGGGTTTGTCATCCATCTCATAAGAAAACTCTCGAAGGGTATCCCACAAAAGGAACCTATCTGATCTAGTGTGCTTTGCATAAACCGAGGTCACAAACAAAGGGTGTCGAAAAACAGCAGCTGAAATGCGAACATGAACAAGCTGTTCCATGTCCTCCAAAACATCAACCTGAAAATCCCTATGGGCAAAGATCCAGATCTTGTTGTTAATGTTGGAGTGAACATGAACAAGACCAATCTTCCTCGCCAGAACTGAAGGGTCACGCTCATTCATTGGTTCCAAAATAGTAACGAATGAAAGGTGGTGCTCTCTACACAGATTAACAAGAGTGCCCACAGGTTTCTTATTAGCGATACCTTGGGCATTCCAAATCATGAAGTTTTCTGACATAAGGAAATATGTCAGAGAAACTCAGGAGTGGAAAGTCCACTCCGTACCGATTTACCCTCAGAATCATGGGAAGCATGACCCTCAGTGGGAAATTCCTCCATCTGTACACTGTCAGCATGCACATCCTGCACAGTCTCAAGCATAACATCATCTTCAGCTGCGTATCTGGTATAACTGTCTTACCCAATCATCTCTGTGTCTTCACCTTGTTTATCCTCAGCCTGAAGCACTACATAGGAGTTACTGATCACTGTCTGCTCATTCGTATTCTGTTTGTTACTGTTCCTCTTTTGATGAGAAACTTTAACCCATTCACCCTTATTCTCCTTGGAAAAAACCTGTCGAGCCTTCTGAAACTGAGTCTGATGCTGATCGACCTTGGAGCCTGAGGAGGAAGCTTGATTTGTGTAGACCGGAGAAGAAACCTTTTCATTCTACTTTGCCTGAGAAACTTGATTATCTTTGCTGAGATGACTCTGAGAGGTCTGATGATGCTTCTTACTAAGGTTCGGTCTCTTGTCACTGCTCTTTGGACGCTGATTATCATTCTGCTGAGATTCTTTTTCTTTATCAGAAGCATGCTGCACAATAGATTTTCCTTGTTCTGCCCTTTTAGCACGTGGTGGAACACACTTCTCCGGTCGAGCATTTCTGCCAAAAGCATAGCAAGACTCAAGTGTGTGCCCTACATGTTTGCAGTCATTGCAGTATCGAGGAATTTTGTCCCAAACAACCTTCTGTTTCACTTCAACACCAGCAATATCAATCATAATCTCCTCAACAGGATGCTTCGTAATATTTATCTCAACACAAACTCTGGCAAAAGAAAGTCTGCTTCGAGAAGCAGTGGCCCTGTCAACTTGAATGGGGGTCCCCAATGCAGAACAAATCATGTATAAAGCACTTTGATGAAAAAGATGAACAGGCAAACCAATCAAATTGCACCAAACAACAACAATGGGAGTTTCAAAAGAAGGGTTAAAAGTCGGGGTCCATTTAAACACACGCATGGGCATACTATCAATGTACCAAACAAGCATACCATTAGTACCATGCAACAGTTTAGCATAATCATCAGCTTCTGAAAGTTCAATTAATACATGCGTAGCATTTAAAAAATTCCATTTAAAGGTACCACGAAAACCAATATTACCGAGAGCCTTGCTGATGCTGTGGGAAGGGGGGATGGAGTGCGAGAACTTTCTAACCAAAGCGAAGCCCATGCGACCTGCAAGAGCATCAGTGTCAGTTTTAGAGAAATAAACAATAGGCTTACCCTCACGTTCTCCTCGGGATCCAAGTGGAACGAATTTGGCAGGATTGAAGGAAACCGGCATGTTTGGAGGTGCTGAATTTTTTATACGTGAAGCCATAGTTTCACGTTGCTGGTTTTCAGTGCTAGAAGGATTGATAGTAGCAGAAGACGAAGGAATATTTGCTTCTTCCACAGACGGAATATTCGCAGCAACTTTCACCTGTGTGTCATGCGTAGATATTTGTCTCCCATTAAGAGGGAGAAGAGGAAATTCCTGGGCAATCTCATCAGCGGTTGTACAGCTCGGAACACAGTTTTTATTATGCATGCTGGTGGTGGGCTTTACAGAATTGGCAAAAGAAAAATGGGTCTTTGAGAGGTGGGCTGAAAATTGGAATGAGGGAGCATTGGAATGTATTGTGTAACGAGAATTATGGTGTTGAGGATTTTTTATGATATTAAAAGATATGGGCGTAGTACTGGGAGGTGTTTTGTCGGCAATAATAGAGGCTGATTGTGGGTTGACTTGGGTTATTTGCAAATTGTGATTTGGGCTTTGAGTATGGGTTGGGCTGGAATTATAAATTAAAGGTTTAGATGTCCAGGAAGGAGGTTTGGAATTAATAATGGGAAAAAAATCCAGGCGGGAATTTTGAAGGGGTTGGCTCTCAAGTAGATCAAGATTATGGGCTTCCTCTACCAAGGAAAGGGGCGCAGTAGTAGTCACTTTTGAAGAGGATAATAACATACCCGATTCAAGAGGATTTGGTTGACTAGAGTCTTGCAAGGAAATAGGAAGGTTGCCACTTTCCATAATCGCAACAGAATTTGGAGCAGATTGCGCGAGTTCAGGGATTTCACCGATCATTTCCATACTACCGATTCTATCTATCGCAAGTTGCGGTTTTTCGGTAGAAAGATCTGCCGTGAATTCCTTCTTTCCAAAAACATTGTGAGCTTGAGCGGAGGAAGTGAATCTGGACGGAATATGAGTTGGGGAAGCCGGCGCCGATGATGAAGAAGGTTCCGGTAGAGAGGAGTTCAACCCATGCATTTTCCGACGCTCATTACGCAGCGCGAGACGAAGTTGTTCTTCGTCATAAACTCCATATTTATCCATCAAATCTCGGAGATCTTTCGGATTGCTATGTGAGGTGAAGGTGATCCATTCATCATCACGTATCTCACCTTCGTCAAAAAATACCTCATCATCTTCATCTTCTCCGTTTACAGCAGCAAGGAACAAGTCTGAGGGTTTTCCATGCAAGGAATGAACACAAGATAGAACTTCACATTTTTGCCTTTTTTCTGATTGAACCACTTCCGAGAGACTTTCTTTGGGGCAGTAAGGCACAACAGCAAGCGATTTCAGATTATCAATATCGAAATCGTGATGATTCTCCTCACAAGTCGAGTGTTCCATGGCGGCAAAAGGTCTCTTAATCAACGGATCAGCAACAACAGTCAATTGAAGAGAGTCGGGTGGCGGAGCTACCGGAGCATCGGTAGGCGAGGATTTGGCCAAAAGCCGGCGAGAATGCTGACGAACAAGTGGCTGAAGCAAAGTTACAGCCGGAGAGGGAGATGATAACGAAGGGGAATCCGTTGAAGATGCCTTCGTCGCAGAGGAAGGAGGCGGAGAATCCGCCATGGGAGAAGCAAGGATAGACCCAATGAGTCACCGGAGAAGGCCGGAAAGCAACCGGAGTAGACTTTAAGAGACACCAGAAATTAAATAAAACGAGAACAAAATTGAAGAAAAACAAAAGGACAGAAAGACTAGAAATCGAAACTAGATCACGCAAACAAGAAGATGAAATCGTATAGAGCTGTATGATTTTCGATCTTGTGTGTGCAAAAAGTGTGTTTTAGTGTGTGTGAGAGAACAGAGCATTTTTCTTTAAGAAAATTTTTTATAAATATATAATTGAATATTATGACAACTAGAATTAAGAAAAATCAGAAAGGTTTGCTTTTCACAGTCTAGGATTTAGGGTTTATGGTGTGAAATTAATAATATAATTTTAAAAATTTAGCTACGAGTTAGAGATTGAATTTCCGATTAGGAATTATTTTTCCCGATTAGGTTTAAAAGGGTTCAGATACAATTAATTAGGGTTTAGAGTTTAGATTTCCCATGTATGGTTTATTCTCAATTTTAATTATCAATTTTTTATTATCAATTTTTTATTTTCAATTTTAATTATCAATTTTTTATTTTTTATTTTAATTATCAATTTTTTATTTTTTATTTTAATTATCAATTTTTTATTTTAATTTTAATTATCAATTTTTTATTTACAATTTTAATTATCAATTTATGTATTTCTTATCCCAACTTATCTATGTTTGTACCAAATACACAATATATTTCTTATCCCAACTTATCATACTTTTTTTTATCTCAACTTATCACACATTTTCTTATCCGTCTTTTTCTCGGTATTGCTACCAAACGAGTCCTTAGTGTTTAAATTAGTAATAAAATTTAAAAAAATTCTACGAGTTAGATATTAAATTTCCGACTAGGAATTATTTTTCCTGATTAATTTTAATAGTTCAGATATACAGTTAGGGTTTATGGTTTAAATTACCCGTGTAGGGTTTAGTTTTCTACAATTAGGGTTTATTTTTTTCTTATCGTCTACGCTTTATTTTATCCAACTAGGGCTTATGCATATTTTGAACAAATAATTATGCAATAACTTATAGTAGTAAATTATGAAACAACTTAAACTGAAATATGCATAACAAATGACAATAAATGCAATATTTTTTTTACTAAGGGTTTATTTTTTCAGCTAGTATTTAGATTACATATAAACATGCATTAAATAAATCAATTTTATGCATTATATACATATAAAGCATGCATCATTACGTATAATGACTAATACGAGTTTTATGTATTAATATATACATATATGAACACCATGTATACTACATTTTTAAGAAACACATACAATATTGCAAAAAATGCATAATCATAACACCATATATGCAACATGGATTGCAAAAATAAAATAAAATGCATAACCAAAATATTGTATATGCAACACCGATCGAGATAAATGTATAACCAAATATCATATATGCAACACAGATCGCAAAAAAATACATAACGAGAACAACATATATGCATTGCCAATTGAAAAATAATGTATATTGTCAAGTTCCATAATTACCAAAAGAGGTAAAAGAGAGAACTCTCGAAATAATTATATCATTGAAGATTTTTAGAAAAATTATAAATTTATTAATGGCATATTGAGCTCCCAAATTTAGCGGATGTAATTTTAGTAGTAATATCTCTGCATATTGTCAAGTTCCATAATTACCCTTATTGATGTCAAGAATTGAATTAAAATTAATTATATCACTCATCTTTCCTTCACATGTACAGATCTTGGCGGTTTATTTTTCCTTAATCTATGGACTAGAAAAGTTTTTAATTTCTACATTAGAAATAGTTTCCACCTGAATCAATCCCTATATATATATATATATATATATATAAATATATATATATATATATATTTAATCATTTTATTTTACTAGATAATTCTTATATTGCCTATATGAATATTTTATGATAGGAATTAATTTTAATAATTAATCTAACTTAAAGAAAAAGTAATATAAATTCCTAAATTTTTTATACACCATTAAAATTAAAATTACTTTATTCAAAATAAAATTGCATTAATGAAATTGAGAAAAAATAAATATAAACGAACTTCAATTTTGTTCCATAAAAAAGAAAAAGACAAAACAAAAAAAATGAGATTAAGGGTAAATTTGTATTAATGAAATTGAGAAAATAAACAAAAAGAGTAAAATCAAATAAATAAAAAAGTGAAAATAAATATTAAAAAAAATAGATGAAGATGTCGGTAAAAACAATCATAAAATAAACAAAATCTCACGCAAAACAATTAAACAAAAAAATTTAAAACAAATTAATTTCACAAAAAACTACAATAAAAGAAAATAAATAGTACTAGCATGTAGCATTTCACGTGGAGACATTTCCACCAATTGGAATTCCTCAATGGGCCCCATAAATGATTCGAAACCAACTTTCATAAATGAAAGTGGAGGTTTCAACTTTCAAAAGTGAAAGCTAGTCCATTTTAGCTTGAAAGTTGACTCTCTAACTTTCAACAATACTGAAAGTTAACCAATAGAGGTACACTAAGGATTCTAACTAAAACAATATAATCATTAAACTCGTGTCATATAATTACTTATTATCATAGCAGTTATGCATATATAAATGACTAACAAATATTAAAATTATTGCCAATGGCCGCTAAATCTATATTCCCTAATACCAATCATATAGTACTGAACGAAATAATTCGAAAAAGGATTAAAATGGCCGATAAGAAAACAAAATACAATTGAGCTAAATAATTAAACTAAAAAAATATAGACCTTTGTTGAAGTTAATATTAAAAAAAAAAAAACCTGGCTTTTCAAGAGCTTTTCGTTTCATATAGAGGATGTCGTCGATAGTAAATGCCAAGTTTTTTCTTATACGTTCTCAGGCATTGACATGCTATTTGAAATGAGCAATGTTGTGAAATGGCGTCGTAGGTAATCACTTATTCCCCTAGAACTTGCTTCAATGATTCCTTCGACATACTCTTTGTCATCGTCTAACAAACTCAATGCGTAGCATGCTTTCTTATAACTAAATTTGAGTTCTTCCTTCACTAAACGGAAGTCATCATAACATGTTGCTCCTCTAACATGATTTAATAATATCCTAAGATAGTACATGTTTCCGGCAGATGGAGAAACATGGAAGATTCGTCCTATAGCAAATTCTTTATCTCTCTTTTTCCAAAACTTTCCTTGTGCATTCCAAAACTTCACACATTAAAATCGTCCCTCAACTTCACACGTTAATATGCTTATTAGTATATGTTTGTTTATTCTAATCCTAATATAATACGGAGATATATTATAATATGGTATATATTGATTATTCTAATCCTAATATAATATGGAGATATGTATAAATATGGAGATATATTATAATTATTAAAATTTAAAATATATATATATATATATATATTTAAATACTAATTTTTACGTGTGATGTTCATTTGTAAAAATAGTAATCTATTAATTTATTAAAACAAAATGAATCGGCAGTCATTTTTTCCCGTCAAATTCATCGGTTATTTTCTTGGTAAAATCACGTTCCACAATCTCATGATCTTTGTTGAAACCACCCCTCAATTTGTTTTTTCTTGAAACTGCCCCTTACCTATTAGCGCAGTAATTATGATGAGTGGATCGTGAGTACACCCCAATCCCCATTCTTTTGATAGGAGAATTCGCATCCATCGACAATTGCATTGCATAAATATATCCAAAATCGCAGATTGCCAATTTGCCACAAAGAAGACTGATGGAGACCTAGCAGATGTAATCGACGTTACCAACTTTTCGATGCAAAAGGTGCTAACCTATATTTCTATCTCAGTTTTTCTTTTTAGACTTTCATAATCGTCACCAATAGGTGCTATAGTCTTTATCTTCTACTACTGATTACCATGTATTCAGTGTTAGGCCGAGTAACGAAATCCCCTCTGTTTTTGTCAAGTATCATTGAACTTAGGGCACATATGGGAATAGATCAAGAAAAAACTGTGGAGCAATTAGATTTTATGTGGAATTTATGTTTAATGGGTTCTTTTTTTTTTCTTTTTCTTTTTTTTTTTGGGGATATTGTATAATAAAAAGAGATTAGAAGATCATTCTTATCTACAAATATTAGGGAAAGAGAAGTTGTTTTTTTTAACAATCATAAAGTTTTGATGCTCCGATTGATGACAAATTCTTAAAAATGTCTTCTTAAATTTGTTTTTGTTGGCATATCTCATTAGATTATTTTCTTTCTAAGTATGCCTCAGTTGATATAAGTTTCCCCGTACGTAATTCAATTTCAACGACCCAAAAAACCTCGAATTTCAAGAATCAAGATTAAATAATACTCTTACAAAATAATTGAATATATTGAGCGCCCATGCAAGTGCAACATCTTTAGTTTTGATGAGAACTAGGCAAGTCTCTTAAAGCATGTTGTATCAATGGCATGCCACTGGCTTATGTATTTTTTATTTTTTATTTTTATTTTTTATTTTTATTTTTTTATCTCCCCTTATTTTGTGTATTAAAATTTTTGCTTCTAAAGCCCATTATTGTACAGGTTGAAGTAGGATCCCACTTTCTATAACTTGAATTTTTTCTTTAAGCATGCAACTTCAATCATTATATTCTATCATAATCTATGGTTTTATATATGCAAATGATTGTCTTACTTGCATCCATTCTTTTTTATTATTATTTTTTGGTGTTGTCTAAAACAAAATATGAAGAGTGTGCATGATTTAAGTATCTCAAACATAACATGTGGAAATTGTATTTGTGTTATTGAGTACTCCGCATAACATAAATACTATTATTGCATCGTTTTTAAGGGCTACAATTGATTTCTCTTTTATGCGGATATTATGTCGATATAGATGTGGAAAGAAGCCAACTTTGGGCTAGCTTCACATTTAGGAGGCTTCTTATTAGCTACTCATCCGTATTAACTGACATCTTAATTCAAATTTAGTACTATTTATTATAATTAGAGTTGTTTACATGATTGTATAGCGGACGCCTTATGTCCAGATTATCGTGAAAATTAAGCGATTCGATCACAGAAGGAGGACAAAGAAAATATGATTCCTTCGAAGTTCAAGATTGCAGTTCTGGAGTTGATTCGATTGTCTGAGAAAGCAAGTTGAGATTTCTTATTCTGTCAACTTTAGTAGTATTTATTTATTTAATATTATATTGTTTATAGTAACTATATACTTTAGTTTAGTTTTTGTGAGGAAATCAACAATATTTTTCTTCAAACGAAATCGATGATCATACAACTATGATATTTGTTAGATGGTTCCACATTTTTCCATCGGCACAATCTTTAAAATGTAACAATCTTTTATCTCATTTCATTATATCTTCCTGTCATTTTTTGGTAAACATTTTCATGTCATTTAAAACTACTATATATTAGTGCTCTATGTATTCCCAATAAGACAATCATTTTTGTGTTTTCGTGTTTGATTTATTATACTTCATATTTGAATTGTGTTGTCGTAAATGTTAGATTCGTAATTTTTTTTATATATAATATTTATATTTGTTTGCTTTTGATTTTTGTATGTTTAATGGTCACCGTGCATCGCACGGGTGAGTGTGCTAGTTTATTTTTAAAAATAAAAAAATAATAGAGAATAAAATATAGAATGTAATATATATACAAGATATGTATAAGTACGAAGATATATTATAATATGATATATAATACTATATATTGATTAATAAGCAAAATTATGAGAATTTAGGAAAAAAAATAATGAAAAAATACGCAATATGTCACGTAAGATGAGGATCCGTAATCGTATAATATATATATATATATATATATATATATATATATATATATATATATATATATATATTTCATCTCGTAGGTTTAGAGAATTTATTAAGTACTCGTTTGGTTCAGTGGTAGAAATGAGTCACTTGTAAGGAGAATTTTATTTCTCCTTGTTACCCCTCCTTCTTGAGGGGTGACAATTTAGTAGATTGAGTTACCCCGAATAAGGGAAATGAATAACCTATTACTCAAACCAAACAAAAATTAATAGAATCAATTAATTGTTTCCCTTTCCGTACTAAAAAAAATTGAATCAACCATGAGCTAAATGAATAAGATAAAAGTCTAAATTAATACTCCAAGGTAAGCTTAATTTAGGATATATTATTAATAATATATATGGATATCTTAAAGTACATTATTGTCCTTTAAGTTGTAATATATGAAAAATATATTATATGCCATAAATAGATATAGATAATACGGCAGTTAATATTTTCTTTTGGGTATTTATGATTTTTATATCTTGAACTTTAAACATTTTTTTTTTGTTTATGATTTGAACTTTAATTTTTTTTTATTTTTTTTTAAATTATAAACATTGGCATGCATATCGGGTCAGTGTAAGAATTAAGAAAGTTGCTCAACATTTATTTTACGACAACAGCAAGCTAATACACATTTTTTTACACTGATTCCTAGATACAAACACAAAACAAATGAAATTTCAAATAATCAATCGAAAAATGTTGAAATTTGACCCTTCTTCACTATCTATCATAATAATTGGATGATTAAGATTTCACCTTGATTATTAGTATTTATTTAGTCTGGTAAGTTGTAACCTGGAAACTGAAATGCTAATAAAATAATGTAAAGTGGTAGTTAATTTTAATTTTAGTGCACTTGAAACCCATCATAAAAAACAAAGACTAATAAAAGAAAAATTAAAGAGCACTAAAATATATGAAAAGAAGAAGCTACGCCCGAATCGAGCGGCAGTTTGAATTTTTCTACTAACAAACTTTCCGATGATGATGGTAGCTACCACGGATCATCACATTCACGCCACCGACAACGAAGACGAAGAGCCAATCCCCTTATTGCAATTAGGCTTGCCGCCATCTGTCGACGACGGCTTGTTCCAATCGGTCAACTCCTCCGCCAAAAGAACCGGTTTGATTTGATTTCCCATCTCTCTCTTCTTCACCGCAATGCCAATGCTCCTCTTTCTTCCGATTTTTCGTTTCCAACTTTATCTGTTGGGATTGTGAAGGGAATACATGGACCGCGGCGGCGCATATCATTACCGGAATCATAGGCTCCGGGGTTCTGTCCCTAGCATGGAGCATGGCGCAGTTGGGGTGGATTTGGGGCCCTCTTTTGATGCTGCTCTTCGCCGCCGTTACGCTATTCTCCACCTTCCTCATCTGCAACTGCTACAGATCTCCCGATCCCGACTATGGCCCTTTGAGGAATCGATCTTATATCGCTGCTGTTCAATCTAATTTAGGTATTTCTCGTTTTCTCTGTTTTTTTTTTTTTTTTTTTTTTTTTTTTTAATATCTGAGTTTTATGATCTTTGACTGACTGATTTGTTTGAAAATGGGAGATTATAAGGATTTCAGAAGAGAGAATTGAGGGAAAATGATGGGTGTGATTTCGAATTTGTTATCTTTGTTGCTTATCCCAGTGGTGTCGAATCAGGAGTCACATTATCACATTGTTTGGTTGGAGATTTCGAATTTAGGCAGAGTTCTTCGACTTTGGTTGATTAAACTTTTCTACTCATTGAATCGTATGTAATGACAGTATTTGCATTGCAGGAAAGACAAATGCTTGGATATGTGGACTGCTTATACAGATGAATCTCTACGGAACAGGAGTTGCATACACTATCACAACTGCTATCTGTCTGAGGTTCTGTTCTTTCTGTGACCGGATAAATGCATTGCCTTTATTATTGTCATCATCTTCGACTGAATCACCACATACTTGCAATATGTTTTACGTGTTTCTTTGCATCCTCGGTTGAAAATTTGAGATCCTAAAGGCTATTAGATAAATATATAACCCAAACTGAGCTAGAATGTTGGATATGTAGAAGTTCAAGTTCCTACCTAACACAGTTATCTATTCAACCAACTATAGAGGCCTGGATAATGTATTTCAAAAATTCTGAACCTCCCCGTTTATGATACACAGAGCAATACAGAGATCAAACTGTGACAAGGAGAATGGACATGATGCGCCTTGTGATACAGGAAATGCAAGGTACATGCTGTTATTTGGAGTAGTTCAAATCTTCATGTCGCAGATTCCTGATTTTCATAGTATGGAGTGGGTTTCTATAGCTGCTGCAATCATGTCTTTTACCTATTCCTCAATCGGATTGGGGCTCGGAGCAGCCAAAGTCATAGGTGGGTAGTTCTTGATATGTTGAGTGTCTTTTCCCATTGTAGCAATCGATGCAATCCACCACAAACTTCTGATACCAAAATCGGAGTACATTATCATGCTTGTTCGTTAAATATTTGCCAGGAAATAAGGCGATCCAGGGTAGTATGGTTGGAGTTGCGACTTCCACTGCAATGCAGAAAGTTTGGCGAGTTTCTCAAGCAGTCGGTGATGTTGCCTTTGCCTACCCATACACCATGATCGTTCTTGAAATACAGGTACCTTTCTTTTTCCATGCCTGTACCAGTTAAGTAACAAAGTTTATCGATTCATAAAAGTGACTGAGAAACTTGTGAAAAATGTGAAGGACACTCTGAAATCCCCTCCATCAGAGAGAAAGACCATGAAGAAGGCGTCGGTAATTTCAATATGCATCACAACATTCTTTTATCTCAGTTGTGGAGGACTCGGCTATGCAGCGTTTGGAGATGAGACACCTGGCGATCTCTTGACGGGGTTTGGGGACTACGGGCCCCACTGGCTCATCGACTTCGCCAATGCTTGCGTCGTTCTTCACTTAATCGGAGGATATCAAGTCTATTCTCAACCGTTATTTGCAATGGTGGATAAATGGATGGAGGATCGGTTTCCAGTAAGCTCATTTCTCAGCAAAAACTATAGTTTAAAGCTACCATTGTTTCCCTCTTTGAGTCTGAATCTGCATAGGCTGATTTACCGAACTGCGTACGTTGCATCGACTACGGGAGTAGCCATGATCTTTCCTTACTTCAATCAGGTGTTGGGAGTGCTAGGAACCATTAATTTTTGGCCCTTGTCCATATATTTTCCAGTGGAAATGTGGCTAAGGCAGAATAAGATCAGTCCTTGGTCCAATGTGTGGACTGTTTTGAGGAGTTTTAGTGTACTTTGCTTTTTGGTAAATATGTATATTTTTGCTGGATCCATTCAGGGAATCTTGGCTGCTCGTTTCAGCTAACATCTCTTGATCCATCATAAGAGGATTTGGCATAAAATTTTAAAAAGAAACATTTATTTATAAAAAAGAGAAAAGAAAAGAAAAGATTTCGGCACGAGTTTTAATAGAAGAGTTGAATGTGTTGCGAGTAGAATAGATGTTCCAGTCATTACATAGGGGGTGTTGTGAGTGGAATAAAAGTTTGTGGGTGAAGCAATTAATGGCAAAATAGTACTTTCATCTGTCACACTTAAATTTTCTCTAAGAGAAACGACATAGATACTAATCCTTACTATATTGGGTAATGAGAGAATTATATGAGATGTCTTAATAAATAAATAAAAAGAGACAATTATAGTGGACGGAGGGAGTATATATAAGAAATATAAACGGTAATATTTATGATTGGTATTACTAAATATAGAATTGTGTCTTTTTGTGGACAGACCGATAAAGAAATATATGTGCATTTTATTTTTTTTGGCAGACAAAGAGAGTATTTTGATTAGTTTTTGGAAGTTTCTAATAATATATAGAATAAGAGCTCGTTTTGAATAATCTTCGACTGCTTTGATTTATTAAAGTTTTTCAATGTTCCATTCTCTTAATACAATTTTTTTTAGTTGAATACACACATTTATATCCAATACTAGATTTTAATAGTTAAAAATATAAGAGTATAAAAGAAGTGATCAAGATAAATTCAATAATATAAAATTAAATTTTGCAAGCGACTTCATATATCGTAATTCGGAAAACTGAGGTGAATTTTTGTTATGTACGTACTATATAATTTGTAATCTTTTACTAGTAAAAATGCATTCAGATGACCAAAACTATCCACATAGACGTGAATTGGTTAGATACATCAGAAGAGATTCTTACCAATTTTCGTCCAGCTCAGCACAAGATTCTTGCTACTAAATTCTTTAAATCAATGAAATTTCCAAAAAATAAAATGAGTACAAAAGTAACGAAGAATGTTGAGAAAAACTACTACTCCCTCCGTCATACTTATAAAGGAATAAGATCTATTTTAGTATGTCCCATTAATAAAGGGATAGTACCTAAAATAAAATATTTAGCCTAATAAAAATAATAATAATTTAGCAAAAAAATGATATAAAAAATTAAATTAATAAATTTAGATAATAGATAATCAAATAATAATATCCAAAAAATTTAGAAAAAAAACAACTAAATTTAGATCACTAAATAATGAGTAATCACATCCATCTAATGTCTTGTTGGCCATTAAAAAAATTAGGCATTATTGAAATACCCATTTGACTTTGTCAACAAAAATATCCAAAATAAACATAAATTATACCCAATTTTGACTTTTGGACAAAAACCCTTTTGAAAACAGCTAACAACTTTTTCCTTTAGTCTTTATCATAACTTGAAATCTTTCTCCCCATTTCCCTCTCGTTTTTTCATTTTTCAATAAAGTTTAACATTTTTTTTCCATAAAAATAGACCTTGGAACTCTAATTAATATTTTTATTTACTGAATTTAATATCTGGAAAGAAAAATAATAAATCGTTCTAATAGTTCCAACAAAAATACTGAATTGTTCCAATTATTCCAACAAAAAGTTGGAACAATTGGAACAATTTAGCTAAATTGTTCCAATTGTTCCAACCCAAACAATTATAAGAGCACCAAAAAAACACTGAACGAGAAAAGAATCCCCACAGATTGGTAAAAAATTGCATGTAAGGGCATCAAGGAAACGAAGAAGCTAGAAAAATGAATGGGAAAAGAAAATAAGAAAGCTGAATCATCGAATTTAAAAGAAATTTCTTCCTCTTGGATCATCAACAAATGAACAACAATGCAAGCACAATACTAAAAATTTCTTCCTCTTGGAGTAATATACTATGTTCGTTCAATTGAAATACTCCATCATAGAAAGAAGCCCATTCGCGCAGTGCAAGCATCAAAATCGGCTACCACCCATATATGTTTGTTACGACCTACAAACACCCTCCTCCGCCGCATTCACTCTTTCCCCACCCCCGCCCCTTGCACTTCCGACGCGAAGAAGCTCCACTCCAGATCCAAGCTTGGCTTCCTCTACCTCCGATCCGAATACCTTAGATTCAGACGAGAAACCCCAGATCTAGAAACCCCAATCATCGAGATCTGTGAAAGAGCAAAAATCAAACCCAAAAATCCCAAACAGCACCCAGCTCCGGATTTGGTATGGAGAGAAGGTGGGGAGGAATAGAGAGGGAGAGAGACAGTAGGATTAGCCGGCGGCGGTGGTGGGATGACGGCGGCAGTGGAAGTCTCCGGCCTCTGCAGCTGCGTCGTAGCTCCAGTGGAATTCTGAATTTTGAGGGTTGAGGCTTTGTTTTTGGGCTTGATAGCTTCGACGCTAAGCTGGGGAGGGAGAGAGATGGAGAGAAATGTGTATGAGGAAGTTTTGATAGGAGAGAGAATGCAGATCTGTGATTTGAAAAGATGAAGATGGGGAGGGGACATACGGGGTCTTTCATTAAAAAAATAAGGTATTTTAGTCCGAAAAACTAAAAAAATGGGTATAATTTTTACTTTTTATCTTATGGCTATAATTTTTGTTGGCTAAGTCAAATTGGCTATTTCATACCATTTTCACAAAAATATATCCCTATATAAGTGGGACGGAAGGATACTAAATTACATATTAAAAGTGTTGTGTACACCGATTGGGCTTTTATTATTATTATATTATTATTATAAAAGAAACATCATCATCATATACTTATATCATATCAACGGGCAAAAGAGGTACAGCTCAAGAGACCTCACGATGGGTCATAATACAGATAGTTAAGTTAGCCTAATAAAGAAAATATAACTCTACAAAAGATATGCTGAGTATCTTCTGTTGTTGGTTTTCGCCATTGAATTTCATCTTTAGAAGAATAAGAAGATTCTTATTCTTTACAATATTTTATTAAGATTCATAGTATATTCTTAATTTCATTTCAACAATGAAAAAATTACTTAATGATTCTGCAACTGCAATGGAATTCGGCGATGAAGATGATCGCAGTTCCAATTTGTTATCGCACTCTTCTTCATCTTCTTCTCCGTCTCCAACTAAGGAAGATAATAAAACAGGCAAGTTTCACTTTTAATTACTCTTAGGCAAATTAGATTTGTAATTGAGTTTTAATTAGTAAGTATGATCATGATATGGGTTGAAGAATAAGAGAAAAAGGTGTTTTTGATTAGGGACGATTTTGACGGCGCTGTCGCACATAATAACGGCGGTGATCGGCTCCGGCGTGCTGTCGCTTTCATGGAGTATTTCGCAGCTTGGGTGGATTGGTGGTCCATTAACAATGGCGGCCTTTGCTTCCCTCACTCTTACTTCTGCTTTCCTTCTCTGCGATTGCTACAAATCTCCTCATTCTAATAGGAATAATGGGTCCTACTTGGAAGCTGTTGGGAGCATCCTAGGTTTTTTTTTTTTTTTTTTTTCCAATATCAACTTTGAAATTAAGAGTGGATGATTTTTCATTATTAGATTGTGTTAATTTGTTGGCAGGGAAGAAGAGTGCATTGGTGTGTGGAATTATTGTACACATTAATTTCATTAAAGTAGGAGTTGTCTACACAATAACTGCCTCCCTCAGCATCAGGTATTTCTTCTCTTCCATAACAAAAATACGAGAAATTATATCGCGTTAATCTGCCAAAATAGTCTTTTTCTCAATAAGCAAAAGCTAAATAATAGCCTCGCATAAAGTAAAAGCTATTAGTATAATTTTAGCTCCTCAACTAAAAGTATAATTTAGCCGGATAAACTCCGAGTCGTGGTTGTGATGCATGACTTGTCACAACCATATGTCACGGTCGTGTTGTGATCATGTGCACCGTCACAACCTTACATGGTCGTGGTCGTGTTCATCCAGTTAAAATTACACATTTTATTTAGGAGGAGCTATTATTAACTTTTGTTTATTGAAATATTTTAGGGACTGTCTCAATTATATACATAGGGATTGCCTCAATTATAGTACTTTGCTATCTTATATACCTTTTCTTTCTTTCTTTCTTTTTTTTAAACTTTTCTTTTCTTTTTTCTTTTTTTTTTTTTTAATTTTTATTTCCAAGTTTTTTTTATGTTTGGTGCAGAAGGTAAATGATGAAGATTAACTCTTGTAGGTTTATAGCCTCTTATTCCTAGACTTTGGCTGAAGATGCAATTATGCACAATGAATTAGTTAATACCATGTGAATCCATAACATGTTCCTAATTCCTATGTTTTTGCATATGAAACCTACTTCAGCATGTGTTGAAGCAACAACATTAGTTGCTGTCATTTCTCCTTGAATTGTGCAGAGCAATTCAAATGTCAAACTGTTACCATAATGAAGGGCATGAAGCTGCTTGTGAATATGGAACTACTTATTACATGATCATCTTTGGGATTATGCAAGTTATAGTTTCTCAAATACCCGATTTCCGAAACACCAAGTGGCTCTCCGCGCTTGCTGCAACCATGTCGTTTGCTTATTCTATCATTGGATCAGCATTAGGCATGGCCAGAGTAATAGGTGCGTGAATCGGAACAAAGTAACCGAAACCGGATAAACCACTTGTTCTAAATTTCTGACTTTCGTTCCATCCTCGGCTTACAGAAAACGGAGAAATAAAAGGGGGAATCGGAGGAGTCCCTGCTTCGAGTGCTGCTGATAAAGCATGGTCTATTGCTCAAGCACTCGGAGACATTGGCTTTGCTTTCCCTTTTTCTGTTGTCTTTTTAGAGATAATGGTGAGGGAATTAATTCATTTTGCACCATGACATTGGCTTTGCTTTCCCAATTCTTGATCAGAGCTATGAATTCTAAGTTTCACTGTGTTTGTAGAACACTTTGAAGTCTAGTCCTCCTGAAAAGGTCACGATGAAGAAGGCGTCCACGATCGCAGTCTGCATCACAACTTTCTTCTACTTATCCTGTGGAGGACTCGGTTATGCAGCTTTTGGGAACTCGACTCCCGGGAATCTATTGACTGGATTCGGATTCTATGAGCCATTTTGGCTCATCGACTTTGCTAATGCATGTGTTGTTGTTCACCTTATAGGAGGGTATCAGGTGCTGTTCTCTTACATTCTCATCACTCTCTCTCATCTTACATGCTGCTGCTCATAGGCAGTGATATATATGGCCGTTGTCAGGTGTTCACCCAACCTCTTTACGCGAGTTTCGAAGGATGGCTCGTAGGTATATTCACGAGTGGCGAAGGAAAAGAGGTACCGTCTCTTTTGAGGCTGTGTTTTCGAACCGTTTACGTGGGATTCACCACAGGTGTTGCGATTGCATTTCCGTATTTTAACCAAGTCGTGGGAGTAGCTGGATCGGTTGTGTTTTGGCCTGTGGTTGTGTACTTTCCAGTGGAGATGTACTTGGTGCAGAAAAATATTGGATCCCGGACGATCAAGTCCATCGTTCTTCGACTCTACTGCTCACTCATCTTCTTCGTGATGGCGTTCGCCTTTCTCGGATCAGTACAAGGCCTCATAGCTGCAAAGCTTTCTCTGTGAGGTCGAAACCAGTTCACAACTGGAATAGTGAATTGTCTTTCATTTAATTTGCCGATATGAACACATTGACAAAGCCATTTCAAACCCTCTGTGCATATTGATTTTATCTCTCATGAATAACAAGTTTTAAACTAGAAGAAAAATATGCAGAAAAGGAGTCAGAAAGAAAATCCAAAAAGTAAAATAATGTAATGTATATATCTATGAAATAGTGGCTATATAATAAAATTGATGATTTATAATTAATACAAATAACATCTAGAGTCTTTCTTTATTGCTGTTGGAAAGTTTACATCAAGCAAAATATGAAGAAGAAGAAGATGTATCAGCCAAGACCTGCAAGATTCACAATAAAATAGTCAATTATAACCCATTTTTTTATACAACTAGTATGTAACATACAAAGGGATAACTGAGTTATAATAGGTGTATACCTCTAGTTGATCTTCAGTAAATGAATCTTTATGTACATTCCAGGTGTCTGCATGGGTGCGACGGAATTCAGCAACCGCTTTCGTGACAGTCGATTTCAATGGTGATGGCTCCGACACAAAACGAGCCAGAAGAGTAACATGATCCGGCAACCAACTGGGAAACATTTAAGTGTCATACACGAGTAAAACTTACACACCACAAGAGAGATCTATTTCCTAGTATAATCAAAATCTTTGGAAAATTGCCAATTTATTTTTCAGAAGATAGTAAACACAGTTTTCCAATAAGCTAGGAAAATATGTTATCATGCCTGAGTTAATCATTCCAAAGGAGCATGTAAGAACCTCCTTCGACTACCAGATCCTTCTAGTTATATGCATTTACAAGGTTAAATCTAAGTTCCTTATGTTATTGTGTCGACTAAAAAGGAGAAACCAAAAAATCTTAATCCAGTGGCTGTTGTTGTCCATTTACATAGCAGCCACAACTATTCAAATTCGGTATAAGCTTGTTCCAAATGTAAAATCTTAAGCAAGATTTAACAGTTCAGAATTCGAATTCACCTTGGCATATCGTAAGGAACTGACAGTACGCATGCTGCCAAAGCAAGTATTGAACCGTGTACAGATGCAATGGGCAATGCAGAAACCGTGCTCCTGAAATAACCAAATATCATGTTACGCCAAAATAAGTTTATAGACATATTATGTTGATAGAGCCCGATTGTTTCAACAACATTATTTCCAATAATCACTATATGCCTATTAGGAGAGGACTGTCCCCATACAATTGATCTATTTTTACTTTTTAAAAATAATCAGAGTCGATTATCTGAAACAAACATTATGGGTGAAATTCTCAACCCCGAGAATCAATCTGATATTAAATCTAGCACATGGCTAAAGGAATCTTTAGATAGGGGAGGGCTGCAGAAGGAGTACCATGGCAAAAGGGAAGGGGGAGCAGAAACAGAGATGACATGATTAATTGTTCTATAGATCTTCTTTGAATAAAAAAAATGCTCTGTAGGGCACCATAATTAATACTCCCTCCACCTCAAGAATTTAGACTTGCTTTCCTTATTTAGTTGTCCCAACAAATTACTCTCGTACCTAAAATGGAAACTACAGTACGAACAACACAAAACACCCTCAACATAGTCATAAATTACATATTGTGACATTTGGGCACACAAAAACTAACTACACTTGCCCACAATTTTTCCTTCCTACTCCTAATTTGACAAAAAATACCCTTGAGAAAAGCTTTTTTCTATTTCAATTTTATTATAAACACTCATTTCTTAAAATTTGCGTTAGACCATTTCAGACTGGCAGATCCGGGCCACAGGAGGTAAAGGGGTAAGATGTTTAATTTCATCTTTACCCCTACATTTTTTTTTAAAAAAATTTGGTGGGGCAAGACCTATAATTGTATATATATTATGTTTGCAAATTTATACATAATTAGGGGCTAATTCTAGAATTGACACCACATATACATGTGGCTCCACCATTGACTTGAGATTATTTTTCTAGGATGGAGGGAACAAATTAATGACTAGAAGGTTTTAAGAGTTCAGATGCAGAAAACTGCTTACCGCATTTTGACCCTTTCAGTTAGCAATATCATATGAATTTAAAATCTAAATTATTAATTTTGAAAATAAACAAAAAAAATTGCTCAAGTTGACAACCAGCTGTTGTGCTTATGAATCCATAACAAAGCAATCAGAATGGATTCAGCCTGCCTATTGGCTATTGCAGGATATGACAACATGATTATTATAACGAAATTTCATTAGGTGTTACTGAGCAGCAGTTGTTGGACATGGCTTATTGCAAAGAGAAAAAAATTTACTGAGGAGAAGAGAAGATACATCAAAACTTCAAGCAATAAACTACCTGTGCTTCCTTTTCTTCAGTACAGCACTAGCTTGCTCATAAGCTCTCCGGCGAAAATCTTCAACTAAATCTGCATCACCACCCTTCATCAATCCTGCTAAAACAGCAGCAGCGTGCTCTCTTACCTGAATAAGGGAATTGTGATGAATTAGTTCTTTCAGAAACCAAGATGGCATGAATAATTAGTAAAGTACATCCTTGGGCAGCTGAAAGACACAGTGCTGGTACAGATAGCTCTATTTGCAAGAGTGGAGAGGGGAAAACTGCTTGCCTCTAGTTGACTGTCTGTGAGGAGCTTCTCAACAGCTTGCCAGATTTGTTGTTTATCAATGTTTGAGAGAATAAAAGCATGCCTGCAGGAAGACATATAAGAAATTTTGGGCGCGTGGGAACCATTATCAGAAAGGCGATCATGTGAAATTATAATGCCAAACGTCCTAGGGAATTCAAGCAATGGTCGCTGATGATGGGAACAAAAAACAAATGCAGTACTACATAATGAAAAGCATTAGAAATACATCTGACCAAAGATCAACGAGCATACCTGTACATAAAACTTCTCAAGAAGGTTAAAGTTGCTGATCTAGTTCTCCAATTTGGATCATTAGCTAAAGAAACAATAATAGGCACAGCTCTCCGTAAATGAGGCTCCCCAGACACCCGCCATTTTAGCAATTCGAAAGCTGCTTTAGCCAGATTCGACAGATCTTTGTTTGAGGTTTCCTTCAAAAAAAGCAATTGACACATAAGGTTATACGTAAGAGGCAAAGATGTGTGAACTGTGAAGAGCATGATAAAATTATTTTAGCCACATCTTCTAGGCTATATAATGAAGTCTAGCCTAAAAGAAACTACAATCTTTTCTAGCTGCTTCTTTTATCTACAAAAATTTGAGTTCCAACCTTAATCCAATAGTACTACGACATGCCAAGGCCATGTATTTATCTCATGAAAAGCGGTGTTGCAATAATTGATATGTGAACATGACTACCATGAATAGCAATGCATTTTGTTTCAAACAACTCACGGTCAGGGTATCAAAATGGAGCCAGAAAGAACTGTTGAAGCATGAAACTGCAAACAATTACCTGTAAAGATATCACTGGGTACAAAAGTTCCACAATAACATCCAACAAAGCTGAAGACCTTCCAGACTTCAAAGATGATATTATAAAATGAAACAACTGCACACAGAGAAAGATGGAATCAACTGCTTACATAATGCACATGAGAAAATGGAAGGATGTACTGAAGCCAAGAATCAGATAAGTGTGTAGACAAAAAGATACCGTTTCCATCCATCTGACGTCATCTTTAGAATGATCACTTGACATCCCATTTTCTAATATTTTCTCTGTTGAAATCTCTAAGCTTTCTGATGCACTAAGACTTTGTATCTTAGTGACCAATTCAGAAGCCCGTTTCACCAGATATTGATCCCAGCTTCCTGCAGCGCTTGTATCTGATGTGCTGGCTCCCACTTCTTGCATATAATCATTGCCACAGCTCGCACAAAGTCGCAAGTTTGAGCACAATACAGAAAGCGTAACACCAATTGCTTCTCTCACCTGTTCAATGAAATCATTAACATAATCGATTGCACCTGGGAACCTGTCTTGAAGTGGTAACTACATTACGAAGTGTGAAATGACAGGAAACATTCTCATACAGTACAAATCAATAAACTGCTACCAAATAATGCATTTATCCCAGAAGAAATGAAAGTACAAGCAACCCAATGTGCTTAGAAAAATACTAAGGTAGCCAGTTTATGGCAGATGTGCTCCAACAAGAAACAATCCACTAAAATTTCAAACTTCTCTGATTTTTAGCTGCCAAGGATATCAACAGTTTCATACATGTCATTATTTAAGTAAGAAAATATTGCAGAGCTTGATAAATGTCATTCACAAGGAGAGAGCCATGGAGCTCCTGATCAGAACCCTCAGCAATTAGCTCGAGAACAAAAGACATGATTGGAAATTGAAAGAAAGATATTGCCATAAAACATACTTCTTCTTTAGAGCATGGTGATGGATATTAACTAATTTACCTGTGCAGAAGAGTGACTCATGTTGCCTAGTAATTCTTTCAGAAGATTAAGATGGAACATAAATTCTGTTTCAGGCATTTTTGGAGGAGATACTTCTATGAGGGCAGCTGAAAGAAAAGTATAGCGCTTGGCAACTACAGAAGTAGTCACTGTTTCTGGTAAAGGTTTCATCAGGCAATCAATTATTTTCTCTCTCAGAAGAGGAGCCTTAGTTCCAGATTTTCCTTTCCCAGTGACAGCGTAGCGTATACTTGCAGCCCATTCTGGAATTGATTCCACTGAGGATGCGTGAATAATATTCTGCAACTGGACAACCATCCAGCTATCCCAAGCTTCTGAAACCCCATGAACATCAGAATGCAGTACTCCAGCTAATGCTTCAGCAGCAACACATTGCTTTGACCTCTCCTTAGCATCCACAAACTCCTCTAGTGCATTCCTCAGAGCCAGTAAAACAGGCATACCACATTCTTGAATCAGCCTTTTGAAGATCCGAGCAAAGTTTGAGTAAAAGGTATCACTTCCAAATAAAGATATCCAACTTGGAGTACGAGGCCAAGAAGCAGAAAACTCAAAGTAGAAACGAGTTATTGATTTATCTGCAAATGTCTGTAGTGAAGAATTTCCATGTCCTCTGGAAGATGCAGTATCAACATCACTAATGATATGAACATTAGACAGACTATCCAAAGTTTCCTTGAAAAAGCCCTCTTCCTGAAAAATGCTAGTTAAAGCTCCTTCAAGAGTTGACTTGGGTGCTTCATATCCATCATCATGGGCATTGTTAGATGCTGACAACTTGTAAGGGGACTCTTTCAGAAGCGTGTTTAGGGCGGAGATTGCTAGAATTCTAGTCTGTGGAAGTTGACTCTTCAGATTCTTCAAAAAGTGACCTGAAATTCACAAAATTTTAACCGAGAAAAAATGTGCAAGTTACTCAAGTAAATTGGCATTTGCATAACTGACAGTGTTATTGTTGTATATATTAGGAACATATTGTACAGGCTATTTCCTTCCTAGATTAGATTAGTTTTATCCTGTATATATACATGTATAATTCATTTAATCGAATACCAGTAAGTTACTCCCAACTATGTTTTAACATTACTTTTTTAACAGACACAAACTCTTATGGTATTATTATACTCCTCCATCTCGCCTGAGTTAATTAGTTATAAAATGTGCATACTCAGGTGAGACGGAGGGAGTAATATTAAATGCAAGCAATTAGTTAATGTGTGCAGAGACAACAGCTTCAAACAGGGTTGAAGACATACCAGCAATTTCACTGATAACCTTTGTGGTTACATTTGGATCATTTCTGGATGCTGTAGCCAGCAACAGCAGAATTCTATTAGCCATTAGATTATACCTAAAAAAGAGTCAATGTAATGTTAGGTTGATATACAAACAATGTATAAAATGTCTCCACAGGTGAACCGGAACTAAAACCAGCAATGCACCTCTGAGGCTCTGAGTGTTTAACTTTACATTCTATTTAATCTATGGCTCATGAGCATCAACACAGATATCATTGCAATTGATTTAGTAGAGATAGGAGCAATACTAGTTCTAGTAAAGCAGTAGAACTCACGTACCGCCAATGCAAATTGGTGCTATCAAAACTCATAGAACCAATTTCAGCAACCAAATCAGAAAATTCAGTCCCATCAGCATGATTGGTTGGTCCACGGAAGATGCTTCTTGACAATCCAGCAAAATGGATATTGTACTTGACAAAAAGCTGTAAACATATCTTATGTTTACCTCTGATACTAAAAGACTAAATATTTCCACAAAAATTTGACAAAACTCAATGTTAAAAGGAGACATGTAACCACTGAATAATCTAACTAACCTCAGTAATTGCTTTCTGCGCCTTTTGGGTTTCATTATGGGAGCTTCAAGATAACAGAAAAATAAGCAACAACTATGGTTTACGAACAAAATATATCTGGGGAGAAAAACAAATTTTGGGAAAGAAAAAGTACCTGTATAAGATTCCAAGAAGGAATGATGAGAGAGCCTTCCTATCCTGGAATAAGGAAGAAATAAAGAGTCTCAGTAGAACTCAACACAACTCATTTCACAGCATTTAATCAAGAAAAGTTTATAAGTGATACCGTTGTCAACCGCTTAAGAACAGTTGGGATGAAAGTACAGCGCAAGAACCCAAGACTGCATTTTCAGGTAAGCTTGGCTTTTTAAGATTGTCAGCAAGAGACAGCACACACTTTGAAATTGTTGACGGCCATCTTTTCATCATTTTCCGGATACATTTTGCAGCAAGTCTGGGTTTATATACATAAATTATAAGCAATCTTACAGAAAGGGAGAACAGCATTTTGAGCTCATATTATTTACTATAGGCATCATATATTTGTTAACCATGCACAGATAGGCCATTGCATTTGCTAGCCAAACATTATGATGTATGGAAATACACAAGGAATGCTAAGGGTTGCAGAACACACCTTCTCACGGTTTCATAACTATGCAAAGAGAGTTCAAGAAGATCATCCATCAAAAGTGTGACATATTCTGATGGAAACATGTTCCCGCTTGTACGGAACAGATGATATGATGACTGTGATGATCTCCACGTATTATGCATATAAGCTTTATCTATTAGGGCCCACCTAGGCCTACAACAGAACACCATCAGCATCCTCAAAGTAACTGGTGCAAAAAAATGTAGTACATATGTCATGGTATAAACCCACCTTCGTTTTCCTTTTGAATGAGATGACACGATAAAATTAATTGGAGGCTCTATTATAGCAGTAGATTCCAGTTTCCAGGCCTGCCTGTGATTAGACCACTCTTCATATTCTGCACTTCCTGCAGGATTGTTGAAAAGAATGACTAATGACTATAATGTCAACTAGCCAATTAAAGAGCACCATCCCTTAAAAGGTATTCTCACCATGATTTCCTAATGTATCCATTATACGAATGAGGAGTAGCAATAATATGCTATCATCAGACTTCTCCTTCAACAAATATCTGCATGATAGCATGAGCTCAAAGGCTGCCATCTAACATGATTTCCAAGAGATAAACAGTAGAGGAAAAGAAAATTACTTGCAGGTTTCGTGGATGACATTAGCAGCCTTTTGTCGCAATTCTGTGCTGCCAACACATGAACCTGTTGCCCCAGCAATCAGAAAAGGAGAAGCTCCTGTCTCTTTAACCATCCCATTCTCAGAGGACGGCCTGAAATCAGGTAAACATGATAAAACACCTTGTAATGAAGAGTCAACACGTAGAAGGGTCACTTTTAAATGATCTTTCTCGGCTCCTGGGCATTAAAAGTACAAACAAGTCAGTCAGTATAAAAATAAACAATCTCAAAACAGAACAAAGAAAACACCTCATGTGACTTGTTCGTCTGTTGTTCAAGGTACTAAATATGAGAAACCAAAGTTATCAAGACAAACTTCCATGATATGTCAAAAAACTAACAAGTTACACAAATAAATAGAATTTAGGTAGAAAATTCATGTACATCACGGTCACTTTTAGTTATTCAATAAATAACTTTCTAAAATGTTGTATTTTCTAAGAAAAATACATATCATAGGGGAATATTCATAATCCATCAAGGGGTACATATATTCTCTAAATAGTATATATAAATCAAGCCTTAATAGTAGTTTTGTAATTTAGCCTGAAATGAATATTTTGTCCCGTTCAGCAATCACTAATTGTTTCGTATTCTAGATATACATATCATGGGGGTGGGGGTGGGGTGGGGTGGGGAATGCTTGAAGTTCATGTAAGAGAACTGCATCCATGTATACCTGAATCAGAATGGATTTTGGATTGGCATATAGTCAGCAGGTCATCTAGAGCAGAATCAAAGTGCAGCCTCAGAAGCTCATTTGCAAAACTTATTTCATCCTCTGTGGGGACATGCCACTTCGGTCCCATCACTGGCTTATCTAGTGAAAAATCTTTTTTGTCAACCCATTCCTCCAGGGATGCAACGGAAGGATGACGCATAATACACCTAAGAAGACATGATATTTAGTCACATGTCAGAGGGGAAGGATGAGTATATGCATGTAGACATACATATACGTGCACATACTGCTTAAGGAATGTGAACTAACTAGCAAATTTAAGTAAACGAATTAGGCATACTTGTATTGATCAATGGGATAATAGTGAACAAGGCTTCCTAAAAGAGAACGGAGAATATGGTCACCAGCTCCATTAACCTGCAAAATAAGTCTTTGCATTTAAATCTTGAAAGAATAACTCATCTAGATTTTGGCTTAGATATAAAAATGTGCATATAATTGCATTGAACTCAATACAGGTCCGATAGATAAAATCTAACTCTCGTATCCTGATTTCTCCATTTAATAAGTCTATAGCTAAAATTGGTTACCTGTATCATTTCTAATGAAGATCCAACAAATCTGAGCTTTTGAAGACACACACTACACCACCCAAACACTGCCTAAACAATCTTCTATGCAGGCTCATGCACAAAGTTATATTTCTCCTACTGATACACTATGACTTTTGAGTAACGATTCGGCGATTCCAAAAATGACAGCACAAATATACATAACTCATTGAGCAATAGCCTACGTTTTAATTTTCCACAAGATGGATCTACAGATAATGGTAGCAACGTGGCGCGTCTATAACCTATTTTGACAAATTGGACTCGTCAAGGATAGTTGAGATAGCCTGTTGGACCTACCAATATAACTCCATATCTCGGTTTTCTCTAATTCTGAACTCGTCGTTATACCATTTGATGATTGTGTTCAGTTTTGAAAATATTTGACTATTATGGAACGTAACACTTGTGCGGTGTGCACTAACAACTAGTTGGATAAGCATATATTCAAGAATGCGAAATGTATAATACAGTAAACTGAAGCAGAAAACAAACCTTCCAAGAGGTTGAATCAAAGGCAGAACCAAGAATTCCTATAAATTGATCCCTGTAACACAATAGTGCTGGTCCTCCATAACTAATTGCCACTGAGAGTACTTTCAACTGATACTCAATAGCAGTTTCAAGAGCTGGAGACAGTATTGATTTTTCCTAGACAAAATACAACAAAAAAATAAAAAATATATATTTTAAAAAAAAAACAGAGCTCAACTCCATCAAGGACATTTATAGGGTAAGAACCTTTCTTGAGGATGATGCATTAGACGCTGCTTTATTTCCGTAACCTGTTTTGGGAGTCGAACTCAAAGAAGAGGTAACTGACTCCAATATTGGTCCTATAAGTTGAACAACAGCATCTTGTGGATTTGAATGAACACAAGCACAACAAAGCAATCCGACTTCTGCTATTGCTCCAGGAAGAATACTTGTCGTGACAAACTTGGAAATTTTTTTGAGAGCCTATCGAGACAACACAAGTTCAGAACATCTTTACGAGAGAGTAAATGCGCTGAAAATGTTCATTTATAGCCCAGGCACCTGCTTGTAGAGCGTAGCTGAGAGCCTCCCAAGCAATATTTCCAACATACAGAAGTAGTATGGCCCATCCTCCACCAAGAAAGTCCCTGAAGATGATGGTGAGTGAGTGCCTTCATTCCTGCAGCAACCAGCATGGATACTTATTCAAAGGTTCATGAAATAAGAGAAACCAATGAAAATGAACTATTTTGAAGTGCCCTTAAAGAAATCAAAATATCCAATATCAGCTTACAGAACACTACTAGGTTCCAAGTGTTGAAGTAAAGAAAATAGTCGACACAAGAACTCATCAAGCCACTCCGAGAAACGAAATGACGGGAACAGTGACCCTTCATTCATATCATCGTCCACAGTGGACATCTGCAAATCAAATATTAAAAGATAAATTACTAAAGTATTACACAAATTTTATTAGATGTCTGGAGTAAAGAGCCTCACACTAGAGAATATAGAACCGAGCAGTTGCATGGTGGCCAGGGTTTTTGGAGGATCATTAGCATCCATACCAAGTAAAGAGTTAGATAAAGAAATCATCAGCAGATCAGCAAATGAATCAGATCCACTGAGACTAATTGAGTCCATAGGCAAGGCTGCTAAAGATGTAAAAAACAGCGATCTTCCAGAAAATGCTACAGACATCACGGCACTCTTCAGCTGGTGAGTAGCTGTCATCTGATAGTCACGCCATCAAGTAAAGAGCAAGAAAAAGTAGTCATAAGTAACAGAGTTCAAAATTCGCAGAGAGTTCATCACAAAATACACTTACAGTCTCCAAAGCCATGTTGAACCTAGAAGCCAGAAAAGGTAGAACCAAAGATGGCTCAATATATGACAAGATAGAAGTCGCAGAGGCTACTGTTTCAGAGAGCTGATCGTTTTTGCTATATTGGCCACGATCAATTAACTTCAGTATAGTATTCACAAAAGAAACCCTATCAGACTGCATCAAGAATAGTCCAGATTGTTGTTCGGTGGCATCTTTGCTCCTGAAATAGTATAGTTTCAGAAATAATACCAACATAGAGTTGTATTACATCATTTCTGAATATTTCTCACAGTTGCTCATGTTGCAAGCGCTTCTGGAAGGTATTCACCAAGTGGAACAAAAAGCGCTCCAACGAGTATGTCCAGCGCCCACCATTTGAAGGATGGTAATATCTGACAAATAAATAAATACCAGTTCAATAGCAATAAAAATGAAGACTTCAAAAGGAAGTAAATGGTCGGAGGGAAATGAATTAACAGAGAACAAACTGCTCTAAGAGATTGGCCAATTTTGCAAAGTGCCCTTGGGCCGAGCCACCAGGTTTCAATAGATGCACCTGCATTGGCATTGAGGTAAAGTCCAACCATGGTTTTAGTAATATGTTCAAGTGACTATGATGGATCAACTACTAGGCAGATCATAGAAACTTACAATAGATTTAGCAATGGCCTTTGACGGTGTTATAGACCGATTTGCAAACAAAAATCGTGTGTTTCTCGGAACATCTATAGAAAATGGATATGATCCACTCCCGTTAGCCACAGGAACCTGTACAAACATCAGATATTCGCTTAGGACACATCCCAAGTTCCTATAACGTAAAATCAGCTATACACCTGCTTAAAGACGTTATTCAAGTTCAATTAGCATTCTTTGGTATTTCATTGGTTCTCTCATACAAAGAATCTTCTACAAAATTCTCCATAAAATGGTACTGTATATTCTCAGCTTAGAATGATAGAAACCTAAAAATGGTAGATTTTACAATGTAATCAACAGCTATAACACGTAAAGAAGCATAGAGTTACCTCAAACATGTTCAAGTAAATATTGAATAGATCTGGGAGGAAATTTTCCCAATCAATGAACTTGTAGTTTTTTATGACTCGAGCAGTGACAGAGGCCCATTGGCTGTTCCAAAATTGACAATTTGGTAATGAACTCCAATGGTCTAAAGATATTTTAATCCATTCGCTGCAACAAGAATAAAGAAAACAAATGTAACATCAAAATGATATCAAATTAATCAAATAAAAAAAATTATAGGAAAGAAAACACTAATGCTCCTTACTCCTGAAAGAAATCCTGATTTTCAAAGTTAGTTGGGAGGAAGAGTCGGACAAACCCAGCACCCTCAAAAGAAGCATTATGCCATGGATTCTCCATTAGAGATCTGAAATTTGATTTCATCAAGGAATGAAATAGATTAAATTAATATCTGAACAAGTACAAATGAATGAATGTTATAATAAGCAAGGGCTGGAAACAATATCAGTAGCCATGACGAAATCATATAGATGTATACTTGTTGCGAAGATTGAGTGTTTCAGTAAAGCAGACTATTTGCAGTTTCTCTATAAAACCACTTTACACAATTGAGAAAGTGCATGTGTAAAACTCTGAAGTGTACAAAGCAGATAAAAGAAGAGCATCGGAAAAGGTCCAAAATAGTCATCCCAGCATCCATGAGCTATTTTGCTCATACTACATTATCCTTCTTGGAAAGGATGTTTGGAAGTCTTAAAGATGATAAAATCTAAGCAAGGAACGATCCTGCATCTTAATAGAATAGAAACCAAAACCACATTTCTGACCATGTCTGTGCTTTCAACAACAAAAGCAAAACTCTGAAGATTATTATCATCTCCTTAAGGGAGCATATAAAACTGAACATCCTCAAGAGAGACATCATGGAGAGTCATAATTATTGCCAGATGATAGAAAGGACTTTGTGGTTACCAAATTAAGCATCAAACTAAACTCAATTAGAAGAAAGAGAACAGTGTCCGGAAATCGATGTAAAAGTTGCTTTCCTGCTATTATTTTGAGTGCACAAGAAGGAGAAGAACACAAATTTCCTCCAAGATTGTAGTCCTAACTGAATAGTAAAGTAGAAGAGAGACTGATAAAAAAACTCTAGTGCATGAGAAAGAAACCTGAACTCAGACCATATCTCTAACGCAGCACCTGGAGGGAAGAATCTTCGGCAAGATCGAACAAGTGAAGTAATTGTTTCAAAATGCCGTTGTCTGACTCTCCATCCTTCAGGGCCAGTATTTCTGGATCAGAAAGTAACATTGAGTGATATGCGTATCATTGAAAAGAGGAAAAAACAAGAACTGATGCCCAAATGCACTACATTTTACAACAATTAAGGCAAATCTTAGGCTCTGCAAATTGAAAATTTTCACACTAGTAACCACACCAATTATATGCATATATTACACTCGGTTACTGTAGCTTCAGATCATTATTCAACTACACCTCAGCAGAAGGTTGCCATATGGAAGCTAGTAAGCTACAAACACTCAGCACCCTGTTGCATGCTCATGAACATTACCAACACAATAACCTAGTCTACACACAAGGCACAAACCATATTGTCTTGGAAAGTTCCTACATGAATTTCAAGCCCAAATTACGTACAGAGAACCCCCCCCCCCTCCCCATCCTAAATTCTAACATCTATAACCCAGTGACAATCCTGCCGCATAATTATTTAGAAGATACAGCACAAAATATTAAGGGACAAGAAATGTCAGGAGTCAGGACGATGGACCTTACCTCGTAAAGTGAGTGTGGACCAAAATATCATAGAGAGGCCTCCACTGAACTTTTAAGGATAATTTTTTCCTGTACTTGTTCAACAATTTTACTAGAATGTTTCCCCATCTAACCTAATGTAAACACGTAAGAGAAAAGGTCAGAGCATATAAAGAATAGGCAACTTCATCAGGAACAGAATAACCAAATATCAACCTGTGCATATAGCTTGTTTTCTGATATTTGAAACAGTTGCAATCCAACTTCAATGATGGCAGATACATCTTCAACCAATAATTCACTTTTGGCCTTCACAAAACTGCTCAATAAAAGATGAGGAGTAAGCCTTAATTAATTAAAAACCCATGCCAGCCTCATGTCAGTAATACAAACTACTTCACAGTGACCCACTGGGCTCAAAGGAGAAGCATCAAAGGAAAGAAGCATGATGAGTCAATAGATATTATCGTAAACTCCATTCTTGATTTGTATCATTTGACACTAGATTCCACCCGGATAATGTTTAAACTATCTCGTGAAGCAAGATAAAAGCCAAGGTGACTAACAGACTAACAGTAGTCCCACTGTTAAGAGAAAGCATGTGCATGTATATGTTGATGAAAAGCGATGTACAAATGGTCAAAGACCATTAAACAAGAAGAAATTGAAAAACCAGCAGATATGTAGTAAGAGAGCAACACACTAATCGCATCTAACTCTTATGCATAAAAGAAGATGTTTAGGGTACTTATAATGACTTAATATATGCGCAGTAGACCTTAACTGCAATACGAGACAATGAATTGATATTTAGAATATGAAAGGGGGGAAGAGAGAAAAAGTAAAGGCAGTACTGCAAAATCAGAAGTGTAGAACTCAAGATCCAACTTTTGAAACAATAGTAAATTGTGAATCACTATAACCATCTCAGCATCCTGAAAAGAGCCATGCAACAACTATTTCTTACACCAGAAATAGCACCAATCCTTGACTATTGCATCCAAACAAGATACGAAGTATTATTTAAGCATGTCTGCTGGTCTCTGAATTTGGCAACTGAGTTATCTATATGGTGCACGGCTTTCAATAAGAAGATAGCATAACCACAATATTACAGCAGCTCCTAGCTCAAACATGTACACAATTACAATGGCTTTACATATAAATATATAAATGAATACATATACAAACACACATATAGATTACATTGACTATGACATTGAGGAGTTAGTGAAGAGATAAATGAGATTACAGCGAGAATCTAGCTCCACTTTGTATTACAATCAAATTGTCTGCTAGCACATTTCAGTTGCTTGTACAAAATCAAGTTGATCTAGAGAGGATGAACAACATTTAAAATGTCAAAGGAAGAGAAAAAACTTGGCAGCAGACATACTATGGTTTAGGATATATACGGGAATCACATCCAATTTATCCCAAAATGCAAGAAAATATAATCAATATCGGAGTCGAAATCCAGAAAGTGAAAGAAAATGAAGAATGACTTCTATCCACTATGGTCTCTCTAAACCAAACACAATACTTTACTGCTCCATTTTAATTCTATGTCTCAAAGTACTCCCACAAAATGCGGCAATATGTAAATCTTGTTTGATCGTGATATCAATTGGTGTAGCCGTAATAAAGTTAAATTCCAAATAAATAATTCATGGGATCAACAATAGTAAAGGTGCCAATTAAACTATATAATGTAACCAACTTGAACGGTACAGCCTTCTTTTGCTAACATTTAGTTGATTTGAAGCCCTTGGTAGATATCACATGATCATATCGGTAAATAACGATAAATAATGAAAACCATGAACGCTTTACTAAAGAAATAAAGTGCGCAGTTCAAGAATAAGCAAAAGAAAAGTGAAGAAACGGTCCTACACAAATCAAGACAAAAGAAAAATGCTACTTTACCGAACTTTGAGCTCAAACATAAACAAGCCGAGGTGCAAAAACGAATTGAAGACAAAACAAAATCGAAGAATTAAGAGTGGGGACAAGACTTAACAGGTCAATGACGGAAACCCATTTCAGAGTAGAGTAAACCGATTCGGAATCGTCGGGATTGTAAGACTCCTTAACGGACTTAACGACTCCGGTGAATGCCTCCTTCTCGCGGTTCGTTTCCTCCGCTACCGGCGGCGGCAGCCATGCGTTGTAGAGATGCATAGTGTTTGTTACAGAATTGGAATCGGAATCGGAATCGGAATGAATAAAGGAAGAAGAGGATAGTGAAATTAGGAACGGAATTAGAGAGAAAGATTGGGGTAAATGCAGTCGTAGTAGATATATCAAGTCTTTGTTTACTGAAGTATCTTATTGGGCAAGAAATGGAAAGAGAAATCCCGACTGGTAACCGGAACTCGTGATGGCTACCAATTTAGTAATGGCAACCAATCCGATAAATAATACTACCTCCGTCTCATATACTTATATACGTATTCCGTTTTAATCCGTTTTACGAACTATATACGTTTTCTAAAATATAAATAACTTTATATCACTTCTCCCTATTATTTCACACTTTATTCACACTTTATATCACTTCATCCTTTCACTTCACACTTTTATATCACTTCACCATTTCACTTCACACTTTTTATATCACTTCACACTTTTTATATCACTTCACCCATTTACTTCACACTTTAATAATTTTATATTGGTTTTTGGTTGTACAGTGTATGTACATAAGTAATTGAGATGGAGATAGTACTTTTAATTAAAAGTTAATTATAAAATAATATAATAAATAGGAGGTACACGTGTATGCACACGTGAATCACGATTTTCCATATATAATGCTTTCTTTGAATACAATAGTATTTATACAATTGTGTAGGAAATAAATGAATGAAATATAAAATGTTTAGATTGTGCATACTTTCTCCGTCTCAAATATTCTGACACCCTTTTTTTATTGAGTCGTCTCAAGTATTCTGACATATTTTTTTTTTAGGAAATAATTAGCTAATTAATACTCCCTTATTACACTTAACATTATCTAATTAAATCTCACTATCCACTCATCTCTCAACACCTATCCCAAGATAATTTAAATCCTAAAAGTTTAAACTATCACAACTTTTCTCGTTTGTTATTCAAATTTTATGATTTTTATATCAAATTAAAGGTCTTGATACGATTTTTTATATAAGATCAAATATGGATATGTTTTTATGCATCTATGATGCTTTAGTTTAAAAATATGTCTAAATACATAATCATATCACTCCCTACACACATTAACTTTACACGCTAAACACTCCCGTCTTAAGTTCCGTGCCGAAAAAAAATATCAGAATACTTGAGATGGAGGGGGTATTATTTTATTGAGAGATAGTACTTGAGGCTAGGTAAATATGTTTATAAAAGTGGTAAAATGTGGTATAAAAATTACTATTTTATGACATACACCATTTATAAAAACCTTATTTTATAATATATCTGAAAATAAGACAAACTTATTTTATTAAAATCTCTTTTCCGATAATAACTTCCGATTATCTATATACAATATATAAAACTCAATTCTTGACAAGAATTACACCCATGTTATTTTCTCACCAAAATTACATAATTATATCCAAAAGACATAACATATGTTAGATCAAATAATCTAATATTCTAAGGTATATGTTAGATCAAATAATCTAATATCCTAAGTGCTTGTTTGGTAGCAAGTGTGTGATATCATAGGTGAAATAGTAAATCATGATATCACACGTAGTCAAGTACTATTCAAGCCAACATTTATATCATATGGGGAACGTATGATAAGATTTAGTGAAAAAATAGTGTATTACTACCTGGCCAAGCAGATATAGCGGGCCGGCCCTAAAATTGTATCACGGTAACCAAACATGAGATTAGACTGTGATATCATAGTCAAACCCATACTAGTACCAAAGGTTAATACACAATGCATAAGATAGATACTAATTTTGGGATGGAGCTCAATGTTTTATTTAAACTATAATTCAAATTAGAGTGGAGTTGGATGATTTTCCCAAGCATTATTAATTATCATCATCAAGTTTTCTACATTAATTTTTAAAATTATCTCTCAATGTGTCTTTACTTTTCTTTGATTTTCTGAATCATCTTTTAGGACAACTATATTATTATTTATTTATTTTTTACATCTAACAAAAACTATGATTTTTGCTCGATGTTTAATTTATTCATCTGAAAAAACGTGTTACGGAGTACTTGTTTTCTTTGATATTGTTCTATAATCACAGTTGCATTTTAGGCAATCTTATGAATATTATATTACATTTGCAAGAGGTATACATATACCGAAATAACCCAACTATATCTCTATAAATTAAAGTATTATTTCCATCATTCAATATAGAATGTCTCATTTTATTATTTTAATTTTTCTCATAAATTAACTTAATTATTGTACGATTTGTGCATCGCATGAGAGGAACACTAGTTAATTGAAAGGAAAGATTACCGAGGGAGCGAAAATTAACCGTAAGATAGTTAAAAACTTCATGTGAGATAGAGGCATATACTGATTGCAATATTGTATTCATATATAAAGCTGACCCAAGCCACAGGTAGAAGGTTTATGTATACTATCTTTTTCCCTCGAGAAATATAACAAAAGATATGACACACGATAAAAATATTATGTTATCCTAAAAAAAACTCCATATGTGTATAGTGGCAATCAATCTATCAATATAATAGCAAAATACGTAGATTACGATTCCATGTGGAATTATCTTGAATTTTTGTGATTATTTTTCTGAATTTTATGTCCTTGACTTATTAGTTAATAACTTAATATATTTTAATCTTAATTATACGTGTAGTTTTCTAAAATTATTATTATTATTTTCATATAGCTTTAACTTAATGAATCATTAATTCTACTTGATATTTAACTATCACACATTGATTTTTTATGTGACTTGCTTACTCGTGACAACAAAGCGCAACTTAGTTGGTAAAATATTTTCCCTCCAGCTAGAGGTCTGGAGTTTCGAGTCACCTCGAGTGCATGAGTGTGTTGTATTTGCTTGATTAAAAAAAAATAGATTACTCGTATAAAAGAAGACACTCATATGCGATCTTGTTTGTCTCAACTCCAATGTAAAGGAACACAGATTTAATTTTCTATGATGATAAATTATTTTAGAATATTTTTTTTGGTTCGAAATTATCATTAATTTTAGAACAACTATAATATCTGAATAATATATATATATATATAATTATAAACCGAACATTTCATAACAACTGAGGAGACCATTGCATTGTGTAATTACGTAGATCGAATGTGAGATACTCCCTCCATTTCGTTCAATAAGCTACATTTGGTTTTGACAATTCTGGCACGCTTTTCCACGCTTCTTGATGATGAGTTTTAAAATAGATTTTTAAAGATTTTTTTCTTTTACCGGATACTACGACTGTCAAAGTATCCCGTAAAAGAAAAAATCTTCAAAAATTCATATTAAAACTCATCATCAAGAAGCGTGGAAAATCGTGCCATAATTGCCAAAACCAAATGTAGCCTATTGAACGAAATGGAGAGAGTATATAATACTCCGTACAAAGTAATACATATATACTATTAATATGTACGGATTATTGAATAATAACAATCAAAATATTCTAAATTTATTCCTAAAATAAATTTAGTTCCTAAATGTAAAATAAATGTAAAATGGGTGGTTGGGGAGGGGGGGGACAAACGGAAAAGCAATATATATAAATATATAAATCGACTAATTAATAGTAGAGGCAAAAAATAAAATACCCAAAAACATATTATAAAATCAAATTTTGCCTTGGAATATAAAAAACATAAATTTTACCCATATTTTGATGAGGTGGACAATAATATCCTTGTCCCACTCTCTTCCCTTCCTCTCTCCAACCCAGCCACCCAGCCCAGCCCGGCCCGACCACCAGCAGCCCGACAGCAGCCCGACCTAATCCGACCGGAAGCCCGACACGACCTGACCCGGAACCCTGACCCAACCCGACCCGATCAGCCCAGCCCGGCACAAAAAAATTCCCATTTTTTTTCCTCCTGAAATGTGCAAGTACACCGTACGTTCTTGATCATTTAGTACTGTTTACCCGGCAAGTACACAGTACGTTTTATATTCTGCGAGTACTTTTTACCGGTAAGTGGTAAGTGGTAAATGGATAATATTAAATTGTAGCTGATTATGCAGTACGTTTATGTTTAGTTAGTATTGATTACCGGGCAGGTCGGGCGACGGCGGCCGGGCGGCCAACTGTATCGGGCCAGGCTGGTACGGTCGGGCTGGGATGGGCTGGGCTAAGCTACTACCAACCCTAAGGGGGGAGGAGGGACATTTTTGTCCTCCAAACTAAAATATGGGTAAAATTTGATTAAATTATATTCTAAAGCAAAATTGATTTTAGAATGTAAAAGTGGGCAAAAAGGTGTATTATATCTTAATAGTAATATACGGAGTACCTTTAAAAAAAATACTATATTAATAATAACAAATGGAGTAAAAAGAAAGGAAACGCTGCATATTAACAACTTAATGCAATTTATGGATAGAAGGCATTTTCAATATTCCATTTCCATGAATTTATTTCCTTTAGTATTTTGCATTGACTTTATGTTTTGAAAGTTTTTTTTTTTCCTTTTCCAACGACTGAAATTTTTATTTTGTCATGTAAATAATGTCGACTTTCTGTAGTCAAATTTTGTTGCCAATGGCATCTCTAATTGCATAACATAATTACTAATGATAATACTTAAAATATAAATAATAATAAAAAAATATATAGCATGACTAGACTTTGGTGGAGAAATGGACATCTTGCGAAACAAGTAAACTTCCCATAATAATAATAATAATAAAATTAAAAATGAAAATATATTAGGACTTGCTTAATTACGTACGTTACATATAAATCGCAGCAGCGTTAACAAAAACATCTGACCGTTAGCCTGTTTCCCCACGCCATTGCCAGCGTGGCATCATCAACAAAATATGACCGTTGCCATTCCCCCCGCTTTCCATCATCTTCCTCATCCTCGTCGATTAAATATCTCAAACTCCCCTCTTTCTCTCTCCCCATACCATACCAATCTCTCTCTCTCTCTCTCTCTCTAGATTTGAATCTCTCTCTCTATCTGAAATCTCTCACTATCTGGAAATATTCTAGAAGATTCAGTCAGTTCTGAAGTATCCATCCATGGCGGAAAGCAAAGACGCTCACGTGGTGGAAATCCCGGTGGACGAAGAGCACCGCCACAAATTGACCTCATCGGCGGTGATGCGAAGCCATCCGCTGGCGGAGATTTCGCGGAGCCCCGGCCATTTCCTCCTCCTGAAGCTGTGGCAGAGAGAGGAGGACCTCTTCGGGAGGAGAATGCTGAGAAAGGAATCTCGAATGGACACGATCCGGAGAGAAATCTTCCACCTCTGCTCTCAATTCCTCCTCTTCCACGGCCTGTTCTTCACGATCCTCTTCACGTCGTCCTCACCGGAGCAGCACCGCTGCCGCAAGTGGTGGATCCCGTCGGTGCTGTCGGGTTGCACGTCGCTGGTGGTGGTGTTCCTGGTCCAGGTGAAGCTGTGGAGGTTCTGGAAGGTAGAGGGGCAGTTGCAGCGGGAGAGGGCGGAGGCGCGTGCGCTCACGCGCTGCGTGCAGGAGTTGAGGATGAAGGGGGCGAGCTTCGATCTGAGCAAGGAGCCCAACAGGGGGAAGAAGCTGAAGAGCTCCAGCGTGGAGATCAAGTGGGGGCCAATCACTTGGTGCTCTCGCTACAGAGTCACTCTCTTCCTCGTTTCCTTTGCGGCTTTGGCGCTGCCTTCCTGCAGATTCCTGCTCTGCTCCTGATTTTATCAAGGTATGAAATTATCATGATAACAATGTTAATTAGTACCGAATTCGTGTTGAATTGGGGTTGAATTTTAGTAAATTTCAGGAGCAAGATCAAGGAATGAAGCTCTCTGGGTCCGAATGAAAAGGAGAAAATTCATACTTGTGAATTAGAAGAAGAAAAGGAGTGAGGAAGGAAAAGCTTAATTAAGAGCAAAGCAGCAACAGCTTACAGCAACACTGCTTGTGTTTCTTTTCTTTTCCATGTATAAGTATTTTTAGTGATGAAGAATACAAAAGATTTTGCCTCTTTCCATCATCCTCACTTGTAATTAATTATAACTTAACACTTTTTCTTCGTGGAGATAATCCAAGACAGCTTTGTTAGGATTATGATTTGTAATTTTGATCATCCTCAATTTATGATGATGTCATCACTGGGAAGACAAAGAAATGGCCATACAACTAACTATACAAGGTTGTTGGAACTCTTGAAGAACTTTTTTAGAAAGAGCATAAATAATAAGGTTGAATTAGCAACAAGTCAATGCTGATTTGAGAGGCTCCATTATAATTGCAACTAGGACTAGCCCACGATTTCAGTCGACTCATCAATTATTCTCTGTATCCAAACTTGTAGAACTTCAAGAATCTCTCGACTCTCACCCAGGTGAATCGTTGCTCTTCTCACACTTTCTTGCCTTTCTATGCACTAAATTAGTGAGACATGCTGCTACTATATCTGAGAAGAGCTCTTCACCAGTTTTGTGCTTCCCATTGTTCATCTCCAACAAGATTGTTTGAGTCACCACAGGCAGGAGACCAGCAATTCGGAGGTTCTTGAGAATGCAAGCTTGAAACTAACACTTTTTTTTTTTTTTTCCTTCCGTCAATTTAACATGTGCTGCGTACATTGATGAAAGTCTAAAAGTTGGAACCTCAAATCAAATTAGCTAGAAGTTAAAATTTATCAAGAATATTTTGTATTTGCTAAAGATTTGAGGCTTATTTTGTTGAGTAAGGTCGTACTCTGTCTCTCTTTGCATTTGCTGTTAAGCATATGTAACTTCTAATAGTATTAAATTGTTGTTATTGTCTCATTTTTATTCAGGTTGTAATCGTGTCAATGTCATGATCATGTTCTATCATGACACGAAATAAGTGTCACTATTGTGTTCGAATCATGTTTAGGTCGAGCATATTCTTAACAAATTGTGTTCTGGTTTGGATTTAAAGGTTAGTGTCGTTATCAGGTTGACACGATAACGACCAAACACACATGAATTGTCGGCCCTAGATGGAGGGAGTATTTTTTTAACATTTGATGAGAGGACTAATGTTATTGTTGGAAATTTAGTTTTGACCAAATAAATAATAATTAATATTTAATTTAAAAATTAAATATTAGATTATTGATCTATTCCCGGAGTAGATGAACATGGCGTATTTATATGCAAAAACCGATTTTTGGTGAGTGAGATATAAATGATTAAAGGTTGTAGTTTTGGTGGAGATCGTTTACTTCATTATTTAATATGTTTAAACAAGTGAGCTACGTGGATAAGTGAGGTTGGGCTCTCTCTCTCGCGCACACACACACCCCCGCGCCGTTGTTCGTGCCAGTCGGCTCGGCCCTCGGCCTCAGGTTTCGTGGCCGTGGACTTGGATCTTGACAATTGGTCTTTGTGCCTTGTGTAATACTCCCTCAATTTCGTTCAATAGGCTACATTTCATTTTGGCAATTCTGACACGCTTTTCCACGCTTCTTGATAGTGGGTTTTAAAATGGATTTTTAAAGATTTTTTTCTTTTACGGGATACTCTGACAGTCGTAGTATCCCGTAAAAGAAAAAAATCTTAAGAAATCTATTTTAAAACTTATCATCAAGAAGCGTGGAAAAGCGTGACAGAATTGCTAAAATGAAATATAACCTATTGAACGAAATGGAGGGGGTATATTTTTTGGACCTCCAAAAGTATAGTGAATTGGGCTTGTGTTACATGAGCCCAATACGGATTGAAGCCCAATCGTCCAGCCCGTTCGCTTGTGGCCCGTCGCCCAGCCCATCCGGAGAGGTTCTAGAATAGCTGTTACTCCAGCCATCACTCCACCACCTCAAAACCGCCAAAAACAGCACATTGGCTGATTTAATGCCATAATGACATTTATGTCTTCCCTTGGTGAGCAGCTTCCTACATGTTGCACTGTAGAGACACACACCAACACAAAGCATTCTCTCTTCTTTGCATACTCTCCTCTCTTTTCGAGCTCAGTGATACGATAAAAAATCTCAAAACCTCCTTGATCAAATCCAAGAAATAATATAGACGAGACGATGCTCTCTATACCTCAACTGGTATTGTCTAAGCAACTCAGGGACGATGAATGACACACAAACGAGGTGATGAACTCAATTGATTCGTCGTATAAAGAATTTAACTTGGTTCACAAGAAGAACTCGAAAATTCTCATAAGAGAGAAAACACATTATTTCATATATCAAAGTAGGCTGAAAAATTCGTCCATCACATATGCCCTATATATAGCTGAAATCTAAACCTAGTCTAGTAGGAAATAATTAATAATAAAGCCCATAACTAAAGTCTGTTAAACTGCTAGCTAATAAAGCCCATAAAATCCGAAAATAATAAAAATAACAATAATAAAATGTTGGGCTAATAATAAAAACGAAAATTAAACTTCTTCCATTTTCAGCCTATGTCATCTTCAATATAAAGCCCATAAAATCTGAAAATAATAAAAATAACAATAATAAAATGTTGGGCTAATAATAAAAATGAAAATTAAACTTCTTCAATCTTCAATCCTTGGCTCATGAGCTGAAATTATTTATCCACGGACTGCATCACTCAGTCGTCGCCTCTCAGTTCGTCGAAGCTCTTGAGTTTTGCAGTGCTACTACTTAAAAGACGGAAATCGTTTTATCCTTGGGGACGATACGCTATTACCGAGAGCACTACCGAGACGTATTTCGTCTTGCTGAAAGATGACTTTCCTCAATTCAACTTTTGTTTTAGTTCTTGATACACTTGTAATCTTCATTTCTAGTTTTTTGTTATGTTGTAATTTTGTACCCGGCAAGTTTTCATACTACGGTTCTAATAGTTATTTTGAAGAAATTATAAGCCTTTGATGTTTAAAGTGTTTATAAGATGAAAAAAAATATGAAGTTAGAAAAACTTATTTTAAAGGAGGTTATATGCAATTAAAACTTATTTAATTTGATCTTACAAGTTATTAATTTGCTTATATTCCCAAATACTTTTTCAAGAACTTCTAAACTCTTTAAAAAGTTATAAATTGTTTTAAGATACTTATAAAATCAACCAAACACTTTCTACATGCATAATTATTTACTTAATCTTCTCACAATAGATAAAATTCCAAACATTATCATATAACATCATCTATCACAATTATAATGTATTAACTGTATACCAAAATTAATTTTTAATATTTTGCTTCATTTTTTCCCATCAATTTTTATCAATATTACGACTTAGTTTAATTTTACACTAATTGACTATGGTCCATTAATTCAATTAGAGTTTATTATTTATTTTTGTAGCATTCATTTCAATTTTAGTAGTTAAAAAAATTATGCTAAAAAATAATTATAAACCAGATTAGTAAAATCTAGTTAATTAGCAGAAAATTAAACTAACTCACATAAAAATTGAAGAAAAAAAATTACAATGAAAAAATATAGTTGACCGTAACATCCGCAACACTAGTACACTACACATAAAGTAAACAAGAGGGATGGACCTTAACATTAACATTTACCAAATTCAAATTCCATGTTTTGTTAGATGAGATGAGAAGAGTTCAGCCTTAATCAAATTTGCTAATGTCACATTCATAACTTATTACGAGCATCCCGCGCCGTATGGGAATCTCCCTCTCTCTTCAATAATCAACCATTGTGTGTTGATTATGTAGGAAAAAGTCTTGTTTCTTGTTTGAGATGTATTGCTACATAATTTTTGAGCCCGCAATAGAGATAGGCACACTATTATAACATCACAACACGCCTACTCAAAATTATTTATAATATCATGTTTCTTTTCGGCTACGAAAATTAAGAAGTGGGTGTAAAGTGAGAAAAAAATATAGGGTATGCACTTATTTAAGAGTTAACTTTTTTTAAAAGAAGGAAACAAGATATTTTAAATGGGTACTGTAGAATTTTTTTTAGTAACTATTTATTCTCATCTTCTACATTTAAACAATTTCGAGTCACTAGATCTAAACACTTCTTGACACGTGCTGGAAGCCTATATATCATTTTGTTTCTATATTACAATCCTAAATTTTAATTATAGAATTCACTATAAAATTATTTTTCTTTTAGAGCATTCGCAACCAGGACTATTTAGTCATTGGTTCAAGCTCTTTTGTGGTAGGCGTCTACTCCAATGCCGCTGCCGCCTATTGTTGGGTGTTGGGCTTAGGCGTGATATCGCCTATCTCATGCGTCTAGCCGCTAGCGACGTGGCGTGCCCCAGTTTGTCGATTTCAATTTTTTTTCAATCAAAACTTATTTTTCAAAAATAATTTAACTAGCATTTTACACGATTTTAAGCCGTGCCCACTAATTCGGTGGGCTCGGCTGCGCATGCTCTCACAAAGAGAGATTTCAAGTTCAATCAATCTTATTAGTCCTCTTTTTTCTAATGTGTCCACTATTAATATAATGGTGCCATGCAGACTTTTTTTAAGTGGAGTTAACATATTTTTTAATAAAATTTAGTTTCTAATACATAAATTTGTAATATGTGATTGTCATATCCCGTGAGTATATTTGAAAATCTAAAGGCATTATTTTAAGGGCAAAAAATTTAATAAATCTAAACACATACATCCTCCGTCTCATTAGTAATGTCTCGCTTATTGAATATATATATATGTGATGTGTATAATAATGAGATGGAATAAATACAATTTAATGCTTAAATATTATCATGCTTATATAATGTTTCTTTTATGAAGACATTTTTTATATGCCCGATGATGACATTTTATTAACATACTTTTTGTTAATTGTAATAAAAGTCAACATTGCATATTCGTTTTTAGTTATTACGGAATATAAATAAAAAAAGTGTATATTTAAAAAAATATTTTCAAAAAAAAAAAAAACAAAAAAAAACATATTGTACATATAAAATGACATTTTGTACACATAAGAAGCATGATTTTCGTAATCGAGAATAAAACTGGTTTTCATTTACCCCCTACGTATATTTAGTGCGATGACGGAGCAACGGAAATACAAGAATTTTTAGTAATGGCACTGTTCCATTTCCATCCAATATAGGGTTTTTTTTATTATGTAAAACGTGCAATAATAACAAAAGAAGGCAGCAAAAAAAGTGGAGGGTTAAATCTTGAATAATGAATATTCCTTTGAAGAAAAAAATAAAATAAAAATCAATCAAGCTCCGAAATAGAGGGAGGAAAAGGGGTGGTGAGGATTGAGCGCGATCGTATTCGTATTCACATTTGGAAAAGTAACATCACAACTACCCTTCTCCTTCACATACGCTACTTCCCTTTCTCACTTTTACACTGTCAACAATAATTAATTAAATCTAATTATTATACCAAACCAAACTATTTTATTCCTACAATAATTAACTAATGGGAAGATACTACTACGTTCATCCTATTATATTAGAGCCCTTTCCGTTTTGGTCATTTTTACTATATTAGAGCTCTTTTTAAAATGATAAAAAATATTTTGCTATAATTAATTATCTCTCCTTAGAATTGATTATAGTCACATATCATTCATTCCTCTCATTCATTAATTTTTGTGCAAGTCAAATGAACTCTAATATGACGAGAATGAGATAGTATTAGGCATCAATTAAATAATTAATTAAAGAGAAAAAAAAGAAAAGAAAAAAAAAAGCATCAAAATCAAGAAAGGAGATCGATCGGTAGTAGTAGTGGGCAAAGGTCCCATGATTGAGGGCCAATCGATCATGGTTGATGACCGCCTCTTGTTTCCTCTGCCTCTCTCTACAGGATAAAGTTATTGCTCTTTTACAAAAGTTATTTTCTTTTTCTTTTTCTTTTTTCCTTTCAAATTTATTTATTTATTTATTATTCATTTCCAGCCAATTGACTAGAATTACAATTGTAATTAAACAATTACCATATATAATGCACGGATTCTTCTAAAAATATAATATTGCAGTATCGGACATGTGGGGATTTACGGGTGTGACAGGGTTGCAAACGAGCCGAGCTACTCGTGAACTATTCGGAGTTCGGCTCAATAAAAGTTCGTTCGAGATCGTTTAGTGAAGCTCGTCAACTAAACGAGCCAAGCTTGAGCATGAGAGTATTCGGCTCGTTAGCTCGTGAACGTGTTCGTTAACTGATTTAGTATGAAAATATAAAATTATTAGTAAATTATGACTTGTATTATATGTTATGAGTAGTACTAATTATCCTATTAACTCTATTTGTTATAGAAAATGATCAATATTATCTTATTAATGTGAATAAAATAATCTATTTTCAAAGAAATAGTTAATATTTTAAATATAAATCCAAATTTAGAAAGTCTATTTCGGCTTGATTAGGGCTTGAATAAGCTCGTGAGACTCGAAGTATTCGGTAAACAAAGTTCGATACTCGACTCGATAATAAACGAGCCAAACCTGAGCACGACGGTGTTTGGCTCGACTCGGCTCGATTGCAGCCCTAGGTGTGATTGTGAGTCGCGTGGGATACACACCGGGTACACCACCTAGCGAATCCTAAAAAAAAATTAGGATACGCGTATTCGGTAAGAATCTGGTGTGTTTAGGATATTTTTTTGGGATTTTTTTAAAATAATTTTATATTTTAGGGTTTTTTTTAATATTTTTTTTATATGTATTGTCCTAAAATTTAAATTCACTAAAAAATTAATATAGTATTTAATTTATGGGGTTTAATTTAAATCTTCATTTTAATTGAGTGGTATTTAATTTATGAATTTTAATTTTATAAAATGGGTGATATATATAATAAAATATAAATATATAGATGTATCATTGACGAATTGCATCTTAAATTTTTTAAAAATTCGTATCCTCATATCCGAATCGTATCACTCTGGCACCTGTACTCTCGCACCCATGCAACGTAGATTACCATATATAGAGAAGTTACGGTTACATAGTCTATTACCCCAAGCTGTATATGCGCTTTTTATTTATTTATTTATTTTAAAAAGTGAATTAGGAAATAAAAAGTGGTTTGTTAGGACTACTCAAATAAAGTGTGATATAGAAAAATGAATGAATGGATTTGTTTTCCTATCCTATAGTATTATTATATAAAAGGACAATTGAATTTTGGACAAATCGTTTCCATAACTGAAGTAAAAAACTTGAAAACTTGCTACTGTTCAAATACACGAAAATACTCCTTTTATCTCCATTTGGTCTATTTATATATTATATACCTAATATCATATAATGAATATATATTGGCCAAATGGAGACAAAATATAATTCAACAATTTATAAATTATACAGGTGAGGTCCATAGAAATCAGAATGATAGAATTATTATATTATATTATGGACAAAAGAATAGAAGAGTGTAGAAGGCAAGATTCAATCTGGACTAAATTTCTCATATATTACTATTACGTACTTCCTCCGTCCCATTTAAATTGATCTATTATTTATTTAAATGAATAATATAAAATATTCAAACTGGCCAGTTTAAATGGGACGAGGAGAATGTACATAATAGTATAACAAAATACGAAACTTGTAAATACAAACAAATAAATAAAATACACGTGTGTAATGTTATTGGTGTAAAAGTAAAAGCGTAAATAGAAGAAATAGTTACAGTTACGGCGAATGAATGGCAGGTGGCAGAGTAATTCATTCTCCTCATCATCAACACCGCACAGTAAATATCAGTGCCCCCTGCCTACGTACTATTCGCATCGCTTCGCTGTGCTGTGCTGTGCTGTGGGTTGGACCAAACCTCTCTCTCTCTCTCTCTCTCTCTCTCTCTCTCTCATCACTTCAATAAATACACAGCTCTCCTTCACAGTTTCCTCCCCTCTTTTCCTTTTGCTCCACCGACGCTCAGCCTATATTCCTCCCCCTCCATAATTTAATCCGCCAGCTGTTTCTCCCACTTCCTGACTTGGACTGGCTGTTTAACTCGCTCTTTGCTGGATCTGACGGCGGTTATTTTCATCGCCGTTCTGCCGCTTAACCATGTCTTCCGGGAGGTATATGGCCTACTCACCCTCTCCGTCCGCCCCTCACTCTCCTCACATCGGCGGCGGTGCTGCTGGAGGTCTCCGCGCCGCCTCTGCTCTCGTCGAGCAGGAAAAGTAATTTATTTATTTTTTTCGATCATCTTTTTTCGTGTTTTCCCTATATGACTATTCTCCAACAGCTGTATGTGATAATTGACGCCAGATCTTGACGGCTTAGTAATTTCGTTGCGGTGAAAGTCAAGTGATTCAATTTACTTTGAATCGGGATTTTATTGATTTTTATGTCCTTTCTCATTCATTTTGCAGAGGTTGTATTGTATGCAGTGGTTATATGCGCTCTCTTGAATCAAACTAGTTTGGTAGTTTGTAAGCTGCAAGCTGAAACTCCTTGTGTTTGAATTTTCCTGCGTCTTGATCACAACAGATCCATGAGTTCTGCTGACACGTATATTTATACATTTATGGCGTATGAATCTTTTCTATTTGTGTGGATTGGTTATGAACTAGATTCAACCTTGATAAAGTAAATAATAGTAATATGTTTTGACGGTTTACAGAATATATGGACACATACTATCACCATCAAAACGAAATTCTTACCAAAAACATTATCTTTTCATGTGCATGTCTCAGGAATAACTTATCTTTAAATGCTTAACCCAAGTTGTCTGAATCGTATGCTTCAAAAAAATTTGGATTTTACTATTAAATTCTTGGTTTGTAATGATCTGTTAAATGCCACTCAAGAAATCTGGTGAATGTGATGTTGTTGTGGCTACTAACGCTGATGACATTATGTGATTGAACAACTGGCAGGTATCTCTCGGAATTGCTGGCAGAACGCAACAAGCTTAATCCGTTTATGGCTGTGCTTCCAAACTGCTGTCGGTTGCTGAATCAGGGTGAGTAAATGATTCAATTTGATGACGTATCACAATTTTTCTGGGTTTCTTGCATATCCGTGTTGATAGATTTATTAGCTATTGCTTGGAATATAGCTCTCTATGGGCTACTTGTTCCTGTCTGATGTTATTACAGCCTCTGCATTTATATTGGCAGCTCTCCATCTTATCAAGAAACCATAACGTGCCATCCCCGAGTTTTTGTGCTTGGGATGTATCAACTAAATGAGAGGGGGAGGGATAGTGGTTATCTTGGGGATGGGGGGGGGGGAGTTAGAGTGCATCAGGGATCAAATATTGGATGTGGATTCCTTGTTTTGATGTGCCGTTTTTGTTTTGGTATCATCCTTGTGCTTTTCGTGCTGCATGCTGATCTTTTCTTACCACTTCATGGGCTTAATTTCTCACCTCAAGAATCTTTTTGTTTTTTTGGTATGGAAAGTTTTCAGAAACTTGTCATCTGTTATTCCTTGGATTGGAAGTCATCCATGCATGGCAATGAGATCCTGTGCTTGCATTCTGGATAGTTCCTTAACGGAAGACACGTTTTGGAGGATCTTTTAATCCTTAGTTATTTTGTAGCAACTTTTGGTTGGTGGATAGTGGTTCTAGAAGCGCCTTCCTGCTATTTTTCTGTGGTGTCTTACAGAGGGAATAGCATCTATATGATTCAAGCTACGACTGTTAGAGAACTTGGAAATCCAGGTCTCATGAACAGTGTCTAACAAAAGAGTTCTTAGAGTCAACAATTTGGTCAATTTAGATCTTCAGTTGTTATACGTTTAACATTCTTACTTGTTAGACATCTTTAACTTCCGTGAGTCTCCTTTTTCTTTTACAGAAATTTAACTAACCAATTTAACAGTCAGTGTAGTGTCCATATTGTGGTGACTGATCGCTAATTCTTTAACCAATGCTAACTGGTACATCTTATTCTTGGAAATTGACCTTTTTGAAGCAGAAATATTGCGTGTAACTACAATGTTGGGGAGTGCATCAGTTTTAGAACAAAGTGTGCTTGAACATGCTAGCCCCCTGGCTTCAGGAGGAATATATTCAAATGGAGGAGCTAACGTGAACAGATGGGCATCACCATTTCAATCAGAAGTATGGATACTAACCATTAACATAACCTTTCCTTCGATCTAATTGTTTACTGTTTTCAGAAGATCTCTGACAAAATCTTTTACTTTTCGTCCTAACTTATCATTTGATATTGGTGTTCTTAGATATAACTTCTCATGACAGGTAGTTTGGAGCTAACAACTTAAAGAGTGGTTTATACTAATAGTTGGGAATGGAATGCCAAATACATAAATGTATAGATTAGGGTCTGTATGTTGCAATTGATCTGACAACCTTTGTGTGACTTTTGTAGACCAGCTCTTTAATTTAGGTTAACATAAGCCGTCCACTTTCACTGTGGTATATTATAACTCTAATCTTATTTAAGGGTAGTTTCTCTTCTCCTTCAGTAGAGATATTAGTATATGTATTGTCTCTGGTAATTGAGTCACTTGTTTTGACTGCTAACAAATTTCTTAACCCGTATTTCAGACAGTACACTGTACTTTTGAGAGTGGGTAGCCGTTCGGCGTGAAGTATGTTTCGGTCATCATTTGCTTATAGTTTGATGTGCCTGAATATTAATAGTATCCATTTATTTTGCAATTTTATGTTCAGGCTTTCATGAACCTGTTGGTTTCTCTTCTCAGCTCTCCTAAATTCAGAAAGATTTCAAGTTACAGTATTAAATTTTGAAACATACTCCCAGGGAGATCTACAATGTCTCTGCGGTTCCTTTTGTTTTTGACAGTTTGTGAAATTATAATGTGCAGATGTCAAGTTTAATGCAATCTTCTTCCACACCAAACTGGCTTGGTTCCCAAGGTAGCTCGTCTGGTCTCATAGTCAAGCGGACAATCAGGGTTGATATTCCAGTTGACCAATATCCTAGTGTACGATTTCTTCTCCTACTAGTGCATTCTTTATTTGGTTTGTTGCCGCATTTTGACATGCATGTTATGTCTGGCATAGCAGTATAATTTTGTTGGGCGCCTCCTTGGTCCTAGAGGGAATTCTCTGAAGCGAGTTGAAGCAACTACTGATTGTCGTGTCCTAATCAGAGGGCGTGGCAGTATTAAGGATCCAACAAGGGTAAGTTAAAAATGGCTTGCACCACTGCTCTAGATTTTATACAATCAAATAACATCTGAAAATACATCATCAAACCCTTTCGTTCTCACAAATTCGGAAGTTTGCAATGTGCATTATAGTATACAGTTTTTATGTGCCAATAAAAGTCATCTCTTTCACTAATAATGAGTACTTTGAAGGAGGAGATGATGAGAGGTAAACCAGGATATGAGCACCTTAACGAGCCCCTTCACATACTTGTCGAGGCGGAACTGCCTGTTGAGATAATTGATGCTCGTCTAATGCAGGCTCGCGAGATACTTGAAGATTTACTGAAGCCTATGGTATAAACTTTCATCCACCAAACTCAAATTTATCTCTTTTCTCTTTTTCTTATTTCAACACAATTATCTAAAGTTCAATTCTTCCTCGACTCTTCATATCTTACTGCAGGACGAGTCCCAAGACTACTACAAGAAGCAGCAATTGCGAGAACTGGCATTGCTCAACGGTACTCTGAGAGATGACGTGTCTCAAATGTCGGGTTCTGTATCACCCTTCCACAACAGCCTGGGAATGAAGCGAGCAAAAACCAGGGGGTAATAATTGGGATTCCATGTCTTCCAACTCTGCCTTCAAACTGCAGTTGCCATAAGCACGGGTCCAGTCGATGCCTGTCACTGCTATCGGGGCGCTGGTCCTTCGAGTGCCAGTTTCTGACCTGTCTCTATATGATATGAGTGCTTTTATTATAATTGGGGGAGATGTAGTAGCAGTAATATTGTGCTAATGGATCTACTTATTGGTGAGGGATTATTGAGTTTGTTATGTTGCCTGATTGGGGAGTATTCTTCCTCGACAATATTTGGTCGTATTAATTTTATTTGTTGTTAGCTTGCTGGGAGTTTTGGTTAGTATGGGAACTTTGTGGGATCAAGTTATGTAATTTGTATCTAATGCCTGGCTTGAAAAAAGGTCTGCACACTATTTGAACTTATTAAACACTGCTGTCTACTATTATTATTATTATTATTATTATTACTATTTCATGGTGCTTTCTCTATATGGTACTATCACTGTTTTTTGCTTTGTTTAGATGCCTAATATTGTCAATTTCCCATGCTAGTTCCACCAATACTTCACACCAATACAGTTGCATTTTGGGATCTGAATTTCAAGCAATATCAAGATAGAAAACTACGTGAACCGGTTATGGTTTATGTACAACAGATATGGAGATAACACGACGATACATTATTTATGGAGTTCCTTGTAACTGAAGGGTGCATATATAATTCTCTCCAAAACTGCTGCAGATCAGTCGATGTTCTCTGCCTCATCCTTGTCGTCGTCATCACCATCCTCGATCCCGACCCAACGAGTGAAAGCAAAGAGGAATTCCTTGAAGTTTACCATTCCATTCTTGTCCCAGTCCATCTCTTCTGCAAACACACGAAAAAAGACATTTACTCACACTTGCCCCCTCAGAGTTGAGATGTCAATGACTATTATCAGCAACAGTAATCTATAGTCCTTCAGAAATATCAAAATGTTGATAATTTCTAAGCAGAATGAAGCATTTTAGGACCAAAGAGTACGTGTTGTTTTTTGTGAGAGTGAATCTGTTTGCATATGAGAAATCAGAGGGAACTAACAACTAACCGAATCTCCTCATGGCAATTCTTCCCGAAGATCGTTCTCCTGCAGTAGTTTCATTTATCGCATCAACCATCTCATTTCTGCTCACGTGCCCATCGTTGTTCTTGTCCAAAAACACAAACGCGTCCACCAATGTTTCAAAAGTAGCCTCCAAATTCGCCATCCCTTTCCATGATCTCTATCAACGAATGTCAAGGAACACAAAATGTAAAATAATAACATCATCGATGCTTCCTATGATGCATATGCAACAGAAACAAACTTTTCAATTCTGCAATCTGATTGATCTTATCTTAGATATAGATGCGACATGTATGAACCAAGGGAGAGAAATAATGGAGGATTAGTGACTGCTAAAGTTAATAGGTTCGGATACAGCTTGCTGGGCAGCCGGATCTTCCTTGAGTAGGTAGACGAGGCAAAGAAGAACTATAAATTCGTTGAATTTGATCCCCTTTACTTCATTTATATCACATGCCTCAAAAAGATCATTAATCTCCTCATCACAGAAACTGATCTCCAGCTTCTGAAAGCAGTGCTTCAGCTCTTCTGGATCTATTACACCGTTCCCATCCTCGTCTATGAACACAACAAAATGAGTAGATGGCCGTGAGCAATCGACATTATGTATGTAAATAATTAAAGAATTATATCAAAAGTCAGATCACTTCGTTTAATATCATTGCTCAAGATTTCTAATTGTTGGATATTCAATGCATAATAAGTCATTCATGGGTATGATAGTTAAGATTGACCAGCAATCAGATACAAGGAAGAAGGATGTGATGCTCACCGAAATTCTCGAATGTAGCTTTGTATTTCCTCAAGCTTTGATCAATCTTGGGGAATTTCAATATAATACTGTTAAAGGATTTTATACTACAGCCTTGAGCTTCTCGTCTACGCATCACCTCAATGATTCTGGCCTCGAGCTTCGACTCTGGCACTGCAGCCCTCGGAGATGCACTCTTGGTGATTGCACCTCCCATTTTAAGTTAAGAAAAACTAAACAAGAGAGCAATTAAATGAGTGAGGATATACCACCTTATTATACTATCAAAACTCAACTATTTCCAATGGAGTTCCTAGAAAGTCCCAAGTTTCTAGTTCTTGAAAAGCAGAATAAAATGATGATTACATACATACATATTTGAAGGAATGAGTAAATAATCTTTCCCATATCATCCAATGGTTGATTGTAATTCTATTTTCAGGCAATTTTAGAACAAAATTGATGGTCTCCTACAACCAAAACATGCAAATTCTCATAGCTAAGAATTGGAAGATTTCATATGGCTATATTTCAATCCAGATTTTATCTTATCCAAAAACACTCATCGTTTGAAAATGAAAAAAAAAAAAAAAAAATCATAAAATTTTCTCCCCCAATTTCGAAATAAAGAGAAGTCAATGCCTTCTCCGATGGCAGAAAATCAAAATCAAATATGTTGAAAGGTTATGGTATCACGTTTCAACAGCGACATCAGACAGTAATCGCTGCTCTCAACATGCATGCGAACACCCAAAATTAGTTGAAGACGGCAGATTTGTGTGCGGTGTGTGTTTTGCAGAGAGAGAGAGAGAGAGAGAGAGAACCTTAGTTGAGTTGGATAAGTAGAAAGATGGCAGTTGTATGGCGACTGAATCCGACCAAATTAATCAGGATAAGCAGTGTCGGAAAGAAACTGTTACTACCATTTACAGTATTTACCGAAGCTTGTTTCTTTTGGTTCTGAAGCGAGATTGATTCAGATTCAGAGACAGAGATGGAAAAAGACCCCTCAATAAACTTTTAAAAATCGAGATGTGAAGTGGGGTTATTTTTCTTTGATTTCTTATTGTGTAATGGGATTTGAGGCTCAATGGCCTCCAAGATTGGTGCTTTCCCACCATCTAATTCTCCTGCACCATACGCATAACTAATGTCATAACTAACGTGGCAATGCAATGTTAATAATTTTTTTCATTAGAGTTTAGCTTTTTTTTGTGAGCTTAATTTTTTAGTAGGATTAAATTAATTTTTAACATATATCATTTAATTAATTAATTTATTTATTTTTAATCTTTAATTATATTAATTATGTCCACGATTAGCCTCAGATTTACTCTATGTTGCACCACAAGTCTACTCTTTTCTCAACATATATATTATGGATGGAGTAGTTTAGGATGCTTCTATGAAGTCCGAAGTAGTTGAAAGTTTGAGAGGATTCACATCACACGCCTCTCTCCCCATTTCTTTATGTCAAATTCTAGATCTGTTGCCACATTGTCATCTCGAGCCCTTCAACTCTTCAAATTATCTCCCCATTTAGTCATTTACACATTAAAATTACTTGGATAAAAAAAAATATAGAATGCGAGTGAAATAGGAAAATATAAATTTTAAATTGTTAATCATATATTGAGTTGTCACATGAGATGCACCCAATAACAGAGTGAGTGAGATCAAATATTAATTGAAGTTTTAGTAGGGGTATAGATCAAACCATAAGTAGACAAAAAAATAGTAAAGTAATTAATAGTTTAAATATATCAAAGGGAATGAGAAAAAATAATTTAATACGAAAATCAAAATTATAATACGTTGAAACACCTATTTATTATTTTTGTACGTTTATTTACAAGTGTTCATAAGAACTGAAATTGTTGACCCGAACCGCCCGACAGAATTGGAACTCACAGTTTGGGTTTGGACTCGTACTTGCTAGAGACTTAGTACGGTTTCGATACTGATAACTTTAATGTTACACTATAAATTCACAACAAACATACAAATTATGTGGTATAAAAGATTAATAACTTGGAATCTTGAATTAAATTGTGACATGTTTCATTATGCTCGAATTACTTTTTGCTTTAAATGTGTGACAATAAAAAAAAATGATGGCATTAAATATAATATATGGCACTACAAGAAAACTGACATTTTGCGACATATGTGTATGCGACATTATCAGTAAGTGTTATAATTTTATGATACTTATGCTCTTAGTGTCGTATATTTGCATCAAGCATGTGCCATGAAGTTATTATGTCACTATTTTGCGACAGTAATGCGTCACTTTATTTTGTGTCTCGTAATTACAATAATTTATTAGCAACATATCAGCTAAATGTCATCAGAATACTTCACATTTGGAATCGTATTACATTTTGTGTCGTATATTTGCGTCTGACGTGCGTCATGAGAATATTGTGTCACTATTTCACAACAGTAATGCGTCATTTAGTTTTGTGTCTCATAATTACAACAATTAATTTGTGACATATCAGTTGAATGTCATAATTATATATCACATTTGGAATAATTTTGCATTTTGTATCATATATTTGCGTCATTAAAATATTGTGTCACTATTATGCGACTGTAATGCGTCACTTAATTTTGTATCTCATAATTACAACAATTTATTTGTGACATATCCGTTGAATGTCATATTTATACTTCACATTTGGAATATGTGTTGCATTTTGTGTCATGTCTTTACGTCCAACGTGCGTCATGAAAATATTATGTCACTATTTTGCGATAGTAATGCGTCGATTAGTATTTTGTCTTATAATTACGACAATTTATTTACGACATATTCACCAAAGTTAGGAATTATGCGTGTCACATTAGGAATTCTGCAACATATTTACGTCAATTAGCATTTAGCATCGGATGCATCTCTTGATTACGGTGAATTTCTCGTATTCACCAAAGTTAGGAATTTTGTGTTCGTCATGGACATATTCACTTTCAGCTACTGCCAAAGGCGTCTTAATCCTACCACCGGTTAGTTTTCCAAGAGAATACTGCCAAAGTGATAGATTTTATAGAATAGTACTCCGTATAAGTTAATAATTACTAATGGTTTCTGAAAAAATCAATTAGCAATTAGTATTATTTTTGAAATGATTTGCAATATATATTGAATATGTATTAATCAACATATCGAAATGCATGATTTCATCTAGAGTGGACCGATCATGCATTTTGATATGTTATTGGGTAATGAGTTTATAAAAATGAAGCTGCTACTCGATTCTACTATTACTCCTTAATCAACAGATTAGGGGTTTTTAATTATTTAGAAGTTGAAAACTCTAATTTAATAATGAAAATAAGAATTTAGTCCGACTACTCGATTTATAAATTATTGACGTGTTTTATTTTTCCCCAATTATTAATACTTATGTCTAGGTTCATTCCCCATCACATGTATGTTGAAGAAGAAGATGTTGTAAACCAATAGTTACGTCTATGGACAAATACTCACCAATTAATCTCTTGGAAAACTAACCGGTGGGAGGATTAAGACGCCTTTGGCAGCAGTTGAAAGTGAATATGTCAATGACGAACGCGGAATTCCTAACTTTGGTGAATACGAAAAATTCACCGTAATCATGAGATGCAACTGATGCTAAATCTGCCAAGCCTCCGTTGAAGAATAGCGGCCCGCTCTCGACGAGTCTCTCCACATTTACCTGCCACCTCATTCCCGAATAGGACATCAAAGTGACACTTCTATTTTTGTAAGGCCACATCCACTCTTCGGTAGTAGGGGGCAATTGCTGCAGTGAAGAAGAATGCTAATAAATTGGAAAGGCACCATGCTAACATATCGACGATCCTAAATTGCTTACGAGTATAGTGGCAAATTCCGGGTTGGCGAGAACTTTGAAGAACTTTACATCATTTGTAGTCGACATTCTGTCCATTCTTCGTTCTTCTTGACCTGTGCAGGATTTTTGATTTTTTTTTTTCTTCTTGGTCGGTAGAAACAGGGATATAGGGAGAGAAATTGAGAGGGAAAGGAATGGCAGGGTTGAGTTTTCCCAAATCGAAATAAGGTTTTCCCCAAAATCGAAACACACAGAGAGAGAATCGCCGGAGAAGACGACCGGAGATGAGGTGCGAGCATGGGAGACCGAGAGAGAGAAGAAATCTCAGAGAGTGAGAGAATGGCTGCGAGTCTGTGATTTGAGAGACTTGGGAGTCAGGGTTATTTTATGACCCGGTTTGGGTCGAATCGCAGGTCGGGTTCGACTTCGAACCCAGAACTGGGCTTTGGGCCGAGAGGTGGCTGGGCCGAGTCCAAACCAGTTGGGCCGCATTACTTGATCAATTGGGCCCTAATCTATGTTGCGCGTCAATTTATTTTTCTTTTTATATTTATTATATAATGCGTATATTATACATAAAATTTAAATAAATCATAAACTATATATATATATATATGTGAAAAATAATGAAATAGTACAACTAAATATACAACATATTTCTTCTATTTCTATTATTTATTTATTTTTAATAAACAATGATTAAGATTTGCAAAAAATCCCTTAAAAACTTAAGTTATAGCAAAAATAACTCAATTAATTCCGGATTCGCGAATCCTCTTTATCGGATTCATGTATCCGTTATTATTTATATTAAATTAAATAAAGATACGCCATGTGGCGAATCGGGTGTGAATCCACCGTGAATCAAACCCGGATGCGATACGGGTGCGAATCTGATATTGCAATGTGTTGTTTTTTGAAGAATTCATGCATCAGAAGCCCTAATTCAATAATATTAAGTTTGTCTTTGATTGACCTCTATAGTGTGAGAATGAAAGTATCATGTGGGGTTGTCGATTGTGATGCGGTGCCGGAACGATCGTTGCGTGAGATTGATAATGTCGTCAACGCTCTTCAAATTTGACGTCGAAAAAAAAATGAATAACGTATAAAGAAAATAACTAATCGAGAAATTTTACCTAAAGTTAAGAAAAAAATTATAGGAATGTGAATCGAACCCGCGATCTCATGCATTTAAAATCAATCCACTTTCCGCTACGTCATTCTCTACACAAGTTGTGAAAATATATATGACGATATCTATAAGGAAATCATTTTAAAAAAATTGAGAAAAAGTTGATAAATTCAGGATGTGTAATTGTTTTAATAATACATTTTTCGAAATATTCACATATTTTCTTGGATATCGTGAGATTTAAGTCTTCTATCACATTATATTTTATTTAATTTTGTATTTTTTGGTAAAAAATAATAATAAATAAATTGCATGGATTCATCCCGAAAATATTAAAATTCAAATTTTGTCTTATATTTAAACGATTGAAATTTAAACAAGGTGTTGCTTAGTTAGTGGTTTGGTCTCAAACCCCTCGTAACCCTTTTGAAACCTTTGCAACCCTCTTGAAACTCTCGCAACCCTCCTAAACCCTTGTAACCCCCTTATACCCTCAAAAAGACCTCGTAATACTCTTGAAATCCATTTTACAAATGTTATCGACCGCCTATAACTAAAACATGCATATGAAAAGTAAACCCTAGCGTGACTACGAAGAGGTAAACCCTAGGGGGGAAATCTAAACTCTAGTGGGGAAGAATGCATTCTAAAGTGATTCCGTAAATGTGTTTATAAGTTGTGCATGCGAAGCAATAACACGATGTTGCTGTGAATTTCAGGAATTTAGGGTGTGAGAGTCGAGAGGTGCAATTCTCTCATTGAGAGTGAGAAACTTGAACACAAAGGAACATTCTACGGCCTTGACACACGAACTTCGAGCTAAGATATCTCGTTCGATTCTTGGTTGATTTGGGTGAACACCAAGGAACAATTTTCGTGATGTAAGTTTCTTCATTCGAAAACAATAAAAATGTTCAAAAAAACGAAGACCAAAACCGTGTTGAAAAATCGTACGCATAAAATTTTTTAATACTAGGAATTTGGCATATTGAACCTATGAACTTCCAGAATGAATAATATCGGATACATTTTCTATGACATGTGTAAATTTAGGTTCCATTACAAAGTGCAATAATTTTATTAAAATTAATCAATCAAGTGATTTGAACAAAATAAAAAGGAGAGACCGATGCCAATTGCCAAGCAAATGAAATAGATGAAAAATATAGTTTGATATTATATTGTGCCGACTAAAACGCCACAGGAGAATATTATATATTGCTCGATCCCCTCCTAAACTGTGCCGGCTGAAACCTCAAAAACCCTAGATATTTGAAGCTTAAAAAAAATTAAAAAAAAAAGAAAATGCACGGGAAGGCGCTGAACCCACGATGCATTCCCTCTGTGAATTTCTGATTCTCAATCTCTTCCTGTATTGAAAAAAAACACCAAGAATAAAACTAGGATTGTGTTTTCATTCACATACGCGACTCGATATATCACCACCGGTGACGTCGGACAACACAGCTCCGTACATACTTTGATTCGTCCTTTGCCGAGGTGATCTCTCTATCTCTCCCCATCTTTGTCTCGCGCTCTCGATCTCTCTCTCTATCTCTGTATCGATCTCTCCCTCGGATTTCATTGGAATTTAATTCACAAGGCAGGTGTGAGTTCGTGATTGGCATGAATGATAAGATGTTGTGTTTTGGTTGAAAACACGCAGATTTGGTTGGTAGGATTGCTCGTAATGAACGCTCACATGTCGGTAATTTTCTTATGTTTTTTTTCGTGTTAATGTCCATGGATGAACATTTTGTATTTATTCAAATAAAAAAAAATCTTTTAAAAAAGTAAAATCGCTGCATAGCAAACAATCACTACGAGTTGCGTTTAATAGATGAAAAACAAATATCGAGATGGGTTGGAAAAAACCGTTAAAATCTAGTTTGGGTGTTAATTGGAGACCATGTTGTGTGTCCCTTGTACTGGTATTTGAATTATATAAGTTTTGTTGATCAGTAACGTTAAAAAAAATTGTTGAATATTATATTGTGGGTAAATATTAATTAATAAATATTGTGGGTGAGGATGTAAACAAGAGTGAATCAATGTTTATTGAAAAATATCCTACATCAAACATAAACGTAGTGGGGGTGGAAAAAGACTACTATGTGTCCATTTTTATTGAATGCGTAGATTCAGAGAGCTTTGATCCTCATGAGAAAGTGAAGGCAGGGGTTTCTTTGCGTATCAAAAACAAGTTTAATGGTACCAGGTACATTGATAAATATATGGATTTTAGTGCTCTCTTCATAATTATAATAGTTAATTATTGCACTCTCAACACCCTTTTGGTTTTGGTATATATTGATCCATTAAGAGTTGAAACTAAAATCTAAACAAAAGCTAGCTCTACTATTTGTTCATGCTGTTAACTATTGGTTTACGTCATCTTCTTCTTCAACTTTTTATTTTTCTTGAATTTATGCCGATTGATGATAAAAGTAGTAAAGGCTACCTCATTGAAGGTTGTTGCCAATTGAAGGTTTCTTTGTTATTCTATAGTTACACATGACACATGTATTGAAGAAAGCTCGACGTTAGATTGGATCAATGGATGAGAGTCGTGAGACCATTGTTCAAGATACTCCAAAATCGAGGTAACAAAGATGAAAAAAAGGAAGACAAAGTGACTTTGAATGCTATTTAGAGGATTTGTAGCTTTTAGTTGGATATTTAGATATTTGATTTTTTTCCAAGTTTGCTTTATGAATAATTCGGCACACATATGACTTTAAACTATCATATCATCAATTTAATTTGAATAATTGTTTGTTTTATTATTCGTATGTCGACTGATTGTTAGTTTTCTTCATTCGTATATTTTGCAACTTAATAACGAATTATGTCACAACAATATATGACACTTCATATGCGACATCGCGAGTGTTATAAAAAATTACGTCGCATAAATTTTGTGTGCAGGAGTGAAGCAAGGTTTATGACACAACAATAAAATGATGCAAAATATGTTACATATTTTACAACATAAAAATATTTTTTGCGACAATAGGTATATGTCATAGTACTATGAGGCATTTTAATTATAACGTCACATATGTTGCGAAAAAACTACATTACTTTATTTGAAATGTCACAAGTTATTATCGCAAATTATATGTGTCATTTTTAATAGTGTCACATTTTGTGTCGCTAATAAATATGCAATACTAAAGCAAATGACGTGTTAAGTGTCGATAATTTTATGCGACAAATAATCAAGTGAAGCAAAATGTGTCATTCTTAGAATCTTATTGCGACACAATTTTTTAAAAAAATCTCAAAAATACTACATCACCTTTAGCGACACAATTTGTCATGACGCACAAAGTGACACAAATTGACTTTTGCGACACTAAACAGACATTTGCGACACAAAATCTATGTCGCAAATGTCTAGTTTTCTTGTAGTGTGGGATCATATTCTTAAACAACATTTATTGGTCCTATAACGAATGAATATGTGTGTGTGTTGTTGACCTATGTCAACTTTTTGATTATTCGTCTGATAGTCAGCATCGTTTTATAGATACCAAGAAAGTCAGACGATACTCACTGTGCGACTGATATGCTGAGCTGACACATTACTTACTTGACTGAATTGTCAGGCAAATTACCAAACAACTATAAGACAAAGTGCGGAAATGTACATGGTTATACTCATTTTAATTAACTGAAAACTTATTTCCTTTAAGTTAGTAAACGTGAGCATGTTTGTGCATCAGACTAATGCATGTGACTGACTTGGTGTCTATTACACGAACACTCAAAGAAGTTTATGCATGTTTCATGTCAATCAGTTTGTATGATGACAATTGATAGATAAACTAAAAAACACATAAATGCATAATTTATAGTTGTTCGGTCAACTGATCTACCTTCACTTTGCATCCACTAAGGCGAATATATTCACTCAGCATTCCTAGGGTTTACAATCAGCACCCATAAGCCTATCTTAATTTTACGGGCAACCAAGAGTTTAGCGTGAGTTTGTGAGCACTCAAGAGCCTAATGTTGAGTTTACATGTACTCAACAAGCCTATCCCTGGATATACGGGTACCCAGAAGCAGTGGGGTCACTGAACAAGTACAGTAGTATCTTCAGCCCAATTGGCTCAATGTTCAGTCTAATATTACTCAATCTTCATTGATCCAGGTTCCATTCCTCTTGCCCCATAGTTTTTCTTTTTTCCTTTTCTTTTCTTCCATTTTTTTCTCCTTTTTTTGTTTTTTTTTTCTCCTTTTCTCTTTTTCGTTTTTTTCCTGTCTCTTTCTCTTTCTCTTCTAGTGATATTTCCTTCTTCTTTTTTCCATTTCCTTTATTAATAACCCACTCATATTTCTCTATTTCACATATTTTTTCTTTTTCTTTTTTAATAATATATTAATGTTCCTTTTATGTTTATAAATAATTATTTAAACTTTCAATTCATATTTTTATAATTTTAAAGGGCTCTGGTCATTCGTAATTTTATTTTTTTCTTTCTTTTTTTAATAATATGTAAAATATTTCAGTGTTCAAACGAGAGCAAAAGGGATCCTGTCAATACATTTTTTTTTTTAAGTATATACTAATATTTTATTTTAGGCTATAAGAATTTGGACCTCAATGGACGAAAATCCTGGCTTCGCGCCACTGCCCAAAAGCCTTACAACCTTCTCTCAATCCTAACTTTTAAACCTGACTAACTTTACTCATCAATCTAGGATTAGGGTTGGATTGACGATTTTTTCAACTGTGATAAATCCTTCACACAGTAGCAAAATGTAAAAGGATAATTTTTTCTCTAGGCTATGAATATATCCATTGAGCCCGAGGGAAAGCATAAAGTTTAGATATCAGAGGATGAATACCAAAGATATAAGATTCTGAGTGTTTATTACTTGCGAGCTCTGAAAATCTAGGGAGGAACGTACTTTTTTTTTAAAGCACTAAACCTCATCATCTCAGTGTGGATTGTAAACACGCGCACTTCTCATGAATGAAGTTCTTTTGTTATTTATAGCATAGATTATTGGAGCCATCCATTGGAGAAATAGATGTTATGGATCTATACATGGAAGTGAATTATGGTGAGGTTGTTTCGATTTTTACAGCTGGCTCCCATATTAATAAAGTAGTTTCTATAGAAGTTAGAAATAGGTTTTGACTTCTTTTGTGCAAAAAACCCAACACGCAATGTCAGCTTCGGCAGGGAACGATACCTTCTTATTGGTTGGTCGTATTCAATAGATTCTTGCGTATGTTCCAACAATATTTGATATCAATGTGGTACCTCACTCAAGCGACATCTTCATTCTTCACTTGATTGTTGCGATTAGTGCATTGATGATCCTTAGCAGCCTATAAGTTCTGGTAGTTCGGTTGACTAATACACCCAGACTGACTCACTGGCCTCCTGAAATGTTTGACTATGTCAATTGATCAAACTTTGTTTACTTCAATCAGATTAGTGATCTCTTACTAATCAATGTATCACAAACTCGCTTGACTCACTTCAATTCTTAAAGTGAGATATGATTCTTATCCTAAAGTGTATTTTTATATTGTTAATTATAGATTGAGTGAGTTGGTTATCACATGGGATGGCCGGCCCAATAAGAGTGTATCATGTAATAAAAATAGATGAGTATGATTAAATATTGTATATGGTCAAAAAAAATAATATACACATATCTGGTGAACGTACCAAAATAAAAATAAAAATTTTGTGGGCGGATGAAATATTATAATACTTTATGTTTTTTTTGGTACAATTGTACCCTCAATGCCCCAAGATGCATTTGCTATTGTCCATAATGTAAAAGAATATGATAGAATCTTGAAGATTCAGGTTCATTGTGGAACAAACTACTATATATTTTAGACAAAGACTTGTATCTGCCCAGCCCACAGTGCGGTCAAGCCTTGAAAGCAAAATAAATCACCTGACCCAATTAATGCACTTAGCCCACAACTCAAAAAGAAGGGCTTCATAAAAATATTCAATGGACCTCAATGTGAGTTCGGACTGATGCAATTGTCTCCTTTTTTTTATATTCATGAATCTAGTTAATGACGTAATATGTTGTGAATTATATTTAAATGGTAATGAAATATTGGACTTGAGATCATCTATCCCTAAAATAGTGTCACAATGGTGCAAAATTCAATTTTTAGTAGTTTCATGCAATTTTTTTTAATAATTTTTTTATAATAATTTAGTTTAATTTAATGATTATTTTCAAGGGTTCACCCATCTCGATTAGGGTTTATATTTATTTTTTAGCATTTCATTTCATTATTAGTAGTATATTAGAGTTGAAAAATTCAAAACTAAAGCATATGATTTTTAAAAAAATCAATTTTTTTTTCTTATGAATGTCTATTACTATGATTTACTATATTATACTAGTATTTTTATTTTTATAAAAAATAATATAAAATTAGTAGAAATTTGATTTGGGACACCATTGGAACACCATTTTGGGGATAGAGGATACCATCCCGAAATATTGCATATATTTTTCTCATTATGCTATTACAATTTTTTATATTTACATTTAAAATATAGAACAATATTACAAATTTAGATCGATACGAATAAATTACTCTCTCGTCCATGATTCTTGGGCTTTTTTTAGCACGTGTTTCCAAGTTTTTTGATGATGGGTTTTAAAATAAATTTTTGAATTTTTTTTTACGAGGTATTATAAGTGTTGTAGTATCCCATAAAAGAAAAAAAAAAACTTCAAAAATTCATTTAAAACCCCATAATCAAGAAGCGTGAAAATGTGCGCAAAAAAAAAGTCTAATAAATCATGAACAGGGAGAGTATAATTTTTAATATAAAAAACGTGGTCTATAAAAACTGCAACCAAGTCATTGACTAGGAATGATAATTTTACCTACGGGTGTCCACCCTTAGAGCATCTCCAGCGCCCAGCTCTCCGGCGGCTCGCGGCGACTTGCGAGTCGATGCTGCGAGTCGCTGGGGCGCTGGCGAGTCGACGGGAGCTCGCAATCCTGACCCCGGCTCGCGCCTCTTTCCCCAGCTGTGCTGACGTCATTATGACGTCAGCCAGCAATATTTATTTATTTAAAAAAAATTGATTTGCAGGCAGAAAAAATTAAAAAATAAATAAAAAAAAGTATATCCGTTGGTCTCCAACGGTAGCCAACGGCTAAATCCAATTTCTTCCCCTATAAATTCATACCCCCATTTACACAATTTCTACACAACTTCTATATTATTTTCACACAAATCTATCTCAAAAAATCCATATTTTCTTCAATTTCACTCCATCAATATGTCAAGCTCTTCCGAAATTTCATCCGATTCCTCATCATCCTCCGGCGAACTTGAAGCTATGTACCAACAAATCCAGAATAAATGCCGAAAAAGCTCGGAAATATAAAGAAGCGAAGAAGAAGAAGGAAAAAGCCACCGAGTCGACAAAACGCCGAAGGTATCCTGTAAGGCGAATGATCGAACGAGATCGAGTCACCGGAGCAAAGCAACTTTTCTCCGACTATTTCGCTGAGATGCCCACATATCCCGATAATTTATTCCGTCGACATTTCCGGATGTCGAAGCATATGTTCTTAAACATCGTGGGGGTGTTGGAGAATCGCGTCGAGTATTTCCAACAACGAGATGATGCAATAGGCAGGCCGGGTTTCACAACACTGTAGAAGTGCACCGCCGCTATACGTCAACTCGCCTACGGAGGTCCCGACGACCAATTCGACGAGTACTTGCGGATGTCGGAGACTACCGCCATAGATTCGTTGAAGCACTTTGCTAAGGCGATTCGAGAAATCTTCGGTGGTCATTACCTGAGGAAGCCAACCGAAGATGATTGTCAACGAATTCTGGCAATGCACGAGGCTTGCCATGGCTTTCCAGGGATGCTCGGTTCGATCGACTGCATGCACTGGGCATGGAAGAACTGTCCAGTGGGGTGGATGGGCCAGCACACACGTGGGGATAAGGGCCACCCTACCATGATCCTTGAGGCCGTTGCATCTCACGATCTGTGGATATGGCATGCCTTTTTCAGGTAGCTGGAGCGCTCAACGACATCAACGTTCTCAATCAATCGCCGGTGTTCAGCGACGTCGTCAAAGGAATAGCACCTCCGGTTCATTTCCTCGCCAACAGAAGTCAATACAACATGGGCTCTACCTCGCCGACGGAATTTATCCGAAGTGGCCCGTTTTTATTGCAGCTCCACCACACGCCACTGACGAAAAAGTGGAGCGTTTCAAAGTTCTGCAAGAGGCGGCGCGCAAAGATGTGGAACACGCTTTTGGCGTTTTACAATCTGTTGGGGCATGGTCAGCGGCCCATCACGACTCTGGTATCGTGATAGTATTCAAGATATCATGTATGCTTGTATTATCTTGCATAACATGATAATCGAGGATGAAGGAGCAAACGCGACAAATTGGGCTCCACCTGACGAGGATGCCTCTACTTCTGCAAATAGTCGAGCGAATCGAGGACCTGTGGGTTCGTTTCGGGAGTACGTGAAGCGCAACGCGTCGCTACGCGATAGTGCAAAACACAACGATCTTTACAACGATTTGGTCGAAAAGATGTGGGAGCGTAAGGGCCCAAATTAGTTTGCATATTTTTAAAATTATTTCAAATTATGTTGTACTTTGTTTGTTTAAATTAATGTTTGTTTCAATTTAATAAAAAAAATCCAAAAATTTTGTTTGTTTTTTTTATTAAAAATAAAATTAATGAAACAAATAAAATCGAACGAAAAATGAAACGAAAAACGAATTAAAAAAACATATCGAAAATCGTAAATAAAATGAATTAAAAATAAGAGAGAGTCAGGAGGAGGGGCTTGCGACTGGAGATGAAATTTGGGGAGAACCCCTCTCCACCGGAATAGTACCGCAAGCCCGTAAAACGGGCTTGCGGCTGGAGATGCTCTTAATAAGGGGAGGGTGGGGGAGGAAATCGAATCGGGGTCGGGTTCAGGTCTAAAACTGTTTGACCGTAGTTACGTGATTCGAAAGAAAATAATCAAATATCATCTCATAATTATGTTCTTACCATTTATGAGCCTACTACGTGCACAATTCTTTTTTTCTTTGTAGAAGACTTTTAATTTCACATAATAAATAATAAATAGAATTAGTACTCATTTGTAAAAAAATAAAATACTCGTATTAATTAATTATGGAAGAAAATAGGAAGATTGAAGGATTTAGAGCGTACACGTGCATGGCATGGATAAAGGAGGAGTCCTTCTCTACGCCAACTAAGACGACACGCGGTGAATATAAATTATAAAAGCCGCCGAATCTTCATCTTTTTTCTGATTCTAAACGGAAAAGATCACCAAATCTTTTCTATTCCCTTTTTTTTTTTAACCCTACTACCATTCAATTCAATTCTCACACCAAATATCTCGCTCTACACTCTGCAGGTCCCTCTCTCTCTCTCTCTAGGTTTTTTTCAGTCTCGTTTCTATCGATTTCTGGACTCATATGCATGTGTGTTGTGTTTGATTTCGCGTTCATCGGTTGCTGCGTTGTTTGATTTCTAGGGTTTTTTTTTTTTTTTGAAATTTTAATACTTTCGTTGAATTCGTTTTCCAGATTTTTTTTCGCTTGGTTTTTGTGTGCTTGAGCGTATCTCTCTATGTGAATGTTATGTGCAATTGTATTAGTTTTATGTATACTTGATTGATCGGGGGTTCGTTATGTCGCCTTCGTATTTGCTCTCTCTTCTCTGCCATAATTTTTTATTTTTAATTTAAATTTTCTATTTATGTAAAATAGGTTACTTGATAATTTAGTAGCCAGTAGGTGTTGTTAGGGTTTGTGGTGGATTATTAGGGAGTTTTAGCTGATGGTGGTTATGTCTTTGGCGAATTGGGAGAGGGGGAGGTCGAGGGGATAGGGAACACTCTGTTTTGGGGCGGTTGTGAGGAACATTTGTTTTGCTGCACTGAATGTGTTTAGAAGGTGCTGCATCTGCATGAATTAAGAGCAATTTGTATGCCTCAAAATTCTTGATTAATATGATTGAATGCTTACATTACAGCTTCCTTAACCAAGGGGGACTGGTTATTGTTCCTGCCCCCTGTTCTTTTTCATTGATAAATTTAAAAATAGCATTACAGACACTTCTGATTATGCCACAGCCTTCATTATTGGGTCATCTGAATGTTTGGTTTAAAGGTGCTAATTTCAGGGAACACGCAATGGCTTCCAAGAGAATCCAAAAGGAATTGAAAGACTTGCAAAAGGATCCCCCAGCTTCCTGCAGCGCTGGTTGGTTTAAATTTTTAGTCATTTGGTGCTTTAATATCTTGTGAAGTGATCTTGACCTGTAGATCATCTTGTCTGCTGTTGTGTTGTTAAACTCGGAAATTCTCCTAGTTTTCATTCTTTAGATGGTAGAATCTCAGTACCTAAGATAGTTCGGAGCTCATACTTGTGACGAAACTACAACCAGCCTCTAGATTGTTGATGGGGATCTGTCACTTGCACTTATTAATTTAAAAGGCACTTCATGTTTCCTTTTCATCCATATCCTTGTTTGTTTTTTTGGCTTGGAGGTTCTAACTGAACTCATGGTTGGACTGGAACATACTAGTATGAATGTATCAGAAGAGGAAGATCTTTGAAGTTCCTTTTTCCCATCTTTCAATCCATATTTTTACATTTTTTACCAATTTTTTTTCTGTATCTTGTTTCGACTTCAATGCAGGGCCTGTGGGTGGAGACATGTTCCAGTGGCAAGCTACCATTATGGGTCCTGCAGACAGCCCTTATACTGGTGGAGTATTTCTTGTGACTATTCATTTCCCACCTGATTATCCTTTCAAGCCACCTAAGGTAACCTTTGCTTGTATCATATCATGTGTCTCTTACTCGACTCAGTCAACGCTCTGGTTCAACAGTGACTCTTTATTGGTTCTTGCATAAAACATGACTAGTTTGTTTCTTTATCATGCCAGAAGGCCTATAACCTTAGTAATAGCTCAAGTCTGGACCAAGATTATTATTTGAACATTTATATAATCTGTTGCACCATAATTTTGTAGATTCCAGATCACACACCACATTATCTTGATCTTTGAAGCTTTTAGCACGAACATAGGTTTCCGCCATTCTGGCCTTGACCCTGGTTTTAAACCTGCGACCTGTTCTGCCTTTGCAAGCTCTTATTCACTAGATGAAATTGAGTGCAAAATTAACTTCAACGGGCTTTCATATCATTTTGTGGGATGAGCAGGTGTCTTTCAAAACCAAGGTATATCACCCAAATATCAACAGCAATGGCAGTATATGTTTGGATATACTCAAAGAGCAGTGGAGCCCTGCGCTGACAATTTCAAAGGTACATATGTCTTGCTTCTAACCTTACATGCTTACTGCTTCTGTCTGTATCCGTCTCATAAATGATGGTCTATCATGTCAAGAGTGATCAAACTAAGGTACAAAAATTACCTTGGGGACAATGTTTTAATCTTGCAGGATGTTTGACTGTTCTTGTTTATGCACTTCAATCGACGACTCTGTTTATAGTGAATGTTATAAGTGCAGTATTTAATGATGAAACCTTTTCTGAGATGGTCCGATCAAAAGCTGATATATTTTAATTATAATTTTGTTGGGGGGGGGGGGGCGTGATAGCGTAAAATAAGTGGATCTAACTGCATAAGAATCATTCAAGGGCTGTAATTTTGGCATATCCTTTGGGCAGTTGTTTTGCTTTTGACTTGTATGGATATGAAGTCGAACCTCTATATTGCGACTGAAATAGCTAGCTATCTTTTGCAGGTTTTACTCTCTATATGTTCTTTGTTGACTGATCCAAATCCGGACGATCCTCTTGTTCCTGAGATTGCTCACGCGTACAAGACTGATAGAGTCAAGTACGAGTCCACTGCTCGATCCTGGACTCAGAAGTATGCAATGGGATAAAAACACCTGCCAATAGATGTGGTATCAGTAATAATAAAGTTAAGAAAAGAGAGCATTCATCTCATGACTAAGTATTTTGGCCGGGACTAATGTCCTTAATCTTCCTTACCAGTCGCATAGTTTACTATCTTTTTTTTTTTTTTTTTTTTTTTTTTTTTAGATAAAAAGTTTACTATCTTATTCGATATTATTGGCAAGCTTATGTGATTATGTGTTTATAAACGGTAGGTTGGCATGTTAATCCAGTTACATCATATATCTATATTGTCCTTAGAAAAGTTGTGTAGAGAATAATTTGGGTTTCACTATATATGCGTTAGAAAGAGATAAACTTTGGTGTGGATCTACACTACTTCTACTGGGCTTCAGGAAGAATGGGCCTCCTGGAGTATATAATTTGATTTTCTGAACTCAAGAGTATAGGTGCGTGGCGAGGGCAAAAATGTGCTCCCTCCGTCAAACGGTTAAAGTGTATTGTGTAGCCTATTACTAAAAAAAAAAAATATTTAAAATATGGTGGACGTTTCGATATAATAATAGGGTCTGTAGATTGTGGACGGAGAGAGTATTTTAAATGCAATTATTCCGATTACGAGTTTCTTTGAACGATCAAGGTAAATGGAGTTGCAGTATTAGGATTTAGGAATAGGTAAAGAAAAAATAGTCCTAGTAGTAAATAAAATGGAAGTGAGAGAAGAAGAGAATGGTGGGGGAATAAAAGGGGTGGTCCTTTTTGTCATTAAATGGCAGCAGAAAGTTTGTCTTGGTTATGGCAGCGATGAAAATGGGGTGGGGGCAGTGAGGAATTCTCGAAATGTCTTTGTTGTGAAGCAGCTACAGATTGTATAGATCCAACAAGTTACAGTTTTATAGTTTGGTTGTTCTATTTGTTTTAATTTTTTTATCAAGCTGGAATTGCTCGAAAGGGACATTACCCAAATTACCATGTTTATTTCCATGTATGTACAATATGTACTTCTCACATGTTTTTGTATTCATCCTTGGTTTTAAGTTTATAAAATTTTCCCATTTTACAAATTGATCAATTCTTTTATTTAGATTTTTGTGAGAATTCTTTTAAAAAAAACACAAACCCATTGATGCAGTAGAACAATATGAAAGAATGCGATTTGTTGATCCAATCGTATATTGGCTGAAAAAAAAAAAAATTGTGCTCCCTTAATAAGCTTTTTTTTTTAATAAAAAAAATCCATTAATAATAGTTGATAAACAAAACTCACAGTCTTGATATAATACAAGAGAGCACAAAACGAGCAACAAAATAAGGAGTTCGCTTGATATATTTTGTTCAAATGTTCGATATAATGTTTCATACAATCTATTTATCTTGACACATTTTTATTCAAGTTGAGTCTATTATAAATAAAATGTGTCGAGATGGATAAAATGAAAGGAGTAATAAATTACTTGTTATGTGGATATTGTCATATCAAGTGTAGATATGTTAATAGTATCTACGCTCGGTAAAAAAATAAAATAAAATAAAGGGATGCTCCATACAATTTTAAATTGTGAATTTGTGAGTGTAGATTGTCCAAGAGAGTCTTTTCCATGTCCCCACAATTTCGTGCAAAAAATTATGTGCAACATCCTAAAAAATCCTAAGAAAAGATGCATAAGGGGACGGTTTAAATCACAAGTAGAACCTGAATTCTTTACCATTTATATATAAAACTATAATGTTTACCGTTATTTAATTTGATCGTGCAACTAGTTAGTTAACCACAACGTGACAAATATCAATATGTGGACCACACCTATATCATCCACAAAATTAACAAAATTAAGGGTCATAAAACTCAGCTAGGGGCGAAGAATCAAATACCCACGAATCTCTAGTTTTGTACTCCCCATCCCATTATACTTGAACACCAAAAATATTACTAGTATAATAACATGACTAATAATAATAATAATAATAATAATAATAATAATAATAATAATATCGGCCTCCTTGGAGGAGGCAAATAGGAATAGGCTAATTTCTTTCTTTTTTTTAAATTTCATTTTTATTATTTGAAAAATTCATATAGTAGAGTATATACATAATTTTTGGGGGTCATTAATGATGACGGTGAAGAAGAAGCGAATTCTGACATTTAATAATGAAGAAGATGATGCTTTGCTCCCTCCACATTCTGTTGCCAATACCATGCCATGCACCCTCACCTCAACTCATTTATTGCTATATAACAATAAATAGGAGTACTATTTATTTCCTAATAATTATTTTCTCCGACTCCTATTCAATTCCTTCTCATTTATTGCCGTACACCTTCACCAAACTTCCCTCTTTTGCTTTGTCCTATTCCCCTATTTCAATTCACCACCTTTTTTTCATTTTATGTTAATTAATTAATACGATATACGTATGTATGTATGTATGTATGTATAGAGTTTTATTTTAATATATTGGTTTATGTTGCAATCGCATAGTCCACATCTCATGCATTGCGTATCTTTAACGACTAATGTGCAATTCAGGAACCGAATTATGCGTCACAAATACAAAGTGAAAAAACTTTGGAATTTTATGGTCATGCTTTATTTAAATTGAGTTTATTTATTTAAATGTGAGTGAAAACAAAAGGGTGCCGAAGAAATTAAATTTAAGCAAAATTAGTGTGTGCTAATTGCCAAAAGAAAACACGCAATAATATCTTGAGCTAATATATCCTTATGTCCATAGATATAAGCCCAACACAAATATTATCCACAGTTTAACAAAACATAAATTTTATCCATTTGTATAATGAGACTAAAATACCCTTTCTCTCACATATTCTCTCATTTTTACATCACTCACATTTCTATCTCTCTCTCATAATTCAAATTCACTCCTCTCTCAGCATCTCTCTTTCTCTCTCTACCCCTACTCCAAATTCTCTTCTATGTCATTCTCAAGCTCCCAGTCACCGGCAACCACTAGCAAGAAGCCACGACGACCAGCAAGAAGACGACTACCAGGAAGAAGTCGGCCGCCAGCGACGGGCTAGGGTTTTTTAGATCTATTTTTTTTTAGATCTGGTTCTCTCTCTTTCTCTCTTTCCCTCCCTCTCTCTCTCTCTCTCTCTCTCTCTCTCTCATTTTCAGACGACCGCCGGCAAGAAGCCGGCCGCCGTTGACAGCTACGGATTTTAGATCTGTTTCAAATCTGTATTTATTTTTGGATCTAGGATTATTTTTTCAGATCTTGGCCAAATTCGAGTGTTTATGGTGCAATTGACCATTGGGCATTATTTCCCTCGAAAAGACGAAGAGATTAAGGGGTGTCTCGCTCATTTTGGTGGAGAAACGAGGGAGAGACACGCCGGAGAAGATGACTGAATCGCGCTGGCAAGAATGACACGCCGGAGAAGATGAACGAGTCGTGGTGGTAAAAATTTATCAAATTCTTGGTTAGAATTTATCAAACTCTTACTATCTGCGAAACGTTCGGTTTGAAAAATATTTGTTCTTACCATTCATCGTGAGATTTTTGTAATTCTAACCAACTCGTGTGTATGTGACATTATTTTTTAATTCTTACTGTAGTACGCATTTCTTAGTCTAATAATTTTATTTCTTACCTTTTTTTTGGGTTGTGATAAAATATATTATTTCCTACCATGTGTCGTAGGAAATTATTTTTTCTTACCATTCACTGGCTAGAATTTGTGAATATGGTAGGAATTTTTTTTATTCTGATTGGCAAGAAATTTTGATTATGATAAGAATTAGAAAGTTTTTTTTATGTTCATTAGTTATTGGTAGGAATTATAATTTCTGGTATTGTACTACCTCCATCCCATTATATTAGAGCTCTTTGCTTTTTGAGTTTTCGGCACGCTTTTTCACCGAAACCTAGTACGGGTTTTAAAATATAATTTTGACGTATTCATAGTATCCCGTGAAAAAATGAATACGTCAAAATTATATTTTAAAACCCGTACTAGGTTTCGGTGGAAAAGCGTGCCGAAAACTCAAAAAGCAAAGAGCTCTAATATAATGGGATGGAGGTAGTACTTGGCTAGAATTTGAACATTTCTTTCCTTTTGCATATTAGAAATTTATGCATGATTCGTTGGTAAGATTTTTAAAAATGGTAGGAAATTTGTTTAATGATGGTAAGAATTAGAAATTTTCTTATCTTCCTTAGTTGAATTGGTAGGAATTATATTTTCTAGTGTTATACTTGGCTAAAATTTGTGAATATGGTAGGAAATAATATTTTTATAGTTGACTATGGTAAGAAATAGAACTACATTTTTTCTTACTACTTGCACACAAGTTTCCAAATTCTTATCACATTTCTAAATTCTTGTCAAGTTTTTATCACATTTCCATATTCTTGCCAAGTTTCCAAATTCTTACTATGTTTCCAAATTCTTGCCAAAAAAATTTGAGAAAAACGAAAATAAAAATGAAAAAATGTAAAAAACAAAAGAACAGAAAAAAGCAAAAAAAAAAAGAAAAAAAAAACTTAAAAAGGAAGAAGAGAAAAAGAAAAAAAACAAAAACAAAAAATAAAAAATAAAAAAGAAGAGAGATAATGTATGTCATAGAAAAGAGAAGAGAGAGAAGAGAGGGGTGGAGAAACGTGTATATCAGAAAAAGAGAGGAGAGAGGAGAGAGGAAAGAAGGGAAAAAGTTTGAAAAAGTAAAAGTGGAGATAATTTTGGAAGGGTTTTGAAAATATGGACAAAATTTGTGTTTTGTTATATCTTAGACATATTTTGTTTTTTTTATGTTTCTATGGACATAATATTTTTTGCCCCTAATATCTTTGTAGGGCGAATAGCCGATTTTATCTCAATAAATTAGTTTGGTATTAGATTTTATTATAGTAATAGTAATGTAAGATGTAAGACAGCAAGAGAGAGTCAATCACCCTTAATAAAGCCTTGGGAGGATATATATCCAACTTATATATTAGACACAAAATCGTTACAAAGATATGATGTGAGATAAATGTGAGACTTCAACACACTCCCTCATGTATAGGCCACTATCGGTGCTGCACGTGAACAAGTCAAAGTGATCGGTTCAAAATTTATACACACGGACCAATCAATCACATCGATATTGGACCGGTTCTGATATCATGATAGAAAAGACCAATCACTCTTTTATAAGGCCTTACTAAACGAGAGGGTTATCCAACTTATATGTTAGACTCGATATTGTTATAAAGTCGATGTGAGATAAATGAAAAAGTTCAACTAGATTGAATGGAAATTTCATATTCTGTAAATACAAATTCGTTTCAATTTTATCTATAGCTCAAACCTTAACATAAAAAACATTCCCTTAAGCTAAGGGAATTCCTCACAAAATCGACACAGGGTAAATGATAGTATGCTTTAACACGTCTATCACGTATAGGCCACCATCAACTCTACACGTGAATCAATTAAAGTTACTGTCGACTCAATATACACATAGATCAAATCAAAACTCATCATCAACTTGAATCGGCCCTGAGAATGAGAATGAAACGTTTTCCAAAATTAAACATTAACTTATATTACCACTCTCCATCTACTCAACTCTTTGCATGCACGGTATGATAATACTTCCGCCTCCCCCATATTAATGTGGTGAGATGACAATTTTTAAGGAAAAAATAGATAGAATTAAGAGATATTGGAATAATGGTAAAAAAAAAATAGTTAAAAGTATGAAAAAAGTATGTAAGTATTGAAAATAATGTAAAATATCAACGTAAAAAAATCAATTTGGTGTGGAAATATTTCCAATTTGGGTAACTGCACTAATACGGAGAACATCTTAAATGGGTACTGATCACACTAATATGAGAGGGGTGGGACAGAGGGAGTATAAATTTATAAAATTTTAAATTATCATAACTTAAAAAAATAATTTATATTTTCTTAATCCTCGTATCGAAAACACTTAAAACACTAATACACATCCCTTTTCCTATAAAAAAAACTACTAATTTACATTTTCTTAATCCCGTATCGAAAAAGGAATGTATCATATGATCTACGGGACAATAAGAGTAGGATAGATGTAAGTTGGTGTGAATAATTAAACAAAATTAGTGATGGAAAATTAAAGGATGGAATGGAGATCTAAGGAAGTAGCTAGCTAGTGTGATGTCGATGTCAAAAGGAAGGTGATAAAGACATTTCGACCGTGGCGTCGGCATCTCCCATTCCAATTCCTCTTGTTTCTTTCACTGTTACCTTTTCACCTTTTTAACGCACTCTCTTCTCTCTATCCTTCCTTTGATATATCTCTCTCTCTCTTTTTTTTTTTTTTTTTTTTTTTGAGAACAGCCTCTCTCTGTTTTTAATTTCTCTTTTCATAAATTACGCACATTAATTAGAATAAAAACAACAATAGTCAAAATAATGCACAATAAATACTGTAACTTCAAATACCCCAGAACTATCAACAATACTCAAATTTTCAGCCTAATTAGACAAGCCCTCCTCTACTTTTGAATGGATAATTAATATGTGCATATGAATACTACTTACTCCGTCCCGGCGAATAAGAACAATACTCATTTTCTTATTTGGCCAAACATGACCCACTCGATAAGAGAAAAATGAGTTTTAAATTGTTAATTAGCAATAATTTTTTTTTTTGAATTGTTTATATATATTTTTTAATTTGTGTGCTAAAAAATAACAGGCCAAATAGGCAGAAATGGAAAGAGTATTATTTTGTGTTTTAAATTACAGTTTTGACCACTACTCTGTAGGGCCTGCATACTGTGCTACTCCTTTTTCTTGTTGATTGAATCCATTCATAAAATCTGCCATGGATTTGTAATCTTTAAGATTCCCTCTTCTTTTTCAACTTTGATATTCTGAATTGAATCTCTATTACAGTAAAGTTGGTATTTTCCCATGTCTCAAAATTCACATTGTGACAAAAATACTTTTATTTTCTTTTTCTACTTTTTGTTCTTATTCGTATATCTAATCTACAATTGAAATTAACTCCGACTCTCTACCATTTGGACCTAACCTTTTTTTTATTTGCCAATGCGTTGATCGTCTTCTTTCATGGATTCTCTTCTCTTCTTTTCTTGTAATTTCCTTCGTTTGTTTTTCTTTTCAAGACAAATGCCTTTTTTTCTCATTTTAAGACAAAATTGATTAATAAGTAGTAATAATTAATATTAGAGCGTTATTTTAGAGTTGTGCCAAAGTCATGGCCGAGAGGAATTTTGAAGACATTGTAACAAATCTAATTCAGAAAAAAGAAGAAGGATGTATTAAATTGTTTTGTTTTAAAATTTTGTTTCTTCCAAATGGTATTGATTAGTATAACTACAAGCAAAATTTTAATATACATGAAACTACACTTAACAACGAGGATTTAGAGTTACAAGATGGTAAAATACACAAATTCATGAAAAGTTTTAGCAGTGTAGTGCTTTATTCAAAACAAACCGTGGGTTAGACAAATCTCGGTATATATGGGGTTTATTTGAATTTAATTGAGAGTGCTTTAGTAATATGTTCAAATTGTGACGTGATATTGTTTTAGTTGTAAAACGTTCAATATAATATGATTGTACACGACGTATTTCTAAGAAAAGAAAAATTGGTTGGTTTTATTAATCGGATACCGACATATGAACTTTTCGTTCCAATTTCAGTGTTTTAACCGTGTCTTAAACTTTTCTTCTTCTAAATTTTAATGTATTTTTTTTAATTCTTCAATTTCAGTACATTACAATTAAAAATAACCTTACAATTATTATATTGTGGGTTCCTTAATCCGATCAGGATTTGTAACTTTTTTATTATTAAATTTTAGCTTTATTAGTTTAAAAATGATAAATTCAAAAGTAGAGTGTATAATTTCAAATTTAATTTTAATTTTGATTTTTATTGATAGACATTATAAAAAATAGTTAAATAAATAATTTAAAATATGACCGAGAGTTTGAGACGCTGAAATGAAATGGGGACACAGTATGTATCCTATTCAAATGATCAAACCGTCGAATATTGGAATTTTCAAAATAATAAGAATAGATACAGATTTTTGGTATAGGAAAATTAATGTGATACGTACATGCTATCTAACTCTACATACAAATTATTTTTTGTTTTTTCCAATTATTTTTTTAAATAATAAAAGAAAGGTAGGGTACGACTTGTACCACTATAGAAAAAGTAATCGTGCTTCCGCTTCATCATCCAACTTTATACATACTGTATATGCATTCATTAACTTTCTTTTATTTATAAAAGAGGTCCATTTCCCTTATCTTAGTGATTCGAATCCCGACTTTTTAGTTGGAAGAGAAACGATTTATTGAGTTTCGTTTTCCATGCTCTATTTTCATTTTCTCATGTATATCAACTTTTTTAATTTTGATTCAGAAACATGGATATCAACTTTATACAGATTAACTTACAACACACCTAACAGTACTGTGCTTTACTTTAATCAAAATCCAACCTAACATTATTGCAACACCACCACTTTAATCAAAGAACATCTAATTATTTTTCCTTCGATTTCTCAGTTGATATTAATTTATCGATAGAATATCTAATTCTGTGACTGAATAAAATCTTTTTGAATAGAAATGGTTGTGATAATTCGAAAGCAGTGATCTGACACTTACTCTTTTGACACAACTCTTTCCTCCCCTCCACATGTATAAAGTTAAAATCTGCTGCCTTGTAGCCCACTATACATAACTTGTTACACTACATAATTTCTTTTTTTCTTCAATTGTACGTAAATCATATCTTTGACCCTTTTGGATTTTAAATTGTTTGACCTTGTTTGGGACCCACCTAAATTATAGTAAGATTTAATTTGCACATATTTATTTGTGTAATTTCAAGTTTATTAGTCAATGGTGATTAATGCCCGATTATGGTTACTTAAAAAAAAAAAAAAAAAACTCGAGATAAGGCCGACATTATAGTATGATAGTACTATTAGTATTTAATTAATTGCATGTTTTGATTCTCTTTGTTGACCCCGGTCAAACATTTACTCTTGCTGTAATTAAGAATTGATTAAGATGAGTTGAATACATTATTGTCTCATTTTTATTTTTATTTTTATTTTTTATAAATGTTAGTACTATCTTTCCTTTATCTTGCTCAATAATTGGCATTTATAGGATTATAGTAATTGGTTGGATTGAACTCAAATATCTTTATTTGTTTTAACTGAAGTTTGACTTCTAAATTTGAGAAATATTTAGTTTAATGAAATAAATGTATACGTAATTAGAGAAGTTTTAATATATGAATTTAGTCTATATACTGATAAAAAATCGAGTCACCTTTCACTCCAGTGACGTTGATAATATATGAATCTAAGGAATAATGTTACTTTTCTGCTTCTATTTTAATCATTGTTTTTCCAACACATGGTTAGTTTAGTACATATAGTGATCTAAAAAAAAATCAAATACAACGTGCATGTGTTGATTTAGCGATATTGACATTAATACCTAAGATTACTATAGTAAAATTATCAAATTCGAATCATTCGTAGCATGAATTTTAAATTTGACCTTAAAACTATTAATGAAAATTGAGTACAACATACTATCATCCTCTGAGTTTGAAAAAAAAAAAACAATGCTTCTATTGATTTAAAAAAAAAAAAAAAACAATCGTAAGTATTTTAAAAAATTTATGATCAATTTGATTGCATCTTCAATATTTTGTCCCAACATTTTATTAAAATAAGCTTTATACATTATTATTAAAAAGTGTTACAATTGTTATAAGAGGAAAAGAATACAATTTAAAGCGTGGCATAACTTGGTCATTATTCACCCGGTCTATGTTTCTTTTTTCTTTTTTCAGAAGGCAAAGCTCAACTCTTGTCTTGAGTAAACGAATAATAAAAATAAATTAAAATTAAAATCTCCGCTAGAAATAAAAAGAAAAAAAAATAAAAAAAATAGAATTTGGCCTGGTTCCCGGGTAAAAACTGGAGGCGGACAAGCCTACGCAGCTAGGGTGTAGGCTGGTTACAGAAAAGTACTGTTTGCAACGACTTTTACCTCGTTTAACTCCTAAAGTACAAAACTCCAACCCACGCCGTTACTTTTTTTTTTAGTAAATCTTTTTTTGTCGTAACTTTTTTATACGCGTACTAATATACCGTATTATTCCTCTCTCTCCTTCCGGTTTTACCGCTACAGGCAGCAACAGATTCTTTGCACTTTTCTTTTTTAATAGTACTACTACTACTACTAATAATTTTATAATTATTCCTTCTTAAATTAAAAACCAAGGAAAAAAAAAAAGAAAAAAGAAAAGGAAAATGACACGTAAGGGGAGTTGAAAGGGGGCAGCTGTGATGTGAGAAGCAAATAAGCAATCGAGAAATTAGGAAACCAAATAACGAAGCTTCATATTATTATTTGGTTGAGTGTAAGTAAAACTATACATACACCTATACATATATATATATATGTCTATATATAATAGTAATAGAGAGTTTATGTAATAGTCGTTTAGATCTTTCGTTTAATTTTCATTTAATCCTCACTCCGTTTTGTTCCAGGATTCTGTTTTGCTTGCCATTATTTGGCACTTGTCTATGAATTCAAGACCGGAGAAATCAATGCAGTAGCCTTGCGATCCAGCTTGCTACCGACTCTGTCCTTCAATGTAAGCTTTTTTCCATGGCTGGCTGTGTGATTACGCGTTTACGCATTGATTCAATGCGGAGAGGCGTGTGTTTATGAGTCGACTTGTTTTGTGATTTTTTTTTATTTTTTTATTTTTTGGTTTAAGAGCCTTGAATCTAACACGAAGCGAGATCTGAGGGGAAATTTAATGGCATTGTTGAATTTCTCCATTTTTATGATGACTGTTGATGCAGAATGTATGAATGGGAGGGATATCGTACTTGTGATCTAATCACACTAATGGAATTAGTTCTTCCTATTTTGGGTGACGGTAGTTGATTTTATCTTCTTCTTTTTTTTTTTTTTTTTGGTATTGTTTTGATGTCGGCACGGACATTTTAGCTGTTTTCTGATAGAATGGCTTGGATATTTCTCATTGAACTTGATTTTGTTATTTGGATTTAATTGTTTAGTTAATTAGTTTGAGTGATTTATCGGCAATACAACAGTTGATTACCCATTGATGAGCCCTTGGATTTACGGCATTTCAAGATTAAGGTGGAGGGGTTGTTCTAGAGTTTTTAACAATACTGTTTTTCTCTCTTTCTCCTTTATACACTACAAAAAGGCCTTGATATTTACTTGCATTTGAAGTTTGAGTTTTAATGCCCAGCTAGATGAAACTTTTTGTAAGAGACTGGGTATGAAATATCTCTAGGACTGGTTTAACACATTCAAGAAGTTCTCGGCATTAGTGATTATTAGACTAGCTAATGTCGGCAACGATATTATTTGAATGTTTGCATCTAAGAAGCCCACATGTCTTGTGTTTGACTTTGCTCATTCCTGATGATAATATTTGTGCATTAGATTATGAATTATAAATTTGTTTCTAAGCCCTGTTTCCATCAATAATGCAGTGCAAGTTGAGCGTCAATCAAATTGTTTTCGCAGTAGGTGACTTCAACTTTGAGGATATAATTTCCTCTCTTTTGTTCTTTACATCTTGGACCTGGCCACAATGTCAGGTGGGTGGCTTAGCTGCTGCTTTTTTCTTCAATTTGAATGCGGATCATGTAATCCATTATCAATAGGTAAAAACAAGCTCTGGAATCATGTTATTGGCTTTTGACTTTCTTTCTCTTTCTCAATGTGTTAGGTCTTGATAGATTAGATATTTATGACGAAACAAGGGAGAGGAAATCAGATTATGAAAACTCTGATGATGAGAGAAGGAAGTCAAAAATTGGAGCTTTTAGGAAAAGGGCTATAAATGCTTCTAACAAGTTTACTCATTCTCTCAAGAAAAGAGGGAAAAGGAAAGTTCACTTTGGCGTGCCTTCTGTTTCCATTGAGGATGTACGGGATGCAAGAGAGGAGAGTGCTGTCTATGACCTGCGCCAGAAACTCCTGGATTGGAATTTGCTGCCAGTGAAACATGATGATTACCATACTATGTTGAGGTGAGCTCCTCTCTGGTTTCACTTTCTCAATCAGTACTGTAACAAGGTTCCCATCCAATGGCACAGTCGACTTCAGACTTTTCAGGGATCTGGGGCTGTTGGAAGGTTGATCAGTTGTAGTTGTTGGATCCCAACATCTTCAACCTTTCAAGAGCTGTAATTCCCTAATAATTTGGCTTTGCCTGCATGATTTTGCCTGGGAATTTTAAAACTAATACATCTTCAATGATCTTAATGTCTATGAGATTGATTAAAGCAACTGAAGCGTTGCGAGCTTCATCTTGCTGATGCATGAATTTGTATTTTTTTATGCGTTCTGAGGTTGGTAATTTATGATGATATGGAGACCTTTCAACAATACTTTCTAGTCAGTTTTGTTGATCTTCGAAATCTGTGTTTGTTTTCAAGAAATTACTATTAGGGAGAAGGAGGCCAGGGGACGGTCCATTGCCCGACTCCCCTATCTTCAACATGTCACACTATGTGGCTCCATGTCTTATTTTGTTGCAGTAACCCAACGGTTGGTGCTTTTTGTTTGTGATGCAGATTCTTGAAAGCAAGAGATTTCAACATTGACAAGACCATCCAGATGTGGAAAGAAATGCTCAATTGGAGGAGAGAGTATGGAGCAGACACCATTTTGGAGGTATGTAGTTTACATGATTACGTAGAAAGGCAGGCAGGGTTCATATATCCCGACCAGTCAAACATATATGTCACTATGCATATACGAACACTTGGTGTCGTCTGGGGAGGCTTAGTGATCATGTCATCATTCTGTTATTTAAATGTCCGCCTCATTTATGTCAGGACTTCAAGTTTACGGAGTTGGAGGAAGTCTTACAGTGTTATCCCCAAGGATACCATGGAGTTGACAAGGAAGGCAGGCCTATATACATTGAGAGGCTTGGGAAAGCCCACCCTGGCAAACTAATGCGCATTACCTCTATCGAGCGGTATTTAAAATATCATGTTCAGGAGTTTGAGAAGGCTATATATGAGAAGTTCCCAGCTTGTTCTGTTTCTGCGAAGAGACGGATATGTTCATCCACCACAATTTTGGATGTGCAAGGCCTGGTTAGTAGATAAACACTGAACAACCTTAGTTCCTGACTATTCTTTGAGTAATTTCTTATAAATTCTGTTAGTAGAATAAACTAATTTCATTGCTTATATCTTTATTTCCTTTTCTCTTCAAATATGTTGGCAAATTTGAAATTAGAGTTTGTTAATGATTGTAACTGCAGGGGATAAAGAATTTCACCAAGACTGCTGCTAATTTACTGGCTTCCATGTCAAAGATTGATAATAATTACTACCCAGAGGTAATATTATTGATAATTACTATGATTATAATTATTTTTTCTTTGCTTTATAGGTTTAGAGCTATTTTTCACTCGCTCATCATCAATTTTTGTTGTTGGACTTATTTATAGTTTCCCTGCTTAATTCTTTAATTTATATGCACAGACTCTTCACTGTATGTACATCGTTAATGCTGGAGCTGGATTCAAGAAAGTGCTCTGGCCTGCTGCACAGAAGTTTCTGGATACAAAAACTCTCTCTAAAATCCATGTGAGTGATAGAGTTAATCAGTGAGAAGATGCATCGTCGTCTCTCACATTATTCTGTTTGTCCACTTTCCAGCGGCTTCAAATTGATTTCGACATTCTTTGTGGGACAGGTTTTGGACCCCAAGTCCTTAGGAAAACTACTGGAAGCTATTGATCCATGGTTTGATTTTCTCTGTTATGTCACCTCATATGATGTTTTCCAACAAAATGTCATCTAACTATTTCTTGTTTTGTTCAGTCAATTACCCGACTTTTTGGGTGGAACATGCACTTGCAACATTGCAGGAGGTTGCCTAAGGTCTAATAAGGGCCCATGGAATGATCCTCAAGTACTTAAGGTTAGTACGATTAAGGGTAGTTTGTGTACTTTCTCTTTGCAACTTGTAGTACATTGCTGGAGTGTTGAGTCTGTCTATATGTGGGTTAAAGTACTAATGCAAATAACTGTCCTTTTTGTAGGTTCTGCACGATGCAGAAGCGGCTCTTCCTAGCCATGTTGCGAAATCAGCTAGTGACTCGTATATTCAAATTCGTCCACTGAAGGTATAGTCGATGTTCTACTAAATATCTCACATTTTTTCTGTTTCTGCTATGTAATGTATAACATTTTGGTGTATTAAATTAACAGGGTAGTTCCGGTGATATGCTTGAATCATGGTCTGATGGTGACTATCCTTGTTCTCCAACAAGACAAAATAGCTTAGTGATTTCAGAATTAGATCCTGTTCATGAAGAAGTGAGTCTGGTTACATTCAAATTACTATTAGTAATTTTTAAAATACGAAATTATGGAACACAGTACTCTCCTCTCCCTTTCTTACCTCTTGCTCTCTCTGTACATACCAACTCAAACATATGCACTATCATGTATTCAGGTCAGAACATCAGATCCATGTGCCTATTATAGCTGTGACGAGCAGTTTAGTGCAGTGGGTAGTGATGTGGATAAGGACTCTATAGATATGAACAACATAAGAAATCCAGATGCTGATGCAAGACCGAGTATGAAAGGTTTGCTTTTCGCCTAGAAGCAATCTTCTTGTTGTGTGATGCATATTCATGAGTTATCACTATTTTTTTATTTTTTTTAATATTTCTTTGAATCTCAATCAAAATGAGAAAACAAAAATGCATCCCTCTTTAAGTTGTCACTTTTCCAGAATCCGCCATATTTATTCAGTTTCTCCAGTTTGAAGTAATGCTAGAAAGTATATGCAAATGCTTTACACAGACATCTCTACCATGTGGAAAGTAACTACATTAATTGCCAGCCACTTCCTCAACATTGATAATGATGGAAAGAATTTTTATCTAAAATTATGTGATAACAAATTTATTAATTAATTACATTGGCTATATATCATACTTTTCGCTTAAGATTGTGTTATGGGATTGTGTCAGGTACTATCAAGAATCAGCTGGATGTCATCGGCAAGAAAGTCGTAAATACAAGTTTCTATTACATGTCAAGAGCATTAATGTTTTTGGTAGTCAATTTTCTGGCATTTGTTCAAAAGATACCTATTGAATATTGGAGGAGAGAGCACGATGTTTATTCACCAAAGAAATTAAGGAATGACCCTGAACCAAGAACCGGCCCTTATGTCTATGAGAAAACCGTAAAAAAAGAGGAGAAGGTCCGTCCATGTGTACTGCGTCTCCAAAGACTAGAAAGTCTGCTTGAAGAACTGAACAGCAAACCTACGGAAATTCCAGCTGAGAAGGACCAAATACTTCATCAATCGCTTGAAAGAATTAAGAACATGGAGTGTGACCTTGAGAAGACAAAGAGGGTAAAAAAAATATTAATCAAATCTTCTCCTTTACTTTTGAGTTTGACATTTCAGCAAAGGATGAACTAAATGGATCTTTCCATTTCCAGGCGTTGCATGCTACAGTAGTGAAGCAGCTTCAGATTGCAGAGTTTCTGGAGAATTTGCAAGAATCCCAGTTTCAAGTAAGTCAATTAGCCGAGAAGCGCATGCATGCTTTTTGTAGCTTCCCTTCTTATTTCTGAAATTTCTTCAAATTCATTTGCCATCAATTGTTTTGCAGAAACGAAGGTTTTTCTGCTAAATACGGAGCTTAAAATCAGCGGAAAAACTCAGCAACAGGGGCATCATGCTTGTTGATGAACCTGAAAGTGCTGCTCTGAGTTTGGAAGAGTAGTATATACATTTTACAATGCAGAGTTCATCCTCGGTGTACATAAAGTTGTAAAGAAAAAATGTTGATAGCAACTCCCCTATTATGTGTGTGCACCGGCAATTCGGAAGGGGGAGAATAACTAGGCGGGTTAGGTTCTCATATTCAGGCATAAAAGTAGAAGATTTTGATGAAGAAGAAGATGATGCTATTGCTACTGCTACTGTGCAACATTAATTTGTTATATATATCTCCTAGTGAGCTTTATTCTCAAGTTTTATTTTGGTTTATTGTATAATAATCCTAGAAAAGTTGGGAATGAAAACAGCTGCAAAGAATCCATATAGCTGAGTTGAGGCTTACACGACGCCGACTTTTTCCAATTTTAGCCCAAAAGTCAACGGCAAGTTTCACTGCATAAAAAATAAATAAAAAGGAAATAACCCCCCCCCCCCGCTTCTTAATATTTGCTTTGCTGGTTTTATTTTTTAATCATGGAAGATTAGGTTACATTTTCATAAGTTTCATTTTGTGAAAACACATATTCGTGATTTCCTACAGGTCGCCACCTCTGATTGCCAATATTAAATTCAAACAAGTTTAAAAGGCTAGATTGGGGTTTCGATCAATCTTATTTATTTTAAAATGCATATATATATATATTATTTTGCAACGTTATGTATAGTATTATTTTTTTTTAATTAAGATAGAATAATTTTAAGCAGTTATTATAGTGCTAGTAACATAATGTGATAAAGAAATTTTGCTATTAGAAGTTAGTACTTCGTACATTATAATTTTCAATTAAGATAAAGAAATTGTGAAAGAAAAGTTTGAATATGATGTGAATAATGTATTACTCCATATTAGGGGCGCCAGAAGAGTCTACAAAGGGCTCGAAGCCCCCACCAAATTCTGTGTTTTTTTTTTTTTTTTACTCTTATTTTTTCTTATAAATTTATCAAATTACCATCATTATTTGTACATTTTTATACAAAAGCCCAAACTAAAAAGTTAAATTGTTGAATTTGAAAATTTAAAAACTCAACTGTCATAGAACATTTTTTTAGTTTTCTGGCGATGCTCTATATATAAACCTCTTTGTCCATTTATATAATAAACTCTTTATTCATAACAAATCTATTATACTAATGAAATAGTATGTCATTATAATGTGGTCGGAGATAGTATATATAAGGCAAATGGAGTTCATGAAAACTCTACTGGCTAGACGTACCGTTATCCTTTGTTAATTGTATGTTGAATTAAAGGAAGTATTCCCACAAAGGGGAAAACTTCATACATTACTTTCTTTTGTGGCCAAGTCAAGTGGGACAGAGGGAGTAATAGTTACATACTACATTTTCCCATAGTATACGTATTACTATTTTTCTACATGCTATGTGCTGCATATAGTATTTCACTTGAATAAACATGTCATAGCAAATTGAAACTTGAGCTTCGTGGAGTTCAATTTCCATGTTTGCCCTACAACTCCTACTCATTGAATTAAAAGATTACTTGACTAAAAAAACTATCATCTTTGGTTAGCAAGGATTCTGTTCCTGTAAAATAATATGATTCTCAATTATTAAATTAAAGAAGGGAAGGAAAGTAATATGATTCTAAAATTCTAAAATCCGATATTTGGGAATGAGGGAAAGTAATCTGAATCCTAAAAAAGTAAGGATGTAGTATAAACATATAGATTATTCTTTTTCCTTGATACAAATATTTTAATTTACTTTCATGTTTTACTATTTTCCTCGTATATTCCACATAATTATATTTCTTAACAACTTTGTTTTCCTGCCAACCAAATGAGTTTTTACATTATGAAAACATAATTATTTTTCGAAATCTGCTAAAACCGAAACAAACACGGGAATTTAAATATAAATAATCAATATATTTTCTCAGGCAATCATTATCTACCAAACTAAATGAGCTCCGGGGTTTTTAGTTTTAATTTTAGTTTTACTAGTACCTTGACCCGTGCGATGCACGGCGCAACAATTATGTTTAATTCAAATACTAATATATAAAAACATGACTTCACAAATCAAAGATTTCGAATATATAACATTAACTTTTGAAATATTTTATTGCAACATTCTTTTGAAATGAAATACATAAAACTTAATATTAACAATTTATAGTGCTTCAAAAAAGAAAGAAAGGAACTGTGAAGTTAAGGATTGAAGATATATCTTACAAAAAATATTGATGCTTTAGTGAGTTTTTCAGTTTTCATTCATACTTCTGAGAAACATATGATAATAAGCGTATAAATAGCCAAAACAACTAATACTAATAATGAAGAATATTTTTAATTAGAACTCTGTATCAAGACTGCAAATCTACGTGATGATGAGGAACCTCTTTGAAGTGATAATAACCACCATCTGTTGAGCCTCCCCTTCCATTTTTCTTTCAAAATTGATGAATACAACAGGGGATATATTCAAAAGAATCCCTCAACCTCAAGAGAAATAAAAATTGAAAGAAAGAAAGAATCAATTCTAGTTTCCATCTCCAACTTTTGTTGCATAATGGTTTAAGTAAAACATGGCTAGCACATTTAGTAAAGCAAAGGAAATAGGTTCTCGAAGTGAAATAATTATATACTTTTGACAATATGGATCTTCTTAGCTCTGTTCTTGCATAGGAAAAATAAATTTTTGTAGTCACTTGAAAGAACAATCATAGATTTTATTGACAGTTTGACACCTTGAATCTTCATAGATTTTGTTTCATTCAACCTTACTAATACCAAGGCCCCGTGTTCTTCAATTACAATAAAAAAATATATATCAAGCCTATGTCAATTCCAAGTTCAATAACGATAGAGCTAAAAGAAATAAATATCCTATTATATCTTATATTTAACCATACAAACAACCAAAACATTCCATACAAAATAAGACACAGATCCCTCAACCCCAAAATCAACCAAATTAATTGATCGATTAGTTCATTGTTCGATTTCTTCATCGATTAGAAACATGAAAGCTTTGCCCGTTCAGCGACATTGTCATATCATAACCAAGAATGTTAAATTTCCAATAGGGTAGAAGGTAATCAAATAATCACTTAAAAGGCCATTTGCAATAGCAGGAAACAATGATTGTCAAATATGAGTAACTAAACATTTTTATATAGTTCTCTCACAGAAAGAAAAGAATTAGTCAGTAATCTACAACAATATCATCATTAAAAACAAAATAAAAATAGTAAGAATTAAGTAGCCAAAAATTGAACAAACAAATTTGCCCCAAAGTATTGCATTGAAATTGAATCTTTTCCATTGCTTTGAACCCAATTTATTAATGATGGTGAAAGATTGATCATATCACATTCTCTAAATGCCTACCGCCTCTCCAAAATCTGCCTCATTCGCCTAAAATATAAACATGAAAAAAATATAGGATTTAGATGAAACAAATTCACGAACCTTGCCTATTTTGATGCAATTGAGATGAAACTTTTTTTTTTTAGAAATTCTTCCAATCTGCAACACTTGCAAAACGTCTGCAATCTAAATACAATATTTTGTTTTAACAATATGGATGATAATGGAAACAAAAAAAAATAGAGGAAGTCTCATTACCTTTTTCCATTAAAATAAATAAATAAAAACCTTGTGCATCTTCTTGTTCCTGAAACCCACCGGATTGTCTCTCTCGGATATAATAATCCTAAAAAATCCGCCACCTACAACTTCTTGTCTTTTTTCCTCCATCTCTTCCACTCCACATCATGTCGCACTATATCATCATTCAGTAAAACCGCGTAAATAATCCGATGAAGTTTGGATTTTTCAACTTTTGGGAGAGTGAGGCGGAAAATATGCAGAAGAAACTATGAATTAAAATGGATTGCACTCCCGTCGTGGGGATTAGACAGAAACGGATTCTTGCAAATAAATTGAAAATTACGAAATTAGCCAAAGATCTTTTATCGAAATTGAAAATTATTGATTAGTGCAAAAAATTAACATATTTGTGGATTAACTTTGACAGGAGATGGTATAACAAATTTATAAGTTTACCTTTTAAACTTGCTCTTCGCAAAGAGCCTGAGCATCATATATGTGCCTATGTTACAACAATATAAATCTTGGATAATTTTCTTCTTTGTTGCGTTACCATCGTCATCGCCATATTATTTTTTGACTCTTTTATTCTCGTCGACTTCCACTGAATTCATCCATATTTAAAGGTTAATAATTGTATAGAAGTTGCTCATAACTGCATATCACGTTGCGTGAAAAACTACTGCCAAAGATAGTGGAAAATGTATATTGGTTTGCAGAGGTTTTTGAATTGGAATGGAACATGGTTTTGAATCATTAGTGCAATAACCGTGTTTTTAAAAATAACTACTAATAATTGAAATGACTAATCTGCCCTAAATTTGGTGGGAAAAAAAAACTGTCATTTTCATTTTGATTTTATATATATATATATAGATTTTTAATGGAAAACATTAGAGTTTGTAGATAGGAAAATCACAAGAAATATTGTGGGTGTTTTTGGAATTAGAAAGAGGTAGCAATGATTACAAAATTAGAGTTGGGTGAAGACGCGGAATGCAGGATGAGTTTTGGCGTGTGAATAACCAACTGGCAGTGGGCTGTCTCTCCTCCATTTCCATGTTCTTCTTCTTTTTCCCCTTTTCCACCCATTTTTTATTTATTTAATTTAATTATCTTCAAAATTAAGAACCATTTTTCATTACAAACTAATAATTCCACAATTTATGATCAAGCATATATTCCTTGCAAAATATAATATCTAATATCAATCCACACCCGAAATATAGATATTCCTTCCAACTACGCTACTTAATTAAGCTCTCACCTTATTTATTGCACAGGCCGGAAATCTAGAGATAGAGATAGAGAGAGAGATCTGCGAGGAAACTACCGTTTCTCCTTGAATCAATTTTTCGGCGACAGTTTTATGGGTTTGTGCCCACAGTTACTGATTTGATTGGATCTGCAAAAGGAAACTGCAATGATGCTGAATTCAACTCACATGAAGTTTTCTTTGTTTCTGCTTCTCTGTTTCTCGCTCTCTACATCTCTCTTCGCTTCCACTTTCATTTCAGGTTTTTCGAATTCACTTTTTTTTTTTTTTTTTGGCACATAATGTTCGCTGAAATTGTGCAGTTTGCTGATTGTTGATCTTGTTTTGTTTGAACTGATGCAGATGGTGTATTTGGATCTTCAGTTTTGAGCGAGAGGAGGCTCCTTCAAGCTAAGAAACGTAAGTTCTCTCTCTCTTTCTCTCTCGTCCTTTATTCTTCCTTTTTGTGTTAGATTTTGTTATTTATGGTGTCCAGGAGCAATTTGGAAGTATTTTTTCTTTTGGAAATTTGAAGAATCTGCGAGTCCTTTTCTATAGTTCAAATAGAGGAATTAAAATAGCTTCAGATATGGGGAATTATGTTTTGGTACTGAAATACGTCAGTTTTAAGATTTTGCAGCCTTTTCGTTTATTGCTGCGAGAAGTCGATTCTATTATGCGAATTTTTAGATGCACGATACCTTTTTCGGCCATTGATGCCCATTTAAGGGCTCAATTTCTCACATTTTAGCTTGGCATGTTCTTAAGAACTAATTATTCCATCTTCAGTTTCCTCTTTCGTAACAGAATCTGGCATAAATTGAATCCTATAAATTGTTGAAATTGTGAGTAGTTATTTTGTGACATCCCACATCGAATAAGTAAGGGAAAGTACGGGCTCAATAGACTCTCTAGCAACTTAGGTTAATCATTTTGGCAAAACAAGGACGAAAGCCACGTAGTTGCTAGCGGGCCTACTATCCTGCCATAATTCAGTCTTAATAATACGTGTTCTAATTCGCATTAGATATGATATCTGGGAAACTCAAACCAATCAAACTTCACAAACCAAGATGACTTTGAATGTTGTCATTGTTGCATCTTTGTATTGAATACTACATCAAACTTCACAATTTCTTTAGTCTTTAGGAAGAAAGGTATTTCCTTTCAAAAAACAAAAAAGGAAGAAATGTACTTCCTCTATCCCTGATTTACTGACCCTTTTTTTTGGCACGCATTTCCACGCTTCTTGATGACGGGTTTTAAAATGGATTTTTGAAGTTTTTTTTTTCATTTACGGGATAGTACGAGTGACGGAGGGAGTATTTATTTGGCTAATATTTCCAAATGCCATCTTAGTGAAATGGATGCTAAATTACTAAAGCTGGCATCTTTGTATTGAATACTAAATCAAACTTCACAATTTCTAGTGTTTAGGAAGAAAGGTATTTCCTTTCCCAAAAAAAAAAAAAAAAAAAAAAGAAAAGAAGAAAGGTATTTATTTGGTTGATATTTCCAAATGCCATCTCAGTGAAATGGATGCTAAATTACTAAAAGCCTGATTCTGCATTGAGTATTTGTAATAGTTACTATGTTCTGAAAATTTTCCCCCACATACTATTGATCACAACTTCTAGCTTGAGTGTTTTCATTTAGACTGAATGTTATGTGCATATCTAATCTATTTAACATTGTATTCAAGAATTTTGTGCTACGCTGACCAATTTATTGCCACAGCATGCCCCGTGAATTTCGAGTTCCAGAACTATACTATCATCACCAGCAAATGCAAGGGACCTCAGTACCCACCAAATCTTTGTTGTTCGGCTTTGAAAGAATTTGCTTGCCCATACGCGGAGGCACTGAATGACTTATCCAATGACTGTGCTTCAACCATGTTCAGTTATATCAACCTCTCTGGGAAATATCCACCTGGCTTATTTGCTAGCGAGTGCCGTGACGGAAAGCAAGGCCTCGACTGCCCGGCCTTACCTCCGGGGTCTTCACAAGCGGATACAGCTAAAAGTACTAATGGTGGAAATCAGATTGAGTACAAGTTGCTGCCCCTCACCCTCATTCTGTTGCTTCTGTTTGTGTGAAGTATGCATGGTATCTAACTCTGTATTATTTTGTTATATTTATATCGTGAAAATTAAATTAAATTACTTTTAGTTTTGAAAGTAAGGTTTTGATGTGTTTCCACGTTGTTATTCGTTGCTGTGAAGAGTGGTTGGCTGTTCCTAATTTTGTAATAGTGAGAATTGATGATGAGATGAAGCTGCCAAAAGTTGAGGCCTTGGTTGTTGATGGAGAATATAAGCATCTTTCACTTCTACTTAATAATTATAGAAAACAAATACTACATACGCAGTCCTTGCATTTTCCGTTTCCTTTCCAGGCGTAGGAAGTATTGTAAATTGGATTATGAGTAAGGAAGGATTGTTAGTAGGACTTTTGTTAAGATTATATTGATCACTTGATAAAAAAAAGTCTCATGCTTGAGCCCGTGGTGCAGTTATTAAATTTAATGTTAAACTTGTTCAAAAAATAAATAAATAAATAAATTTATGTCAAACATTGCCAATTGTCAACACAAAGAGGAGAGGAGTGGGTCGTCACAACTCTAAAAGAGAACAAGCGCGACTAGTTCTTTTATTTTATTTTATTTTATTTTATGTTTTACATTGAATGAGAAAATAAACTATTTCTACGAATAGATACATGTAAGCTATAACGATACAAACAAGGCGAATGACCAAAACTAATGTTGAAGTAGCCAAAATTACACTCGGTTTAGATAATATCTCAGCAAAACGGACTACTTACTTACCATGATCATGTCGTTTAAAGAATGAGATCCATCTTATTATTCATGAAAGCATTGTCGAAGAATTCGGGCCCACGTTTCACCACAACACCTTCCGCTGCCGGAATTGCTTTCTAGTCATACACCAAGATGTAGGAAAGGTGCTCAACTGTGTCCAAAACAAATGAAACATTCATTATAAACCATGCATTCAGCTTAATTGACGGACAAAACTGGAACAGATATATATTTCTGTTTCTAAAAATCTTTCTCAAGGAGAGCAGACCCCGATGACCAACACCCAAAGCAAATCTGTGGAAAAGAGTTCTACATCCAACGCTTACATTACTGACGAGCTTTGCTCCAAACCACGCGGAATCCACGCCATTAGAAGGAGGTAAGACTCGAACTCCATTTGACATGAAGCTCGGCAGATGTCCGTACAGTTCTTTCTCTAGTCTTGCTGGAAAAGAAACAGCAGTTCAATCAACTTCCTGTATTTATTGCAATAATGTTTGTTTGGAACTTCCAATTGTAAGTTTATGTATCTACCTCCGAGTTTCTTTATATCTTGCACATCTAAAGAATTCCGAATCGTTGAAAGTTCTCTTGTTAATTGTAAATAAATACCAAATCATATCATGAGATCATTTTCTCTGAGAAAACATTGTCCCAATTCTGATATTTTTTAATTTTTCCCCGTTGCAAAACTAAAATTTGCGCCTTTTATCTACCTAATTTACAAACCTGCTAATCCTGGCAAACATGCAGTGCCTCCAGCCAGCACGACGGTTTTATACCAATTATCATCTGCAGTTAATTCAGCATCATGGCAGTGATCTATGCAAAGCGCCACCGCTTGATGGAGACCCATTGCCTGCCTGTAAAAACATCATTCATAACAAAATCAATAATACATAAAAACCAAAGAAGAATTATGAGAGGGGTACATTATCAAGTTTCTTCTTTGTGAAATCTATCTACTGATAGTTTGGCACTTCAACAGTGAACCTTGATGAATGTTCCCATAAAAACCATAGACGGCATCAACACATAGATGCAAGAAAAGAAAAAAAAAATGAGGAGATGGCTTCACCCAATACCGTAACCAGTCCATATCAAGAAAAGTGTACATACATTCCTGCCATGCGAGGCCGAAATAATATTTCTCCCGTCTGAAAGCGCTCCTTTGAAAGCGTAAAACAACTGGTAGGTGTTACTGCAAAAGATGCTCGAGTGTCTCTGGATAGCTCATCTTCATAGTTAAGGGAAACATAACACAAGTTCTGCAAGTCCAAACACCCAAGAGAATGGCAGTGAAAATGCAATTAAATGCTAACAAAAATCCTCAAACAATGTATATTATGATAATACTACACAATCTGAATGTTCACAAGGACGATCATTCTCTTTAATCTTATGACGCTTATCCATCATTTGATATCTACAAGTTGTAGTGATTCATTGGTTTAAGAGTGTTATTAACTTATTTATTGGGCCATACTAATCCTAGGAAGGCTGTGGAATAACACAAGAAATATAGCATACCTCTTTCAATGTGCGGACGGTATATAGCGAGTCAAATTGTACATTATTCTGTTGCATCTGGTCACGGAGGTATCCTGTAAGTTTCAAAGCTCCCATCCCAACAACTTCCACACCAACCTTATGCATCACTTTGCCATGTAAGACTGTGAAAACAAAAATGCGCATATAGTCATGCCTCAGACAATGCTCATCATAAATTATTAACCTCCACAAATCCATCAGTTATCATAGATAAATGAAGACATCTTAGGCAGCATTTTCATTGGAGGACTTGGTATGGGTTGAAAGAGTACTTTAAACTACTTCATATAAGATGGCTTTCAAACATCAAAACTACTCCAAAAAGAAATGTGCATGGTGGAATTGAGATTTATTATACAATGATCCAAACGACATAATGGATTCATCATAACACAGTTCCAATTTGTCTTCAATCATTCAATCCAGGCAACCTTAGAAAAACGCCAAAGACTTAGCTGCATAACTGAATGTCAAATACTTTCCACTACTTCAAACTCAACAGACATACTTGGAACAACAGAGGTTTGATGGAAACCAATATTCACAACAATTCCTGATGTTCTTCTTGCTGCAAACAAAGCCAGAGTTGCCTGCATGTTGAGATCATGAAAAGTTGTAACCTGACCAAACTTGATGATATCTGATCACTGCTGAAATGGAACTATGAAGTCGACATTTGTGCTATGCTCTGGATAAAAACTTAGAACCCAATGACAGAAAACTCTTTATGTTGCTTATTGACAGGGTGCATATCCACATATTTACTCCTATTATCTCCTAGTTTATTGAGCTTAAAAGGGTTAGTAGTTTTGATCACATTTTGTGTTTAGCTAGGTAATTCGTGAAGAGGCATGACAAAGAATGCAAAAATGACAAGTATAGATCGAGTTAGAATGAAAGAATGTAGTGCCAATGTCTTAGAAGTCTTTAACAGCAGAAACAGGAGAAAGCACTGAATGAGGCATGCCTACGCCTTATTCTGCTGTAATCCTACGAAAATTAGGAGTAAAATTTAAGTTGGGAGACAGTTAGGACTCATCCAAGACATCGTTATCCATCTGCACTTATATGGAAGATTATTAGAAGAAAAATGAGTCTTAAGATGGATTGGAACTTACCATGAGGGTAGAGGCAGAAGATTTAACCTAGATAGTGTAAACGCTTTGTTTCCTTGTTTCTTTGAATCGTCTAGATATAATTTTAATTTCTCCTACAGAATTATCCAGATTGGAGAAAACACAGTTCATACTTAGGAGTACACGGACTGGAGCTCACAAGATATCTAATTGAACCAGAATCCACGAGTCCAAATTCCACAAAGGGAAGAGAGAACTTTTACTGCCATGGAGTGCTTAAACCCAGTCAGTGGCTAAAAACTAAACGCACGCAACAGCCAGGTTTAATAACACGTAACCATGGCATGTAGTCATTGATCAAGCTAGAAAGAATGATACGCTTTCAAGTTTGGGTTTCATTGTTGAATAGAATTCCTATTGAAGAATTACCTGGTTGATGGCACATACAGCTGGAGCATTCATGTCAAACAGTGTCGAGTAGATGGCATCCTTTAACTGTCTTCTAGAATTTTTTGCGGAATCAGTATCTGATTGTTATCATGACACAATAGGGAAAACATTACTATGGAACCACAAGATACCAGAAATAGAAAACGAAAGAGATGACAGATATGAAAGTTTTGTAGCATAAGGGATAGAGCAAAGTATTTTTATAACTATTTTTTAGAAGTCAGGTAGAAGTCAAAAGGGCAAACCTGAGAAAAAAAATCTGATGATAAAAGAAAAATGAATTCAAATGAATTTTGAAACTAACCATCATAATGGCAGAGGGGTATTGATATAACAATTGGTTGTCTTGATGCTTTCACCTGCATCCTGTGAAAAAAAACAAGGATCAGATAACAGGAAATAAAGAAAACGAAGCCACAACATAATAATCAATATCGAGATTTATGTTGCCACTAATAACAATAAGTATATCTAGTGAGATCAAGTAAAATCAGTGAAACAAGTCAAACTAAATCGTGCAGCGTCATAAGAAACATGCCAGAAAATGCAAAGAATATGCAGCCAATAGCAAAGTTTCTAGAAAGACCTGTTGCAGATTGTTGAAAAAAAATGTCGGAGTCTAGAAGGCATTGGGGACTCAATATTTCCAAATTCCTGTAAAATTAGAAACATTTGACATGAGCCTTGATAACATTGCACATTTTAGAGGGCAATGAACCTCCAAATAAGCCACGGAGCTTGAAAAAACTAGATCTTTGAAGAAATACTGTATTCTGGATACATGCAGGAAGGTTACCAAAAATGTTGCTGATCGCCCAGATGGAGAGGAGTACTTACTCCAACCATATTTACAATAACCTGAGCCACCTATATGATAAAATACAGAAAGTGCATCATTTTGTGGATAACAATTACACCTGAAAATCTAAGGGGATATGATTGCTTTAATCTGAAAATTGTATTTGCTTCATATCTTCCATTCCGTGCTTGTCGTTCTGACTCCCATTTTCAAGAGTAAATGAGCACATAGAAGAGTGACAAATAATGAAATACGCACACATAACATACTTCTAAGTTAGTCCCTTGTCTGGACAAAAAGGATTTCAAAAATTTTAGAACTTTGTAGACTTGGTGCATGAACTGACCACTGCATACGTACCATCAATTATAAGAGCTCCAGGAACCTCAAAACGTTGGCCATAAATATGCGCAAATGATAGGTCATGCATCTGAGCAGGAAACGCTCTGCAAATGCAATGACCTGAAAAGTTAGTGTCTCAATCAAACGCACTATACATTCAATGTAGCTAAATCACCAAAAGGATTTCAGTGAGACATTGAAAACACCAAGTAAACCATATATTTTCATACATGGAAGTTCAACTTAAGAGATGCATCCTCAACTTTTACATTTCTTCCAATGTCAAAGATCAGATAGTTTTCAACATTATGAGGGTAAAGGTTAACTAACATCTGAAAACTTTATGAGGGTAAAGGAAGAGCATATCTTTTAGTAGGTACTAGAAAAAAATTCCGAATCCACAAAAGCCAATAGCACTCGATGCATAGAGATATTCAATAACCAATACTAAGTTTATTTTTTCATTTTTTACCCTTGGCAGTCGAGACTCGAGAGTGGTGAGATTTTAAGTTTTTAACCCAGACCTTATCTTCACGTATAGATAACTCCAGATCGGCATTCAAAAATTATTAAGTTAATAAGCCTTTTGTGAGATCCAATGTCTATAATTTAGTGAAACGGCAAAAGGAATGCAACACAGTCATCACCACCTTCATTTCTGTCGCAGTGGATAGAATAAAAAAAAAATAGGGAAACAAAAAGTAGTGCAGAAAAAATAAAAAAGAACGGAGTTTGACTTTACGATAGCCAGAACATACACAAAATTCTAGAAAACACCGTTAATTATCGAAGTCAACTAGTCAGTCGACATTCTCAATCGGAAAGGAATCAACTAGTAGTTGCCAAAATCACATACGCAAATCAATTGAAAACTCTGATACCGTAATTGCTTTCTGAAAAATTAACATCTTACTGAAGAGGATAGCCCGATCGCAAGTGGGTCTCGGCGAAGAAAACAAAGTCCCAGGGCTCCGGCCGATGCTGCAGAAAGTAAATCCACAACCGGTTATCCGAGACCAAAAATTTCCACGATTTGCAGACCGCTCTCAGCCTCGCCGACTCCCTGGGGCCGAGAATTTTGAGAATCTGCATGAAAATGTCGATCGGAATCCGGTCGAAGTCACCGGTCGACGAGGTCTGGATATACATAATCTGGAGGAAACGGTCGTAGTCCGACGCCGGATTCGGAGTGGATTTGGAGGCGGAAGAGGAGGAGCCCGATCGGTGGGCGACGGAGTCCCAAACCTTTCGGATGAGAGCGCTCATGGCTGCGGCATCACAGCTGGACTAGGGGGATTTTGAATAGCATGTGTTTTTAATTGAATTTTAGAATTTATTATTCGGATTTGGCAAAGCTCCAATTTGGCTTCTGGTAGGCGGAATTTTGATGATCTTAGAAAGTGAGAGCGACTGGGCGAGACGCAGATTTCTGACACGTGTCCACCCTGCAAGTTGTGTTGTGGGACCGCCGGCAAATCTGATAAGTTTTGAGGACTTTCTGACATTCGCTTTGAGAAAATAAATAAAGTATAGTAAAAGTACTGTAGTAAGGTAGAGAGTTCAAAGTTCAAACTGGTGCGGTAGAGAGAGCCCCCCATTCAGAGTGCGGGCTGATGTTATTATTTTATTTTATAGTAACAACCTCTTTCTCAAGAACCCTAATTTCATCATCTCGACTTCGCCCTCTTCAATTCTGGCATCGGCGCGTATCGTTAGCGGGTAGAGGTTGATTAATTCTATCACCATTTGATTAATTATGTCACCTTTATATCTAGGATGAAAATTTTCATCGAGTCGTCAAAAAGATTAAATTAGATTTGTATCCCCTTCTACAAAATCCCTTAATTTGTTTTCATTTCCAGAATCAGCGTTTGGAGAGGTTGATCAATTAAGTTACTTTGATGAGATTTTAATCCTGATTTCCTCGCCTCGCCTGCTTCGATCTCATGACGTATCCAAACCCCTGGTAAGTTGTGCATATTTGTGTCATCTTGCAATGGTTAATTTGGTGCATCCCTTTTAGTTTAACTTTTCTAATAAGATCTTTCAAGTGCTAGAAAGACGGTATAGATTCAGATGTAGCAGCAAAGTTGAGTATAAATAGATAAAGAGTTGGTCTTTCTAATCACTGGGTCCTAACTTTGGGTTGATTGGGTGCTAATATATCTATAATCTATGCTCTTTTGATTCTGAACTAAAAGTTTGAGTTTTTTTTAACATTTGCAACATGACAATTTCTCCATTTTTGTCCTGTTGATAATCATGGTTGTTTTGACTATAATTGCCATTGCAGATCATAACAAAAACCCCGTTTTGAAAGTGGAATAATTTTCTTACAATCTTGGATATTCTTGCAATCATTTTCATTTTCATGATATTCCCCGAGTGCACTTGCAGATAATGAGGGAAAACGTGTATATCTGCTTCATGCCTTTGTGTTTGAAATACAAAGGGGTGAGCGAGACAGAACAATCTGTTATGTTTACAAAGTGGTACTGACATCCTGATTTAGTTGGTGATTTTGTTGATTATGTAGAATTCAAATAGTTTCAAATCTATTAATCTATAAAAACAAAATGTTTTTGCGCCAAAATTCGAGGACACATTAGTCTTTTGCATTTGTAGAAGTTATTTTCAAAAAATAATTTTTAATTGGCAGTTTTTGAGAATTATTTTACTTTTTTACACGTTTCTGAAGCAGTTTTTCACCTTGATAAATCTGCTCTGAAAAGGTTGGCTGATAAGAAAGAGAAGTATAAAAGAAATAAATTATGGTGGAAAAGGAAAAGGAAAAGGAGATGAATAGCTGAGAATTTAGCTAAGGTGTCAAACTGCATTGCAAGTTACCTTGTGGAAATTCCCATTCGAGTTTCGGTTTTTGATTGGCTGTTTGTCTTTGTTGTTATAGGAGCATGAGCAATTCGATAAGGAAGCAGATGAATGGAGGAAGATGGAGATGGCCAAAGACATTGCTCAGATCAAGGTATAGGCTTCGTGTCTCCATTATGTAATATATGTTCCTACTAAGATAGTGTGAGGTTGCAGTTATGTGTAGGCTAAAAGCATGCTAGAGACCTAAGATTGATTTTGAAATCGAAGACTTTTAGACATTATATCAGACTCGATATGATTCAGTGGAATTCTCAATGAGAGATGAGCTTAAGTTTCTGTGTAGAGATTGACGTGAAATACTTGAAGATATATGACTTCTGTCACTAGCTCAAGCTTGTATTTTGGTCTGAGTATGATTTTAATACATAGTCAAATTTATGAGCCATATAATTATAGATATAATCTGATGATATTTTAGCATGCAAACGACGACTTTCCATTACTTTCGTGTTACCTATTCTTAATTCACTTATTTGGTCATTTGCTTCTAGGGTGCCATTTTTTCCCCTTTTCAAGTTTGTGGTTCTTTTATCTATAATTGCCATTGCAGATCATAACAAAAAAGTTTTGAAAGTGGAATAATTTTCTTACGGTCTTGGATATTCTTGGAATCATTTCCATGATATTCCCTGGTTGCACTTGCAGATAATGAGGGAAAATTGTTTGATTTGGCTCACGTGTATATCTGCTTCACGCCTTTGTGATTGAAATACGGAGGGGTGAGCGAAGACAGAACAATCCGTTATGTTTACAAAGCGGTATTGATATCCTGATTTAGTTGGTGATTTTGTTGTTTGCAAAATTTTCTATTTCTTCCAATTTTCAGACCTCGACTTGAATTATTTAAGCAACCCTAGATTTTTGCTGATGGTAGTTCATGATTTATTGGACCTATGCAGAATCACCAAGAGGAAGGACAAAGAAGTTGTCATTGCTAGTAATATCATGTAAGGATCAAAAACCATTTTTAATTGTTAACTTGCATGTTATCATTTAAGTTCTTAATCCTTTTACTTGTCTCTATGAAAAGTGGAGGTGACATGGAAAGAATTTTGATGCTTTTTTGGAAGATCTTCTCAATTTTTTTTCTCATTGTCTTTGTCTAGTTTGCAAATATGAGGTTGGGAAATACCCTAGATTTTTAAGGGTCCTGCTGCATGTTCTTTAAAACTGTTATAACAAGTGGTTCGATTTCATGCATGAAACTCATCTAGGAGCTTAGGTTAATTACGTCATCGCATAAATTTAGTTATCATGTCATGATGTCGTGTCCGACCATATTATGCTCACAATTTTTATTTTTATTTTTGAGAAGGAACATAATTCCATTAACAACTCGCTGCAGCGAGACAAAGGATGGATTGTTTATGTCAAAACAAAAACAAGGGTTGCGAGCAACATAAGCTAAGGGGTGCTAACCGGTCCGGTTCCAGGTACTCGGAACCGGAAATCCGGGTACCCGGTACCGGTATTTCCCGAATTTTAGGAACCGGAACCGGAACCGGAGGTTATCCTGTTCTCGGTTCCGGTACTGGTTCGGTTCCGGTTTTACCGGATTACCGGTTAAGGAACCGGTTTTTATAAAAAAAATTAATTTTTTTTTTCTTTTTTTTTAAAGCTTAATACAAATTCACAAGATAATTCAATATAAAAAATAACTTAAAATAGAATTAGGGATTGTAATTTTTATTAATTATAACTTAAAATTAATAATATAATTTAATATAAAAATAAAAAAAAATAAAATATTAATATTTTAACCGGTAACCGGTTCGGTACCGGGTACCCGGGTACCGGAATTGTAACTATGGGGTGGAACCGGTTACCGGACCGGAACCGGCTTATCCGGTTCCCGGTTCGGTACCGGTTCTCCCGGAATACCGGAAACCGATTAGCACCCCTGCTATTTGATGAGCTACACGATTCTGAATTCTTCCAATCCAGTGAAAAGTGACTCTATCAAAGTCCTTTGCTAGTTCTAAGATATCTGCAATCACCGTACCGGCTGGGTATCTAGGAACAATTCCTACTAAACCTTGGCGGTCCATTTGTAAAATCAAGTCACAAAACCTCCTTAGCACGCCGAATGCCCAGCAAACAGGCATAACTTTCAGCAGTCTCAACATCATCAACAGCAAGGAGTTGCCCTCCAAATCCTCGAAATGCACCCCCTGTTCCTGTAGTAACATCTAGATGCATCAGAGTTAAATTTGACTCGACCTGAAGGAGGTGGTGTTCAGCGTCGGGGGAGGAGCGAGCCATTGAGGCCGATTTGCTGCTTGGTAATCAAGTCGAACTGCTTGAGCCATTTGGAAGCAGTCCATGTGTGATAAGTTTTTTCCTTTAGACTATCAACAGATTCCTACACCTCCCACATCTAGCTCATACGGGGTCAAGAGCTAAACTTCTTAGACGTGGTATGCTGGGCTATTTGTTTTGGAACTCTTTACTACTCTTCCGGTAACTATCAGGGATCTAGAGTCCCATCAGATTTTATGCATCTCTTCTTTTCTTTTCTTTTTTTGTAATTTCTGACTACCTTATCCTCTATCATGGATTTGCAATAATTTTGAACTTGGAGATGGAGTCGAACTTAGCCGGGAGTGCTTCTGCAGGAGTGCAGTCCAATTACCCATCGGAGGGAGTGGGGTATAAGATGGTTGTTGGCAGCGCTTCGCTAACGGCTCAGCGAGTGCAGTCCAATTACCGTCGGAGGGAGTGGGTATAAGATGGTTGTTGGCAGCGCTTCGCTAACGGCTCAGCTAAGTCTTGAAAGCACCAAGTCTTCTTGGTCGAGACAAACTGGAGGACTGAATATCTACAGAGATTGATGGAGGCCATTTTGGTCTCTCTTTTTGTGTGTATTTGTTTCATGAGTTATTATTATTATTACTTATTATTATTATTATTTTTTTGGTCGGGACTTATTATTATTATTATTATTTGGAGTATTGTTAGTATTTACTAAATATCCAAAGCCCATTAGGCCCAAAACAATGGGTATAAACTCAAACTTTAGGGCAGCCGTCGGCCAATAAACACAAAACAAATTCGAATTCATTCAACTAATTTCACAGCCGAATTCACAACAAATTCATTCAACTAATTTCACAGCCGAATTCACAACAAATTTCACCGATGGGAGTTTTGGGGTTACACATGCCTCTCAAAACTAAAATTACAGATCTCCCATTTCGTAGTGTGGGAATTGATGCATATCCGTGGTTATACGATTGTTATGAGTTGGACGGAGGCGGGAAACCCAGGTTTATTATTTCTTTTTCACTTCTTTACTCATTGGTTTATTAGCCTCTAATTTTCTCATTTGGTCGTTTTATCGAACCTCCTCTTCTTCTTCATCCCCCTCCATTCTCTTAAACACGTCCAGGTCTCCTTCCCCGATGAGCTCGACGAACTAATATACACGTCCGGGCCTCTGATCATATACACGCTTATATTCGACAAATTTCTGAGTGATTTTCTATGGAATCTGATGTGTTTTTTTGTCTGTGATTGGTCAAGCGACCTACTTTGTTGTGTTGAGTATGTTGCTGCAGAAGCAAAATATGATTTTGGCGAAGAAATTGGGGCTGATCTGATGCCTCTGTTGTGATTAATTACACGTTTATAATACTTCAAGAAGGGTTCTTTTGTTTACTCTACATATAGAGAGAGACGCTATTGGTGTTGCTTAATACACATAATATGTTTTCCTAAAAAATTCATGAGAGTTGATGTTTGATTACACAACTTCTGTGGGAGGAGCGAAGATGAAGTTGTAATGGCCTTCCGTATTTGAATAGAGAGAGAAACATGCAAACTAGGAAGAGAAAGATGAAAACTTGTTTTCTGCATTTACTAAACTCAAAGAGAAGATTACAGAATTACGTCGTCGAGCTCGTTGGGGAGGGTGACCTGGACGTGTTTAAGAGAGAATGGAGGGGATGAAGAAGAAGAGGAGAGGGAAAGAGAGCAAGATGTGCCGAATGAGAAAATTAGGCATAGGGTAGATTTGATACCAAATTGATAGTTTAGGATTTAATTAGTTATTTTCAATAGTTCAGAGTATTTTTGATAAAAAATGAATAGTTTGAGATTTTTTTGGTAATTAACCTTTTTAAATAGATTACAACATATTTCCACTTCTTTTTTTATTTTTTTGTGTGCGCATTTCTTTTTCGCTTCTTTACTGATTGGTTTATTATTATTTTTTAAATAGATATACAGCATATTTCCACTATATGGCGGACACTTTGCAAAAATTAGGGATTGAGCCTTATTTAGTCGTTGATGGTAAACAACCGCCGGTGAAGTCTGATTGGTATAAAAAGGTTCGTAAGCGGCTGAGTCCGAAAAAAAAAAGCAGCGCATGAAGTTATGATGGTATGCCCTTTTATTTTCAACTAGTTCTGAAAATTCTAAATTCACGATTCAAGCATAATAAGCAACGAACCAAGAATTTATTTTGAAATTAAATAAATAAAAAAGTCAATTCAGTAATTCTCCCCTAATACCTAATTGAGTTGGGTTCGGTACCCAAAATATCTAAACGGAACGAATATTTTGGGGACATACCAACCCATTTAGAAGCTCCTAGTTCCGGAGAAGACAACAAAATTATACTATTTCCGCTTTTCATTTCGGTACGGGAATTAAGAATTAAGCTCATGAATCGTGAGACGACTCAGTAAGGAAACGTGTCGATAAATCTTGAAAGGGAGGAGTAATAAAAGTGGTATTTACATAAAAATAGCCATTTTATATAAGAAAAATACTTTTTTAGCCATCTTCATAAAATTAAACTTTTGTAGCCACTTTTATTGGTCTTGTCTAAAATACCCTCTCTATATATAGTACTACCTCCATCTCATTGAAATAGGTATATTTTCTGTTTTGGTCCGTCTCATCTATTAGACACATTTCCTAAAATGGTAAAGAATATTTGGCTACAATTAACTCTCTCCTCGGAATTAATTACAACCACATATTTCCCACTCTCTTGGTTTTTGAATCTACAGTAAATGTACCTAAGTAATTGAGATGGAGGTAGTAGTAGTATTATTTGTTAATTTATTTTGCCTTTTCTTTCACTAAATTTGAGTTCTTCCATCGTCTTCAACTCTTCACGCCCCTTTAATCAGCCCGCCATCTTCTTCTAGGAATATTTTTGGCAATTTAAAAACGTATGATTAATTAGGATTTGATTCATTGCACTAATCTTGGGTTTTATGTTGGAGATTTAAGCAAATTTCAATTTAATCCAAATCATTCACTCCAAACTTCCATTGATAATAACAATCGAAGAATTTCTGTTGGTTCCCTAAGCAAAAGATGGGATTATTGCTCAACATCACTCGAAAAAAATATTGTCCGACATAAAATAATTGTAGACCTTCTCATATCGATCTATAAAACTCTTGCCATGTAGATAATAATAATCCTACAAAAATACAATTTTCAAAGATTCATACCAATATATGACGATTTGATACCGTCACCACTAAAGAGTATAAAGTTAAAAGGACGTAGTCGCCGCCGGCAAGACAGGCCCTTCCGAAACTGATGTAAATGCATTTACAGTAATATTTTATTTTCGTGAAAAATAAGTAATAAAACCAAAAATAAAAAGAAAAGTGGGGGACACTTTATTGAACATTAAAAATGGCTAAAAAACTATGTTTTTATAAAGGTGGCTAAAAAAGTATTTTGACTATTCAAAATGGCTATTTTAATTTATGCCCGTATGTGGTATTACATAAAATAGTCATTTTATATACTAATATTGTCACGCCCCAATTTCCGAGGGAAGGCACACGCGTCAAGTATGTGATTAGGGGTTGGAATGAAGAAGAGAGGCTAGAAAGGGAGTTCAATTCATTTCAATTATCGATTGATACTTCCTGAAAAATTGGGCAGTATCTCTTTTGCAAAGAGAATTAGCCACAATAAATACAACGACAATATACCCAACATAACAACATATCATTATACTAGGATCGCATAGGATTCGATGGCTCAACGAATCAACATAAGTCCATCATTTCAATACATAATGTCAAGTTCAAGATCTCGAGAATAGATAGTGAATAAATTCATAGTGCATATCTTTATTTCAAGACAAGAAATATATTTAGCTGAAGCTTAACAAAAGAGATTTCCTAGCCACAACTCCACACCGTCATCACCGCAGCATCAACCTGAAAATATTTTGAAATATTTGGGCTGAGTACTAATGTACTCAGCGGGCTGCGCATTTTATCAAAAGTTTGGAAACATAGCAGTTTCATGTTAAATCAATTTTACTTATGCCGCGGCCTCATGTCGCACTCTACAATTACTCTTACTGTGATTTCGGACCTCTAGACACCGACGAATCCATATATCCAGACTTCAGGACAAAATCGGAGAGTCTATTTGAGCTGGTGAATTCCGAGTCGAAACTCATGAATTCCATTGAAATAGTATGCGAGAGAGATCAACCAATCACGTAACTACCAGGGGAGTGTACACGATTCAAGGCTAGTTTATAAGGCTGAGCGATGAACCTCAATCGATTATTTCAGAGCATTAAACTTGTAGAGCGCACATTAAAATATTTTCATGGATAACCAGTTTTCATCATTAAAACCTTGAGCATACATAACTCATATACTTTGGAAAAATAAGCCCACCTCTTGAAGCGTAGTAAAATGGCCGGTCTTGATAGGCAACACCTAATTTATCGTTCACGTTGATCCGCGCCTATTCAATACGATATTATAAGAATTCTAAAATTCTTAAAATAAATCTAAGGAAAATATATAATCGTTTCTACATTTTCTTACTATCAAAATCTGTTAAGGACTAACAAATTTATTTATTTGGGATTCCTGTAAATCTTTTCATTAGAAGAATAACCATTTTATTATTGTTAAGAGAGTTCAATTAAATAATTTAATTGGGTTCAAATATTTGTTGAATAATTAATCTGAAATTAGGATAAATTCCGGAATATATTTTTGGCTAATTAAAACTTAATAAATAAATTAAACCTTAATTAATTAAGGTCCATATCTTAATTAATCGCAGTCCACTTAAGTAAATCAATGAGCCCAACTGACCAATTGGTAATAAACTGGGCTAGCCCAGTTAACAATTTCTGGCCCATCTCTTAACTAAAATCCGGTCCAATTAAAAGAGAAACACATTTCCCTCTTCTTCAACGACTAACACACAACCACAAACACGCAGAACACACTCAGACCTCCTCCTCTCTCTCTCTCTCATTCACCCGACAGCAGCCCTCTCTCCGATCTTCTTCTTCCTCGGTAGGAACGCCGGCAAAATCCATCGCCGCCGTCGAGCTGCTTTCTCTCTTCCTCCACCGAAATCCCCAAATCAAAATCCTAGTCCAGAGATCGGAGGTCGATCCCTCTTCTTCCAGCTTCATCGCCGTTGATTTCACGCCGGCGCCGCTGCTATTGCTACTCCGCCGTTGCCGTCGACAACCCCTGCAGGGTTGAGGCTCCCTGTTTCAGCCTCTCTCTATGGGCTGCGCCGCCGCCTCAGTGGTTGCAGCACCGCCGTGCTCGCATCGCCGACAGCTCTGCCGCCTTCAAGCATTGCTGCCGTCGAGTATTCTTCAACGCCGCTGCGGTCGAAGCTGACGTCTCGATACCGGCGCTGACCCCTCGACCAGCGCCGCCACTTCATACCGCCGCTGCTATTCTTCTCTGCTGTTGGGACGTGGTTCCACTTCTTTCTCCTCCGGCTGTGGCCGACTCTAGAGGTAGGGAGTAGCCTCTGTTTGATCTTCTCTCGAGTCGCCGTTTCTGGCCAGTGACGCAGCTATCGAAGCTCGTTTCTAACGTAGCGCCTCCGCCGGATACCGCTGCTCCCGTTGCTCCTTCTTTACATCGCTGCTGCCATTAGCAACAGCAGCACTGCCGCGGTCCAGTTCCATCGGACAAGCCCCAGGTCCCGGGCCTCTCTTCTGGCAGCCCGGACGAGTTCGTTGCCATCTCATTCCTCCACTGCTGTCGACAGCACCAACCACAGCTAGGGGAGTTTCCCTCAAACCCAATTCTTCTACAATCTTTTTCTCCTTCTTAGTTTTGTTATTGATTTTAAGTTATTGAAGCTTGAAGTTTGTTCACTTGTTCATTTGGTCACAGAATATGCATACGTGTTGATTAGCCTTCGATTTTGAAATCATAAGTTTGAAACATGGCTTGTTGTTCTTGTTCTTCATGAGTATTTTAGGAGTTTCAGTAGTGTGATTCTTCGCTTATTCTTGCTTAAGGCATGGTATCAATATTGAAAGTTCTGTTGCATAGCTTGGGAAAGCTTGCTGCCATTATTTGTTTGGACTCGTGATTAATCATGTTTTCTTTTCTTTCCTTAAGCTCATGTGGTGTGTGAATTATGCAGTAGGAAATTAGGACATAGGATTCATGCTTGAATTCTTGATCTTGTGTTTTATTAATTTTAGGTTCATTTCAGTTTCTGTTTTCAGTTTTCTAGCATAAAACATGAATGTGAAAAGGGCTAGAAATTCTTACTGTTTATGGTGGTTTTGGGCTGTGAATTTGAGAGATTGAAAAGCGGAGAATCCTTCCTCTCCTTCTTCCCTTTCGTTTCTCTTCTTCTTTCTTTTCTCTTGCTCTAAGCCTTTAATGTTTTATGCTGCTTCATCATTTTCCTCTCTTTTTCCTTTCTTTAAGTTTTCTACATCTCTTTCGTTTGTCTTTTGGGTGAGTTCTTGTGTTTGGTTTTAGCAGGAATGAGAAGATGGTGAAGTGTAATATAGGTGTGGCTGATGGGAGTGGTTCAAAGGACCCTGTTTTCTTCACTGTGGATGAGATAATGTCCAGATTTTCAGGGATGCTGAGTTGATTCATCTAGATTTAGTAGAGTAGAGTTAAATCTTTTTGCAGAGATTTGATGTAGTTTTAGGCGGTTGGTGTTAATGTTGATTAGAGGTGGAGTGTTCAAGATTTGGGGCTACTTCATGATCTACTAGTTTCAGAAATTATTTGGTGTAGTTTGCGGTAATGCACCGCTAGTAAAGTACTCCTTCCGTCCCGGCTAAATAGTCCAGTTTGTGTTGGGCACAGAGACCAACACAATGGGGGATAAGGGATTTTAATGTGCCAATTAGTGATAGGATTAAGCTTTCAGTTAGTATTCACTATTTTGTCTTATTAACCTTCTTCTTCTTCTTTTTTTAACATCAAATGAGCTACAGCTGTATAACTTAAAAAAGATTTCGCAAGGGACATGAATCAATTCAAATCAATTCCTCAACTCAAATTCCTGTACACCTAAGGAATGAAAATTTTGAATCAATTCCACAACTCTCGCCGGTGACTATGAATCAAATGACAGCGGAGGCAGGGGCGACTGGTGAGCATCGATCTCTTCATCGGAACACCAAATGCCCGGACTCGAGGGAGGCAATTGGACATGGAAAATGCCGCCTCCAGTGCCGGTGACGGCGGGGCAGGCTCAGATCCAAACGGATCCGAGGCGGAATATTGTGGATTGTTGTGGCTAGGGTTTTCTGTGAGTGAATCGAACGACGATTCACGGCCAGATCTTTTCATCACGGTGGTCGGAACCCTGTGGAGAAAGCTAGACCATGGTTTTTTAACGGTGACGGAGTAGATCTAGGGTTTCAGAGAGGGAGAAGACGAGCGAGAGAGAGAGATGCGTGGGTAGAGAGTAGGTAGAAATGAGGATAAAAATTGGGGGTAGGCAAAAAAAATATTTTAGCCGGGTGGGCCACCACATAATTAGTGTTAAATTAAACATAATAAGGGGCCTTTATTTTGTCCTTAATTTTTGCCATTTTTAGAAAGTGAACTATTATATGGGACAAACCGAAAAGGAAATGTGGACTATTTAAGTGAGACGGAGGGAATATTTCAGCTTGTATGTTTTATTATTCATTCTTCTTGTAAATGCGTTTTTCGTTCGGGCCTTTGTGGTAAATTAGTTATTCATCTTTATTACGAATTAAAGAAGTGAGGTATTGTAATAATTAAAGTGGCATGCTCAATTTCTTTTGTTGTAGCTAATATTATTCTTGGCCTTAGAGATTAATTAAGTATTCTTTAATTAATCCTTTTAAAAATATTATAAAGTTATAAAATATTGAGTTTGGTTTCTTTGTTCGTAATAAAAATTACGAGATATAAATATAAATTTATATATTTCTAAATTGCAAAGAGAAATGCAATTTCATATAAGTAGAACAATAACCATTCTATTATATCAATTCAAAACGAGTTACACAAAGTTTCGAATTTTTACGTATTTCTATTTAATAAAAAGTCGGGGTATTACAAATATCATTAAAGAAGGGATAAATAATTGAGGAAATGTAGTGTTATACCTAAAAAACTTAAGGAAAATACTAATATACCTAGAACTTAAAAAAGAGACAAATATACCTAAACTTATGAAAGTGGGACTAAGTTACCCCTCCTAATTTCTAAGTTCTTAGATAGACACTCTTCCCTCTCCTTCTATCTCTTTTACCTCTCTCTCTCTAGCTACTGCTGCTGTTTCGGCCATTTTTCCGGCTGAATTCGAATGCATTTTTTTACAATCGACCATTGGGCTTTATTCTCCTCAGAAAGACGAAGAGATGAAGGGGTGACTCGTCCGTTTTGGTGGAGAAACGAGGGAGATACACGTCGGAGAAGACGACATGTCGCGAAATCGCGAGTTAACAGGCAGTGCGACCTTCCGAACGCGATTCCGGCCGCATCGTTGGTCGGTTTTCGACGGGAGACCTACCGTTGGAAACGTCTCGACGAGTAGAACATGTTTTTGGGTAGTTTCAACCAATTTGGTGGTGATTTCAGTCCGGAAACAGCAAAATAACAGAAACTGCTACAACTTTTCATTCTTTGTTTTGTGTAGTGGACTTTTGAAATTGAAGTTGAACTTTTTTTTTGTTTCATTTGTTGATTTTGATACTTTTTTGTGGGTTTTGGTGAACTCAAATTAACAAATTCTAATTTGTTGAACTTTTTTGTTTCATTTGTTGATTTGGTTGTTTTTTTTTTTTTTCCGTTTTTTATGTAATAAATTAACAAATTCTAACCAATCAGGGAATAAAAATTGACAAATTCTTACCAATCAAGTTGAAGAATGTAAGAATTTACAAATTACTACAAGACGTTTTAGAAAATGTAAGAAATTAACATATTATTACCAAAAAGAATATAAGAAATTATCAAATTCTTACATATTTAATACATAGTAAATCAAAACTGAATGTAAAATTGTTTTTTTTAATAATATTTTCTAACAATACAAACGGGTAAACAACATGTAAGAATTCTAACAAATATTTACCATACGACCAAAGAATTGATCAATTCTCATTATTATAGCAATAAGAATTTATCATTTCTAACCAAGGGCAATCACAAGCCACAAGAAATTATTAATTCTAACCATGATGATAGTACGAATTCAAGAGCACTTGTAGGCCCCGATAAGTAGTCATTGGTGTATGGGGGGGGGGAATACACCAATTAGCCAACAATTTTGATTTTTTTTTTTAAAACAATTTGATCTTACTGAGTCGTCACTTCAGTTTATCAGAGCAGTTTAGTTTTTCCAGCTCAATCAGTAAATTGCTGCGCTTGCAAAACTAACCTGCGTGTAGAGGCGACCACGGTTCCGGTTCCGGTTCGAACCAAAACCGGAACCGCCGGTTACGGTTCCCCCAAAGAGGAACCGGAACCGCACCGCCGGTTCCAACGGTTTCGAATCCGGTTCCGAACCGCCGGTTCCGGTTCCGGTTCGGTTCCAGTTCGAACCGGATGGAACCGGCCACTTTTTTTTCTTTTTTTTTTTTCTCTTTTTTTATTTATTTATTCCCTATATGCATACTTCGTTTATATTTGTTTCGAGTTTAATTGTAAGAGCATTATAATCGAAAACTGTTAGAGAAATTGAAAATATAACAAATCGAAAACTGATAGAGATGAGAGATTGAGAGTTGAAGGTGTGAAGAAATGGTTTGATATAGGGGGGGAGGGGTATTTATAGGTGTAGATTGAAGATGCTCCGGTTCCACGGTTCCCCGGTTCCACCCGGTTCTCCGGTTAGGAACCGGTGGAACCGGCGGTTCCACTATTTTTTTTTTCCAATAGATAATATTAATACATAATTTAAAAAATATACTTCATATGATATGGAATTATGGATTGATAATTAAATATGCAAAGTTCATACAAATTTAACATGTTATCATTCTTAATTAAAATGAAAATTTTCAAAAATTGACACTTCATCTTATCTTCTTCATGAATTGGATAATTTATTATCTTTATGTAAATTACTAAATTGTATATTTTGTCATCTTCAATTCATCATTATCATGTGACATTGTTAATTGAATATTTTGTCATTTATATGATTTGGTTTTTGTTTAATATTTGAATTTAAAGTTTGAACACTATCACAAGATTCACAACTCACAAGTGCACAACATCCAACGTCACTAGGCTACTAGTACTATATTTTAACTTTGAATGAATAAACATCACATATGTATGTAGTTTTATTAATTTGTACTTTTTTCAATTTGAATTATAACTTAACAATGAATTATACTTTATAATTTGTACATTAAGAATTCATTAAAATGGATGTATACTAATAAAATGTTAGATCAAATAATTAGTATGATATTTATACACAACATACAAATAAAATATAAAAATAAAAAAATAAAAAAAATGCCGGTTTTCCGGTTTTTTAACCGGAACCGCCGGTTCCCGGTTCCTCAAGAATGGAACCGGAACCGCACCGCCGGTTCCGACGGTTCCGAATCCGGTTCCGAACCGCCGGTTCCGGTTCCGGTTCGAAAACCGCCGGTTCCGGTTCGGTTCCGGTTCGGTTCCACGGTTCTGGTTTTTTTGGCCGGCTCTACCTGCGTGCGGAAGTTTGGTGGAAAGGTTGGCTAATCGTTTTCAACACAGTTTTCAAAAGATTTCAGTTCAGACAACTGCTCATGCAAGACAGGTTACAATAGTGCAGGTTGTGAACATGCAAACTGTGTAAAAGTAAATAGCAAGAGAGAAACACGAGGAGTTTTTATCGTGGTTCGGAGTAAACAGCTCCTACGTCCACGCCAGATCCCGTCGAATCTGTAATCCCTTAACTTGAGATATTCGCTCCTTTTAACACTGGTGGAGGTCCAGTCCAAATTCAAGTCTTTCTTTAGACTGAATCTAGCACGAGTCTTAAGTCGTGTCTCTTCTTACTTTACATACAATCTATCATACAATCTTACCAACGCTAAACAACTAGCGCTAATATCCAAACTAGAAAGCTGTGAATAGCTATCGTCGTTAGGAATACACAACTCTATCAACTACACTAAATATCAACTGTGATGGTAGTGAGAGTGTGTGTGATGTGTTCTAGTAAGACAATTTCCAGAGATATCAGAAATCTACAAAGATCAACACTTGGGAAAGCTCTAGTAATTTCGAGTGTTGATTGAATGATTTTCAGCTTGAGATTTCTGCAGCGTTTCGGCTTGTATATTGAGTTTCCCGTTAATTCTTTCTGGAATGAGTTGAGGTATTTATAGTGAAGCATTTGAAATAGAGCCGTTGGAAGTGTGTCAGGATTTGCAGTACCGTACAGTGACACAATTCTTGTCGTTGGGTGAGAACAGGTTTCTCAACCACAGCTCAGGTTGGTCTTCACAGGTCGACCTTCCTATACCTCGAACTGTCTTTGGTCTTTTGTAACCTTCGTGTGAAATCTTCGAGTATGGTAGGAGCAGGTTACATAGACAAATTACCTAACAAAACAGTATGACAGATTGAGTAGATTAGGTACAAGGTTGCACTACCAACCTTGACCTTTACATGAGCAACCTGTCCGAGTTAAGCTTGACTGATCCAAACACAGAGACCAGCATGTTCCACTTAGAACCTATATCTAAGTGTGGTTTCTAATAGCATTATCAAAACTCAGTTTCAAAGGGTTCCCAACAATTTCCCCCTTTTTGATAATGCCGAAACCCACACTTTACATTTTGGATTGGAAATTGAATTAAAAACAAATCAAAGGTTTGATGCCCAGCCAACTGCATGATAATAAATGTTAGAAAATTTTAAAGCATAACATGCAAAGGCCTGGACAAAGAGAGATTGTCATCAGGAACAAAAGATGATCATAATTCATTTATAGTATCAACATAATTGATATGCACAGATTACAGAGGGTTGATACATGAAATAAATGAAAGTGATCAGGTTACTTCCTTAATGACTTGAACCTATCTTCAGCAATCTTGTCTAAGCTTACAGTTCCCATCGCTGCATATATGCTGTCGCGAATCGACCTGTACTCGTCACAGTTTGTGATTTTGCAGCCATACTGAGCTGCGACACTCCTAATGAATGTATTGATTTTGTTGATGTCTGGAGTATTAGTGTCACAAACAGTGGGAGGTCGGAAGGTCTCTTTCTTGGGCGGATTGAGCGTGATCTTGTCTTTTGCAGCTTTCGCCCTGACTCTTTTGATGAATTCGCGATCTGGAAAAGTCTACAGCCAGTTGTGAAAGGCTGTTTTGGTATTACCAGTATAACGAGCATCGATTTGCATCCAGTAGTGGTGCAAGATGAATTGGTTGATGAACTCGTCCCATATAAGCTGATCTTCCACTGGTAACCAATTCGACAATTCTCTTTTATCAACCTGTTCCTTGTAGCTTTCAAGTCTTTTGAAGCTTGCCACGCGAGCTTTGTCCCTTGTTCTCTGTTTCTTCAAATCTTCTAGAAACAGCTTCTGCTTGCCTTCATCTGCGCAGTCTTCTGCGGTATATCCAGCTTCTGCCATAAGTCGGATGAGGTTGGATTCACCCTGTGCTTTTTCTTGAGCAGACAGCTTGGAAATAGCAGGATGAGGGGCGATATCACAGACGGAGCAGCTTCTGTTTGCATCACAGGTTGGTCAGAGCGACCTTTGCCTCTGCCTTGAGGTGGTTGCGCAACCTGCGGTTGCGTAACCTGTTTCTCCTTGCCTTTCCCTGATTTCGAAGCACCACGTTTTTCCTTGCCTTTCCCTTCCCCCTTTTCGGCATTATCATCAATTAGATTCTGAACAAGGGTGTTGAGGGATGCCTGTTCATCAGAGATCAAGGACAGGTGTGTGCTGATCTTTTCCTTGAACTGCAGTAGGGAATTGATGTTCCCTTCCATCTCCTCCTCTTTCTTCAGTGAGCTGGATGTGGTTTGAGTAAGCTTTGTAAAGAAGTCGTTTACAAGCTTGTTGAGTTGTTCAAACTCATATTGCAAGCCCTCAATAGAAGATTTGTGGGCGACTTTCAATTCAGACAGCTGGATGGGAAGAAGCTTGTCCGTTTCTGCTTTGAGTTGAGTGGAGATGAAGGTTGCGAACTGGCTTGCCACTACTTCCTTAATAACTTGTGGCATTTCATCCCTTATGTTGGTCAGCATGGTGGATGCAGCTTTATCCATAGCTTCAATCTTGTCAGCAATCTTTTTGTGTTCTTCAACCTCTGTTGCCTTCACCTTGGAAATCTCCTCAATGATGAAGTTCTTCAAATTTTCTTGCACCGCAGTGAGAGGAGTTCCAGCGGTTGCAACTGAATATATAAGTGCACGATCATGATCGGACTCTGCGTTTTCGCTGTTCCGGGTGGGAGAGGGAATAGGACTGAAGACATCATCCTCCGGAAACCTGAAATTGTAGGAACTGCGATCATAAGTGTAAAAAGGTTTCAAATCAATATTGAGAGCCCTGGCCTCTCTCTTCATCCTAGAGAGAACAAAATTCTTGAAGTAATAGCGAGCTTCAGGAATTGAAGCATAGCCAAAATACTTCCCCAGGGTGTGCTCTTCAATTTCAAGCCGTTCGATGGGATGAATCAGGAATATAGACTTCAAGTCGCTGTATGATTTATCCTTCCCATCGAGCAAAGTACGCAGCCTGTACGCCATCTCCCTGGTCTCTGGTGTGAGATCGATTCCGGGAAAAGACTCCAAGACTGTCTTTTCAGCATTGATCTCGATTGAGTTGACCAGCATGGCAGCTGCAGTTTTCACAGGATCTTCTTGAACATCATCATCATCGAGAGATTTCTTCTTCTGTAAGATTAGGTTCAGGGTCTGTTATAGGATCTTCAAACTCAGGTAGGGGTTGAGGAGTGAAGGGGTCAAGCTGTTCAAATTGTTTAGCAAGCTGATCTACTGACAGTTCTGCATTGACTGCAGGTTCTTTTGGAGTTTCTGGATCAGTTAAAGAGGAGCTGGTTGGAGGAGCTTCGGTTCCCCCTTGGTTTGTTCCCTCTTGCTGAATGGGTGGATTTTGTGGATTAGAATTTTGTACAGGCTGACTTTCTTCTTCTTCCAAGTCGGTTGGACTCCATATAAGTATTTCATCTCGAAACTGCGTGTTGGAGCCTGCTTGATCTTGATTCGCACCTGTACTTTCTTCAGGTTGAGTCTCCCTATACTCACAGATAGATTCATCAAAAACAACATGTGGTGTTACTTCCACAATCTGAGTCTTCTTAATAAAAACTTTGAAGGCTTTGCTGATCTCTGAATATCCTACAAATATTCCTGGATCTGCTTTGCTATCAAATGTTTTTAACTGTGATTTCCCATTATTATGAATGTAACACACGCAACCAAAAGATTTAAGATATTTGAATCGAGGTTTCTTATCTTTCCACAGCTCGTATGGAGTTTTTCCATGTCGTTTATGAATGACTGATATGTTCTGAGTGTAGCAAGCTGTGTTGATTGATTCCGCCCAGAACTTCTTGGGAAGATTGGTTTCATTCAGCATTGTGCGAGCTGCTTCCTTTAGAGACTTGTTGCGTCGTTCAACAACACCATTCTGTTGAGGTGTGCGAGCTGCTGAAGTTTGATGTGTAATTCCATTTCTAGTACAGTAGGACTCAATCATATGATTAAGAAATTATGTTCCACGATCGGATCTAATTGAGATCACACTTTTGTTTTTCATGTTTGACAGTCTAGTGAGCAGCGCAGGTAGCTCTACTAGTGTCTCCTTCTTTTTATGTAAGAAAATAACCCAAGTATATCGTGAGTAATCATCAACAATAACGAGAGTATACGTTTTACCATTAATGCTTCTAGGAGTTACTGGACCAAATAAATCCAGGTGGAGTAATTCCAAGATTCTACTTGTGTTGTGAGCTGCAATGCTTGGAAATGACGATTTGATCTGCTTTCCAGCTTGACAGGCTTCACAAACATGATCTTTGTAGTAGACTTGATCTGGAAGGTCATCTGCGAGCTTCTTGCGAGCAAGCTTGTTGATTGCTTTGAAGTTTAAGTGACACAGTCTCTTATGCCATAGCCAGCTAACTTCAGGTGCAGATTTGGTGACCAGACAGGTTTCTTTCTCATCTGAGCATTGTACTATGTACAAGTTATCCTGCAAAATACCGGTAAGAAGAATTTCTTCTCCTTCCTTGTTCTTTATAGCACATTTGTTAGCAGAAAATTCTACTCTTTTTCCAGTAGAGCAGAACTGGCTTACTGAAAAGAGATTGTGATTTAAACCTTCAACATATGTGACGTTAGATATTGTTGTTTTACCAACAACTAGATTACCGTAACCTCTTGTTTTCCCTTTAGAGTCTCCTCCAAAAGTGACTAGAGGTCCGTCACATTCAATGAAGTTTGTAAGCATGCTTTTGTCGCAGGTCATGTGTTTTGTGCATCCACTGTCAATGATCCAGACCGCGCCACGAGCTGCTCGTTTTCTCCTTTGAGTTTTCCCATCCTGCAATTAGACAGTTTTAGCAACCCATATGAATTTGGGTGCTTTGTTAGCAGGTTGAGTTTAAGCAGCTTGGTTTCCAAGCTTCTTCTTTTGGAAACTCCTTCTGTTGACTCGTGGCTTGGTCCGTTGCTTATTTGTTGAGTAGAAGGTTTCATTAGAGTATGCAGACTGTTGTTGGTAATGAGCAGGTTGATAATGATCATTTTGATAGTACTGCTCCATATTTCCACATCTGCAGCGATCATTTCCAAATCCACTTCCATGTGGAAATTGATAATGCCTACTTGACAGCTCAGGATATTGGTACCAATGATGGTCGTACCAATAACCTTCATTGTCAAGTGTTTGTTGATTTGGCCACTGCTCATGGTAAATGTTTGGTTGTGGTTGAGCAGTTTGAATGATTCTTGGTTGATAGACTGCTTTTCTTTTGCTAGCAGTTTGCACCATTCTTAAAGCAGGTTGGCTTCCTTTTTGATAAGTTGTTTGACCATATATTTTCTAGGTCGCTCAACTTTTTGCTGTTCAACTGACGGCCTTGGCTGCTGTTTCTTGATAGCAGGCTTTCCATGCTCTTTCACCAGGATTGCTTGTGGTTGCCGGGCTGGATTTTTCAGTTTGAGCTGCTTGTCTGGTAGAGTGTGATGAGCTTTGCTTTCAGCCAATCCTTTTTCTTTCTCGAACAAGACCTTCTCCTTTTCTTTGGCTCCGCTGGTTTGACCATGGAATCCAATGCCAAACTTTATCTGAGCAGGTCTCTGGGCAGCTTGCAGGGCTTCAAGCTTTTCACCATTTTTGTTCATTTTCATCAGGACTTGTTGAAGCTTGAGCTCTTTTTGCAATAGCTTCTCATGCTCCTTTGAGAGATCTACCAGTTTGCCATTCAAGTTGTTGATCTCACTGTCATTTTCAGTGAGCATTTCTTTAAGGTTTTCTTCCCTTAAAGCTGATTGACCCATTTGGACTTTTAGGGTCTCTATCTCCTTTTCTTTTGCTTCATCATAGAGAGTGAAGTCTTCATTCATGGCAGCTTTGAGTTTCATATTTTCATCCTCCAGCTTGGATCCTTCTTCTTTAAACATTTCAGGTATTTCAACATTTCTGAGAGCTTCTTGTAGTCATCAAGCTGTTGTTGAAACTCTTCATACGTTGGCATTTCAGGTATTTCAATACCTGCATGTTCGGAGTTAGTTGAATATGAAAATGAGGTTTCAGTATCAACCTTGTATTGAGCAAGATTGAGATCTTTTCCCATGTAGCATTCCTCATATTCAAGTTCCTCGTCAGCTAAGCGACATTCCTCCTCATCCAATTCATCATCATCTTCGTCGGAGGAGGTTGAGTCTGATAATGTGGCAATTGCTTTGGCCTCTTCCTCAGCTGCGATCATGGCGTTGCGCTGCTCCTTAAGCTTTTGATCTCTTTTTGCGCGGAGCTCTTCGCGTTCAGCCTTTGATAAGTCTGGGCAGTCTGACTTATAGTGATCTGGTCTGCCACATTCAAAACAGCCACCCACGGGAGTGTTAGAAGAATTGAATTTAGAGGGTTTTGATATACCTTCACCTTTCTTGTTGGAAGAAGAGGTGGTTTGATTTCTCTTGAAATCCTTGTGATATTTACGGAATTTGTTGAAACGTTTTTCAAGCTTTTCATTTCTCCTAGCCATGAGTGCATAATCTTTCAACAATTTCTCCATTTTGGAGCATAAATCCTTTGGGATTGCTTTTTCTTCTATAATTGATGCAGCTTTGAATGCAGCATCCTTTTCCTTCTTTTCGGGCTCGGTCTTCTTACTTGAAGACACTTGTTCTGGCCCGTGAAGTCTGATCATTTCAAACTTATTCCCGATGAGTAGATCAAACAGTTGCTCGGTTGACAGGTTGCTGATATCCGACCTGCCACGGTGCATGGCACTGTACACATGCCAGCTTGCTGGGAGAGATTGGATAACTTTGAGGTTGAGTTCGCGTTGTGTGTATTTATCTTTCTTGAGAGCTGCGATCTCCAAAGTGATCATTGTGAATCTGTTCTTAAGCTGGTCAATGGTCTCCATTGGTTGTATTTTGAATTCTTCAAATTTACTGCATGCCACTGATAGCTTGTTTTCCAGCATTTCTGTTGATCCAAGGCTTATGGCTTTTAAGGTGTCCCACATTTCCTTTGCAGTTCCAAGATTTCTTATCTTGGCCAGGTGGACTCCCTTAACTGTGCTAGAGATCGGCCCTTTTGCGAAGCTGTCAAGTCCAGCTTCCTTTCTTTCTTCGGTTGTGTATTTTCTGGGATCTTTGATCTTTGGCACATACGTTGCTTCGGAAACTTTTTCTCCAGAAACATCAGTATCGTAGGGTTCGTAGATTGGTGTTGGACCATTCTCGATGACATCCCACATCAGCACATGATGAGCTTGGAGGCACATCTTTATTCGAAAGCTCCAGTCTTCATATCCCTGCATAGAGAAATCTTCGCAGACGCGGAGAAGTGAAGCTTCCATAGTGATAGTTTATGTATGTATGCACAAACACAATTCTAGAGATCTAGTTCAATTTGACACGAAAACACAAAAAGCTTCTAGTATGCAGAAGCAGTGGTCAAAGGAACCACCGCTCTGATACCACTTGTAGGCCCCGATAAGTAGTCATTGGTGTATGGGGGGGGGGGAATACACCAATTAGCCAACAGTTTTGATTTTTTTTAAAAAAACAATTTGATCTTACTGAGTCGTCACTTCAGTTTATCAGAGTAGTTTAGTTTTTCCAGCTCAATCAGTAAACTGCTGAGCTTGCAAAACTAACCTGTGTGCGGAAGTTTGGTGGAAAGGTTGGCTAACCGTTTTCAACACAGTTTTCAAAAGATTTCAGTTCAGATAACTGCTCATGCAAGACAGGTTACAGTAGTGCAGGTTGTGAACATGCAAACTGTGTAAATAAAGATGTAAAAGTAAATAGCAAGAGAGAAACACGAGGAGTTTTTATCGTGGTTCGGAGTAAACAGCTCCTACGTCCACGCCAGATCCCGTCGAATCTGTAATCCCTTAACTTGAGATATTCGCTCCTTTTAACACCTGGTGGAGGTCCAGTCCAAATTCAAGTCTTTCTTTAGACTGAATCTAGCACGATTCTTGAGTCGTGTCTCTTCTTACTTTACATACAATCTATCATACAATCTTACCAACGCTAAACAACTAGCGCTAATATCCAAACTAGAAAGCTGTGAATAGCTATCGTCGTTAGGAATACACAACTATCAACTACACTAAATATCAACTGTGATGGTAGTGAGAGTGTGTGTGATGTGTTCTAGTAAGACAATTTCCAGAGATATCAGAAATCTACAAAGATCAACACTTGGGAAAGCTCTAGTAATTTCGAGTGTTGATTGAATGATTTTCAGCTTGAGATTTCTGCAGCGTTTCGGCTTGTATATTGAGTTTCCCGTTAATTCTTTCTGGAATGAGTTGAGGTATTTATAGTGAAGCATTTGAAATAGAGCCGTTGGAAGTGTGTCAGGATTTGCAGTACCGTACAGTGACACAATTCTTGTCGTTGGGTGAGAACAGGTTTCTCAACCACAGCTCAGGTTGGTCTTCACAGGTCGACCTTCCTATACCTCGAACTGTCTTTGGTCTTCTGTAACCTTCGTGTGAAATCTTCGAGTATGGTAGGAGCAGGTTACATAGACAAATTACCTAACAAAACAGTATGACAGATTGAGTAGATTAGGTACAAGGTTGCACTACCAACCTTGACCTTTACATGAGCAACCTGTCCGAGTTAAGCTTGACTGATCCAAACACAGAGACCAGTCTGTTCCACTTAAAACCTATATCTAAGTGTGATTTCTAATAGCATTATCAAAACTCAGTTTCAAAGGGTTCCCAACACGGGGTAAAATGCATGTAAGAATTCCTATCTAAATTTAGATACTTTTAGACTACAGTCTGAAGCTATAATGCTTTTCTTAACATAATTATGATAAGAAATTTACAAATTATTACTAGACGTTTTAGAATTGTAAGAAATTAACAAATTATTACCATAAAAAAAAAAAATTATCAAATTCTTACATATTTAATACAAAGTAAAAACTGAAAGTAAATTTATTTTTTTTCCAAGTGAATTGGTATAACATAAGAAATTGTCAAATTCTTACCAATCGAGTTGAAAAATGTAATAATTTGTTAATTTCTTATCAAATTATTTTTGTATATCTTACAGTAATTTTTAAAAAAAACAAAACAAAAAAATGAAAAAAAAAATGAGAAAAAAAAACTAAAAAAAAACAAAAAACATGAAAAAAACAAAAAAAGAAAAATAAAAAAAAGGAAACTAAAACAAAAAACTGAAACGAAACAAACAACAAATAATTGGAAAAGAAAAAAAAAAGAAGATGGAAAAGATATAATAGAAAAAAATGAAAATAAAAATAGAAGAGATAAAAGAAATGAAAATAAAAAGAGAGGGAAAGGGGGGCTAACCTGCGGTGTGTGTGCGTGTGTCAGTGTGTGTTTGTGTGTGTCTGTGTGGGCAAAAAGGAAGATTCAGAGTGTAGCACCTGCAACAGCTTCTATCCACTCTACACGTGTAATGTTCATTTTTGCCTGCAAAGGGCAATTTTGATATTTTGGTATTCTAGTATGGATAGAAGCAGGGCTGGAAGGTAGTGGCGACGCGGGGCGGCGGTGCAGCGGCGTACATTGTTTTCTATTTTTACATCTAAGTTATTTAATGGATAAAGAAATTATTTATGTTGTTAATCGTATATAGTATGCTATTATTATGTTATAAAAAAACCTTATTTGGTTTATTATCAAAATAAAAAAAATCGTAGTTATATTATTTTAGTTTTTAGTTAATCAATTTTTTTCTTTTTTTTAGTTAATCAATTATTTTGAAGTTTATATTTATATTATACGTTCCGATGCGGATTCGGAGCACGAGAGCGATCCAAGCGCTTATGTGGCGCCTCCTACGGCCTCCGTTCCCTATTTATCTAAATTCTGAATTTTTATACATATTAAATCATTATTTAATATAATAAATTCACATAATTAAGATTTCATCAATCTCTTATTACCATCCATATATATTTATACATATTAATTATTTATATATATATATATATATTAATATATTAATAATAATTATTATTATAATCTATTTATATTATACATAAAATTTAAAATTTTAATTATGAGATACATATTAATTATTTATATATATATATATATATTAATATATTAATAATTATTATTATTATAATCTATTTATATTATACATAAAATTTAAAATTTTAATTATGAGAATTGGAGGATTCGAACTTATGATCTCTCACATGACAGGCTATGTTTTGTACCACTATACCACATCACTAAATAATACTTATTTAAGGCTTACAATATATACATTCATTGTTCAATCAGCTTTGAATCATTATCAACTATATTATGTTCATTTTATAAAATAACAAATATATGTTTTGAGTATAAATATATATAATATGAATATGTTTTTTTTATTTATTAATTTTAACATGTGTTTCTTAAATTTTTATGAACTTATACTATATAAATCATGAAATTTTTGATATTTATAAATATACAATAAATATTTTTATTATTTTATTTATTAAATGGTTCAACCGATCGAACCATGACCAGAAAAATATTTCAATGTTGAGGGTGTTTTTGCTATTCTTCCCAAAATAGGAAAAAAAAACATAAAGGAAAGAAAAAGAAAGTAAAATATTTTGGTTCGGGCTATCTAACACCATTTTAATTTTGAGGTGGTCCGCCCAAAAGATTTTGATATTCTTTTAGTTTGTATCGATAACAACAATTGATAAATTTTTGTAACGAAAAATATATTTTTAATTATTAAACACAAAATCAATTTTGAGGTGACCCATTGACCAATAAATTTTCTAAATTCTTTTAGTATGTATAGATAGTTTTAATTGTCGAAATTTTGTAACAAAAAAAAAATATTTTTAATTTAAAATAATTGACAATAATTAGACACAAAAATGAGCTTCGTGAGCAATTTTCAATTCGGATTGGCTAAACTTTTTTTTTTTTTTGTTAAAATATTTTGGCCCTAATACTATATTGATTTTGAGGTAGCCCATTGGCCTAAAAAATTTCATAATGGAGATTTCCTTCAATGATTTGATTTTTTTTATTAATACGTATAAATAGAGTACAACTACTCGATAATGAAGTACACCACATTAAACTATTTTTCTAATAAAATTTAACGCAATTTTGTAAAACATATTCTCTAACAAATTATCAGAATACTATTTTTCAATTCGGGTTGATCAGGCTAGACTGATTTTTAGTAAAAAATATTTTTGCCCTAATATTATTTCGGTATTGAGGTGCTCCGTTGGCCAAGAAGTTTTTGATTTTTTTTTGGCTCCAATACTATTTCGATTTTGAGGTGGTCCGTTGGCCAAAAAGGTTTTAAAATGCTTTTATGTATTGCAGCATTTGGCCCAAACTGAGGTGAGGTGCTTACGGGTGTCAAGGATCTGCCGTCCGCGCTAGCTGTTGCCGAGGAGTTGGTGGACTTGAAGGCAGGTGACTCTTCCGAGCCCGAACATGGGGATGCAGGATGTACTAAGGATAAGGGGAAAGGTTGGAACAAGAAGGCTTTTAACGACCCAGCGCTGGTGGTGCGGCGAGTCATGCTTCGCGAGCTGGGACAAGCTTTGCGGGTGCTTCATATGTGATGAAGACCACCAGATACGGGACTGTCCGAAGCGGAAGGCTAACGTGGGGAGAAGTTGAATGGATGTGGTTGTTGAATCAGTGGATGAGGAGGCTCGGGTCAACACGATACAGTATATTTCGGGTATGCAAATATTAGATGAGGATCAAGACATGCCGAGAGTGGACCGTGTGGAGCCTGGGAAGGACATGGCGATGAAACAACCAAGTGTGAGCCGTGGTGTGCTCACGTATGAAAAAGTCTTGGCAGGAGCTGCGTCAAGCAACGGACGTGGTGTGCCGGGAGAACTCGCTTGTGCTAAGCGAGTTGTTGTTGAAAATTGATCGAAGACAAGAGGGTTATCCCACATGACGAGGACGTCTCCGAGTTTTGGTGGGGGAGGTTTGTTAGACCCTTAAATCACCGGATGCAGCAGGTGCGCCTAGCCACGGGCGACTATATCCAATTTTGAGGCAGTCCATCGACCAATACTTTTTTGCCTAAATCGGCATCAAGTGTGCATAGCCACGGGCGATTCATATTCGATTTTGAGGTGGCCTGTTGGCCAATATATTTTTAAAATTCTTTTAGTATGTAACGATAGCTATAATTGTCAAATGTTTGTAACAAAATGTATATTTTGAATTTAAACCACCTGAGAATATATTAGACACACACAAAATTGGTTTTGAGGTGGTTCATTAGCCAATAAATTTTTAGAATTCGTTTAGTATGTATCGATAGCTATAATTGTAAAATTTTTGTAACAAAAGTGTATATTTTCAATTTAAGACACTTTACAATAAATTAGAAATAAAACGAGAATCGTTTTAACAAATTATCATAATACTACTATTTTTTTTAATAAATATACAATAAAATGATACCCCGACGAATTTCGACGGGATACAAACTAGTTTTCATGAATTGGGTTGCCAATATCAATTTTCTAGCGCTCAGTTTTCATATATAAATGAAATATATGACTAAACTTTATCTTTAATTTTACTAATGTAATAATCTATGAATACACTTATCTTTAGAACAGACTCTATTAAAATCAAATATTCAAGAGAAAAACATTTTTAAAAAACTAAACTAAACCAAAGCCCACAAAATTAGGTATTCAACAAGGGACTTTACCTATTTATGGCAGAAGTTTCTTAAAATAATTAGTGAAACAATAAGTGAAGTAGTCAAAGGGTCAATCCCGGATCAGTCGATTAATGATAATAAAATGAAATTTCACTTGATTAGTCACTAATCGAGTTTAATTAATTGAAATCTTAGGATAATTAGTGAAACAGAAGGTTAAGTAGTGGAAAGGTCGATCCCGGATTAGTTAGTGGATTCGTGATAATAAAATAGAATTTTACTTGATTAGTCACTAATCGAGTTCAATCGGTTGAAATCCGAAGTGAAGTAGTTGAACGGTGGATCCCGAATTACTGGATTAGTGATAATAAAATAAAATTTTACTTGATTAGCCACTAATCGAGTTAAAGCAGTTGATATCTTGGGATATCTTTTGAAATGGTAAGTGAACTAGTCGAAGAGTCGATCCTAGATTAGTCGATTAGTGATAATAAAATAGAACTTCACTTGATTAGTCACTAATCGAATTTAACTAGTTAAAATTTTCAGATAATTAGTGAAACAGAAAGTGAAGTACTGGAAGGGTCGATCTCGGATTAGTGAATTAGTGATAATAAAATGAAATTTTACTCGATTAGTTACTAATCGAGTTCAGTCAGTTGAAATCCAAAGTGATGTAGTCGAACGGTCGATCCCGAATTAGTGGATTAGTGATAATAAAATGAATAAAGAAAGAAAGAAAACTCATATTTTAATCAAAATTGGCTATTCTTGCTGATTTAACTCTAATAGAATTGTAAGTTGGATATCTATATCTATATCTATATCTATATTTTTTGTTACAACACTTTGACAATCTCATCGATACATACTAAAAGAATTTTAAAAAATAAATATTGGCCAATTGGTCACCTCAAAGTCGAAATAGAAATTTTCTTGACTAATGGACCACCTCAAAATGAAATATTATTAGGACCAAAATATGTTAACATAAAAATAGTTTATCAAACCGAACTGAAAGCTCATTTTGTGTCTATTGTCAAGTGTTTTAAATTTAAAAATATACTAATTTTTTTGTTACAAAAATTGGACAATTGTAGTTATCGATACATATTAATTAAAAGAATTTGAAAGACTTATCAGCCAACGAGCCACCTCATAATCGATTTTGTGTTTAATATATTTTCAAGTGTTTTAAATTTAAAAAATATTTTTTGTCATGGAAAGTTGACAATTTTAGCTATCGATACTTACTAAAAGAATTATAATTTTTTTTTCGAATGGATCATAATATAATTTTTAACTAATTAATTGGATTATTGCTTATTAATAACTTTTTTTAAAATATAATATAAAGTGACCCGTCGAATTTCAACGGGCACTAAACTAGTTCGTATTATAATTGAATGTTAATATTATGGGTCGAATAATAAACTATAATTGAATCTCATATTATAGTCTAACTATTATTATTATAATCATTAAATTTTAGTATAATGAGTTTAATGATAACTATAATTGAGCCTCATACTATAGTTTCACTATTCTTATAATCATTAAATCTTAGTATACACTTATAAGTTGAATAATAATCATTACACAATCGGATCAAAAAAAATAATCATTATACAATTGAATCTTGTTATAAATTTTAGTATTATGAGTTAAATAATCAACTTATAATTGGATCAATTATAGATTTAAATATAATTTCACTGTTCTTATAAAAATTCAATCTTAATATAATTTAACCTTAAAATAATATCACTATAAAATTATTTTCTTACTATAAATAACTTTGGTATTAATATAAATTAATAAAAAAGAAACCATGGGAAAAGAATTGTTAATCCAAGCAAATAATACTGTAATTGTCAACAAAAAAATATGTAAGAAAGAATACAAAAAACCCAAGCACGCTTCCAGCCCATCCACTCGGCGAATTAAATGTTGGGGCCGGCAAAGAGGCAAACTATTACCAGCCAAAACCGGAAGCGAATAAATTCACGCCGGTTTTCATCGAACCGGAAGCAAGCCAAGAAGAATGACGCGAAGAAATTGACGATGTCGGTGATTTCGGAAAGATTAACGACGTGGAGCGGGGTGGGTTTATGGAGCTTTTCCCGCCGCCAGTGGAGCAGGAAGTAAGCGGCGGAGAAGAAGAGTGTGAAGAAGACGGCGTTGGTGAGGTTAACGGGAAGGGGGACATCGTCAGCCGCTTTGAGCGATTCATTGGCGGCGAAATGACATGGGGGGCACTGGGCCCTAACCAACCAATCAGGATAGACAAATAAAAATAAAACAGAAAGAAAAAAAGTTAAGGCTAGGACAAAATGACCAAAATGCCCAATGCAGGCAAAAATAAACATTACACGTGGACGGTGGACAGATCCCCTGCAGGTGCTACCCCCTGTAGGATCCCATTAGTCGTCTGTGTGTGAGAGAGAAGAGAGGGGGAGGGAAGAGCACATGTGTGTGTAAGTGAGAGAAGGAGGAGAGGAGGAAAGAAGGGGTATTTTTGTCCTATCTACAAACTTTAGGTATATTTGTATGTTTTTTAAGTTTTAGGTATAATTGTATTATTTTTAAGTATATTAGGTAAAATAGTTTCTGCCTCTAAATAATTCAATAATATCATTAAAGAAGGGTGAAATAATTGTATTTACTTTTATACTTTACGGGCTATGAAGGCTCGACACATAAAATGTCTAGTAGCTCCGTATGAGACGGATGCACAGCTGACAGGTGCTCAATGGCATTGTGGAGGCGGTTATCATGGAGGATTCTGATTACCTCCCGTACGGGGTCCCAAGGTTAGTTTTCTTTTTTTAGCTTTTAGTTATTGGCCATAAATTACACCTTTGTGGACACTCATTGCCATTTGCTTATTTTAGTATTATTTTATCTTATGTTGCTGGAAAACCTTGTTTATTGGCCTATGATTTCAATTTTAAAACTTGCTTGAAGGTTTAAGAATTCACTGTTTGCAGAATTTTATATGGTGTCTTTATGTGTGTGAGTTCGTTTTCCAGTGTTGTGTTAGTGAAGCTTTCATTTGCTGTTGAAAGGTAATGGTTGATTGATTGTTGTAGAGTCTAGTTCTATTTTCATTTTTCTTATGCTTGGAGTTTATACAATTACATGTTTGATTGAAAGTTTTGTTAATTTATCTGCAAGGAATTGAATTGTAAGGAATTACAATATGGAATACTGTAAGCAATTAAACTGCAAAAAAAAAAAAATAATAATAAATAAATATAAATAGAAAATCGAAAAAAATATTTATAAAAATTTCAGATTTTATAAATACTAAAATAAATTATTAATTATATAAACTCACTTAAAACACTAAACACCCCTACCTTAATTATATCTTGCCGAAAAGAAGTGTATCAACTTCAAAGGACCGGAGAGAGTAAATTTTAGTACCATATAAATTGATCTTGGAATCATTAAACTTACAAAATATTTGAAAATTGAAACTCAATTTGTTGTTTTTTCGGTCAATAGTTTGTTAATAATAATTTATTTTTTCTACTTTAAAATAGTTTTTTTTTTTTCATCTTCAATTTATGGTTCATTGGTTTATGCTAGATTATCTTCAAGCTCAACCCCATCGATGGGAGTTGTGAATGTTTCGAGCATGACTGGGATAATAAACCCATGTGCGATTTTGAAAAGTTTGACAAGATGCCCGACGTTAATTATACTTGCAATCTCGACTTTAACGGTTTTAGCACAGAGATGTTTATAAGATAATCTTGTGGGCTGTGACTATTTGGACGGTTTTAGCACATGTGGGCTGTGACTATTTGGACACTACAAGAGGCGTAGGAGTGACACATGCCAATAATCTTGTGATGCATTTTAAAGATCTCTAACAAATTTGTAAGAGGTTGGAGACAAAATATGGAAGAGTGGATATTGAAGATTACAAAGTTCAGTCACTGAGGTGGTTTTTGCTCCATATGTACCTAGTGTGTGTAATGATAAGGATGTGCAGGAGATCGAGAACTTGATAAGGTGGAATAAGAAGTACAAGACAAAAACAACAAATATGGTAAGTCCTTTCCCTTGATGGTTTTTTTATTTATTATTTTTTTTGTTTTTTTTTTAATTTATCTATTCGTACTTTAATTGCTAACTTATTTTTTAGGATACGATACATAACAAGAGGATGCCGGATGAAAAGAAGCTCTCTAATAGCGTTAAACGCTTGAGGGAGGAAAATTCTCAACTACAGAATACTGTGGAAGCAGAGGACTCCAAATGTGACGTTGAGATGATGAAAAAGAAAATAATAGACATGGAAGCAGAGGTGAAATTTTTGAGATAGAGGGTTGAAGAACTGTCTCGTTCTCATTTGACTGCACAGGAGAAAGCAGAGCAAGAGAGAAGTAGGTTACAAGCTGAAGTGGACCAACTATCACAAGCTAGCAAAGAAGCCTCTGCCAAGCTCATAGCCATGACAGATGCTCATACACAGGAGATTGATGACTTGCGTGAACAAGTGCGTGATAGAGCTTTTAGGGAGGGTTTAAAGGAAGGTTGCATTCATGGAAGAATATCAGTGGCTTATTTATGCAAATGGAAGAATATCATGAGCTTATTTATGCAAGTCCTACTTTTTGTTGACTCCTCCGGGTCAAGGCTTTTTGAATATATTGGTGAAAGAGCTTTCAGAAGCATATTTGCATTCTCTTGAGTTTTGGAAAAGGATGTCGGAGCCCTAGATACATTGGATTTCTTCCATCGTTGCACAATGCTATTTTAAGTTGGATATGAAAGATCGAGCAAAAGAAGTAGATGTGGATGAAATTTTCAAACTTCTAAAAAAAGAAGATACTTCTTTGGAATTAAATTCCCAAGCTAGTGCCACTAATCCTTGGTATACGTCTTCGTCGCCATGGGATTTATCCTCATGGGAGAGGATCTATTTCCCTGTGCTAACTCCTGATGATGGGAAATATGCGCTTTTACAATATATTTTTCGTGAGGTAACATCCTTTGTTTTTTATAGAAAGTAACATCTTTTTATATGCGTTTCTTTATAATATATATTATTACTATTATCATTTATTTGTTTATTTACTTCTTTTTGTAGACCGTGCTTCTGAATCCTATTCTGTACATTTTGGAGATGTGTATAACACTGTCTGCAGCATTAAGTCTGCAAAGCGAAAAACATCTGTATATCAGAATCAACTGCAACTTCTATCGAGCTTGATTAAAAAACATTAAAAATAAGATTCGGCAATGCTACCACTCCTCTGCATGAAGATCAACGCCAACTGATCAAGGTGCTGAAACAGTTGTCCGAACTGTTGTGCCAAAGACTGCTACCAGCTTCAAAAGCATCTCCAAAGAAACACTAGCATGCCTATAAACGAAGAAGCTTATGAATATAAGGAAGTCTTTCATGGCAGAAGATGAGTAACATTCTTTTTCCTCCTTCCCAGTTGGAGAAAAAGAATTCATAAATGCTGAAGATAAATGTTACCTTTCTGCTTTGCTTTCCAATAATCCTAGAAGCACAGGAAGCAAGCAAGAAAACAGGTCCAATGTTATAACCTCCATCCTCTCGATGAGAACACCAACTACATCTGCCTGTACGTGCACAAGCATAATAATTTTAAGAAAAAGAAAATGTGGATACAATAGAGAGGACTTTTGCACAGCAGCAACAAATCAGCCTTCCTTTAAAAAAAAACAAAGGAGAGAAACTCACAGAATTGTCAGGCAGTTTCTTCACGGCGTTTATAGCCCCCTTAACATCATTCCTTTCCCAAAAGTGTCGTACCACCTGCACCAGGAAATTTCAATTCTTATTTATGAAAGCTCAAAGATGATGTGCAAAAAGAAGAAAAAGACAAACGGAACGGAATAGAACCACTGAAACATTGGTGATCACTACTAGGATACTACTGCTGCATACAAAAAGATTTCGCGACTCTAGTAAATGAAAGAACTGCAAGCTACAAAAGATTGTATTCCATTGGAGTTATACTATAAAAAACCTTTTCAGAAGTACCTGTAGCTTTGTCAGCCTTGACCGGAATGCACTTAATAGCACATCATGACTCTGCATAAGGTCCTCAAGGACATCATTATCATCCAAAGTAGGCTGCACTCTCACATCAATTTTCTGGTCATTATTCTGCAACGTGATGAAAGCATTTGACTTATGATAAAAACAAATAAATGGAAGTGGAAAAATAGGGAGCATTCAACTATACCTATTATGGGGCAATGTTATTTTACCTAGTCAAACATAGAACATATAACAGTGTGTGCTCTGCCCCACCCCTTGTACATTCAAACTAGAGAAAGATATTTCTAAATTGCTAGGAACTCTTCTAATCTTAAGCTATAAAACAATGTTCCGCAAGAAAGGCGCAAAACTCTGTTACATCCCATTAGTTGGACTATGCGAAACATAAACTCCAAGTTAGATAACTTTGTACTTTAAAGAGCATAATCGAGGGAATGATAAAATCCCCCTAGTTTATGCTTAACTCTGGCATGTACTAACAGGGAGCAAACAGAATTAAAAGCACAAGCGTTTGGAAATAAAAAAAATACTCTGGGAAGTACAAGAACATTAAGGGATTAAGAGTTGCTTAGGGAGAGATTGTAATCACAGACAGCGCATAAAGGTGGTCAAGAATGGTGTGGTACAATTCTGTTCAGTGTCCATTTTCAACTTATATCATGTTTTATGACTTTATCCACTGACAGGGGATCAAAAGGCTTATATCTAGAACTTGCTTTAAAAATCCAGAGCAGGCACAGCGTTTTAAAAGTCCAAGTTTGAATCAACCGAAAAGGCCTATTTAGGTTATATAAGATCTGTATTCTGTACAGGAAGGAGGACATTTTACCTGGGGCGAGGGAGATTCTGCAGGCTCAGAAACCACGCCAGGAGCCCTATCAGGGGTGCAAATGTCATCTGTTTCAATTTTTTCCTTTTTTTCAAACCTCTCAACCAAACTACGTGTCCTTCCATGCACAACTGCCACTGACAGTGAAAAAGCAAAAAAAATAGGTAAAAGTTTATGCATTCATTGTTTTTTGTAGTAATAATGTTACTTAGTTACTAGCTATTACCTCCATTGACAACTTTGACGGGATTTGCCCCTTTGCTGGAATCAAGAGACCTATCACCTGGAGAAATTGAAACAAAATTGGTTGAAGGAATAGAACTCGCCAAAGTAGGATTAGAAGTATTTCACAGCACAAGTTAATTAATTGCTGAATACTGACAGAACTATGAGTATGACAGAAAACCAACATCAGATTACAACCAATGGGTGCTTAGAGATGACCGACTTTGTATTATCAGCAGCGGGATAATTTTGTTAAGCAACATGGTTGAATTTTGTGAAGGTAATTATTCAGTTTTTTATTTATTTATTTTATTTATTTATTTTTATTTTGTTTTTTTTGCGGACAGCAGGTAGCGCCACAACTGCGTACCTAGCTATGGTTTCATTCATCATACGTATAGAGGTCTTAGTTCAAATCAGTTTCTAACTGGAAACAAAATCTATCAATCCAACTGAACAATATGGCATAGAATTAGGCACTTATGGCCACAAAACAAGTGAACTGATTAATAGTAGGTTCTCTTCTTGTACTTTACCCACTCGGTCACGTTTCCCCATAACACCAGATACACATAAAAGCACATCGAGCCATACCTATCTATATGTGCAGTAATAATAAAATGATAACAGTCTTAAGGAGACTAATCAGAGCTATTAGAGAGAGAGTGAAGTAAGAACTCAACATACTTGTTGTGGCTGGCAGTGAAGTTCTGTCAGGCTTTTCTACAACAGTATTAGTGTTTGACTGTTTCCCCTCAGAGGAATCCTTAGCATTTGCATCAGGGAACAGCCTATTACGAATGCTTACATCCTTTCTACTAAGTTTTTTCACGTTATTAGAAGGCAGAGATTCCAAGGACCGTGCTTCTGAATCCTATTGCTGCAGATTTCCTTGGAATCAGATGGAGGCGAACTTGCTCTCGGACTTCGCTTCTGAACTCCAATAGTGCTGATTTGGCCCGAATGAGATGGTTGTACAACCTTTAGGAACCTCAACAGGGGGTCAGCTGTCTTGGAACTGACGGAATTTACACCTGCTGGCTTCAAAAGGGTCAAACATTGACTTTATTGCCAAAAAGTTCAGAAGCAATTCTTAAAGAATAGAGAGCGCACACAAATACACTATAGAACTTACGGTCGACATATATAGTTTTGATGTCCTTAGACTCGCTATCCGGTGCTGTAGACATAAGACTGGGCTTTAGCTGTACATGACTTTCTTCCTTCTCCAAAGGATTTACCTGACTCTCATGTTTCAGCTCAGAGAGGCCATGCTGCTCTGGGGCCGATCTTGTACCATAAGGCTCCATAAGCTGATGCAGAAATGGCATCTCATTATTGTTATGGAAAGAAAGTAAGAAACATGGGAATCTTAACAAACAAGGGAGGCAAATACCGAAACATCAGCTATCCAAACTGCAACCAAGTTTTCATAATATGCACCTCCTAAAAGTTTCCCGTCATGGATGCACAGATCACCAAGTGTTGACCATCCCATATCAACTGAATCATGGCAAATTACAGGCTCCCACGAGTAAACCTGCAGTTGAAGAGAAATACCATGTTAATGATTTTTATTTTTTTAAGAAATGCAGGGAATGGAAGTTGCCATCAGATTTTTTAACTGGTTAAAGTATTGTATCTATGGCTATAGGAGAAAACGATAGAATCTATGAAAGCATTAGATTAAACAATGGAGGTGTACCTTTGTAGTCAGATCAGGATTCGCGACATAGCAAACCCTGTAGCTACTTGTACTAAAAAACAAGGGTAATTCCCGGGGAACGGTCTTTTAATAATATTCTTCGTTTTGATAATAAAAAGGACTTTTTTTATCCTTATGAGGAACTGGAAATCCCAAATTTTTGAGTGGTATTGGTTCGGTTATTATTGCTTATAAGGAATATGATATTTATAATCCATCGATGGGATGGGTTCCATTTGGTTCAAATACCTAGCGACAAACTCCTAAAAGTTCTTAATGTAATTGGGATCTCCTATAGCTGGAGACAAAAGATTCATATGAGAAAACAAAAGTAAACGGGCCTCATAGATATCAAATATAATGTTAGTGAAATGGAAAATATGCCATCTAGATGTGCACGTTGGCCTGGATGGGATTTCTATCATTGGGAAGACGAGTATCGATCGTATAGAAAAAAGATTTTATGTGCAGTGGAGAGGAACAAAGATTGCATATAGAGAAAAATACTAGTATATATGGAGAAGTTGTGATCAAAGATATAAAAAAAAATCACCTTTTTAGTAGATGCACCGCCTAATGTTTGTGTACTCTGATGAACTACATATTCACTGTCAACGACCCCTACCTTTCTCGAGCGATCCCCCTAAGAAGATTCAAATGTATGCAAGACCAAATTAATAAGCTACGTAAAAGCCTTAGCACCAATTTTTAACCCTGATTTCATGTGGCCTATGACAATAGTGTTAACTGTGCACAGTATCCGAGTTTCATGTCCATTCCCCATCCATGAACAAGATCATTCTGAAATAAAAAGTAGTGTATGATCAAGTCAATGAGATACAACATCAAGATTTTTCCAGATTCAGTGTAGTCATAAAGTAAGGATCAATGTAATGACAACCTCAAGCAAACCAAGTTTGACAGGGAGTATTTAAAAAAAAAAAGTTCAACGGCATAGAGGATGTCAAGTAGCTAAATACCGCAGACCAAGAGGCAAGAGCACTTAATTTTGCTCCAGAAATGGTAACTGTTTTATAGCGACAGTCTAAAAAGAAGAAAAAGAAAACACAGAACAATCCTACAAAACTACTGTGATGATAGGGAACATAACTGATAGATTTGCCAAACCCCAACACCCCTACAACATGGACAGAACAATGTAGTAAGATCTAGAGTCAAAATATTTTTCTTATTACTTTTAAATGAATAGAACACTAAATAAGGTGTAAGCCTATGCACATTAGAGAAATGCAAACCAGATTTTTGAAGAAACTAAATTGGTTGCCGAAAAAATTGACTTCATAAATTTCAAACTTAGTAACTAGAGGATATGAAATTTCTACAGAAAAACACGAAAGTACCTGTATCAAGTGCCAAGCACAATGCCATGCTGATCTCGAAAATACAGGAGCCATACCTTCTACAAAACTGCATATCCAAAAGTGATAACATGTTTCAATAGGTTCTAGAAACAATTGTACACCAGTTCTTGGTGCATATGAAATGGACCAGGCTAGCTAGCATGTGTATCAAATTATCAATGCTTTATCAGATCCCAAGAGAAAACTAAGGATGTGGACCAACAACAGTATGAACATGCAGCTTGAGAAACCTACTGCATATATTAGAATAAAAGATGAAACAATAAATTATAGAGTGATGAAACTTACCCACTGCACGGAGGCCCTTCACTATTATCTGAGCATTTAATACTACCTCATAGACTCTTCTGCTCGAATTATAATGCATTAGTACCAATAGCACAATATTGGGAATATAGGAACTCAAATTACAAAGATATTGCATATAAATATACCTGTGAAATATACTCACGCGGTTTCTTACAGTGATCCGATGATGTATGCCGGTAGAATTTTGATCCAAAGCTGGCTGAGATATTTCAAGTCCTTCTGATTTTACTATGTCCAGATACCTGACCAGAGGAGAAGCAAGAAAACTGAGAAAATAATCTCTACAAGGTATTTCTAGTACTAAGAATGGTAATTAATCGCATATACAACACAACTCTCATTATGAGAGTTACAAGTTCATTTCATACATATCCTGGAGGTGAACTCCGGGTTCAAATCTTATCCTTCATGTTTAAAATATTAAACAACTTCCATGCTATACAACTTCCATGCTATTTAGCAGATACTTCGTTTTTTCAGGGTCATTGACATTTACATAGTCGTTATACACAGTATGCCACAATTTTAGTAAGACCGATAGATTTGAGGAAAAATCCTTTTCATATCTGAATAACCATTGCAGCAAATATCTAGAGAAATGACAAGAATAATCATAAAAGTAAAAGAAGCTAGCAAATAGATACAGTATTCAAAAGTAATGCGACAGTACCTTCCAGGGTGAAAATTCTTCACTCCCAAATCTTCATCCCACAGAAATATGTAATCATACATAGAGACAATTGCTGGATGTAAAAAGCGCTTTGCAAACCACCTGAATGTGAAAGGAAATAAAAGGTAAGCTGTAGTGTACATCTCGTATAAATACAAATGGATTGAAAAGCAAAACAGGCGCCTTAATCTCGTATAAATACAAATGGAATAAAAATTGATGTTTCATCTGCCACCTCCATGACTTGGGTGCCTTCATGGACAACTATGGTTCTTCATTATCCTGAAAGAAATGCATTGATTCGTACCTATAACTTATAAAATATCATTACTGCTCAAACAAAAGCATAAAACTCCGGGAAAGGACTTGCAACAGCTATCAAATACTAACATTTTGTTCAACTGAATACCATACAGTTGCTCTGTTTCAGCAACTCATATACACGGTTATGTTTTGAATTTTACCACACATTAATCTAGAAAAAAAAAATTGAGACAGCAAATTGCTACTAAACAATACATTGTTCAGTTGGGTAACAATCTTAGTTATTCATTGGATCCAATCCAGTATGATACTTGAAAAAAGAGGCACAAAGTCCGGATGCAATTGATACTTAAAAGACAATAAACACACAAGAGTGGCTAGTTACAAACTCAGCATCATATACACCATTAGCACAAAATAACTTTCTGAAAACAAAACTATACGATGCACGGAAAAAAGAAAATGTATGCTAATTTCACATGCTGATTACTGCTCTGACTCTGACTCCACTTTTTGTCAACTGCTACTCCATGTAGTAACACAAAATAAAGAGGATATTGCATCTTTTAGGTAGCCAGCATTGGAATACAAGTTTTGATGACCGTTGTAATTTGCAGCACCTTTTATTGGTTCCATTCTCGGATTGAACTCCTTCTCAATGCAATACATAGTAACATATATATAATAAGAAAACTCAACATAGATAAAATTGAATACTTTAATTACGAGAAAAGATTGCAATTTGTTTCAGACATGGACAATGTAACCTTATACTTTAATTCGTAAACATGCACTCATTGGAAAAAGATATTCAAATCTAACATATGATAGTAGGAATTACTAATATATTCAAGAGATGCAAACATCCAGCAGGATACTTAACAATAACAATACCAACAACTACACTAGTCCACTCTAAAACGAAATATAGTAATTAAGTAAGCATCCAAAAGAAAAAAACAAGTCTCCTCCCTTGATCACTCTCTGTCAACAAGGCTTGATCACTTTAGAAAAAAAAAATCTCCTCCCTTGATCACTCTCTGTCAACAAGGACCAAGTCTCCTCCCTTGATCACTTTGACTCTGTCAACAAGGAACAACAACAACGTAATATAATTAGCAAATCAATCTAATGCCAAGGAAAGTGAGACATCATAAACATGCACAGCTCATCTGGAAAAAGATATACCAGAATCCATACCCAATTCATCTTCAGAATCCGAATACAAATCCAAATCCACTTCATATTCACTCAATTCATCTTCCTCGCTCCTGCTTCTGCATTTGATTGATTGATTCGTAAAACCACCCAAGGTAATTAAAGCATTTCCATATATATGTTAAAAAGAATATATGAATCTAAAAACAAGAGATACTAGTATTTAATTGTGTAGTAGCAAGAAAGTAATAGATAGATAGATTACGTTCTATCTCCAGCAATGGCATCGGCTCTAAGGTCATCAAGCATCCTTCGTAATACATCACGAAGCACTGATATAACCATATGAGTTTCAGATAAATCAAAATCAAATACCAGCGAAGATGCCTCCTTCTCAATTGCATCCACAGTTGCAGCAAAATCATAATCACAATCAATAGTTTTATCATAAAAACCATTCCAAAATGCATCGGGTCTGCATATTTTACAAGCAAAGTAAATTAAAGTTCATTTATAAATTCAAAATAATAATTATAAAAAAAAAAAAAAAAAGTAACTTACCGCGGTTGGCAGAACATCCTATGAAGGGCACCTTTTGTGAGAGCATCCTGCAAGTTATTAAATTAAAAATCATATCATACAGCAGAAAAAAAAAAAAAAAAGGAGAGAAATATAATATTAATTGTGCCTACTACCATAGCTCGATCCTTTTGGATATCAGTCATTTGATCCCAATTCTAGGGTATAGATTTCGGAACCTCGAAATAAAACAGAGTTGTCACAATAAACTTGTCTCCTTTCTTTTTGAAATCTTCAAACTCTTGTTTAGATACAACAGCAGTTTTGACGACTAAACGGCAACAATTAGTAGAACAAATCAATTTGTGAATTAATTAATCGACAAAAGAAAACAAAGTATTTGAATAGAATGATTGATAATAATAATAATAATTACCATCCCCGGCCACCCAATATACATCTCTTTCTTCCTCATGTGCCATGACTCCGACTCCGACTAGATGAAGAATATGGCCCCAATCAATCATAAAATAACGAGAATAACGAGAATAGCATCGTATCGGTTTAATTGCTTTGCCGAAAAACTTTTCGGCACGGGATATAGAATAATAACCATCGTCATCGCATGACAAATACCGACGACGATCCACACGCAAATAACACGGTGCTTTCACACTGAAATCCATTGCAGTTGCAGCGTCGTATGGGAGGGAAGAGAGAGAGAGACCAGCCATTTTTCTTCGTAATATTTTACAATTGCAGACTCGACTCTACTCATGTAGGTTCTCAGTGATGGAAGGCCTGAGAATTAACATAGGGAAATTGGGGGCTATAGCATGTAGGGATAAATTAGTAAATTTAATAATACGTTTATTTTTTTATTAAATGAGGGGGCTATGAACAGTAAAATGGGGGCTATGTATAGAATTACCCCCATCGAAAGATATCAACATGGCCCAACATCATGATAATTTTGTTGGCCCAGAAATCTACTTGTTAAAATTTTATAGTTAATGTTGAAATCTCAATTTATCGGCCCGGAAAAAGCGGAACTAGGGCTTCTTGTCGACAATATTATATATAATGTGACTGCCCCTCATCCTCACGCTCTAACCCTAACCAGCCTCTCTCTCTCTATCTCTATGTTTTTTGTTGGTGTGCACGTGCAAGTGACAACAAAAGGAGGTGTCGCCTTCGTCGTAATTCGGACCTTAAAATTACCACACTGTAAAATTGTGCGGTTGAATTATGCGGGGCGTCACGTGACTTAGCCACACCCTTTATTTTATTTTATTTTATTTTTTGGGAGGGGACACAACTATCATACCCCCTACAGTACTGCTATTTGCTTACGATCTTACTTTAAATACAATTTACTTGTTGACCTTAATCTTAATGAGTAATAATTAAATAGTAACCCCAGAAACCAAAATCATTACTGCACAGATCCCAATTCACAAATTTATTCTATTTCCTCACTCCTATTCGGATTATTTCATTTTAATTCCTTTTCTTGTCGGTGATTGTTGTAATAAATACGAATTTCAGCCGATTTAAAAATTAAAATATCACAATTTATTGTACGTCTATAATCAAATTTAGTAACTTATTTTGGAACCTCAAATAATTATATTATATGAAAATAAATTCATAATCATTTATGTAAAGAAAAGAATATATGGAAGTGTGAGGGAGAGAGGGGGAAAGAGAGAGGGAGAGTAATATAGGTATGTTGGTAGTAAAGGAAGAAGAGTCACGTGCTGCAGCCCTTTTCTCTGTAAGTTGCGTTAATATATGGGAAAATAGAGGCTTCGAAATTGGAATTAACATGATTCCACCAAACTCTCAAATCCAAGATTCACGAATTCTCCTAAAATTCTACCTTCAAAATGTTACATTGTAACAGATTCCTTAAAAAGTTTGTGAAGTAGGAGTAATTAAATTTGTTGTGTTGACAATTCAATTTATGATTATTTTTTTGTGTTGAATGAAGGAGAGATTAAGTGGAGAAATCTGATTGGGAGAATTCAGAAATAGCTTGTCGATTTTCCGATTATGTTGCGGTGATGGAAAAAAAAAAAACGTTTACAGGTTGAAAGATGGAAGAAATCGGCAAAAGATTGTTGGACTAACGTGGAGATGGGGGCTATAGGGATAACTTAGTAAACTTAATAATACGTTTATTAATTTATTAAATAAGGGGGCTATGAATAGCAAAATATGGGCTATGTATAGAATTGCCCTTCGATGGGGCTTTAGATAGACGCAAAATTTGGAATTAGCCCATTAACATACTGAAAAATAAGGCCCAATACTAACAGAAGGTTCGCTGCAGTCCTTAGGTACAAGTGGTACAAGTACAACTAGCAGTGCTCCCCAACCCCCAAGGGTTTATTATATTTGAGAAAATTTATTAATGATTACTTTAAACAAAAAATTAATTTTTTTATTAATCTATATCTATATATATATAACAATAAAATAAAAATGGCAGTTATTAATTGCCGCCAATTTCAGGGTAAAAAAGTAATTTCCATGCTGAACAATTATTTTTAAATATACAATTAAACAAATATGTTGATACGTTATTTTTAATATTTATTTTGTTTTTAATATATCTTCTGTGTTCAACCACCAAAAAATTAATTGTCAGTTTAAACTCTCAAGGAACATGCACGATAAACAAAATAAACAATTAATATTTTATGTACCCACTAACATCAATTATTCAAATACATGATGATTTTGCAAAATATTATATATTTATTATTATAGATAATACTCCCTCCATTTTGTCTAAATTGACACACTTCTTTTTAGCTTTTCTGGCACGCTTTTCCACGCTTTTCGATTATGGGTTTTAAAATAGATTTTTGAAGAATTTTTTCTTTTACGGGATACTACGATTGTCGTAGTATCTCGTAAAAGAAAGAATTCTTCAAAAATCCATTTTAAAACCCATAATTGAGAAGCGTAGAAAAGCGTGCTAGAAAAGTCAAAAAGAAGTGTGTCAATTTAGACGAAATGGAGGGAGTATTTTGCAAAAAGTTGCATCTCCAAAGTTAATAATTGCATCTCCAATATTTACGTAATTGGTTATACAAACTGATACTACAGCTACACGACACTATTAAACAAAATGAAAATGACAGTTTTTTTCTCATCAAATTTAGGATAGAATTGTCTTTTTATTATGAGAAGTTATTTTTTAAAGTACGATTATTGAACTAAGTAAAAGTTGATTTACATTTTTTAAAAAAAAATCTAAACTACATGCATGATAGGATATGGCCTAGCCACTAGGCCCAAGCATCGAGCCCAATGTAATTGGGCTCCGACTGTCAAGCTCGGCCTATGCAGCTCGGCCCACCGAAGAGCCTTACTTGGCTCGGCCCAAACAGCCTACCTAGGCCGAGCCCACGACGGCCCATCTCAAAGGAATCTCTACACCAAGGCAACTCCTACATCGACTACAATTCAAGCTCCACAAGAGATATAGAAGCTCGGTGTTTATCCAGTAAAGGAGGAGATCAAGCCAAAGAGTCCTAATGGGAAAAGACTTATAATCCTAGTCGAATTCCATGTGTAGATACTTATAAATAGGGGTTTAGAATAGATGGGGAGGGGAGAACAATCTTCTAATCACTACTCATACAAGCAATAAAGATCCATACTCTTTCCGCCCGTGGACGTAGATCTATTCCAATAGATCGAACCACGTAAATCTCTTTGTGTTCCGTTTGTGTTCGTGTTCATTAATTCCTTGTCTACGTGCATTAATTACCTTGCGAAAATAAGATCGATCACTGGCGCCGTCTGTGGGAAACGAAATTTGTGAATCTTGATCAAATTTTTGCAAGTTTGCTATAATCACGATGGCCGGGAAATCAACACGATCTACTGTTGCCGCTAATAAGTCCGCCGCTGCCGCCGCCGCCGCTGCTAAGGAGACGGATGCCCAGCAAACTGCTCATGAATCAACCGAGGCCTCTAGCCATCCACCCAGCCCTAATCAAAGGCGCCCCGGGAAGGAGCGTGCGCTGACTCCGGAAGGGCATATCGGAAATATTCCGGTGGATCAATTCGGCAGACCGCTCAACCCCAGCCAAGAAGATCACAGCAATGGTCGTGACGGAGAAGAGGCACCAAAGCTCCAGCCGCATGACCTTGAGGATGCAGTAAGGAGTTTCCTTGCATATAAAGGCACAACATTCTTGCAATTCGTCAACCAACAAAGAGCTGGACATCATGGAGAACGTGAAGCTACACCCCGTTCCCATCAACGACACGATTCTCAAAGTATCCAGATTGTGGGCGCACGAGAAGGGCAGCCTCGTCAAAGAAGGTTTGATGATAACCGCCGAGGAGACCCCAGACATATACCTCGCCTACCATCACCCCACCTCGTCGTCATGCTGTTTCACCTCGGCTTGACGACGATCACCGAGGAGGGAGATTTACTGTTTACAGTAAGATCTCTACTCCCTTCACCAACTACATACTTTACACTCCTCTCCCAGAGAAGTATCGAGTACCCCCCATCAAGCCTTACAACGGCTTATGCGATCCGAGCAATTTCCTGTCCCAATACCAATATAATATGATGAATCAAGGTCTCAATGAGGATACCTACATGTGTAAGGTATTTCCTGAACTGCTTGTCGACAACGCTCGTAGTTGGTTCGATAGCCTGCCTCCATGCAGCATCGGATCGTACGCAGACCTGCTCGAAGCTTTCGAACGCAGGTTTTTCCAGAAAGCCGAGGCAAAAACTACCCCGGCCCAGCTTCTTTCCATTAGGCAGAGACGAGGAGAATCAATAAGCGACTTTATGACTAGGTTTAACGAAGAAAGCCTGAAAGTCGATCGCTTGACTGACGAAGTCCTTATCTCAGCCTTCCAGAATGCCATTCAATCTGGTGCTCTCTACAAGGAGATCATAAGGGAAGAGCCACGGACATCGAAGCAGCTGTGGAGCATCGCGGATCGTTTCGCACGAGCAGATGAGGCGGATATGAAAAAGTGCGAGGCTGATAAGCCCGAACCATCTGACCGGAGGAAAGAGGAGCGCAATGACCGAAGTCAAAGTCGCCGAAGTGCCTTAGATAGACTGCAACGAGGCCCAACTGAATCCCGACTTGGGCCTCGGCAAACTCCGAAGAAGACCCAATTTACACCACTGACCAAGCCGAGGACGGAAATTTACGAGCTACATACCAACATGTTCGAAAAGCCTCAGCCAATGTCAAAATCAAAAGCAAACCGCCGATCCAGGGGTAAGTACTGCCGATTCCATGAAGACTATGGCCATGATACAGAAGAGTGCTGGAACTTAGCCGAAGATATTGAGAACTTGGTGCGCGATGGTATGCTTAAAAGGTACCAAAATCGCAACCAGAATGAAGGCCGACCTCAGAACAACAAAAGAACGAGACAAAATAGGGAGGGAATAACTGCGGCCCCCAGGCCGACAAAAAGCCGAAACGAGAGGATGGCGAAGGCGAGGACCAGCCTCAGTATGATGGGGTCGTACAAGCTATTACTGGACTCCCACAGAGAGCTACGAAATCGTCGTTAAAAGCCGAGGCTCGAAGTCCGCAACAAGGCGAACCTTCCCAAAAAAGGTTCAAGAAGGACGAAGTGGTTACTTTTTCAGACCAAGATCCAGTGCCACCTATCATGCCCCATCAGGATGCTATAGTGATCGAAGCCGGGGTGGCCAATAAGCTCGTACGATGAATTTTCGTCGATACCGGAGCCTCGGTCAGCATCCTCTTCAAGAGTTGCTTCGATCAGCTCGGAGTGGAGAGGACGCAGCTCGCACCAGCACCAGTCCCGCTAAAGAGCTTCGTCCAACAGGAGAAGCAAACGGAGGGGGTCGTACAGCTACCCGTCACAGTGGGGATTCACCCTTTATCAACCACTAAGGTCATCAATTTCTTCGTTGTTAAAGCGGATTCTCCATATAATGTTATACTCGGAAGGGATTGGCTGGTGGGGGTCAAGGCGATCTGTTCGCCATACCACTTAACGATCAAAATCCCGTCAAAAAACGGGGTTATCATAGTTCGAGGTGACCAAAAAAGGGCAAAAGAGTGCATGCAGATTGCACTTCGAGGTGCCGGGGCACCCCAACACTCTCAAGCATAGCAATTACAGTTACCCGAAGAGTTGAAGCAGGAACAAGAATCCGCATCAGATGAGCCGGTGAAAAGCATACTACTCTACGAAGACGATCTAACTAAGGTCGTCAAAGTAGGCTTCGTAGGAGGTGCCGAACTCCACCGCCAGATCGTCCAACTTCTTCGGGAATACAGAGATGTTTTTGCCTGGACTCCCCTCGACATGACCGGAGTAGCGCCCAACATCATCACTCATCGGCTGAATATCAACTCCGAAGTGAAGCCGGTAAAACAGAAGCAACGAGTCTTCGCGGCAGAACGAAGGCAAGTCATTCATGACGAAGTGCAACAGCTTCAAAAAGCCGACATTTTGTTCGAGGTCAAATATCCGACGTGGATAGCTAACCCGGTCATGGTCAAAAAACAACAAGGAGGTTGGCGGATGTGCATTGACTATACCGACCTCAACAAATATTGTCCAAAGGACTGCTATCCCTTGCCCAACATAGACAAAAAAGTAGAAGCCCTAGTCGGTCACAAGGTCTTCAGTTTTCTAGATCTATATAAGGGGTATCACCAAGTACTAATGAGTGAAGAGGATGCACCGAAGACAGCGTTCATCACGGACTTCGGCGTGTTTGCCTATAAGAAGATGCCATTCGGGCTAAAAAACGCGGGAGCAACCTATCAAATGATGGTCGACAAGATATTCGAACACCATATTGGAAAGAGTGTTGAAGTCTATGTCGATGACATCGTCGTCAAAAGCAGAGAACCAGCGACCTGTGTTAACGACCTGAAGGTTGTCTTCGATTTACTTCGGAAAGTGAATCTGAAGCTAAACCCTGCGAAATGCACTTTTATGGTACGATCAGGGAAATTCCTGGGGTGCTGGATTTCGCAAGAAGGTATAAAGGCAGACCCCTCTAAAGTTCGAGCCGTCCAAGAGATGAAGGTCCCGAAAACCATTCATGATGGGCATCAACTGACTGGCTGTTTGGCAGCGTTAAGTCGTTTTTTATCTAAGGCCGCCGAAAAGCAGCTCCTTTTCTTCAAAATTCTCAAGAAGGCACCCGACTTCGAATGGAAGGACGAGCACAAAGCGGCGTTTGAAGAGCTGAAGAAATACCTGGCCAGACTCCCAACTTTGTCTGTTCCGAAAGATGGAGAGGTCCTCTCCCTATACCTCGCTGCCTCGGATGAAGCTATAAGTGTTGTACTAGTTCGGGAGGAAGGACGACGGCAGCTTCCTATTTACTTTATTAGCCGAGCCTTGAAAGGACCAGAGACGAGGTACCAACCATTGGAAAAAGTCACCCTTGCACTAGTAAATGCCGCTAGAAGGTTGAGACCGTATTTCCATGCACACACCATACGAGTTCTAACCGACCTGCCACTTCGCCAAGTCCTGACAAAACCTGAAGCATCGGGTAGAATTGCAAAGTGGGCTGTCGAACTCGGTGAGCACGACATAAATTTCTGTCCTCGGCAGGCGATAAAGGGACAAGCCCTAGCGGATTTCCTGGTAGAGGCTAAGTTCTCCGAAGCACCAAAGCAGGACGAACTCCCGCGAAATAAAGTAGAAGCCGAACATCCTAAGGAGCCCCCACATGACTGCTGGAAAGTTTACGTAGATGGCGCTTCAGGTCGTACAGGCAGTGGAGCGGGAGTCATGCTAATTAGCCCGGATGGAAAGGAGTTAACATATGCACTTCGGTTCGACTTCCCTACCACAAATAATGAGGTGGAATACGAAGCCCTAATTGCAGGACTTCGCCTCGCTCAAAGTCTTCAAGTACGAGCTGTACAAGTCTACTGTGACTCCCAAGTCATAGTTAGCCATATGCTCGGCACATACGAGGCAAAGGGCGACAGAATGAGGAAGTATCTCCAAAAAGCTAGGAGTCTGCAAGAAAGCTTCACCTACTTCGAGTTGGTACGAATCCCAAGAGGAGCAAATACCCGAGCTGATGCTTTGAGCAAGTTGGCGTCCTCGTCAACAAGTTCTCCAGTGGAAGAAGTCAAACACCGAAGTATAGAAGAAGCCGAGGTCGGCCTCGTAATTGATGATGAAGCCCCAAATTGGATGACTCCTCTTCGGAATTATTTGGAGAAGGGCGAACTGCCCAGTGACAAGCTTGAGGCAAGAAAGATCTTAAGCAAGTCACCACAGTACGTTCTACAAGAAGGAGTTCTGTACAGAAAGTCATACACTCAACCTCTCCTAAGATGTGTCGGGCCGAACCAAGCAAACTATGCGTTAAGCGAAGTTCACGAAGGGTCATGTGGAAGCCACATTGGAGCTCGAGCACTGTCAAAGAAGGTCATGCGCTGGGGCTATTACTGGCCTACAATGTTTCAAGACGCAGTCGAACTAGTTAAAAAATGCCCAAAATGTCAAATCCATGGGACGGTACCGAGACTACCTCAGACCGACCTAATAAGCATGCAAAGCCCGTGGCCGTTTGTGCAGTGGGGAATTGACATCGTCGGACCATTCGATAAAGCTCCCGGATAACTCCAGTTCCTCATCGTAGCCATCGACTACTTCACTAAGTGGGTCGAAGCTGAGCCCTTGGCAAAGATCACAAGCAAGAACGCCCTCAACTTCGTATGGAAGAATGTGGTTTGCCGCTTCGGTGTACCTCGCATCCTCGTTTCGGATAATGGAACGCAATTCACCGATCGGACATTCAGAGAATGGTGTGAAGGGCTTCACATTCACCAAAAGTTCACTTCGGTAGCTCATCCTCAAGCGAACGGCCAAACCGAAGTGACGAACAGAACGATTGTCAAGGGACTCAAAACCCGCCTCGACAAAGCCAAAGGAGATTGGGCCGCAAATTTACCCCAGGTCCTATGGTCGTACCGAACAACTCCCCGGACCTCGAACGGTGAAACACCCTATAGTTTGGTGTACGGAACCGAAGCAGTGATCCCGGTAGAGATAGGCCTGCCGAGCCCACGCACTATCAACTTCACAGCCGAAGCCAACGAGGAAGACCTCCGAACCGAACTGGATCTGTTGGAAGAAAAACGAGAGCTCGCCTACATAAGAGAAGCTTAAGTACAAGCAACAAGTAGCTCGGTACTACAACCAAAGGGTGAAGTACCAACAGTTCCAAGTGGGCGACCTCGTACTTCGGAATAACGAGGTCAGTAAAGCAGAAAGGCTCGGCAAGCTTGAAGCCACATGGGAAGGACCATACCGAGTTGAAGAAGTTCTCGGCAAAGGGTCGTACAAGCTTGCCCATCTATCCGGTGAGCCCTTACCCCGTACATGGCACATCAATCATTTAAAAAAATACTTTGTATAAGTGGAGGAGAATAATGTCTAGGATCAGTTCATTTAAAGTCGTAGGTGTCAAGAGTCAGTTCGTCTTGTCAGCTGTTTTTCTTCTTTAAGTTTTTTCTTCAATAAAGTTTTATTTTTCCTTCATTATGCGTTTAAATACTTGCATATCGTATTTTGCATCTCTCTATTCTACTTATGCTTAGTATTTTGAAACTCTGACGAGGGTAATTTAATAAACTCCACATTGGGAGTAAATGCTAATCGCGCGCGTAACGACCTAACCTTGTCAAAAATAGAAGTTCAAACTGCCTGGGCTTAAAACAAAGGAATCACCTTTGTTAAAAGCTAGGAAGAAGTACTTTTGTTTAAAACAAGGAGGCGCCACCTCGGTTAAAAACAAAGATACGGCCTTTGTTTAAAACAGAGAAGAGCCTAAACCTTGTCGGATGACGAGGTCGTGCTAAACAACGCCTAAACCTCGTCGAATGACGAGGTAGAGCTAACCAAAGCCTAAACCTCGTCTGATGATGAGGTCGTGCTAAACAAAGCCTAAACCTCGTCGAATGACGAGGTAGAGCTAACCAAAGCCTAAACCTCGTCTGATGACGAGGTCGTGCTAAACAAAGCCTAAACCTCGTCGAATGACGAGGTAGAGCTAACCAAAGCCTAAACCTCGTCTGATGACGAGGTCGTGCTATTCAAAGCCTAAACCTCGTCGAATGACGAGGTAGAGCTAACCAAAGCCTAAACCTCGTCGGATGACGAGGTCGTGCTAACCAAAGCCTAAACCTCATCGGATGACGAGGTCGTACTGAACAAAGCCTACACCAAGTCGGATGACGAGGTTGTGCTAATTCAAGCCTAATAAACCTCGTCTTTTGACGAGGTAATGCTCATCATGGCCTACCTTTGTATAATACAAGGAAATACATCTATGTTAAAACAAGGTAAAAGGCTAATATGAGTACAGAAAATTCCGTTTTTATTTCAAAAAGGGAAGAGTACAATACATGGTGATTAAGACGAGCTAGAAGGCTTGGGTTTGCTAAAACTAAGCCATCTTGAAGGAAAATCACCGTCGGAATTGAAATTTAAAACATCATCTATATTAAAGCGGCCTCGACCACGTTCACCACTACCTCGTCCTCGACTCCGACCAGTACTCGGTTGAACGCCCCGACCTCGACCTCGTCGAGCCAATCTTTGCCGTTCATGTTCATATATCTCTCTAGAATGCCGCGCATATCTCATGTCTGATCGATCTGCGGAAGTCGACGATCTCGAAGGATCAGTGTGAGTGGATGAGCTCGATGGATGAGAGTCCTTTCCCAGTCGAGCAGCCAACCTCGGACGCCGAGCTAGGATCACATCATACATACTAGCTATTTGCTTCAGCTCAACCATCTGATCTTTGAGTTGCCAGGAGTCCGACCCATATCTTTCATGGCAATCCTTACACCGGGCTGCGATTTCGGTTACCTTTGCATCAACCTCGGCAATGGTTTTCCCGCCGTTTCGGCGGACAATGGCCTCGTATTCGGCATGCTCCTCGGCGATCCTTATAGATTTGTCCTTCACGGCATCATACTTATCTTCAAGCTCTAAGAGCCGAGCTTGAAGCTCGTCATTTTTTATTTGAGCGGCTCTAAGTCTCACGTCGGCCTCGTCCTGGATATACTTAGCTTGGTCTCTCAAACGAAGGGCTTCGACATCCTTAGCTTCAAGAGCCCGTAATAAGTTGTTGATTTGAGCTATGTACGGGGATGCATCAAAAATTGTGGGGGAAGACTACAATGCAAAGGATAAAAGTTTCAATTAAATGTTGAAATTTTATTAAGCCACAAAGGCGAAAGTCAAGCGACATATTACCGATGCCGCAGTACAAAAGCCTTACAAAAAAAAAAAAAAAAAAAGAGAATGTACAGAGGTGATCAACTGACCACTTCAGCATTCTCCTCCTCATTCTGACTAGAGGATTTGCCGCCGTCAGCATCGCCTTCCTCCTCGGCCTCCCCTCTGCCTCGGCCAGCAGCCTACACTTCGGGCTCGGCAGTACGGTTGAGATCGGCAATTAGCCCTTCCAACTCCTCATCCCTATCAACTGGCCATCCCGCCACCACCTCGGCAGTCAATACAGTAGACGACGAGGCTAAGCTGTCCAGCACGGGAATGCTTTTGAGGCCTTCTAACAGCGCCTCAGCATACGCACAGTTGACAACCGCATCTGACATCTCCTGATATCCGTACTTGGCCTTGTCCAAGTTCGGAATATCAGAAGCGATGTTGTCGATCACGTCGCTAACTGCACGAATGTTTAAGATGGTGGCGACCTGTCCGGCCAGCTCCGAGAATCTTTCAGAGCGGAAGAACCTCTCCGTATAAGACCGAAGCAGGGACCCCTGCATGGCTATCGCCTCGGCCTCCTGTCGCCTTGCCGCCTCTGCCTCGGCCTTCCACATGGCCGCCTCTCTCTTTGCGGACTCAGCAGCGTCCTTTGCCGATTCCACTGCAGCCCGTTCTGCCGACACCCTCGCTTCGGCCAGTGCCAGTCGGTTGACGAGGCTGCCCTTCTCATTCTCTAGATCCCGCTGAGCTCGGACCACGTTGTTGAAGCGGTCGACCCCAGCGGTCAGGAAATTGCTCAACTCCGAAGTAAGGTTGCTCAGCCTCGCCACCCTATATAAACATACATTAGCGTTGAAAAAAAAAAAAAAATATACAATAATGAAATGCCGAAGTACATCTGTAAGTGTGATACTACCTCGGGAAAAGGCCGAGGCTGATTCACCAGTTCTCCAAAACCCTGGCGTCCAACACCGCCAAATAACCGGACTGCAGTAACTATACAATCCTCCTCTCCAGCAGGAACAACAACAACCGACTTCTGCTGTTTTGTTTTTCGCACGAGAGGTCGCTCCGGAGGGGACCCCATTGGTGAGGCACCTAGTCCGCTCTCTGTTCGGTCCGAAGAAACCTCGGATGGTGACTTTTCAGTAGCGGCCGGCCTTGCCCTCTTCTTACCAAGAAGTTTCACTGTAGAAAAACAGTTAGAGCTTCAGCACAATGAAGAAGAACATATACAAAACAAAGAAACGGACCAAGTGGAGCCTCACCCTTCACCGGCTCAACCATGGAGTCTGGATCATAAGGGCTCAGCCCCGCCATAGCAAGATCGGCCTCAGTGAATTCTTCATCAACTAGGCTAGTCAACACTTCATCAAGCACACCGAACTTTTCTTCGGTGCCTTGGTTCCTCAATTTACCCACATTCCAGATGAAATGTGGGACCTCACCGAACCGACAGAAGAAGAACTTCGACTGCCAGTTCGGGATTTTTGACTTCGTCTTCACTCGAAAGCCAAGACGGGGTGACAGATAATACCACCCATTGTAGGAATTATATTGGAAATATTTCAGGATCAGCTCTACTGACAGGCTGACCCCGTGACGACTACTAAGTACGCCTAAAGTAGTAAGCTGCCTAAACGAGTTTGGCGTTATTTGCGCTAGAGGAATGCCGAACTTCCGAAGAAGATCGGCAAAAACAGCGGGGAGGGGGAGACGAAGACCATGGCATAAGCAATCTTCGTAGATCGTTACGAAGCCAACCGGAGGGTTGGACGCCCTATCCTCTGGCCGAGGTGCTAACATCTCTATCCAATTAGGAAATAAATAATTTCTTGCAATTTTCAAAATTGCAGAGGAATCTAGGGTTGAAGAAACTTTTGACATTGTTCCGACCGAATCACAGGGAGGAGCAAAAACTACCCTACAATTCGACGGAATGTCCGACTCTACAGTCTATACATCTACCTCTATATTTTCCGGCGCATGAGATACCGACGGCGACATAGACCTGTCGCCCGAACTCTGACTACCACTACCGCTAGAATCGCGTATAATAGAAGAGGAAGACATGGACTTACTTTTTAAGCAATGAAACACCGTGATGACAACGAATAGGTCACTGGATTTTGGTGTAACACTGACGGCAGCACTGCGAGCGTGGGGGAAGAAGATGAATCGCCGAAAATTTTAGGGTTCCAAATTTCAAAAATGTTGATTGTGGCGTCTGAAAGAAGTTTTAGTAACTTTCCGCCTACTTTATCGAGACCCCAAACGGTGCATTAAATGTAACTGACACATCACGTGTTCGCCCTCATCCCAATGAGACGCTTCACATTCCGACTTCGTCGAAATTCAATTTCCGAAGGGGCAATGTGAAGTCCAATTCCACCTCGTCTTAACGAGGTGGCAGCATCCCGATTTCGTCGAAACCTAATTTCCGAAGGGGCCATGTGAATTCCAACACCACCTCGTCTTAACGAGGTGGCCAGCATTCTGACTTCGTCGATATAACTTCTATATCTTTCTACCCCAGCTCACACCCTCACTTCCATATCTTTTTGGGGGGGGATGTGATAGGATATGGCCTAGCCACTAGGCCCAAGCATCGAGCCCAATGTAATTGGGCTCCGACTGTCAAGCTCGGCCTATGCAGCTCGGCCCACCGAAGAGCCTTACTTGGCTCGGCCCAAACAGTCTACCTAGGCCGAGCCCACGACGGCCCATCTCAAAGGAATCTCTACACCAAGGCAACTCCTACATCGACTACAATTCAAGCTCCACAAGAGATATAGAAGCTCGGTGTTTATCCAGTAAAGGAGGAGATCAAGCCAAAGAGTCCTAATGGGAAAAGACTTATAATCCTAGTCGAATTCCATGTGTAGATACTTATAAATAGGGGTTTAGAATAGATGGGGAGGGGAGAACAATCTTCTAATCACTACTCATACAAGCAATAAAGATCCATACTCTTTCCGCCCGTGGACGTAGATCTATTCCAATAGATCGAACCACGTAAATCTCTTTGTGTTCCGTTTGTGTTCGTGTTCATTAATTCCTTGTCTACGTGCATTAATTACCTTGCGAAAATAAGATCGATCAATGCACTAATGGGTGGTTTGGCGATTACTACGAGTCTACGATCATATTATTTCATATTATTATTCCGGCAATTTTCGTTGTTCTTTTCCTCACGTTTAGTTCTCATTTTGTTCTTTTAATTTCTTAATTACGTGTTTTCTTGGAGTACCATTCGGTATTAATTTTTCACAATAAATTTTACTTTATTTTTTTATGATATTCATTAGGATTTTGTTGGTTGCAATCGACTGTCGGTAGAAAGAAAATGATTCCACATTTTTATAAATAATAAACATTCCTACCGAGCATCGTACGGGTACAAATACTAATATATATATATATAATAGCAAAATAGAGGTCGATCAACCACGGTTTTTCTTGATTATTTTGCTAAATTCTCATAATTTTGACTAATTAATCAATATTTTAATATGATTAATATATATATATATGTCTTCATAGAATTTCAATTTGAATAGAAATCTAATATTTTGAATTACTTATACATTTAATATTTATTTAACTCCAATTTCACTTAGATTTGGTTTTATATTAGTTTATTTTTATTAAAAAAAATACAAATTAGTTTTTAAAATTCTTAGTCGTTAATAATTATCTTTTTCTATACTAAAATTCTTCATTATTTACAATATTAGTACATCTACCTTAAAATTCTTTTTTGTATTTTATTATTTTTTCTATTAGTTTATTTTTTATCAATTTTGAATTTTTTTGATTATTTTGCTAAATTCTCATAATTTTGCTACTGTAATCTAATTATATATCTTTAATTATTTCTCTATCCCTTATATCTTTTCGATTTTTTTTAATGAATATGTCTTTTCCAGCTTATAGTTAGGCGGCAAAGTGTAACTCTCAAATACTATTACAAATAATTGTGTTCGATTACTACAAACTTAAATTTGGATTGATACGCATAAAATTAATCATGGTGCAAGAAATTTTTCAATATCAAATTGGTTCATGAGTATAATTTATTGCGTAATATGTAAAAATTCTTCATTATTCAGTTATTTTTAATTGAAACTCTTTAATTATAATTTTTTTTAAAACTCTTTAGTTATTACTATTATAAAAGGTTTATTCTTACAATATGCATGAAAATCTGAATATATGTTTGTATATGCATTACTTTTTCTTTGATTATCTCAATTAATATTTTATATATCCCAAAAATCATTTATCAATGTGAATTAGTAATTACTACTACCTTTTGGAGGATTAAAGTTCGACAAGTAATTTCAGGCAAAATTTGATGTCTCCTAATTCTAAGTAATATTATTATATCCTTCCCAACAAACTTGAGTCATTTATATATAATAGCAAAATTGATCTCAATCTAATGTGACATTATTATGAATTTTATTGAATAGGTGTGGCTTTATAACTCATTAATTATGTGTACTGTCAACTATCTCATATCGATTATCTATGAAATATCACTAATAAATAATCAATATAAAAGATACACCACACTTTTGAAATTATTTGACTCCAATAAAAATTTAAAATATTGAATATCTGAATTTGATTTCTACTTTTTTTTAATATATGAGATTTTTGACTTTATAATTCATTAATTCTATTTAATTTCAAATATCCCATATCGATTATTCATGAAATTCCAATATATCTCTAATAGAAATGCTCCCCTACCCACCATGGACACACTTAATGTGTCCACCGCTGATCTGGCAGTGCCACGTCTGCAATTTTTCCATTTTAAGTATGTTAGTAGGGTTATAGTATTTGTCACGTCATCCGTGTGAGCACATTAAGTGTGCACACGATGGCATTAGAGCATTCCTCATATCTCTAATAATATTCATTCATATTCTGTATTCGAATCCTCTGTAGCGCGGTCTATAAATTTTAGCTAATTGTGTTATAAGAAATTAAAATAATAACTTTTTTCGGTTCAGGAATGGTCATTGATAAATGGAACAACTCGAAATGAAAAGTAAGCCAAGATAGATGAGACAAAGAAATTAAACAATGCATTCCATGATCCTACAAATGAATGATTCTCTATAAAAAAATTGAAAGATAAACATTCATTGATATTGTCTTCAATTTTGATATAGGGTAGACACGAGCGGATACAGAAATAAGAGCGACTTGACCATTACAAAATAATACAACTACTCAAAAAGTATTACTCTCTTTAAAAAATCTATAAATATATAAAAGCAAGGTAGTGCAGCACATATTATTTCACATTTTCTACACACATATTGGCGCCTAAATTGTTATGAACTGATTGTACTAAAAAATAATATCTTTGATTTTATTGGGCTAAAAAAATAAAACTTTGTCTCCAAGACTGAATTACTGCAACTGTGTAAATATAGATATTTCATGATTACATCTAAAGATTTGATGATAAAAAAAAGGTAAAAAAATATCTACAACTGAGGTAATAGATTCAGCAAATAGTAGCTAAATCCTTTGGGTCTCGAAGAAGATTTATTGTTGGGAACTACCTAGCACTACCTTGCACCACAACTAACTGCCTATAAATAATATCAGTTGCAGTCCACAATTTACACACTCAAATTTGGTAAGATATTCTTCAAGTTCTTGCAGTTTTTTTAAGCTCTTCGAGTTCTACTCCCTCCTCAAGTTCTCCACCATCTTCAAGTTTAGTGCTTTCTTCAAAATCTGAAACTTTGCCCCTCACAACTTTCTTATTTGTGCAGGAAATCTGTGTTCATCTCAGCTCTACAAGAATGACTCCTTTCATAACTCCTGTTAACGAGCTTCATCCTGCAATAACAACATCAGCGATCAAAGTACGAGTAGTGAGAGCGTATGAGGTTCCTTTCAATGGGAATGCAGCAGATATCATGAGTCTCGAATGCATACTTCATGACAATGAGGTAAATGACACATGAAAAAATATATGAATGAATTGATTTCTGTGATAAAGAGTACTCACAATTACCATTTTTCATTTGAATGTAGGGTACCAAGATTCATGCTTCATTTGGGCGCAATCTACTCAAAACAGACTCGATCATCAAGGAAGGCCACTGCTACATTATGCACAAATTTTACATAAGGCCAAATCACATGCGATTCAAAACCACAAATCAGGCATATCGTATTGTCATGACTCAAAAACACAGATTTGTGAAGTCTTTGATGATGACTTTCCATTTCACATGTTTTCATTTAAGTCATTTCAAGACATTGCTGCCATTAATGATATTGCTGATACACCTCTATTTGGTATGACATTTAATGCTTATTTTGTATCTTTACAAATCAAAATGGTTATAACATTTAATTTTTTTTGGGGCAGACATCATTGGAGTCATTGTTGACAGTAGCAATGTTATCAATCAACACAATGCAAAGCTCATCGAACTGAAAATTGAAGATGAGAAGTATATATACTAATCTGCTGCTAATAAATCAGAATACTGATTTTGGATGTTTATTTTTAGGACTAACATGTGTTTTACATGGACAACCACAATATTGTGAGTTGCACATTATGGGAGGATTATGTAGATCAGTTCCTTGACAAAGTTGACCCAAATGTGAAGCAAATTCCAATTGTGGTTATTCAATTTTGTAGGCTAAGCCTATACAGAGGTAAATAAATTTCAAAAGAATATTTTTTTATGTGCAAAATTTTCTTTGTTTTTAACATATTAATCTTTGTAGGAGAAATAAGAGTCTGCTCTTCTTACAACGGTTCAAAAGTTTCCCTAAACCAAGACATAAAGGAAATTAATGATATGAGGCTAAGGTAAATGAAATATATTTTGGGTCTGCACATTTTTTTTCTAAATTTGAGATTTATTTTAATCAGTTTTGCAAGTATGAAAGAATATAGATTGCTTATTATAGATTTCTTTTGTATGATGTAGGATATCTGAGGATGGGATGTTCATGGAAACTATCAACTTAAATTTCTTGAATGAATCAAACAATGTGGTTGATGAAACTGAAAATTTAGATGTGAAGTCTATTGAGGATGTGTTCTGTTTGGAGGTATCTTTCTATAAACTTGATTAAAAATCTGTATTGTTATTTCATATTAAATTATATCTAAAATTTAAAGTACCCATAGTTCCTGTCATTTTGTGATACACAGGATGGATGTCATTGGATTTGTGCAAAGATTGATCATGTTGAATCAAATGGAGAATGGTGGTACATGGCTTGCAAGCATTGCACTAAGAAAGTAGTAAGGGTTGATAATCGCTTCTTCTGCGATAGATGCAACAAGTATGATGGGATAGCTAACCAAAGGCAAGTTCAAATTACTTTTATTTTTATTGATTAATCATATCATTCAAACTGCTGATTTTTGAAAATATAAATTTCATAGGTTTATGTTAAGGGTCAATGTTGTTGATTCAAGTGGCAATGCTACACTTCTCTTATGGGATCGTGAGTGTGTCCAGCTGTTGGGAAAAAAAGCTTGGGAAATTGAGGCTGTGGCTGCTAAGGTAGTATAATTTTACTTCAAAATTCAACAGATTTTGCAATTTGAATTTTCTAAATTTGTATGTTCTTTTCAATATTCAGGATGGTGAGTCTAGCATTATTCCACATGAGATTGAAGAGAAACTTGCTGATAGGTTCTGTCTGTTTAAAGTTCAAATGAGGAATGATACAGATTTTAGGTTTGATCAGCCTTATACTGTCAACAAAATCTGCATCAATCCACACATTCTGGATGACTATGTGGCACAGATTGTGGAGAGTCAAAATTCAGCCTCTACTTGCAGATTATCTGAAATATCTTTTGGTTATGATGTTGTGAAGGTATTAAATAAAGATGTTGTGCCTATTCAACTTTATTTGCAGTCACCTAACTTATATTAGTTGTGATATTTATTGTAGATTTCTGATTTGAACTTGAACAACTACAATGGGTCAGACTTGGTAGAAACTTTAGATGAGGATGACATTGTTCTTGGGTCAGCCAAGAGGTGCTCCAATGAGGATGAAACTGATTGTACTATGGAAAAGAAAATGAAGATGAAGGAGGAAGAGGAGTGAAGATCCAGGCTACTACAGTCTTTGTTCTTTTGAGAGGAAAAGAAGCTCATCTTATTGTTTTTCGTAGTTTATATTATGGATTATGGTACTTGACTACTGTAATAGATGCATTAGTCTAATAGCATCTAAAAGATAAGTCAAGGCAGTAAGATGGGCATAATTGATATGACAAAGACTGTAGGTTTAGAAATCTGAGTGGATTAACCTCAGATAGTAGTATTCTATCTTAAGTATATAATGCAATGGTAGTATGCAGCTTTTGGAAAAGAAGGTCAAGGAGGAAGAGGAGTGAAGATCCAGACTACAATAGTCTTTGTTCTATTGAGAGGAAAAGAAGCTCATCTTATTGTTTTTTGTTGTTTATATTTGGGTTTAGGGTACTTGACTACTGTAATAGATGCATTAGTCTAATAGCATCTAAATGTTAAGTCAAGTCAGCAAGATGGGCAATATTGATATCACAAAGACTGTAAGTTTAGAAATCTGAGTGGATTAACCTCAGATAGTAGTATTTTATCTTTAAGTATATAATGCAATGGTAGTATGCTGCTTTTGATTATTGTCGAGCTCATTCTATTTCAGTTCTTAGTATTTACAAGCAAACAGTCTAATACATAGTTAGTATATATATATATATTCAACTCAACAGCCAAGCATGTTATATTTACAGATAAGTTGAAATAACACGCACATTAAAAAAAAAAAACAAACAATAAGTTGATATACCACTAATTCAACACAGAAAAAAAAACATTACTACTGAAGATAAAAAAGAATGAAATGAAATATAAATGTTATGATAAAATGATAAAATAATAATTATCACTGTAGCCTAAGTAAGTGTATCTGTTTTAGTTTTATTAATCTCACAGCCGCTTGGTTTATTTTGTAATGGATTAATCAAGTAGCATAATGCAATGATAGTTTGATGCTTTTACTTATTTTCTGGGCTCATCTAATTTCAGTTCTTAATTATTGAGAAGGAAACAACTTGATTTATAATATATGAACTCAACACCTAAGCAATGGTATATATATACACATATATATTATATGATACACTTATTCCCTTAAACACATAAGAATCATATGACAACTACAGATAAAAAGATTGAAACAATAAAAGTTATAATAAAATAAATATTATCATTGCAACATGTTATTGTGTGTATGGGTTATGATAAAATAAATATTTTCAGGATATATTAGGATATATTAGTAGAGCAGTACTGTTTGATGGAACTTCCAAAAACTGTTATTCATTTTAATATAAGATTACATAACTTTCTTCCGCTATTCATTTTAATTTTATTTATCTCTTATATAGAGGAGAGAGAAAAGGATATATTTTGTGAACTGTTCCACATTTTTCAAGCTTACTTGAGAAGATATCCTCAGAAGAATAGCTAAAGCAGTTAAGCAACAAACATTTTACAAAGCAAATTCTAAACTTTGAATTCCAATATAAGTCATATATTCTGGCGATTGTTTAAATTTGTAGGAAGGAACATTTGCTATGAAGAAAATCACTAACTCAATTAGATTGTGTGGCAAAAGACAAAATGAAGACAGAGATGACTCAGGTATGTTGCTTTGCACACAAAAAGGTTGAACTGATTACCTGTCATTTATGAATCGTAGTATTTTACTCAGAGAAATGATATATATCTGCGGTATGTATTTGTTGTAGATGTGATTTGTCAATATGCAAGAAATCCTATGGCTGCAATGTATATTTGGGTCAGAATCTTTATGCAGTAGATGATATAAAACATAGAAAATTGTAAACTAACCAAAACACTGTGGGACTGCGCGAGAGGGGAGGGGAATGGTCATCTTATTGGTAGTAAGTTCATACTGTCTTTAGAACTTTGGGACATTTTGATGGATTTACTGATGCTTTGCACAGATCTTTAAATACCTACATAGTTGAAACATTTAAAGTCAGTACGAGCGTTAATCAAAAGAAATTTGAGAAGTTGAACTACTCTTGGATTACAGAGTTCTGTGATTTCGAGGTATACAAATTTGTGGTGTGGTGTTTTTCAGATCTATCATTTTCTCAATGCTATATCATCTGATCTGAAACGGAAGAAGATGAGATTAAAAAGATTACATACCGATGAACATACTATTAATAATAAGACATAAAAAACTGCGTTCAATTTCTTAAAAATACGAACCTCAATCAGGCCAAATGAATAGATCTGAGATAGAAACTGGGATATAGATTTCACATAAATGGAGAAGTATTGATTCATTTGAAAGATGTGGGGAAAGATTAGATGGTGGCGGTTTAGAGAGTTTGGCCTTAAGCTGCTGGGGCCGTGTTTTGGCCGATGCGGCTCTTGGATTTGAAAACTCAAGTAAAGATCTGGGAGCGCCGTGGAAGACTGTTGTGGCTAATCCTAATTTTTTGAGGATGTTATTTATACGAGAATTAATGCAGCTATTAGTTGGCAGTTGAGGGGAAAATATATATATATATATATAGGGTTGAGATCTGATGAAAAAACCTCTAAGAGTAAGAAATGAGAAAAAATCTAGGCCCTACTTTCATACAAATCTAACGGTCCTTGATTAATGTAAATAACATTATGAAGTCAAGTAATGCATTGACTACTGATAACATACTTCCAGGAAGGGATAAAAAGGTAAAAATTAAAATCTGCATATTTGGGAATGGCGATTATCACGGAATATCTGATTTGAATCCCCTAAATCTTATTCTCCCTTTATGATTTTAAGAACGCAATATATGCTTCCTGCATTATAATTTATACACAATGCTCAATAATCTTCTTCAATTTTAACCATATCTTCAAAAACTACAGAGAAGAAGATGATGAGCAGCAGGAAACGCCAACTAGAAGAAGGTATTTCTTTAATTTGAGTAATGCATGAGTTTTTTTCTAGTAGATCTTTGTGTAATTATGAATCGAAAATCCTAGCTAGATTGGAATCCCTCTATTAGATCTTAATTCTTTTTTGCCTAAATGATTAAATATTATGTTGTATTCTGTTAAGATGCATTATTAATCATTTCATAATGCAGAATAAGGTGTTATGTAATACATTATGAGTATAAATCAATCAATACCTATTAAGAAGTGACAATTTAATTGTGATTCTTTATACAGGCTGGGAAATTTGATTTAAGAAGTGACAATTCCGACGAAGACTTCAAGAAAATGGTAGTGCAGAGAAGTTACGAATATGGTTACACAATGCACCGATTTCAGTTTTTGTTTTATTTTCAGTACAAATCGAAAAGATTCGAGTATGTAATTCGTTTTTGCATTTCTTGGAACATTCTTTTCAGATTTTTCTTTTCGGTAATATGTAATTGAATTTGAATGAATTATGATGCATGTGCAGTTATTTCTTAATGCACAATTCAATAGTATATAATGCAAGGGATGAGATCATGTAAAAAGCTTTATTAGTGTAAGAAATAAAAAACATCTTGAACCCTTGATTTATTCAATATTAAACGGTCCAGATTTAATGCAAAAAAATTCACCAAGATTGAAACAATATTTTGATCGTTGACTCTTGATTGAATGAGGATAAGATTGTTAAAAAAAAAAAGAAAAAAGAAAAAAGAAAACGAACTTACCATCCAAAACAACACATATAGGTTTGGAAAGATAGAAACAAAGATTATATCATAAAAAGGATAAGTTCAAATCGTTGTTATTAATCTGAAAATTAAAGAATCCCCCTGAAGCTCGCATATTATATGATTTTGTTAGTAATATTATGCACTGCATTGCTTGTGGGTTATAATGCACTGCATGCTCGGTTGTAATTCAATTAATGAATTATGATCATGCAGTGGTTATATATTTGGTTATTAAGCAATTAATGAATTATATATGATAATGCAGTAATTATATTGTTATATTGCATTGGCTGTCAAATTATAATGCCATTATAAGTGTATTTATAATAATGTATTTTTCAATATACAAAATACAAAATGGGGTTTATCTTATTGCTTGTTGCGAAGAATTAGTTAAAATATTTAGATGAAAATATATGGTCAAATAAATTAAAATTTTCAAATCGTCACATTCAATTTGAATATATAATGCGTAAACAATTTCTGTATATATAATGCACTCATTTTACCAAAATATAAAAAAGAATGCATTACATTATTCTAAATAATGCAAAATTGAATAGGTCGTCAAAAAAAAATAAAAAATGCACAACTGAATCCTTAGTAATGCATTAGATTAAATGCATAGGATAATGCATATTCCAAACCCAAAATAATGCACACTAGCAAAACAATAAATGCAAATATTGTAATGGTGTATTATAGAACTTGTAACATACGAAAAATAATGCTAAGATTTTTTTTTTTAATGCTAAGTTAATGACAATAAAGAAATCAAAATTATCATTTCAAAAAATAAATTGATGATTTGGCCGAGTCATGTATGCTATATTTAAGGATACTATAATTAAAGTAATTACATCCCTTGATTTGGGATAAAACCGTTAGCAACAAAAAGAAAAAATACTAAAATATCCTTACACCCTATATAATTGGATAAAATACAATAGAAATATTGAAATAAATACTGACCATAGATCGTTAAATCTGGACGTCTCAGATTACTTCTCATTTTTTTACGAAAATGGGTTTCTGTATGTGATCTCTCCTCTATATATATATATACACACGTTTGTCTTGATTCTCCATTATTTGGTGCTTTAGTGTGATGTTGGGCTCCAATTTAGCCTTAACTATTTCCCTTACAGGGTGCTTCTTCATATGAATATTGTGTGTGTGTGTGTGTTTTATTTATTTATTTATTATAATATTATGTTCATATATATATTATGCAGAAAGATATTGATTTACTAAAATACTAATAATATTTTATGTCTATTTTAATTGCCCAAAAATTATTATGAGTTTTTAACAAAATACTCTTTTATGTTTTCATGTAAGTGAATACTTTTTTTTATAAAATATTATCTTCGGCTTTAGTTGTGTTTTCTGAATTGGTTTTATTCGATATATATGTGTAAACTCTAACTAAAATTATATTGAGGAAAAAAAATGATATTGGTACTTATGAGCTCCCTTAGTACTCATATTTTAATTAATTGTAATGTTAATATATAGTCCTTTTCACTATTACTTTTGTTAAGAAATAATGCATTTATTTGATTTAATATTTGTGTATATAATAAAAAAAATGACTATGAAAGTCTAAGTAGTATTTCTTTTACTATGATTTTATCATATATTTTTTGGGAACTGTATCTGTTACATGTATAAAACTATAACACTTATTTTTTATTTTTCTTACATACAGTATTTTTTGTAGTATGTTATTTGGGATGCGCATCCCTCATTAGTTATTGATATTTTATATCCTCCATCATTTAAGAGCCAATCATGCATATTCATGCAATTTTATGAAGTGATTTAAAAGTGCATTCCTTTTTCTTTTCTTTTTTTGAATCTCTCTACATGTTCATTACTATAATTTAATAATATTTATTAATTATTGGAATCTGATATATGTGAATATATATGTGTGTCTGATGTATATGGATTGTATTACAGATTATATACCTACAAAGAAATCATGCTTACATAGTGATCAATCTTTGAGCTGTCAAGTTGATGCATCTATTACTCATAGTCATGAGAATTCAACATCCCGCTTGGTATTGGGTGAAATTACAAACCGTAAGTAGTTTGTGTTTTTTTTATCATTAACTACAATAATACTAACTATAAAAATACTACCTTTATTCATTTTGGTTTTTATATATCTCAAGTGTTCTAATTTTTTATTATCTGATTATTGTAGGTGATCGAAGTGTTCAATCTAAATCTCGAAATTCTTTCACTTCGAATAGCATGAAGCAATGTAATTCATTTGTTATGGGTCAAAGTAGTCAAAAGTCCACCGCCATCAATATGTCGGATTTCGAATACAACAGAGGAACTGTTTTGATGGGTGAAAATTCTTCTAAAAGTGTATCATGCATTGTTGTTGGAGTCGAGCCAAATTCTAATACAGAGAAAGGTTAGTCTTAATAACAAAAACAAATTGAGTTCATATATATATATGTATAAATTAGCTATTGTGCTTTTATAAATCTATGCGATGTTGTTCTTTTAATATATATATATTGATCTAAATATTATGGGACTATGGTGTGTGCAGAGTATTGGGATATTGGAGATCCAGAACATGCATGTCGATTTTGCGGTGCTTTCTTTTGGTACGAGGAAAGATTGGGTAAACATTACAAAGCAAATGATCCAAAATATTCCATCTGTTGCATGAATGGTAAAATCGAGCTTCCCAGGATTGCAAATCCTCCTAAGGTTCTACATGATTTGGTATTTGGCGTTGACTTGAAGAGCAAACATTTTCTTCAAAAGATTCGATCCTACAATAGCATGTTTGGATTTACTTCAATGGGAGGAGAGATCGATAAAAGTTTGAATAAAGGAAATGCTCCACCGGTTTTCCGTTTACATGGTGAAAATTATCATCTAATTGGTAGTTTAATGCCATTGGAAGGTCGTGCCCCGAAATTTGCTCAACTATATATATACGACACCGAAAATGAGATTGATAATAGATTGCTGTCTGTGAGGTATGTTATTTTTAAAGATGCATTATTTTCAATTCAATAGCCATTCAATGAATGATGAATTTAAATTAATTTCTATTTTCGACTTATTCTTTTGTAAGACAAAAGGATCAGGTACATGACTTGCATGCTGAAATTGTTGTGGCTATTCAAAGTATGCTAGATGAACATAATGTATTAGTTAAGTCATTTCGAATGGCAAGACAGAAGATTGTTGATGATAGTGCCACAGTGGTAAAATTAAGATTACTTGGTAGACGAGAAAAAGATGCTAGAACATATAATCTTCCTTCAGTGTCTGAAGTTGCTGCATTGATAGTGGGTGACATTGACGACTCAATGGGTAATAGAGATATTATTATTGAACGTAGAAATGGGACTTTGAAGCGAATTAACGAACTGCATCCTTCTTATCTCGCTCTGCAATATCCACTTCTTTTTCCATTTGGTGACGACTACTATCGGGACGATATTGCTTTTTCCGAGTCTTAGGGATCTGTTTCTAGAAGTAGAGTAAGTCCAAAAGAATATTTTGCATTTCGATTGCATGAAAGATGTTGGAATTGTAGAACTTGTCGGACGTACAATTACAATAGAATAATCGAAGATTACAAGTGAAATGAGAAAAACTACAAACAAAATGAAATTTGAAGTCGAGTCGAGGAAACCCTCTTTCCGCAAGACGAATTACACCCCGGGTAGTGCTCACGGATTTGGCGCTTCGTCCCCAAAGATAAAACGACTTCTCGTCTTCTTAGTAGCAGCACCGCAAACTAAGAAGCTCCGGCGAACTGGAAATAAAAGGCGAATGAACTGAGCTCAAAAACTGAATGCTGTAGAAGAGAGGATGCAAAATGCTTTGAGTTGTGTGTCCTAGAATGGCCTGCAGAGCCTTCTATTTATAGGCTGCTCATTCAGGAGGGACATCAATGCCATAAAGGCATTAACAGCCACTAAGGTAGAGGGTTAGTGGTGGAGTGGAAGAGGCTGACTGTTCAGCTGAAGAGACACCTTCCAGAGTTTTCTTCCAGATGGGCCACGAATTGGGCTGGACGGATAGGCCTCATTCGAATTGGGCTGGGCAATTGGGCTTCCACACATGGCCCAAAACACTATATATTTTGTGGTCCAAAAAAATACAGTACACAAGGCCCCAAGCCCAAGCCAAAGGCCCAAAGGACCAATTGTCAAGATCCAAGTCCACGGCCACGAAACCCGAACCCGAACCTGAGGCCGAGGCCGAGGCCAGAGCCGGAGCCGGAGCCGGAGCCGTCCGTGCCGTCCGGCACGGACGGCGGGCCGGATCGAGTGTGTGCTCATGCGAGAGCCCAACCACACACTTATCCACTTACTTGGCCCACTTGTTATTAAGCCCACATGTTTAAACACTTTTAAACAACACACCACATTAATATTTAATCAATGTGGTATAACTTACACTTCATTAACTAATGAAGTAACTCTCCACCAAACTTTGAACATTTATATCTCACTCACCGGAAATCGGTTTTGAGCATATAAATATACCACGCTCATCTACTCCGCGAGTAGAACAATAATCTAATATTTAATTTATGTAATAAATTAAATATTTATTATTATTTATTTGGTCAAAAAACCAAATTTCCAACAATCCCCCACATGAGTGAGATAGCCATATGCAAATGTATGCAAATGCAAGAATTCAGTCCTTACGAGGTATAAAAGTATTAGGATAGGTAGTTTGTGGCTTTGAACCTTCCATAGTCAACATCATCGAGTACACAGACGGCATAGTAGCTCAATGCTTTGAACTATCCCTCCATGGCGTGCACCGAGACAATGATGTTAATGCTTATACACCTCAACCTCATCCGTTCTCACGTTTTGTGTCCATTTCGGCCTTAGACACCCCTTTGGTTTCATAAGTGTATCTTAACGAAGCGGCCTCACTTCACACTTACATAGGTAATTCTTTACCGAGTATCTTGCCATACTCAACCTCCTCGAGGTATTTAGGAATCATTAAAAGTCATAGACTTATCCTCACCACTAGGCAAGCTTTCAACACTCAAACGCTTTCTAGGGAATAGATAAATGTGAGTGTTTTCACCCGAACTTTCACAGCTTAGTTTTCCCATTGAACCAAGTTCTTGGGTTTCCAATCATCATGGTTGGGTTACCACTATGATAGTTCTTAATTTGTGGATTTTACTCTCATTCCCTCAAGCAACTTATTCATTTGATCACGGTTTAACCCTTTGGTTAGTGGATCCGCCAGATTATCCAACGACTTCACATAGTCGACTGAGATAATCCCAGTTGTGATCAAATGTCTCACGGTATTATGTCGTCGACGAATATGTCGAGACTTACCATTATACAAACCACTTTTTGCCCTACCAATAGCCGCTTGGCTATCGCAGTGAATCATCACCGGAGGCAATGGTTTCTCCCAACATGGTATGTCCTCAAGAAAGTTTCTTAGTCATTCGGCTTGTTCACCAGCTATATCTAAAGCTATGAATTCGGACTCCATGGTGGATCGGGCTATACACGTCTGTTTTGTGGATCTCCACGTAACAGCTCCACCCCCAATAGTAAATACATACCCACTTGTAGAAAGTGAATCTTTCATGTCCGAAATCCAATTTGCATCACAGTACCCTTCAAGTACCGGGGGTATCTCGAAAAATATAGCCCATGACTTTGAGTATACTTCAAGTATCTCAAAACTCGTACCAGAGCTCTCCAATGCTCTTTGCTTGGATTGCTCGTGTAACGACTCAATTTGTTCACAGCGCATGCTATGTCAGGTCGAGTGCAATTTGTAAGATACATTAAACACCCTATTACGCGAGCATAGTCTTCTTGAGCAACCGACTCTCCTCGGTTTTTGCTCAAATGAACATTAAGTTCAATCGGGGTTTTGGCGGGCACGCTTTCAAAAGCATTAAACTTTTTGAGCACTTTCTCAACATAGTGAGATTGTGACAAGACAATCCCATCGGATTTTCTTAGAATTTTCATTCCAAGAATAACATCCGCTAAACCCAAGTCTTTCATGTCAAAGTTCCTCTTTAACATGGTTTTGGTTTCGTTAATAACACGGATATTACTACCCATGATTAACATGTCATCTACATAAAGACACACAATAACATACCCATTATTCGTGTTCTTAATGTATACACATGTATCACACTCGTTTATCTTAAACCCATTTGATAACATCACATTATCAAATTTCAAGTGCCATTGAAGTGGCGCTTGCTTCAATCCATAGAGGGATTTAACCAGTTTGCAAACCTTCTTCTCTTTACCAGGTTCTACAAATTCTTCTGGTTGTTCCATATAGATTTCCTCCTCTAATTCTCCATAGAGGAAAGCAGCTTTCACATCCATTTGATGTATCTCGAGATTGTGCAAAGCAAGCAATTGCGAGAAGCACCCGAATGGATGTAATCCTTGTTACATGAGCATAGGTATCGAAATAATCGTACCCTTCTTTCTGCTTAAACCCTTTGACAACCAAACGGGCTTTGCACTTGTCAATTGATCCATCAGCTTTGTATTTCCTTTTAAGGATCCATTTGCATCCTAAGGGTTTACACCCTTCGGGCAAATCAACCAACACCCAAGTGTGGTTTTGCCTAATGGACTCAATTTCACTTTGTACCGCTTCTCTCCAAAGCGGACTGTCCGATCTAGAAAAAGCTTCTTTGATCGTCGTAGGTTCTTGATCCAACATGAACACTACATAATCCGGACCAAATTGCTTTGGTTTCCGAACTCTACTACCACATCTCGGTTCACTATCTTCCGGATTAGACCTTTGTCGTTTGCGTGACTTAGGTTCTTCATCCTCAGATTTAGAACTCGTGGCATCACCTTCAATTCTATTGCTAGAATTGATTTCTACATTACCCTTGTCTTTACAAGGATAAATGTGTTCAAAGAATATAGCATTCCTTGACTCGATCGTTGTTCCACAGTCATGTCGAGTACTTCCGACTTATGGATAACAAAGCGATAGGCGCTGCTGTTATGTGCATACCCAATAAAGATACAATCAACCATTTTAGGGTCAATTGTAACTTGTTTAGGTAGAGGCACTTCAACCTTCGCCAAACACCCCCACACTTTAAGGTATTTGTACGATGATTTCCAACCTTTCCATAACTCATAAGGTGTAACATCTTTACCTTTGAGTGAAATCTTGTTCAGTATGTAGTTAGCCGTCAAGACAGCTTCCCCCCACATGTTTTGGGGTAACCCTGAACTAATCAACAAAGCGTTCATCATCTCCTTAAGAGTTCGATTTTTACGTTCAGCAACGCCATTTGATTGAGGTGAGTATGGAGCCGTCGTTTGATGAATTATACCACTTTCGTTGCATAATTCTTCAAATGGAGCAACATATTCGCCACCTCTATCACTTCGAACACTCTTAATTCGACCACTTAGTTGATTTTCGGCTTCATTCTTGAAGTGTTTAAACGCTTCAATAGCCTCATCTTTACCTCTTAAAAGATAAAGATAACAATATCTCGTGCAATCATCGATGAACGTGATAAAGTACTTCTTACCACCACGAGTTTGCACATACTTTAAATCATACACATCGGTGTGAATTAAATCAAGGGGTTTCGTACTCCTCTCAACCGAATGAAATGGTTGTTTTGTCATTTTCGCCTCAACACAAATTTCACATTTGTTTTGAGTGTTAACTTCATTTAACTTTAGTAAATCTAAATTTACTAATCGTTTTATAGCATTTAGATTAACATGTCCTAATCTACAATGCCATAAATCAGAGCACTCAAGCATATAAGAGGAAGTAGTAGCATTTTCATTACTCTCAATAAATTTTGGTACATGGCGTATAGCCAATACATTCAACCTAAAGAGACCATCAGAGAGGTAACCCTTTCCAAGGAAAGTACCACTCTTTGATAAAATAAACTTGTCAGACTCAAAAACTAGTCTAAACCCCTTATTAACTAGAATAGAGCCCGAGACCAAGTTTTTTCGGATGTTGGGAACATGCAACACGTTTTTCAAAGTTAGAGAATTCCCGGATGTAAGCTTTAGCACCACATCTCCAACTCCGACAACCACGGACGAAGCTTGGTTCCCCATGTTGAGCTTCTCCCCTCAACAACTTGATAGGTAACAAACTTGTTCCTATCGGCACACACGTGCGCAGTAGCGCCAGTGTCGATGAACCAGCCTCCCGGCTTTTCGACTTGGTTGACCTCCTCGGTGACCACAGCCGTAAAGTCTTCTTTCACCCACTCGCCATCTTTTTCGGCGACGTTGACAGCATGTTTCTTCTTCTTCTTGTTCTTGGGCTTCTTGCAGTCCTTCGCAGTATGCTCATGCTTGCCACAATTGTAGCAATCACCATCAAACTTCTTCGATGGTCCCTTCGCCTTGCCTTTGTCTTTGGCATTTGGGCGATCACGCTTGTTGGAGGGTCCGCCCTTCTCCATCAAGTTCACCTTGGCATCAGACGGTGCCTTTGGTTTGTCTTGATCGCGCACATCCGACTCGATGCGTAGCTTCACAATCAAGTCTTCAAGAGTCATCTCCTTTCGCTTGTGCTTGAGGTAGCTCTTGAAGTCTTTCCAATTTGGGGGTAGCTTCTCGATCACGGTCACCACAACGAACGCATCCGGAAGGACCATCCCCTCAGCATGGACGTCATGCACAATGAGTTGAAACTCTTGTACTTGCTCCATCATTAGTCGAGGATCGACCATCTTGTAGTCCAAGTATCGGGCTACAACGAACTTCTTCGTACCCGCGTCATCGCTACGGTACTTCTTGTCTAACGCCTCCCATATTCCTTTGGAGGTGTTGACACCAGAGTATACATTGTACAAGCTATCATCCAAGGCATTGAGAATGAAATTCTTGCACAAGTAGTCTCCATTGCGCCAATTGTCATACAAGGCACGAACATGGAAGTTCACCTCATTGGCATTTGGCGCAGCCGGCTCATCTTCCATGAGGAAGTTTGCCACTCCCAATGTTGTTAAGTAGAACAACATCTTTTGTTGCCACCTTTTGAAGTCAGCTCCGCTAAACTTCGGCGGCTTCTCGGCGGGTGGCATCACCCTTGGTGCCGAGTTGGCTCTCATAAGGGAGCCACTTGGGTTAGGCCCATAGGCCGCCCCCACAGTCGAGCCCATGAATGGCGCTCCAACAGTTCCACTAAAAGTGGACCCCACGGTGCCGCTTGAAGCGGAACCACCGCTTGACAAAAACGGGTTATTCCAAACCCACAAACTTGAAGGCATAGTCGAGCCTCCGGTTGAACCGCCAGTGTTGGAGTTCATTGCCGATGCAGTAGTGAAGGTTGGCAACAGCGTTGACATGGTTGATGGAACAGTCGACGACATAGTAGATGGCAATGTCGAAACTTCAATGGACGAGTCGGTGGAAGCTGCAGCACTTGTCATCTTCGAATAGTTGATTGAATTTCAAAACTCCTTGGAACGACAAGTATAATTCGTCTTGCGATTGTTAGAATTGTAGAACTTGCCGGGCGTACAATTACAATAGAATAATCAAAGATTACAAGTGAAATGAGAAAAACTACGAACAAAATGAAATTTGAAGTCGAGTCGAGGAAACCCTCTTTCCGCAAGACGAATTACGCCCCGGGTAGTGCTCACGGATTTGGCGCTTCGTCCCCAAAGATAAAACGACTTCTCGTCTTCTTAGTAGCAGCACCGCAAACTAAGAAACTCCGGCGAACTGGAAATAAAAGGCGAATGAACTGAGCTCAAAAACTGAATGTTGTAGAAGAGGATGCAAAATGTTTTGAGTTGTGTGTCCTAGAATGGCCTGCAGAGCCTTCTATTTATAGGCTGCTCATTCAGGAGGGACATCAATGCCATAAATGCATTAACAACCACTAAGGTAGAGGGTTAGTGGTGGAGTGGAAGAGGCTGACTGTTCAGCTGAAGAGACACCTTCCAGAGTCTTCTTCCGGATGGCCACGAATTGGCTGGACGGATAGGCCTCATTCGAATTGGGCTGGGCAATTGGGCTTCCACACATGGCCCAAAACACTATATATTTTGTGGTCCAAAAAAATATAGTACACAAGGCCCCAAGCCCAAGCCCAAGCCAAAGGCCCAAAGGACCAATTGCCAAGATCCAAGTCCACGGCCACGAAACCCGAACCTAGCCGAGGCCGAGGCCGAGCCGGAGCCGGAGCCGAGCCGTCCGTGCCGTCCGGCACGGAAGGCGGGGCCGGATCGAGTGTGTGCTCACGCGAGAGCCCAACCACACACTTATCCACTTACTTGGCCCACTTGTTATTAAGCCCACATGTTTAAACACTTTTAAACAGCACACCACATTAATATTTAATCAATGTGGTATAACTTACACTTTATTAACTAATGAAGTAACTCTCCACCAAACTTTGAACATTTATATCTCACTCACCGGAAATCGGTTTTGAGCATATAAATATACCACGCTCATCTACTCCGCGAGTAGAACAATAATCTAATATTTAATTTATGTAATAAATTAAATATTTATTATTATTTATTTGGTCAAAAAACCAAATTTCCAACAAAAGACGTGATGAGCCACCTATTATTTTGTACTCTAGACGACCTCTCCAACAATTTGTTGTTGATGCTTATACAATGATTGAATCCGGAAGATTAATTAAAGTGGGTAAGATCTCAACAAAAAACGTTACGTTCTGATTTGTACAAAGGTTTAGCAGATGTTGTATTGAGGGGAGAAACTGATCCTTCGAAGCATGGAAAGAGAGTTATCTTACCTTCGAGTTTCACTGGTGGTGCTCGATATATGATTCAAAACTATCAAGATGCTATGGCGATATGTAGATGGGTTGGTTATCCTGATTTATTCATTACATTTACATGCAATCCGAAATGGCCTGAGATTATTTGATATGTCAAAAGTAGAGGTTTAAAATCTGAAGATCGTCCAAATATAATTTGTCGAGTTTTTAAAGTGAAGTTGGATAATTTAATCAAGGATCTACGCAAGAAAAAATATTTTGGCCAAGTGAGAGCAGGTAAGTCTTTATCATTTATATTCTTATTCTTTAAACTTTTATTTTATGTAATATCTATACATATTAAAGTATTTTTTTATTTTTTTTTCAGTTGTGTACACAGTGGAGTTCTAAAAACGTGGCTTGCCTCATGCACACATTTTGCTTTTTTTGTCTAAAGAAGACAAGCACCCTGATCCAAGTCATATTGATAAAATTATATCAGCCGAAATTCCCGACAAAGAGACTGATCCTCTCTACTATACTGCTGTGCGAGAGTTTATGTTACATGGTCCGTGCGGTACCCAATGCATGTCTCCTGATCGTCGATGCACGAAATATTTTCCGAAGACATTTGTAGATGTGACCAGTGTGGATAAAGATGGATACCCTGTGTATAGGAGGCGTAATAACGATCGTGTTATTATTAAGAATGGTGTATCTTTGGATAACAGATATGTCGTTCCGCATAATCGTTGTCTGCTCATGAAGTATGGAGCTCATATGAACGTAGAATGGTGCAATCAGTCACGCTCTATTAAGTATTTATTCATGTACATCAACAAGGGTCATGATCGTGTTACTGCGTCTTTCTACAAGTCTGCCAAAGAAGGTGAAGCAAAAAATCCAATTGATGAAGTGAGCATGTACTATGATTGCAGATATATCTCACCGTGTGAAGCTATGTGGAGAATATTTGGATTTGAAATTCAATATAGAGATCCTGCTGTTGAGCGCCTAAGTTTTCATCTCCCAGAGCAACAACATGTTATATTTTCTGAGTCGGATCGTATAGATGTTGTTCTCAATCGAAAAACTATCAACCAAACCATGTTTCTAGCTTGGATGGAAGCTAATAAAAAGTATCCTGAAGGTAGATCATTAACCTATCCAGAATTCCAACAAAGTTTGTGTGGAAAAAAGTTGCATGGGAACCAAGAAAACAAGGATATTCTATTGGAAGATTGTTTTATGTACCTCCGGGTTCTGGTGAAATATATTATTTGAGATGTCTTCTAAACGTAGTTCGTGGAGCTACTTGCTATGAAGACATTCGGTGTGTACATAAAGTACAATATGATTCATTTCGTGATGCTTGCTATGCGTGGGGGTTGTTAGAAGATGATAAAGAATATATAGATGGCATTGTAGAAGCAAGTCATTGGGCTTCCGGACATGCATTGCGATCTTTATTTGTGACATTGTTGTCATCTAAATCAATTGTCGACCCGAAGTTGTCTGGAAGAGTTGCTGGAAATATTTATCAGATGACATTCTTTATAAACAAAGAGCTATGTTACAACATCCAGGTATTTCATGCTTTATAATATTGTCATGATTTTTTTATATTCTAAATTTAAATATATTTATCTCTTTTTCATTGGGTAATGTATTGCATTATCTACACTGCAGATTTATTGTTGACGGATGTCGAAATACAAAATTTTACTTTGGTCGAGATTGAAAAATTATTAGTTCAATTAGGAAGAAGTTTGCAGTGAGTTTCAATCTATGCCATTTCCGTCTTCGGAATATTTTCAAGCGCATCAAAATCGATTGATACATGATGAGTTGCACTATGATAGAGAAACTTTGTCAAGAGACCATTTGGATTTCTATTCTAAGTTCACTGATGATAGCGTTCTATCTAT
>CM038119.1:18992382-19042752 GCA_001642375.2 Mentha longifolia | reverse complement strand
TTTAAATACAAAAAATATTATGAAAAAATATATTAAGTATAAATAAAATTTATACACAAAATAATAATTATTATTAAGTATCATATTAGTAATGAGAAGGATAAAAAAATTAATATTTTTTGATAAATAACTTCATCGGAATCGGGTGGAACCGTGGGAACCGGGTGGAACCGAATGGAACCAAGGAGCGTCTGCACTCTGCAGCATAGCACCATTATTTGCTGAATTTGCAAGGGGGGGGGGGGGGCGACATGCATTGGTGATGGCAAGCGCATGTATGCAAAATTGCAAGCTGCCAAGCATTTAATTTGATTTATTTATTTATTTTTTAATCATCAAATTCAAAGTTTGAATTTTTCCTTGCAGGTGGGGGGCCAACTTCATGCATTGGTGGTGATGGGCAGATGGCAGGGAGCAGGCGCATGCCGCGCATGCATGTAAGGCTGCAAGGCTGCAAGCTACTAGCGATTATGAAATTCAAATTTTAAAAAATTGCCACGAATTCTACCACCATCTCTACGAGACTACGACTCCACCTATAAACACCCCCCATCTCAACTCATTTCCTCACACCTTCAAGAATCAATCGAGCAATCTCTCAATTCTCTTATTCTTTCAATCTCTGAAGATCTTTTTATATTTTGTAGCAAAATATTAGTCTATTATCTCTATTTCATCCATCATTCTTCATCTTCAACAAACACATACACTTTTCTTTTTTACACTCTCAAAGTCTCAATCTCTCACTTCATCATCATCATCATCATAATGTCTGCACGTGGAGGCCGTGGAACCGGAAACACCTCTGGAGCCGGAGGTGACAAAGGCAAGAGTAAGGTGCCGCCCACCTCTTCACAACGTGTGCCACGAAAAAATGCTCGTAAGGGTATTGTGATCAACGAAAATCAAGGAGATGATTCATACTACTCTCCCTACACATCATCCCCAAATGAATTCGAAGGGTATCGCCGTTCTCAAGATGAAATGAACTACGATTCCCCCCCGTTCAACTTCGATCAATGCCAAGAAGACGAACGCCTTGCTCTACAATTACAGGAGGAGGAAGAAGCTCGAGCTCGACCCACCCAGCACGAAACCATCTACGACATCGACGAGGACGATGACATGGATGAGCACGGCGACGGAGGCCTAGGCGCAAATCAACATGAACCTGAGCGACGTCCCATGAACAGAGGAGCAATACCGGAGCTCGTTAATGGAAAAATCCCAGGCCCAGACGTATTCAAACGTTGGTTCACGAAGAGGGAATTCCCCGGAGTGGATGGCGAAGAGTCAACGTGGAAAGCATTTTGCAATTTTTGTGATAAGAGTTACACGTGGGGAAAAGAATATGGTTACGGAACATTGAAGAAGCATGCAATCAACAAGCATGCGGCGAAGGAGAAAGGCGGAGGGGCAAACCTCCAACAAACACAACTCGCCACGGCGGGAGGTAACTCTAACCTTACTCTTTTTAAGTACAACGATATTATTGCTAGGGAAGTCATGGCGAAGTTTGTTGCTACTGAGTCTCTTCCTTTTAAGTTTGCTGATAGCATGCGTTTTCAAAATACTATACGTACTGGTTATCAACCTCTTGCAATGAAAATCTCTCGCACTACCATGACCCGTACTATTTACAAACTATCGGTAAGGTATAAGAAGTGTCTTCGAGATATGTTTGCTAAGTTTCCTTTCAGAGTATCTATTTGTTCCGATATATGGACATGTGCATTCAATCAAAATTCTTTTCTAGGCATAACTGTGCATTGGATTGATGATAACTGGTATTTATGCAAGAGGATTTTGTGCTTTAGAAAATTCAATTGTGCACACACTGCCCCCAATATTGCACTCTGCATCATCAAAGTTTTGAAACAATTCTCTCTCCTCACAAAAAATTTTTCTATCGGTTTCGATAATGCATCTGCTAACACTGCGGCGGTGCCTGAGCTGATAGCTCATTGTAACCCCGCTTTAGCAGGAAAATATTTTCATACTCGTTGCATCTGTCATGTGTTTAATCTATGTGTTCAAGATGGTTTGAAATTGCTCGAGCAGTCTATCACCCCCATTAGTAAAGCTATCACCATGCTTAGAGACAAAACCAAACTGCATAGATCCTGGATTAAGTTCATTAAATCTAAGAGAGGCCGTAGTAAGGAATTCAACGTAGATGTCTGCACTAGGTGGAACTCAACCTACGAGATGCTTAGAGAAACCGAAGGTTATAAGGAGGAATTGTGTGGTTTTTTTGGAGTCGAGACAAACCATCTGCTCATGGAAACTCATTGGACTAGTTGTGATAAGGTTATCGAATTGTTAGGAGATTTCGATACTGCTACTAAGGAACTTTCAGGTGTTTACTATCCCACATCGCCTCGTGTCCTCTATCGTTTGGTTGTCATTGCCCTTAAGTTTGAAGAATGTAGCTATCTAGATGAGCTCGAAAAAACTGTAGGTGTCATGATTCTGAAGTGGTTGAAGTACTTCACTTTTATTCCTGATGTTTTCCTAGTGGCATCAATCCTCGATCCCAATCTAAAGCTTGATGGTGTGATATCGCTCCTAGAATTCTATTACAATGCTTTGGGGGAGATGAGATTCGCAGGGGGGAAGGGTAAGGATGGGTTAGATTTGCCTTCCATAGATCTTATTAAGGGAAACTTAGATGCATCCCTTAGGTACCTGTATAACCACTTCGTAGAGAAATATGGGAGTTCTTTTGGAGGTTCTGAACATAGCAGGAGACCAAGGCCATCTATGGACTTAGGAATTAGTTCTCAGAGTCAACGGGCCCAACAACTCCATTCTTTCTTCCAAAACAGGGGATCATCCGGACTCGCTCAAAACGATGAATTATCTATATATTTAAATGAACCGGTTATTGCATCAGAACTAACAAGTGCAGGTCCAAACAATCAAGATCTTTTGCATTGGTGGTCAAGAAGAACAGCTCAATACCCAATCCTATCCATAATGGCTCGAGAACTCTTTGTTGTTCCTGCCTCGACAGTGTCGGTCGAGCAAGCTTTTAGCAGCGGAGGGTATACTTTAGACGAAAGACGATCAACGATGACCCCACGGAATCTCGAATCTCAAGTATTGCTTAAGGACTACACTTTAGCCGAACACCGTGAGCAAGAGAACAAATGGGATGAGGTCTTTGAACATGATCCAATCAGTACCACCGAAGCAGAAACCGACACCGATGCCTCTGAAGAAACGGATGATTTCGACGACGATTTTGATTTTGATAATATGTAGTGGTCTATTAAAATGCTTAGACGAGTACTCTTTTTCCTCACGGAGGTTTTAACGAGGCTCGGCCCTTGGAATCGACATGTGATATCCAAGGGTTTAGGATTAATAAATAAAAAAAAATTATACAATCTCACTCTCAAGTATTTTTTTACATTTTATAATTTGAATTGTCTTACAATTAAAATTAAATCAATAAACAATGAAGCATTGAATCATAATCGAACAAAATTTTTTTTTTTTTTTTTAAAAAGTCGGTTCCTATCCGGTTCCGGAACCGGAACCGAACCGGAACCGTCGGTTCCAGGAACCGGAACCGGAACCGTTACTGTTCCGGTTCGGTTTCGGTTCCGGCCATCTTGGAACCGGAACCGTCGGTTCGGTTCCGGTTCGGTTCCGGAACCGGAACCGTGGGCACCTCTAGTGACGGTATCAAATCGTCATATATTGGTATGAATCTTTGAAAATTGTATTTTTGTAGGATTATTATTATCTACATGGCAAGAGTTTTATAGATCGATATGAGAAGGTCTACAATTATTTTATGTCGGACAATATTTTTTTCGAGTGATGTTGAGCAATAATCCCATCTTTTGCTTAGGGAACCAACAGAAATTCTTCGATTGTTATTATCAATGGAAGTTTGGAGTGAATGATTTGGATTAAATTGAAATTTGCTTAAATCTCCAACATAAAACCCAAGATTAGTGCAATGAATCAAATCCTAATTAATAATACGTTTTTAAATTGCCAAAAATATTCCTAGAAGAAGATGGCGGGCTGATTAAAGGGGCGTGAAGAGTTGAAGACGATGGAAGAACTCAAATTTAGTGAAAGAAAAGGCAAAATAAATTAACAAATAATACTACTACTACCTCCATCTCAATTACTTAGGTACATTTACTGTAGATTCAAAAACCAAGAGAGTGGGAAATATGTGGTTGTAATTAATTCCGATGAGAGAGAGTTAATTGTAGCTAAGTATTCATTACCATTTTAGGAAATGTGTCTAATAGATGAGACAGACCAAAACAGAAAATGTACCTATTTCAATGAGATGGAGGTAGTACTATATATAGAGAGGGTATTTTAGACAAGACCAATAAAAGTGGCTACAAAAGTTTAATTTTATGAAGATGGCTAAAAAAGTATTTTTCTTATATAAAATGGCTATTTTTATGTAAATACCACTTTTATTACTCCTCCCTTTCAAGATTTATTGACACGTTTCCTTATTGAGTCGTCTCACGATTCATGAGCTTAATTCTTAATTCCCGTACCGAAATGAAAAGCGGAAATAGTATAATTTTGTTGTCTTCTCCGGAACTAGGAGCTTCTAAATGGGTTGGTATGTCCCCAAAATATTCGTTCCGTTTAGATATTTTGGGTACCGAACCCAACTCAATTAGGTATTAGGGGAGAATTACTAAATTGACTTTTTTACTTATTTAATTTCAAAATAAATTCTTGGTTCGTTGCTTATTATGCTTGAATCGTGAATTTAGAATTTTCAGAACTAGTTGAAAATAAAAGGGCATACCATCATAACTTCATGCGCTGCTTTTTTTTTCGGACTCAGCCGCTTACGAACCTTTTTATACCAATCAGACTTCACCGGCGGTTGTTTACCATCAACGACTAAATAAGGCTCAATCCCTAATTTTTGCAAAGTGTCCGCCATATAGTGGAAATATGCTGTATATCTATTTAAAAAATAATAATAAACCAATCAGTAAAGAAGCGAAAAAGAAATGCGCACACAAAAAAATAAAAAAAGAAGTGGAAATATGTTGTAATCTATTTAAAAAGGTTAATTACCAAAAAAATCTCAAACTATTCATTTTTTATCAAAAATACTCTGAACTATTGAAAATAACTAATTAAATCCTAAACTATCAATTTGGTATCAAATCTACCCTATGCCTAATTTTCTCATTCGGCACATCTTGCTCTCTTTCCCTCTCCTCTTCTTCTTCATCCCCTCCATTCTCTCTTAAACACGTCCAGGTCACCCTCCCCAACGAGCTCGACGACGTAATTCTGTAATCTTCTCTTTGAGTTTAGTAAATGCAGAAAACAAGTTTTCATCTTTCTCTTCCTAGTTTGCATGTTTCTCTCTCTATTCAAATACGGAAGGCCATTACAACTTCATCTTCGCTCCTCCCACAGAAGTTGTGTAATCAAACATCAACTCTCATGAATTTTTTAGGAAAACATATTATGTGTATTAAGCAACACCAATAGCGTCTCTCTCTATATGTAGAGTAAACAAAAGAACCCTTCTTGAAGTATTATAAACGTGTAATTAATCACAACAGAGGCATCAGATCAGCCCCAATTTCTTCGCCAAAATCATATTTTGCTTCTGCAGCAACATACTCAACACAACAAAGTAGGTCGCTTGACCAATCACAGACAAAAAAACACATCAGATTCCATAGAAAATCACTCAGAAATTTGTCGAATATAAGCGTGTATATGATCAGAGGCCCGGACGTGTATATTAGTTCGTCGAGCTCATCGGGGAAGGAGACCTGGACGTGTTTAAGAGAATGGAGGGGGATGAAGAAGAAGAGGAGGTTCGATAAAACGACCGAATGAGAAAATTAGAGGCTAATAAACCAATGAGTAAAGAAGTGAAAAAGAAATAATAAACCTGGGTTTCCCGCCTCCGTCCAACTCATAACAATCGTATAACCACGGATATGCATCAATTCCCACACTACGAAATGGGAGATCTGTAATTTTAGTTTTGAGAGGCATGTGTAACCCCAAAACTCCCATCGGTGAAATTTGTTGTGAATTCGGCTGTGAAATTAGTTGAATGAATTTGTTGTGAATTCGGCTGTGAAATTAGTTGAATGAATTCGAATTTGTTTTGTGTTTATTGGCCGACGGCTGCCCATTGTTTTGGGCCTAATGGGCTTTGGATATTTAGTAAATACTAACAATACTCCAAATAATAATAATAATAATAAGTCCCGACCAAAAATAAGTAATAATAATAATAACTCATGAAACAAATACACACAAAAAGAGAGACCAAAATGGCCTCCATCAATCTCTGTAGATATTCAGTCCTCCAGTCTGTCTCGACCAAGAAGACTTGGTGCTTTCAAGACTTAGCTGAGCCGTTAGCGAAGCGCTGCCAGCAACCATCTTATACCCACTCCATATAGAAATAGAAAATTTTGCAAACAACAAAAATCACCAACTAAATCAGGATATCAGTACCGCTTTGTAAACATAACAGATTGTTCTGTCTTCGCTCACCCCTCCGTATTTCAATCACAAAGGCGTGAAGCAGATATACACGTGAGCCAAATCAAACAATTTTCCCTCATTATCTGCAAGTGCAACCAGGGAATATCATGGAAATGATTCCAAGAATATCCAAGACCGTAAGAAAATTATTCCACTTTCAAAACTTTTTTGTTATGATCTGCAATGGCAATTATAGATAAAAGAACCACAAACTTGAAAAGGGGAAAAAATGGCACCCTAGAAGCAAATGACCAAATAAGTGAATTAAGAATAGGTAACACGAAAGTAATGGAAAGTCGTCGTTTGCATGCTAAAATATCATCAGATTATATCTATAATTATATGGCTCATAAATTTGACTATGTATTAAAATCATACTCAGACCAAAATACAAGCTTGAGCTAGTGACAGAAGTCATATATCTTCAAGTATTTCACATCAATCTCTACACAGAAACTTAAGCTCATCTCTCATTGAGAATTCCACTGAATCATATCGAGTCTGATATAATGTCTAAAAGTCTTCGATTTCAAAATCAATCTTAGGTCTCTAGCATGCTTTTAGCCTACACATAACTGCAACCTCACACTATCTTAGTAGGAACATATATTACATAATGGAGACACGAAGCCTATACCTTGATCTGAGCAATGTCTTTGGCCATCTCCATCTTCCTCCATTCATCTGCTTCCTTATCGAATTGCTCATGCTCCTATAACAACAAAGACAAACAGCCAATCAAAAACCGAAACTCGAATGGGAATTTCCACAAGGTAACTTGCAATGCAGTTTGACACCTTAGCTAAATTCTCAGCTATTCATCTCCTTTTCCTTTTCCTTTTCCACCATAATTTATTTCTTTTATACTTCTCTTTCTTATCAGCCAACCTTTTCAGAGCAGATTTATCAAGGTGAAAAACTGCTTCAGAAACGTGTAAAAAAGTAAAATAATTCTCAAAAACTGCCAATTAAAAATTATTTTTGAAAATAACTTCTACAAATGCAAAAGACTAATGTGTCCTCGAATTTTGGCGCAAAAACATTTTGTTTTTATAGATTAATAGATTTGAAACTATTTGAATTCTACATAATCAACAAAATCGCCAACTAAATCAGGATGTCAGTACCACTTTGTAAACATAACAGATTGTTCTGTCTCGCTCACCCCTTTGTATTTCAAACACAAAGGCATGAAGCAGATATACACGTTTTCCCTCATTATCTGCAAGTGCACCCGGGGAATATCATGAAAATGAAAATGATTGCAAGAATATCCAAGATTGTAAGAAAATTATTCCACTTTCAAAACGGGGTTTTTGTTATGATCTGCAATGACAATTATAGTCAAAACAACCATGATTATCAACAGGACAAAAATGGAGAAATTGTCATGTTGCAAATGTTAAAAAAAACTCAAACTTTTAGTTCAGAATCAAAAGAGCATAGATTATAGATATATTAGCACCCAATCAACCCAAAGTTAGGACCCAGTGATTAGAAAGACCAACTCTTTATCTATTTGTACTCAACTTTGCTGCTACATCTGAATCTATACCATCTTTCTAGCACTTAAAAGATCTTATTAGAAAAGTTAAACTAAAAGGGATGTACCAAATTAACCATTGCAAGATGACACAAATATGCACAACTTACCAGGAGTTTGGATACGTCATGAGATCGAAGCAGGCGAGGCGAGGAAATCAGGATAAAAATCTCATCAAAGTAACTTAATTGATCAACCTCTCCAAACGCTGATTCTGGAAATGAAAACAAATTAAGGGATCTTGTAGAAGGGGATACAAATCTAATCTAATTTTTTTGACGACTCGATGAAAATTTTCATCCTGGGTATAAAGGTGACATAATTAATCAAATGGTGACAGAATTAATCAACCTCTACCCGCTAACGATACGCGCCGATGCCAGAATTGAAGAGGGCGAAGTCGAGATGATGAAATTAGGGTTCTTGAGAAAGAGGTTGTTACTATAAAATAAAATAATAACATCAGCCCGCACTCTGAATGGGGGGCTCTCTCTACCGCACCAGTTTGAACTTTGAACTCTCTACCTTACTACAGTACTTTTACTATACTTTATTTATTTTCTCAAAGCGAATGTCAGAAAGTTCTCAAAACTTATCAGATTTGCCGGCGGTCCCACAACACAACTTGCAGGGTGGACACGTGTCAGAAATCTGCGTCTCGCCCAGTCGCTCTCACTTTCTAAGATCATCAAAATTCCGCCTACCAGAAGCCAAATTGGAGCTTTGCCAAATCCGAATAATAAATTCTAAAATTCAATTAAAAACACATGCTATTCAAAATCCCCCTAGTCCAGCTGTGATGCCGCAGCCATGAGCGCTCTCATCCGAAAGGTTTGGGACTCCGTCGCCCACCGATCGGGCTCCTCCTCTTCCGCCTCCAAATCCACTCCGAATCCGGCGTCGGACTACGACCGTTTCCTCCAGATTATGTATATCCAGACCTCGTCGACCGGTGACTTCGACCGGATTCCGATCGACATTTTCATGCAGATTCTCAAAATTCTCGGCCCCAGGGAGTCGGCGAGGCTGAGAGCGGTCTGCAAATCGTGGAAATTTTTGGTCTCGGATAACCGGTTGTGGATTTACTTTCTGCAGCATCGGCCGGAGCCCTGGGACTTTGTTTTCTTCGCCGAGACCCACTTGCGATCGGGCTATCCTCTTCAGTAAGATGTTAATTTTTCAGAAAGCAATTACGGTATCAGAGTTTTCAATTGATTTGCGTATGTGATTTTGGCAACTACTAGTTGATTCCTTTCCGATTGAGAATGTCGACTGACTAGTTGACTTCGATAATTAACGGTGTTTTCTAGAATTTTGTGTATGTTCTGGCTATCGTAAAGTCAAACTCCGTTCTTTTTTATTTTTTCTGCACTACTTTTTGTTTCCCTATTTTTTTTTATTCTATCCACTGCGACAGAAATGAAGGTGGTGATGACTGTGTTGCATTCCTTTTGCCGTTTCACTAAATTATAGACATTGGATCTCACAAAAGGCTTATTAACTTAATAATTTTTGAATGCCGATCTGGAGTTATCTATACGTGAAGATAAGGTCTGGGTTAAAAACTTAAAATCTCACCACTCTCGAGTCTCGACTGCCAAGGGTAAAAAATGAAAAAATAAACTTAGTATTGGTTATTGAATATCTCTATGCATCGAGTGCTATTGGCTTTTGTGGATTCGGAATCTTTTTCTAGTACCTACTAAAAGATATGCTCTTCCTTTACCCTCATAAAGTTTTCAGATGTTAGTTAACCTTTACCCTCATAATGTTGAAAACTATCTGATCTTTGACATTGGAAGAACTGTAAAAGTTGAGGATGCATCTCTTAAGTTGAACTTCCATGTATGAAAATATATGGTTTACTTGGTGTTTTCAATGTCTCACTGAAATCCTTTTGGTGATTTAGCTACATTGAATGTATAGTGCGTTTGATTGAGACACTAACTTTTCGGGTCATTGCATTTGCAGAGCGTTTCCTGCTCAGATGCATGACCTATCATTTGCGCATATTTATGGCCAACGTTTTGAGGTTCCTGGAGCTCTTATAATTGATGGTACGTATGCAGTGGTCAGTTCATGCACCAAGTCTACAAAGTTCTAAAATTTTTGAAATCCTTTTTGTCCAGACAAGGGACTAACTTAGAAGTATGTTATGTGTGCGTATTTCATTATTTGTCACTCTTCTATGTGCTCATTTACTCTTGAAAATGGGAGTCAGAACGACAAGCACGGAATGGAAGATATGAAGCAAATACAATTTTCAGATTAAAGCAATCATATCCCCTTAGATTTTCAGGTGTAATTGTTATCCACAAAATGATGCACTTTCTGTATTTTATCATATAGGTGGCTCAGGTTATTGTAAATATGGTTGGAGTAAGTACTCCTCTCCATCTGGGCGATCAGCAACATTTTGGTAACCTTCCTGCATGTATCCAGAATACAGTATTTCTTCAAAGATCTAGTTTTTTCAAGCTCCGTGGCTTATTTGGAGGTTCATTGCCCTCTAAAATGTGCAATGTTATCAAGGCTCATGTCAAATGTTTCTAATTTTACAGGAATTTGGAAATATTGAGTCCCCAATGCCTTCTAGACTCCGACATTTTTTTTCAACAATCTGCAACAGGTCTTTCTAGAAACTTTGCTATTGGCTGCATATTCTTTGCATTTTCTGGCATGTTTCTTATGACGCTGCACGATTTAGTTTGACTTGTTTTACTGATTTTACTTGATCTCACTAGATATACTTATTGTTATTAGTGGCAACATAAATCTCGATATTGATTATTATGTTGTGGCTTCGTTTTCTTTATTTCCTGTTATCTGATCCTTGTTTTTTTTCACAGGATGCAGGTGAAAGCATCAAGACAACCAATTGTTATATCAATACCCCTCTGCCATTATGATGGTTAGTTTCAAAATTCATTTGAATTCATTTTTCTTTTATCATCAGATTTTTTTTCTCAGGTTTGCCCTTTTGACTTCTACCTGACTTCTAAAAAATAGTTATAAAAATACTTTGCTCTATCCCTTATGCTACAAAACTTTCATATCTGTCATCTCTTTCGTTTTCTATTTCTGGTATCTTGTGGTTCCATAGTAATGTTTTCCCTATTGTGTCATGATAACAATCAGATACTGATTCCGCAAAAAATTCTAGAAGACAGTTAAAGGATGCCATCTACTCGACACTGTTTGACATGAATGCTCCAGCTGTATGTGCCATCAACCAGGTAATTCTTCAATAGGAATTCTATTCAACAATGAAACCCAAACTTGAAAGCGTATCATTCTTTCTAGCTTGATCAATGACTACATGCCATGGGTACGTGTTATTAAACCTGGCTGTTGCGTGCGTTTAGTTTTTAGCCACTGACTGGGTTTAAGCACTCCATGGCAGTAAAAGTTCTCTCTTCCCTTTGTGGAATTTGGACTCGTGGATTCTGGTTCAATTAGATATCTTGTGAGCTCCAGTCCGTGTACTCCTAAGTATGAACTGTGTTTTCTCCAATCTGGATAATTCTGTAGGAGAAATTAAAATTATATCTAGACGAAAGAAACAAGGAAACAAAGCGTTTACACTATCTAGGTTAAATCTTCTGCCTCTACCCTCATGGTAAGTTCCAATCCATCTTAAGACTCATTTTTCTTCTAATAATCTTCCATATAAGTGCAGATGGATAACGATGTCTTGGATGAGTCCTAACTGTCTCCCAACTTAAATTTTACTCCTAATTTTCGTAGGATTACAGCAGAATAAGGCGTAGGCATGCCTGATTCAGTGCTTTCTCCTGTTTCTGCTGTTAAAGACTTCTAAGACATTGGCACTACATTCTTTCATTCTAACTCGATCTATACTTGTCATTTTTGCATTCTTTGTCATGCCTCTTCACGAATTACCTAGCTAAACACAAAATGTGATCAAAACTACTAACCCTTTTAAGCTCAATAAACTAGGAGATAATAGGAGTAAATATGTGGATATGCACCCTGTCAATAAGCAACATAAAGAGTTTTCTGTCATTGGGTTCTAAGTTTTTATCCAGAGCATAGCACAAATGTCGACTTCATAGTTCCATTTCAGCAGTGATCAGATATCATCAAGTTTGGTCAGGTTACAACTTTTCATGATCTCAACATGCAGGCAACTCTGGCTTTGTTTGCAGCAAGAAGAACATCAGGAATTGTTGTGAATATTGGTTTCCATCAAACCTCTGTTGTTCCAAGTATGTCTGTTGAGTTTGAAGTAGTGGAAAGTATTTGACATTCAGTTATGCAGCTAAGTCTTTGGCGTTTTTCTAAGGTTGCCTGGATTGAATGATTGAAGACAAATTGGAACTGTGTTATGATGAATCCATTATGTCGTTTGGATCATTGTATAATAAATCTCAATTCCACCATGCACATTTCTTTTTGGAGTAGTTTTGATGTTTGAAAGCCATCTTATATGAAGTAGTTTAAAGTACTCTTTCAACCCATACCAAGTCCTCCAATGAAAATGCTGCCTAAGATGTCTTCATTTATCTATGATAACTGATGGATTTGTGGAGGTTAATAATTTATGATGAGCATTGTCTGAGGCATGACTATATGCGCATTTTTGTTTTCACAGTCTTACATGGCAAAGTGATGCATAAGGTTGGTGTGGAAGTTGTTGGGATGGGAGCTTTGAAACTTACAGGATACCTCCGTGACCAGATGCAACAGAATAATGTACAATTTGACTCGCTATATACTGTCCGCACATTGAAAGAGGTATGCTATATTTCTTGTGTTATTCCACAGCCTTCCTAGGATTAGTATGGCCCAATAAATAAGTTAATAACACTCTTAAACCAATGAATCACTACAACTTGTAGATATCAAATGATGGATAAGCGTCATAAGATTAAAGAGAATGATCGTCCTTGTGAACATTCAGATTGTGTAGTATTATCATAATATACATTGTTTGAGGATTTTTGTTAGCATTTAATTGCATTTTCACTGCCATTCTCTTGGGTGTTTGGACTTGCAGAACTTGTGTTATGTTTCCCTTAACTATGAAGATGAGCTATCCAGAGACACTCGAGCATCTTTTGCAGTAACACCTACCAGTTGTTTTACGCTTTCAAAGGAGCGCTTTCAGACGGGAGAAATATTATTTCGGCCTCGCATGGCAGGAATGTATGTACACTTTTCTTGATATGGACTGGTTACAGTATTGGGTGAAGCCATCTCCTCATTTTTTTTTTCTTTTCTTGCATCTATGTGTTGATGCCGTCTATGGTTTTTATGGGAACATTCATCAAGGTTCACTGTTGAAGTGCCAAACTATCAGTAGATAGATTTCACAAAGAAGAAACTTGATAATGTACCCCTCTCATAATTCTTCTTTGGTTTTTATGTATTATTGATTTTGTTATGAATGATGTTTTTACAGGCAGGCAATGGGTCTCCATCAAGCGGTGGCGCTTTGCATAGATCACTGCCATGATGCTGAATTAACTGCAGATGATAATTGGTATAAAACCGTCGTGCTGTCTGGAGGCACTGCATGTTTGCCAGGATTAGCAGGTTTGTAAATTAGGTAGATAAAAGGCGCAAATTTTAGTTTTGCAACGGGGAAAAATTAAAAAATATCAGAATTGGGACAATGTTTTCTCAGAGAAAATGATCTCATGATATGATTTGGTATTTATTTACAATTAACAAGAGAACTTTCAACGATTCGGAATTCTTTAGATGTGCAAGATATAAAGAAACTCGGAGGTAGATACATAAACTTACAATTGGAAGTTCCAAACAAACATTATTGCAATAAATACAGGAAGTTGATTGAACTGCTGTTTCTTTTCCAGCAAGACTAGAGAAAGAACTGTACGGACATCTGCCGAGCTTCATGTCAAATGGAGTTCGAGTCTTACCTCCTTCTAATGGCGTGGATTCCGCGTGGTTTGGAGCAAAGCTCGTCAGTAATGTAAGCGTTGGACGTAGAACTCTTTTCCACAGATTTGCTTTGGGTGTTGGTCATCGGGGTCTGCTCTCCTTGAGAAAGATTTTTAGAAACAGAAATATATATCTGTTCCAGTTTTGTCCGTCAATTAAGCTGAATGCATGGTTTATAATGAATGTTTCATTTGTTTTGGACACAGTTGAGCACCTTTCCTACATCTTGGTGTATGACTAGAAAGCAATTCCGGCAGCGGAAGGTGTTGTGGTGAAACGTGGGCCCGAATTCTTCGACAATGCTTTCATGAATAATAAGATGGATCTCATTCTTTAAACGACATGATCATGGTAAGTAAGTAGTCCGTTTTGCTGAGATATTATCTAAACCGAGTGTAATTTTGGCTACTTCAACATTAGTTTTGGTCATTCGCCTTGTTTGTATCGTTATAGCTTACATGTATCTATTCGTAGAAATAGTTTATTTTCTCATTCAATGTAAAACATAAAATAAAATAAAATAAAAGAACTAGTCGCGCTTGTTCTCTTTTAGAGTTGTGACGACCCACTCCTCTCCTCTTTGTGTTGACAATTGGCAATGTTTGACCTAAATTTATTTATTTATTTATTTTTTGAACAAGTTTAACATTAAATTTAATAACTGCACCACGGGCTCAAGCATGAGACTTTTTTTTATCAAGTGATCAATATAATCTTAACAAAAGTCCTACTAACAATCCTTCCTTATTCATAATCCAATTTACAATACTTCCTACGCCTGGAAAGGAAACGGAAAATGCAAGGACTGCGTATGTAGTATTTGTTTTCTATAATTATTAAGTAGAAGTGAAAGATGCTTATATTCTCCATCAACAACTAAGGCCTCAACTTTTGGCAGCTTCATCTCATCATCAATTCTCACTATTACAAAATTAGGAACAGCCAACCACTCTTCACAGCAACGAATAACAACGTGGAAACACATCAAAACCTTACTTTCAAAACTAAAAGTAATTTAATTTAATTTTCACGATATAAATATAACAAAATAATACAGAGTTAGATACCATGCATACTTCACACAAACAGAAGCAACAGAATGAGGGTGAGGGGCAGCAACTTGTACTCAATCTGATTTCCACCATTAGTACTTTTAGCTGTATCCGCTTGTGAAGACCCCGGAGGTAAGGCCGGGCAGTCGAGGCCTTGCTTTCCGTCACGGCACTCGCTAGCAAATAAGCCAGGTGGATATTTCCCAGAGAGGTTGATATAACTGAACATGGTTGAAGCACAGTCGTTGGATAAGTCATTCAGTGCCTCCGCGTATGGGCAAGCAAATTCTTTCAAAGCCGAACAACAAAGATTTGGTGGGTACTGAGGTCCCTTGCATTTGCTGGTGATGATAGTATAGTTCTGGAACTCGAAATTCACGGGGCATGCTGTGGCAATAAATTGGTCAGCGTAGCACAAAATTCTTGAATACAATGTTAAATAGATTAGATATGCACATAACATTCAGTCTAAATGAAAACACTCAAGCTAGAAGTTGTGATCAATAGTATGTGGGGGAAAATTTTCAGAACATAGTAACTATTACAAATACTCAATGCAGAATCAGGCTTTTAGTAATTTAGCATCCATTTCACTGAGATGGCATTTGGAAATATCAACCAAATAAATACCTTTCTTCTTTTCTTTTTTTTTTTTTTTTTTTTGGGAAAGGAAATACCTTTCTTCCTAAACACTAGAAATTGTGAAGTTTGATTTAGTATTCAATACAAAGATGCCAGCTTTAGTAATTTAGCATCCATTTCACTAAGATGGCATTTGGAAATATTAGCCAAATAAATACTCCCTCCGTCACTCGTACTATCCCGTAAATGAAAAAAAAACTTTAAAAATCCATTTTAAAACCCGTCATCAAGAAGCGTGGAAATGCGTGCCAAAAAAAAAGGGTCAGTAAATCAGGGATAGAGGAAGTACATTTCTTCCTTTTTTGTTTTTTGAAAGGAAATACCTTTCTTCCTAAAGACTAAAGAAATTGTGAAGTTTGATGTAGTATTCAATACAAAGATGCAACAATGACAACATTCAAAGTCATCTTGGTTTGTGAAGTTTGATTGGTTTGAGTTTCCCATATATCATATCTAATGCGAATTAGAACACGTATTATTAAGACTGAATTATGGCAGGATAGTAGGCCCGCTAGCAACTACGTGGCTTTCGTCCTTGTTTTGCCAAAATGATTAACCTAAGTTGCTAGAGAGTCTATTGAGCCCGTACTTTCCCTTACTTATTCGATGTGGGATATCACAAAATAACTACTCACAATTTCAACAATTTATAGGATTCAATTTATGCCAGATTCTGTTACGAAAGAGGAAACTGAAGATGGAATAATTAGTTCTTAAGAACATGCCAAGCTAAAATGTGAGAAATTGAGCCCTTAAATGGGCATCAATGGCCGAAAAAGGTATCGTGCATCTAAAAATTCGCATAATAGAATCGACTTCTCGCAGCAATAAACGAAAAGGCTGCAAAATCTTAAAACTGACGTATTTCAGTACCAAAACATAATTCCCCATATCTGAAGCTATTTTAATTCCTCTATTTGAACTATAGAAAAGGACTCGCAGATTCTTCAAATTTCCAAAAGAAAAAATACTTCCAAATTGCTCCTGGACACCATAAATAACAAAATCTAACACAAAAAGGAAGAATAAAGGACGAGAGAGAAAGAGAGAGAGAACTTACGTTTCTTAGCTTGAAGGAGCCTCCTCTCGCTCAAAACTGAAGATCCAAATACACCATCTGCATCAGTTCAAACAAAACAAGATCAACAATCAGCAAACTGCACAATTTCAGCGAACATTATGTGCCAAAAAAAAAAAAAAAAAGTGAATTCGAAAAACCTGAAATGAAAGTGGAAGCGAAGAGAGATGTAGAGAGCGAGAAACAGAGAAGCAGAAACAAAGAGAACTTCATGTGAGTTGAATTCAGCATCATTGCAGTTTCCTTTTGCAGATCCAATCAAATCGGTAACTGTGGGCACAAACCCATAAAACTGTCGCCGAAAAATTGATTCAAGGAGAAACGGTAGTTTCCTCGCAGATCTCTCTCTCTATCTCTATCTCTAGATTTCCGGCCTGTGCAATAAATAAGGTGAGAGCTTAATTAAGTAGCGTAGTTGGAAGGAATATCTATATTTCGGGTGTGGATTGATATTAGATATTATATTTTGCAAGGAATATATGCTTGATCATAAATTGTGGAATTATTAGTTTGTAATGAAAAATGGTTCTTAATTTTGTAAGATAATTAAATTAAATAAATAAAAAATGGGTGGAAAAGGGGAAAAAGAAGAAGAACATGGAAATGGAGGAGAGACAGCCCACTGCCAGTTAGTTATTCACACGCCAAAACTCATCCTGCATTCCGCGTCTTCACCCAACTCTAATTTTGTAATCATTGCTACCTCTTTCTAATTCCAAAAACACCCACAATCAGCGGCGAAGCCAGGATTTCCATCCAGTGGGGCCTAAATTCTTATAGCCTAAAATAAAATATTATATATAATTACAAAATAAAAATAAAAATAAAAATAATTATTAACATAATCCATTTTGCTCTCGTTTGAACACTGGAATATTTTACACATTATTAAAAAAAGAAATGAAAAAGTAAAATTTCGAATGACCTGAGCCCTTTAAAATTATAAAAATATGAATTGAAAATTTAAATAATTATTTAAACATAAAAGAACATTAATATATTATTGAAAAATGAAAAGAAAAAAATATGGGAAATAGAAAAATATGGGTGGGTTATTCGTAAAGAAATAGAAAAAAGAAAGGAAAAAATAAAATTACGAATGACTTGAGCCCTTTAAAATTATAAAAATATGAATTAAAAATTTAAATAATTATTTAAACATAAAAGGAACATTAACATATTATTGAAAAATGAAAAGAAAAAAATATGGGAAATAGAAAAATATGGGTGAGTTCTTAGTAAAGAAAGAGAAGAAAAATATAAGGAAATCACTAAAAGAGAAAGAGAAAGAGAAAGAGAAAGAGGAAGAGAAAGAGAAACAAAAGGGAGAAAAAACGAAAAAGAGAAAAGGAGGGGAAAAAAAACGAAAAAAAGGAGGAAAAAACTGGAAAAAAGAAAAAGAAAAAGAAAAATATGGGAGCAAGAGGATTCGAACCCGGGTAGATGGAGAGTCAATAATATTAGACCACCCCTTAAACCAATTAGACTACAGATACTACATCTTAATAGTTCAACTATAATACTACTAATATTTTTCAAAATCTCAGTGGGGCCCATGGACCCCACTGCCCCCCCCCCCTGGCTTCGCCACTGCCCACAATATTTCTTGTGATTTTCCTATCTACAAACTCTAATGTTTTCCATTAAAAATCTATATATATATATATATATAAAATCAAAATGAAAATGACAGTTTTTTTTTCCCACCAAATTTAGGGCAGATTAGTCATTTCAATTATTAGTAGTTATTTTTAAAAACACGGTTATTGCACTAATGATTCAAAACCATGTTCCATTCCAATTCAAAAACCTCTGCAAACCAATATACATTTTCCACTATCTTTGGCAGTAGTTTTTCACGCAACGTGATATGCAGTTATGAGCAACTTCTATACAATTAACCTTTAAATATGGATGAATTCAGTGGAAGTCGACGAGAATAAAAGAGTCAAAAAATAATATGGCGATGACGATGGTAACGCAACGAAGAAGAAAATTATCCAAGATTTGTATTGTTGTAACATAGGCTCATATATGATGCTCAGGCTCTTTGCGAAGAGCAAGTTTAAAAGGTAAACTTATAAATTTGTTATACCATCTCCTGTCAAAGTTAATCCACAAATATGTTAATTTTTTGCACTAATCAATAATTTTCAATTTCGATAAAAGATCTTTGGCTAATTTCGTAATTTTCAATTTATTTGCAGGAATCCGTTTCTGTCTAATCCCCACGACGGGAGTGCAATCCATTTTAATTCATAGTTTCTTCTGCATATTTTCCGCCTCACTCTCCCAAAAGTTGAAAAATCCAAACTTCATCGGATTATTTACGCGGTTTTACTGAATGATGATATAGTGCGACATGATGTGGAGTGGAAGAGATGGAGGAAAAAAGACAAGAAGTTGTAGGTGGCGGATTTTTTAGGATTATTATATCCGAGAGAGACAATCCGGTGGGTTTCGGGAACAAGAAGATGCACAAGGTTTTTATTTATTTATTTTAATGGAAAAAGGTAATGAGACTTCCTCTATTTTTTTTTTGTTTCCATTATCATCCATATTGTTAAAACAAAATATTGTATTTAGATTGTAGACGTTTTGCAAGTGTTGCAGATTGGAAGAATTTCTAAAAAAAAAAGTTTCATCTCAATTGCATCAAAATAGGCAAGGTTCGTGAATTTGTTTCATCTAAATCCTATATTTTTTTCATGTTTATATTTTAGGCGAATGAGGCAGATTTTGGAGAGGCGGTAGGCATTTAGAGAATGTGATATGATCAATCTTTCACCATCATTAATAAATTGGGTTCAAAGCAATGGAAAAGATTCAATTTCAATGCAATACTTTGGGGCAAATTTGTTTGTTCAATTTTTGGCTACTTAATTCTTACTATTTTTATTTGTTTTTAATGATGATATTGTTGTAGATTACTGACTAATTCTTTTCTTTCTGTGAGAGAACTATATAAAAATGTTTAGTTACTCATATTTGACAATCATTGTTTCCTGCTATTGCAAATGGCCTTTTAAGTGATTATTTGATTACCTTCTACCCTATTGGAAATTTAACATTCTTGGTTATGATATGACAATGTCGCTGAACGGGCAAAGCTTTCATGTTTCTAATCGATGAAGAAATCGAACAATGAACTAATCGATCAATTAATTTGGTTGATTTTGGGGTTGAGGGATCTATGTCTTATTTTGTATGGAATGTTTTGGTTGTTTGTATGGTTAAATATAAGATATAATAGGATATTTATTTCTTTTAGCTCTATCGTTATTGAACTTGGAATTGACATAGGCTTGATATATTTTTTTTTTTATTGTAATTGAAGAACACGGGGCCTTGGTATTAGTAAGGTTGAATGAAACAAAATCTATGAAGATTCAAGGTGTCAAACTGTCAATAGAATCTATGATTGTTCTTTCAAGTGACTACAAAAATTCATTTTTCCTATGCAAGAACAGAGCTAAGAAGATCCATATTGTCAAAAGTATATAATTATTTCACTTCGAGAACCTATTTCCTTTGCTTTACTAAATGTGCTAGCCATGTTTTACTTAAACCATTATGCAACAAAAGTTGGAGATGGAAACTAGAATTGATTCTTTCTTTCTTTCAATTTTTATTTCTCTTGAGGTTGAGGGATTCTTTTGAATATATCCCCTGTTGTATTCATCAATTTTGAAAGAAAAATGGAAGGGGAGGCTCAACAGATGGTGGTTATTATCACTTCAAAGAGGTTCCTCATCATCACGTAGATTTGCAGTCTTGATACAGAGTTCTAATTAAAAATATTCTTCATTATTAGTATTAGTTGTTTTGGCTATTTATACGCTTATTATCATATGTTTCTCAGAAGTATGAATGAAAACTGAAAAACTCACTAAAGCATCAATATTTTTGTAAGATATATCTTCAATCCTTAACTTCACAGTTCCTTTCTTTTTTTGAAGCACTATAAATTGTTAATATTAAGTTTTATGTATTTCATTTCAAAAGAATGTTGCAATAAAATATTTCAAAAGTTAATGTTATATATTCGAAATCTTTGATTTGTGAAGTCATGTTTTTATATATTAGTATTTGAATTAAACATAATTGTTGCGCCGTGCATCGCACGGGTCAAGGTACTAGTAAAACTAAAATTAAAACTAAAAAACCCCGGAGCTCATTTGGTTTGGTAGATAATGATTGCCTGAGAAAATATATTGATTATTTATATTTAAATTCCCGTGTTTGTTTCGGTTTTAGCAGATTTCGAAAAATAATTATGTTTTCATAATGTAAAAACTCATTTGGTTGGCAGGAAAATAAAGTTGTTAAGAAATATAATTATGTGGAATATACGAGGAAAATAGTAAAACATGAAAGTAAATTAAAATATTTGTATCAAGGAAAAAGAATAATCTATATGTTTATACTACATCCTTACTTTTTTAGGATTCAGATTACTTTCCCTCATTCCCAAATATCGGATTTTAGAATTTTAGAATCATATTACTTTCCTTCCCTTCTTTAATTTAATAATTGAGAATCATATTATTTTACACGAACAGAATCCTTGCTAACCAAAGATGATAGTTTTTTTAGTCAAGTAATCTTTTAATTCAATGAGTAGGAGTTGTAGGGCAAACATGGAAATTGAACTCCACGAAGCTCAAGTTTCAATTTGCTATGACATGTTTATTCAAGTGAAATACTATATGCAGCACATAGCATGTAGAAAAATAGTAATACGTATACTGTGGGAAAATGTAGTATGTAACTATTACTCCCTCTGTCCCACTTGACTTGGCCACAAAAGAAAGTAATGTATGAAGTTTTCCCCTTTGTGGGAATACTTCCTTTAATTCAACATACAATTAACAAAGGATAACGGTACGTCTAGCCAGTAGAGTTTTCATGAACTCCATTTGCCTTATATATACTATCTCCGACCACATTATAATGACATACTATTTCATTAGTATAATAGATTTGTTATGAATAAAGAGTTTATTATATAAATGGACAAAGAGGTTTATATATAGAGCATCGCCAGAAAACTAAAAAAATGTTCTATGACAGTTGAGTTTTTAAATTTTCAAATTCAACAATTTAACTTTTTAGTTTGGGCTTTTGTATAAAAATGTACAAATAATGATGGTAATTTGATAAATTTATAAGAAAAAAAAAAAAAAAACACATAATTTGGTGGGGGCTTCGAGCCCTTTGTAGACTCTTCTGGCGCCCCTAATATGGAGTAATACATTATTCACATCATATTCAAACTTTTCTTTCACAATTTCTTTATCTTAATTGAAAATTATAATGTACGAAGTACTAACTTCTAATGGCAAAATTTCTTTATCACATTATGTTACTAGCACTATAATAACTGCTTAAAATTATTCTATCTTAATTAAAAAAAAAATAATACTATACATAACGTTGCAAAATAATATATATATATGCATTTTAAAATAAATAAGATTGATCGAAACCCCAATCTAGCCTCTTAAACTTGTTTGAATTTAATATTGGCAATCAGAGGTGGCGACCTGTAGGAAATCACGAATATGTGTTTTCACAAAATGAAACTTATGAAAATGTAACCTAATCTTCCATGATTAAAAAATAAAACCAGCAAAGCAAATATTAAGAAGCGGGGGGGGGGGGGTTATTTCCTTTTTATTTATTTTTTATGCAGTGAAACTTGCCGTTGACTTTTGGGCTAAAATTGGAAAAAGTCGGCGTCGTGTAAGCCTCAACTCAGCTATATGGATTCTTTGCAGCTGTTTTCATTCCCAACTTTTCTAGGATTATTATACAATAAACCAAAATAAAACTTGAGAATAAAGCTCACTAGGAGATATATATAACAAATTAATGTTGCACAGTAGCAGTAGCAATAGCATCATCTTCTTCTTCATCAAAATCTTCTACCTTTATGCCTGAATATGAGAACCTAACCCGCCTAGTTATTCTCCCCCTTCCGAATTGCCGGTGCACACACATAATAGGGGAGTTGCTATCAACATTTTTTCTTTACAACTTTATGTACACCGAGGATGAACTCTGCATTGTAAAATGTATATACTACTCTTCCAAACTCAGAGCAGCACTTTCAGGTTCATCAACAAGCATGATGCCCCTGTTGCTGAGTTTTTCCGCTGATTTTAAGCTCCGTATTTAGCAGAAAAACCTTCGTTTCTGCAAAACAATTGATGGCAAATGAATTTGAAGAAATTTCAGAAATAAGAAGGGAAGCTACAAAAAGCATGCATGCGCTTCTCGGCTAATTGACTTACTTGAAACTGGGATTCTTGCAAATTCTCCAGAAACTCTGCAATCTGAAGCTGCTTCACTACTGTAGCATGCAACGCCTGGAAATGGAAAGATCCATTTAGTTCATCCTTTGCTGAAATGTCAAACTCAAAAGTAAAGGAGAAGATTTGATTAATATTTTTTTTACCCTCTTCGTCTTCTCAAGGTCACACTCCATGTTCTTAATTCTTTCAAGCGATTGATGAAGTATTTGGTCCTTCTCAGCTGGAATTTCCGTAGGTTTGCTGTTCAGTTCTTCAAGCAGACTTTCTAGTCTTTGGAGACGCAGTACACATGGACGGACCTTCTCCTCTTTTTTTACGGTTTTCTCATAGACATAAGGGCCGGTTCTTGGTTCAGGGTCATTCCTTAATTTCTTTGGTGAATAAACATCGTGCTCTCTCCTCCAATATTCAATAGGTATCTTTTGAACAAATGCCAGAAAATTGACTACCAAAAACATTAATGCTCTTGACATGTAATAGAAACTTGTATTTACGACTTTCTTGCCGATGACATCCAGCTGATTCTTGATAGTACCTGACACAATCCCATAACACAATCTTAAGCGAAAAGTATGATATATAGCCAATGTAATTAATTAATAAATTTGTTATCACATAATTTTAGATAAAAATTCTTTCCATCATTATCAATGTTGAGGAAGTGGCTGGCAATTAATGTAGTTACTATCCACATGGTAGAGATGTCTGTGTAAAGCATTTGCATATACTTTCTAGCATTACTTCAAACTGGAGAAACTGAATAAAATATGGCGGATTCTGGAAAAGTGACAACTTAAAGAGGGATGCATTTTTGTTTTCTCATTTTGATTGAGATTCAAAGAAATATTAAAAAAAATAAAAAAATAGTGATAACTCATGAATATGCATCACACAACAAGAAGATTGCTTTTAGGCGAAAAGCAAACCTTTCATACTCGGTCTTGCATCAGCATCTGGATTTCTTATGTTGTTCATATCTATAGAGTCCTTATCCACATCACTACCCACTGCACTAAACTGCTCGTCACAGCTATAATAGGCACATGGATCTGATGTTCTGACCTGAATACATGATAGTGCATATGTTTGAGTTGGTATGTACAGAGAGAGCAAGAGGTAAGAAAGGGAGAGGAGAGTACTGTGTTCCATAATTTCGTATTTTAAAAATTACTAATAGTAATTTGAATGTAACCAGACTCACTTCTTCATGAACAGGATCTAATTCTGAAATCACTAAGCTATTTTGTCTTGTTGGAGAACAAGGATAGTCACCATCAGACCATGATTCAAGCATATCACCGGAACTACCCTGTTAATTTAATACACCAAAATGTTATACATTACATAGCAGAAACAGAAAAAATGTGAGATATTTAGTAGAACATCGACTATACCTTCAGTGGACGAATTTGAATATACGAGTCACTAGCTGATTTCGCAACATGGCTAGGAAGAGCCGCTTCTGCATCGTGCAGAACCTACAAAAAGGACAGTTATTTGCATTAGTACTTTAACCCACATATAGACAGACTCAACACTCCAGCAATGTACTACAAGTTGCAAAGAGAAAGTACACAAACTACCCTTAATCGTACTAACCTTAAGTACTTGAGGATCATTCCATGGGCCCTTATTAGACCTTAGGCAACCTCCTGCAATGTTGCAAGTGCATGTTCCACCCAAAAAGTCGGGTAATTGACTGAACAAAACAAGAAATAGTTAGATGACATTTTGTTGGAAAACATCATATGAGGTGACATAACAGAGAAAATCAAACCATGGATCAATAGCTTCCAGTAGTTTTCCTAAGGACTTGGGGTCCAAAACCTGTCCCACAAAGAATGTCGAAATCAATTTGAAGCCGCTGGAAAGTGGACAAACAGAATAATGTGAGAGACGACGATGCATCTTCTCACTGATTAACTCTATCACTCACATGGATTTTAGAGAGAGTTTTTGTATCCAGAAACTTCTGTGCAGCAGGCCAGAGCACTTTCTTGAATCCAGCTCCAGCATTAACGATGTACATACAGTGAAGAGTCTGCGCATATAAATTAAAGAATTAAGCAGGGAAACTATAAATAAGTCCAACAACAAAAATTGATGATGAGCGAGTGAAAAATAGCTCTAAACCTATAAAGCAAAGAAAAAATAATTATAATCATAGTAATTATCAATAATATTACCTCTGGGTAGTAATTATTATCAATCTTTGACATGGAAGCCAGTAAATTAGCAGCAGTCTTGGTGAAATTCTTTATCCCCTGCAGTTACAATCATTAACAAACTCTAATTTCAAATTTGCCAACATATTTGAAGAGAAAAGGAAATAAAGATATAAGCAATGAAATTAGTTTATTCTACTAACAGAATTTATAAGAAATTACTCAAAGAATAGTCAGGAACTAAGGTTGTTCAGTGTTTATCTACTAACCAGGCCTTGCACATCCAAAATTGTGGTGGATGAACATATCCGTCTCTTCGCAGAAACAGAACAAGCTGGGAACTTCTCATATATAGCCTTCTCAAACTCCTGAACATGATATTTTAAATACCGCTCGATAGAAGTAATGCGCATTAGTTTGCCAGGGTGGGCTTTCCCAAGCCTCTCAATGTATATAGGCCTGCCTTCCTTGTCAACTCCATGGTATCCTTGGGGATAACACTGTAAGACTTCCTCCAACTCCGTAAACTTGAAGTCCTGACATAAATGAGGCGGACATTTAAATAACAGAATGATGACATGATCACTAAGCCTCCCCAGACGACACCAAGTGTTCGTATATGCATAGTGACATATATGTTTGACTGGTCGGGATATATGAACCCTGCCTGCCTTTCTACGTAATCATGTAAACTACATACCTCCAAAATGGTGTCTGCTCCATACTCTCTCCTCCAATTGAGCATTTCTTTCCACATCTGGATGGTCTTGTCAATGTTGAAATCTCTTGCTTTCAAGAATCTGCATCACAAACAAAAAGCACCAACCGTTGGGTTACTGCAACAAAATAAGACATGGAGCCACATAGTGTGACATGTTGAAGATAGGGGAGTCGGGCAATGGACCGTCCCCTGGCCTCCTTCTCCCTAATAGTAATTTCTTGAAAACAAACACAGATTTCGAAGATCAACAAAACTGACTAGAAAGTATTGTTGAAAGGTCTCCGTATAATCATAAATTACCAACCTCAGAACGCATAAAAAAATACAAATTCATGCATCAGCAAGATGAAGCTCGCAACGCTTCAGTTGCTTTAATCAATCCCATAGACATTAAGATCATTGAAGATGTATTAGTTTTAAAATTCCCAGGCAAAATCATGCAGGCAAAGCCAAATTATTAGGGTATTACAGCTCTTGAAAGGTTGAAGATGTTGGGATCCAACAACTACAACTGATCAACCTTCCAACAGCCCCAGATCCCTGAAAAGTCTGAAGTCGACTGTGCCATTGGATGGGAACCTTGTTACAGTACTGATTGAGAAAGTGAAACCAGAGAGGAGCTCACCTCAACATAGTATGGTAATCATCATGTTTCACTGGCAGCAAATTCCAATCCAGGAGTTTCTGGCGCAGGTCATAGACAGCACTCTCCTCTCTTGCATCCCGTACATCCTCAATGGAAACAGAAGGCACGCCAAAGTGAACTTTCCTTTTCCCTCTTTTCTTGAGAGAATGAGTAAACTTGTTAGAAGCATTTATAGCCCTTTTCCTAAAAGCTCCAATTTTTGACTTCCTTCTCTCATCATCAGAGTTTTCATAATCTGATTTCCTCTCCCTTGTTTCGTCATAAATATCTAATCTATCAAGACCTAACACATTGAGAAAGAGAAAGAAAGTCAAAAGCCAATAACATGATTCCAGAGCTTGTTTTTACCTATTGATAATGGATTACATGATCCGCATTCAAATTGAAGAAAAAAGCAGCAGCTAAGCCACCCACCTGACATTGTGGCCAGGTCCAAGATGTAAAGAACAAAAGAGAGGAAATTATATCCTCAAAGTTGAAGTCACCTACTGCGAAAACAATTTGATTGACGCTCAACTTGCACTGCATTATTGATGGAAACAGGGCTTAGAAACAAATTTATAATTCATAATCTAATGCACAAATATTATCATCAGGAATGAGCAAAGTCAAACACAAGACATGTGGGCTTCTTAGATGCAAACATTCAAATAATATCGTTGCCGACATTAGCTAGTCTAATAATCACTAATGCCGAGAACTTCTTGAATGTGTTAAACCAGTCCTAGAGATATTTCATACCCAGTCTCTTACAAAAAGTTTCATCTAGCTGGGCATTAAAACTCAAACTTCAAATGCAAGTAAATATCAAGGCCTTTTTGTAGTGTATAAAGGAGAAAGAGAGAAAAACAGTATTGTTAAAAACTCTAGAACAACCCCTCCACCTTAATCTTGAAATGCCGTAAATCCAAGGGCTCATCAATGGGTAATCAACTGTTGTATTGCCGATAAATCACTCAAACTAATTAACTAAACAATTAAATCCAAATAACAAAATCAAGTTCAATGAGAAATATCCAAGCCATTCTATCAGAAAACAGCTAAAATGTCCGTGCCGACATCAAAACAATACCAAAAAAAAAAAAAAAAAGAAGAAGATAAAATCAACTACCGTCACCCAAAATAGGAAGAACTAATTCCATTAGTGTGATTAGATCACAAGTACGATATCCCTCCCATTCATACATTCTGCATCAACAGTCATCATAAAAATGGAGAAATTCAACAATGCCATTAAATTTCCCCTCAGATCTCGCTTCGTGTTAGATTCAAGGCTCTTAAACCAAAAATAAAAAAAATAAAAAAAAAATCACAAAACAAGTCGACTCATAAACACACGCCTCTCCGCATTGAATCAATGCGTAAACGCGTAATCACACAGCCAGCCATGGAAAAAAGCTTACATTGAAGGACAGAGTCGGTAGCAAGCTGGATCGCAAGGCTACTGCATTGATTTCTCCGGTCTTGAATTCATAGACAAGTGCCAAATATAGTAATGCAAAACAGAATCCTGGAACAAAACGGAGTGAGGATTAAATGAAAATTAAACGAAAGATCTAAACGACTATTACATAAACTCTCTATTACTATTATATATAGACATATATATATATATATATATATGTATAGGTGTATGTATAGTTTTACTTACACTCAACCAAATAATAATATGAAGCTTCGTTATTTGGTTTCCTAATTTCTCGATTGCTTATTTGCTTCTCACATCACAGCTGCCCCCTTTCAACTCCCCTTACGTGTCATTTTCCTTTCCTTTCCTTTTTTCTTTTTTTTTTCCTTGGTTTTTAATTTAAGAAGGAATAATTATAAAATTATTAGTAGTAGTAGTAGTACTATTAAAAAAGAAAAGTGCAAAGAATCTGTTGCTGCCTGTAGCGGTAAAACCGGAAGGAGAGAGAGGAATAATACGGTATATTAGTACGCGTATAAAAAAGTTACGACAAAAAAAGATTTACTAAAAAAAAAAAAAAAAAAAGTAACGGCGTGGGTTGGAGTTTTGTACTTTAGGAGTTAAACGAGGTAAAAGTCGTTGCAAACAGTACTTTTCTGTAACCAGCCTACACCCTAGCTGCGTAGGCTTGTCCGCCTCCAGTTTTTACCCGGGAACCAGGCCAAATTCTATTTTTTTTTATTTTTATTTCTAGCGGAGATTTTAATTTTAATTTATTTTTATTATTCGTTTACTCAAGACAAGAGTTGAGCTTTGCCTTCTGAAAAAAGAAAAAAGAAACATAGACCGGGTGAATAATGACCAAGTTATGCCACGCTTTAAATTGTATTATTTTCCTCTTATAACAATTGTAACACTTTTAATAATAATGTATAAAGCTTATTTTAAAAAAATGTTGGGACAAAATATTGAAGATGCAATCAAATTGATCATAAATTTTTTTAAAATACTTACGATTGTTTTTTTTTTTTTTAAATCAATAGAAGCATTGTTTTTTTTTCAAACTCAGAGGATGATAGTATGTTGTACTCAATTTTCATTAATAGTTTTAAGGTCAAATTTAAAATTCATGCTACGAATGATTCGAATTTGATAATTTTACTATAGTAATCTTAGGTATTAATGTCAATATCGCTAAATCAACACATGCACGTTGTATTTGATTTTTTTTAGATCACTATATGTACTAAACTAACCATGTGTTGGAAAAACAATGATTAAAATAGAAGCAGAAAAGTAACATTATTCCTTAGATTCATATATTATCAACGTCACTGGAGTGAAAGGTGACTCGATTTTTTATCAGTATATAGACTAAATTCATATATTAAAACTTCTCTAATTACGTATACATTTATTTCATTAAACTAAATATTTCTCAAATTTAGAAGTCAAACTTCAGTTAAAACAAATAAAGATATTTGAGTTCAATCCAACCAATTACTATAATCCTATAAATGCCAATTATTGAGCAAGATAAAGGAAAGATAGTACTAACATTTATAAAAAAATAAAAATAAAATAAAAATGAGACAATAATGTATTCAACTCATCTTAATCAATTCTTAATTACAGCAAGAGTAAATGTTTGACCGGGGTCAACAAAGAGAATCAAAACATGCAATTAATTAAATACTAATAGTACTATCATACTATAATGTCGGCCTTATCTCGAGTTTTTTTTTTTTTTTAAGTAACCATAATCGGGCATTAATCACCATTGACTAATAAACTTGAAATTACACAAATAAATATGTGCAAATTAAATCTTACTATAATTTAGGTGGGTCCCAAACGAGGTCAAACAATTTAAAATCCAAAAGGGTCAAAGATATGATTTACGTACAATTGAAGAAAAAAAGAAATTATGTAGTGTAACAAGTTATGTATAGTGGGCTACAAGGCAGCAGATTTTAACTTTATACATGTGGAGGGGAGGAGAGAGTTGTGTCAAAAGAGTAAGTGTCAGATCACTGCTTTCGAATTATCACAACCATTTCTATTCAAAAAGATTTTATTCAGTCACAGAATTAGATATTCTATCGATAAATTAATATCAACTGAGAAATCGAAGGAAAAATAATTAGATGTTCTTTGATTAAAGTGGTGGTGTTGCAATAATGTTAGGTTGGATTTTGATTAAAGTAAAGCACAGTACTGTTAGGTGCGTTGTAAGTTAATCTGTATAAAGTTGATATCCATGTTTCTGAATCAAAATTAAAAAAGTTGATATACATGAGAAAATGAAAATAGAGCATGGAAAACGAAACTCAATAAATCGTTTCTCTTCCAACTAAAAAGTCGGGATTCGAATCACTAAGATAAGGGAAATGGACCTCTTTTATAAATAAAAGAAAGTTAATGAATGCATATACAGTATGTATAAAGTTGGATGATGAAGCGGAAGCACGATTACTTTTTCTATAGTGGTACAAGTCGTATCCTACCTTTCTTTTTATTATTTAAAAAAATAATTGGAAAAAACAAAAAATAATTTGTATGTAGAGTTAGATAGCATGTACGTATCACATTAATTTTCCTATACCAAAAATCTGTATTTATTCTTATTATTTTGAAAATTCCAATATTCGACGGTTTGATCATTTGAATAGGATACATACTGTGTCCCCATTTCATTTCAGCGTCTCAAACTCTCGGTCATATTTTAAATGATTTATTTAACTATTTTTTATAATGTCTATCAATAAAAATCAAAATTAAAATTAAAATTGAAATTATACACTCTACTTTTGAATTTATCATTTTTAAACTAATAAAGCTAAAATTTAATAATAAAAAAGTTACAAATCCTGATCGGATTAAGGAACCCACAATATAATAATTGTAAGGTTATTTTTAATTGTAATGTACTGAAATTGAAGAATTAAAAAAATACATTAAAATTTAGAAGAAGAAAAGTTTAAGACACGGTTAAAACACTGAAATTGGAACGAAAAGTTCATATGTCGGTATCCGATTAATAAAACCAACCAATTTTTCTTTTCTTAGAAATATGTCGTGTACAATCATATTATATTGAACGTTTTACAACTAAAACAATATCACGTCACAATTTGAACATATTACTAAAGCACTCTCAATTAAATTCAAATAAACCCCATATATACCGAGATTTGTCTAACCCACGGTTTGTTTTGAATAAAGCACTACACTGCTAAAACTTTTCATGAATTTGTGTATTTTACCATCTTGTAACTCTAAATCCTCGTTGTTAAGTGTAGTTTCATGTATATTAAAATTTTGCTTGTAGTTATACTAATCAATACCATATGGAAGAAACAAAATTTTAAAACAAAACAATTTAATACATCCTTCTTCTTTTTTCTGAATTAGATTTGTTACAATGTCTTCAAAATTCCTCTCGGCCATGACTTTGGCACAACTCTAAAATAACGCTCTACTATTAATTATTACTACTTATTAATCAATTTTGTCTTAAAATGAGAAAAAAAGGCATTTGTCTTGAAAAGAAAAACAAACGAAGGAAATTACAAGAAAAGAAGAGAAGAGAATCCATGAAAGAAGACGATCAACGCATTGGCAAATAAAAAAAAAAGTTAGGTCCAAATGGTAGAGAGTCGGAGTTAATTTCAATTGTAGATTAGATATACGAATAAGAACAAAAAGTAGAAAAAGAAAATAAAAGTATTTTTGTCACAATGTGAATTTTGAGACATGGGAAAATACCAACTTTACTGTAATAGAGATTCAATTCAGAATATCAAAGTTGAAAAAGAAGAGGGAATCTTAAAGATTACAAATCCATGGCATATTTTATGAATGGATTCAATCAACAAGAAAAAGGAGTAGCACAGTTGCAGGCCCTACAGAGTAGTGGTCAAAACTGTAATTTAAAACACAAAATAATACTCTTTCCATTTCTGCCTATTTATTTTTTAGCACACAAATTAAAAAATATATATAAACAATTCAAAAAAAAAATTATTGCTAATTAACAATTTAAAACTCATTTTTCTCTTATCGAGTGGGTCATGTTTGGCCAAATAAGAAAATGAGTATTGTTCTTATTCGCCGGGACGGAGTAAGTAGTATTCATATGCACATATTAATTATCCATTCAAAAGTAGAGGAGGGCTTGTCTAATTAGGCTGAAAATTTGAGTATTGTTGATAGTTCTGGGGTATTTGAAGTTACAGTATTTATTGTGCATTATTTTGACTATTGTTGTTTTTATTCTAATTAATGTGCGTAATTTATGAAAAGAGAAATTAAAAACAGAGAGAGGTTGTTCTCAAAAAAAAAAAAAAAAAGAAACAAAAAAGAGAGAGAGAGATATATCAAAGGAAGGATAGAGAGAAGAGAGTGCGTTAAAAAGGTGAAAAGGTAACAGTGAAAGAAACAAGAGGAATTGGAATGGGAGATGCCGACGCCACGGTCGAAATGTCTTTATCACCTTCCTTTTGACATCGACATCACACTAGCTAGCTACTTCCTTAGATCTCCATTCCATCCTTTAATTTTCCATCACTAATTTTGTTTAATTATTCACACCAACTTACATCTATCCTACTCTTATTGTCCCGTAGATCATATGATACGTTCCTTTTTCGATACGGGATTAAGAAAATGTAAATTAGTAGTTTTTTTTATAGGAAAAGGGATGTGTATTAGTGTTTTAAGTGTTTTCGATACGAGGATTAAGAAAATATAAATTACTTTTTTAAGTTATGATAATTTAAAATTTTATAAATTTATACTCCCTCTGTCCCACCCCTCTCATATTAGTGTGATCATTACTCATTGAGATGTTCTCCGTATTAGTGCAGTTACCCAAATTGGAAATATTTCCACACCAAATTGATTTTTTTACGTTGATATTTTACATTATTTTCAATACTTACATACTTTTTTCATACTTTTAACTTTTTTTTTTTACCATTATTCCAATATCTCTTAATTCTATCTATTTTTTCCTTAAAAATTGTCATCTCACCACATTAATATGGGGGAGGCGGAAGTATTATCATACCGTGCATGCAAAGAGTTGAGTAGATGGAGAGTGGTAATATAAGTTAATGTTTAATTTTGGAAAACGTTTCATTCTCATTCTCAGGGCCGATTCAAGTTGATGATGAGTTTTGATTTGATCTATGTGTATATTGAGTCGACAGTAACTTTAATTGATTCACGTGTAGAGTTGATGGTGGCCTATACGTGATAGACGTGTTAAAGCATACTATCATTTACCCTGTGTCGATTTTGTGAGGAATTCCCTTAGCTTAAGGGAATGTTTTTTATGTTAAGGTTTGAGCTATAGATAAAATTGAAACGAATTTGTATTTACAGAATATGAAATTTCCATTCAATCTAGTTGAACTTTTTCATTTATCTCACATCGACTTTATAACAATATCGAGTCTAACATATAAGTTGGATAACCCTCTTGTTTAGTAAGACCTTATAAAAGAGTGATTGGTCTTTTCTATCATGATATCAGAACCGGTCCAATATTGATGTGATTGATTGGTCCGTGTGTATAAATTTTGAACCGATCACTTTGACTTGTTCACGTGCAGCACCGATAGTGGCCTATACATGAGGGAGTGTGTTCACATTTATCTCACATCATATCTTTGTAACGATTTTGTGTCTAATATATAAGTTGGATATATATCCTCCCAAGGCTTTATTAAGGGTGATTGACTCTCTCTTACTGTCTTACATCTTACATTACTATTACTATAATAAAATCTAATACCAAACTAATTTATTGAGATAAAATCGGCTATTCGCCCTACAAAGATATTAGGGGCAAAAAATATTATGTCCATAGAAACATAAAAAAAACAAAATATGTCTAAGATATAACAAAACACAAATTTTGTCCATATTTTCAAAACCCTTCCAAAATTATCCCCACTTTTACTTTTTCAAATTTTTCCCTTCTTTCCTCTCTCCTCTCTCCTCTCTTTTTCTGATATACACGTTTCTCCACCCCTCTCTTCTCTCTCTTCTCTTTTCTATGACATACATTATCTCTCTTCTTTTTTATTTTTGTTTTTTTTCTTTTTCTCTTCTTCCTTTTAAGTTTTTTTTTTCTTTTTTTTTTTGCTTTTTCTGTTCTTTTGTTTACATTTTTTCATTTTTATTTTCGTTTTTTCTCAAATTTTTTTGGCAAGAATTTGGAAACATAGTAAGAATTTGGAAACTTGGCAAGAATATGGAAATGTGATAAAAACTTGACAAGAATTTAGAAATGTGATAAGAATTTGGAAACTTGTGTGCAAGTAGTAAGAAAAAATGTAGTTCTATTTCTTACCATAGTCAACTATAAAAATATTATTTCCTACCATATTCACAAATTTTAGCCAATTATAACACTAGAAAATATAATTCCTACCAATTCAACTAAGGAAGATAAGAAAATTTCTAATTCTTACCATCATTAAACAAATTTCCTACCATTTTTAAAAATCTTACCAACGAATCATGCTTAAATTTCTAATATGCAGAAGGAAAGAAATGTTCAAATTCAAGCCAAGTACTACCTCCATCCCATTATATTAGAGCATTTGCTTTTTGAGTTTTCGGCACGCTTTTCCACCGAAACCTAGTACGGGTTTTAAAATATAATTTTGACGTATTCATTTTTTCACGGGATACTATGACACTCATAGTATCCCGTGAAAAAATGAATACGTCAAAATTATATTTTAAAACCCGTACTAGGTTTCGGTGGAAAAGCGTGCCGAAAACTCAAAAAACAAAGAGCTCTAATATAATGGGATGGAGGTAGTACAATACCAGAAATTATAATTCCTACCAATAACTAATGAACATAAAAAAAAACTTTCTAATTCTTATCATAATCAAAATTTCTTGCCAATCAGAATAAAAAAAATTCCTACCATATTCACAAATTCTAGCCAGTGAATGGTAAGAAAAAATAATTTCCTACGACACATGGTAGGAAATAATATATTTTATCACAACCCAAAAAAAAGGTAAGAAATAAAATTATTAGACTAAGAAATGCGTACTACAGTAAGAATTAAAAAATAATGTCACATACACACGAGTTGGTTAGAATTACAAAAATCTCACGATGAATGGTAAGAACAAATATTTTTCTAACCGAACGTTTCGCAGATAGTAAGAGTTTGATAAATTCTAACCAAGAATTTGATAAATTTTTACCACCACGACTCGTTCATCTTCTCCGGCGTGTCATTCTTGCCAGCGCGATTCAGTCATCTTCTCCGGCGTGTCTCTCCCTCGTTTCTCCACCAAAATGAGCGAGACACCCCTTAATCTCTTCGTCTTTTCGAGGGAAATAAAGTCCAATGGTCAATTGCACCATAAACACTCGAATTTGGCCAAGATCTGAAAAAATAATCCTAGATCTAAAAATAAATACAGATTTGAAACAGATCTAAAATCCGTAGCCTGTCAACGGCGGCCGGCTTCTTGTTGGCGGTCGTCTGAAAATGAGAGAGAGAGAGAGAGGGAGGGAAAGAGAGAAAGAGAGAGAACCAGATCTAAAAAAAAATAGATCTAAAAAACCCTAGCCCGTCGCTGGCGGCCGACTTCTTCCTGGTAGTCGTCTTCTTGCTGGTCGTCGTGGCTTCTTGCTAGTGGTTGCCCGTGACTGGGAGCTTGAGAATGACATAGAAGAGAATTTGGAGTAGGGGTAGAGAGAGAAAGAGAGATGGTGAGAGAGGAGTGGATTTGAATTGTGAGAGAGAGATAGAAATGTGAGTGATGTAAAAATGAGAGAATATGTGAGAGAAAGGGTATTTTAATCTCATTATACAAATGGATAAAATTTATGTTTTGTTAAACTGTGGATAATATTTGTGTTGGACTTATATCTATGGACATAAGGATATATTAGCTCAAGATATTATTGCGTGTTTTCTTTTGGCAATTAGCACACAATAATTTTGCTTAAATTTAATTTCTTCGGCACCCTTTTGTTTTCACTCACATTTAAAGAAATAAACTCAATTTAAATAAAGCATGACCATAAAATTCCAAAGTTTTTTCACTTTGTATTTGTGACGCATAATTCGGTTCCTGAATTGCACATTAGTCGTTAAAGATACGCAATGCATGAGATGTGGACTATGCGATTGCAACATAAACCAATATATTAAAATAAAACTCTATACATATAAAAATACATACATACATACATACATACATACATACATACATACGTATATAGTATTAATTAATTAACATAAAATGAAAAAAAGGTGGTGAATTGAAATAGGGGAATAGGACAAAGCAAAAGAGGGAAGTTTGGTGAAGGTGTACGGCAATAAATGAGAAGGAATGAATAGGAGTCGGAGAAAATAATTATTAGGAAATAAATAGTACTCCTATTTATTGTTATATAGCAATAAATGAGTTGAGGTGAGGGTGCATGGCATGGTATTGGCAACAGAATGTGGAGGGAGCAAAGCATCATCTTCTTCATTATTAAATGTCAGAATTCGCTTCTTCTTCACCGTCATCATTAATGACCCCCAAAAATTATGTATATACTCTACTATATGAATTTTTCAAATAATAAAAATGAAATTTTTAAAAAAAAGAAAGAAATTAGCCTATTCCTATATGCCTCCTCCAAGGAGGCCGATATTATTATTATTATTATTAGTCATGTTATTATACTAGTAATATTTTTGGTGTTCAAGTATAATGGGATGGGGAGTACAAAACTAGAGATTCGTGGGTATTTGATTCTTCGCCCCTAGCTGAGTTTTATGACCCTTAATTTTGTTAATTTTGTGGATGATATAGGTGTGGTCCATATTGATATTTGTCACGTTGTGGTTAACTAACTAGTTGCACGATCAAATTAAATAACGGTAAACATTATAGTTTTATATATAAATGGTAAAGAATTCAGGTTCTACTTGTGATTTAAACCGTCCCCTTATGCATCTTTTCTTAGGATTTTTTAGGATGTTGCACATAATTTTTTGCACGAAATTGTGGGGACATGGAAAAGACTCTCTTGGACAATCTACACTCACAAATTCACAATTTAAAATTGTATGGAGCATCCCTTTATTTTATTTTATTTTTTTACCGAGCGTAGATACTATTAACATATCTACACTTGATATGACAATATCCACATATCAAGTAATTTATTACTCCTTTCATTTTATCCATCTCGACACATTTTATTTATAATAGACTCAACTTGAATAAAAATGTGTCAAGATAAATAGATTGTATGAAACATTATATCGAACATTTGAACAAAATATATCAAGCGAACTCCTTATTTTGTTGCTCGTTTTGTGCTCTCTTGTATTATATCAAGACTGTGAGTTTTGTTTATCAACTATTATTAATGGATTTTTTTTATTAAAAAAAAAAGCTTATTAAGGGAGCACAATTTTTTTTTTTTTCAGCCAATATACGATTGGATCAACAAATCGCATTCTTTCATATTGTTCTACTGCATCAATGGGTTTGTGTTTTTTTTAAAAGAATTCTCACAAAAATCTAAATAAAAGAATTGATCAATTTGTAAAATGGGAAAATTTTATAAACTTAAAACCAAGGATGAATACAAAAACATGTGAGAAGCACATATTGTACATACATGGAAATAAACATGGTAATTTGGGTAATGTCCCTTTCGAGCAATTCCAGCTTGATAAAAAAATTAAAACAAATAGAACAACCAAACTATAAAACTGTAATTTGTTGGATCTATACAATCTGTAGCTGCTTCACAACAAAGACATTTCGAGAATTCCTCACTGCCCCCACCCCATTTTCATCGCTGCCATAACCAAGACAAACTTTCTGCTGCCATTTAATGACAAAAAGGACCACCCCTTTTATTCCCCCACCATTCTCTTCTTCTCTCACTTCCATTTTATTTACTACTAGGACTATTTTTTCTTTACCTATTCCTAAATCCTAATACTGCAACTCCATTTACCTTGATCGTTCAAAGAAACTCGTAATCGGAATAATTGCATTTAAAATACTCTCTCCGTCCACAATCTACAGACCCTATTATTATATCGAAACGTCCACCATATTTTAAATATTTTTTTTTTTTAGTAATAGGCTACACAATACACTTTAACCGTTTGACGGAGGGAGCACATTTTTGCCCTCGCCACGCACCTATACTCTTGAGTTCAGAAAATCAAATTATATACTCCAGGAGGCCCATTCTTCCTGAAGCCCAGTAGAAGTAGTGTAGATCCACACCAAAGTTTATTTCTTTCTAACGCATATATAGTGAAGCCCAAATTATTCTCTACACAACTTTTCTAAGGACAATATAGATATATGATGTAACTGGATTAACATGCCAACCTACCGTTTATAAACACATAATCACATAAGCTTGCCAATAATATCGAATAAGATAGTAAACTTTTTATCTCAAAAAAAAAAAAAAAAAAAAAAAGATAGTAAACTATGCGACTGGTAAGGAAGATTAAGGACATTAGTCCCGGCCAAAATACTTAGTCATGAGATGAATGCTCTCTTTTCTTAACTTTATTATTACTGATACCACATCTATTGGCAGGTGTTTTTATCCCATTGCATACTTCTGAGTCCAGGATCGAGCAGTGGACTCGTACTTGACTCTATCAGTCTTGTACGCGTGAGCAATCTCAGGAACAAGAGGATCGTCCGGATTTGGATCAGTCAACAAAGAACATATAGAGAGTAAAACCTGCAAAAGATAGCTAGCTATTTCAGTCGCAATATAGAGGTTCGACTTCATATCCATACAAGTCAAAAGCAAAACAACTGCCCAAAGGATATGCCAAAATTACAGCCCTTGAATGATTCTTATGCAGTTAGATCCACTTATTTTACGCTATCACACCCCCCCCCCCCCCCCCCCAACAAAATTATAATTAAAATATATCAGCTTTTGATCGGACCATCTCAGAAAAGGTTTCATCATTAAATACTGCACTTATAACATTCACTATAAACAGAGTCGCCGATTGAAGTGCATAAACAAGAACAGTCAAACATCCTGCAAGATTAAAACATTGTCCCCAAGGTAATTTTTGTACCTTAGTTTGATCACTCTTGACATGATAGACCATCATTTATGAGACAGATACAGACAGAAGCAGTAAGCATGTAAGGTTAGAAGCAAGACATATGTACCTTTGAAATTGTCAGCGCAGGGCTCCACTGCTCTTTGAGTATATCCAAACATATACTGCCATTGCTGTTGATATTTGGGTGATATACCTTGGTTTTGAAAGACACCTGCTCATCCCACAACATGATATGAAAGCCCGTTGAAGTTAATTTTGCACTCAATTTCATCTAGTGAATAAGAGCTTGCAAAGGCAGAACAGGTCGCAGGTTTAAAACCAGGGTCAAGGCCAGAATGGCGGAAGCCTATGTTCGTGCTAAAAGCTTCAAAGATCAAGATAATGTGGTGTGTGATCTGGAATCTACAAAATTATGGTGCAACAGATTATATAAATGTTCAAATAATAATCTTGGTCCAGACTTGAGCTATTACTAAGGTTATAGGCCTTCTGGCATGATAAAGAAACAAACTAGTCATGTTTTATGCAAGAACCAATAAAGAGTCACTGTTGAACCAGAGCGGTGACTGAGTCGAGTAAGAGACACATGATATGATACAAGCAAAGGTTACCTTAGGTGGCTTGAAAGGATAATCAGGTGGGAAATGAATAGTCACAAGAAATACTCCACCAGTATAAGGGCTGTCTGCAGGACCCATAATGGTAGCTTGCCACTGGAACATGTCTCCACCCACAGGCCCTGCATTGAAGTCGAAACAAGATACAGAAAAAAAATTGGTAAAAAATGTAAAAATATGGATTGAAAGATAGGAAAAAGGAACTTCAAAGATCTTCCTCTTCTGATACATTCATACTAGTATGTTCCAGTCCAACCATGAGTTCAGTTAGAACCTCCAAGCCAAAAAAACAAACAAGGATATGGATGAAAAGGAAACATGAAGTGCCTTTTAAATTAATAAGTGCAAGTGACAGATCCCCATCAACAATCTAGAGGCTGGTTGTAGTTTCGTCACAAGTATGAGCTCCGAACTATCTTAGGTACTGAGATTCTACCATCTAAAGAATGAAAACTAGGAGAATTTCCGAGTTTAACAACACAACAGCAGACAAGATGATCTACAGGTCAAGATCACTTCACAAGATATTAAAGCACCAAATGACTAAAAATTTAATCCAACCAGCGCTGCAGGAAGCTGGGGGATCCTTTTGCAAGTCTTTCAATTCCTTTTGGATTCTCTTGGAAGCCATTGCGTGTTCCCTGAAATTAGCACCTTTAAACCAAACATTCAGATGACCCAATAATGAAGGCTGTCGCATAATCAGAAGTGTCTGTAATGCTATTTTTAAATTTATCAATGAAAAAGAACAGGGGGCAGGAACAATAACCAGTCCCCCTTGGTTAAGGAAGCTGTAATGTAAGCATTCAATCATATTAATCAAGAATTTTGAGGCATACAAATTGCTCTTAATTCATGCAGATGCAGCACCTTCTAAACACATTCAGTGCAGCAAAACAAATGTTCCTCACAACCGCCCCAAAACAGAGTGTTCCCTATCCCCTCGACCTCCCCCTCTCCCAATTCGCCAAAGACATAACCACCATCAGCTAAAACTCCCTAATAATCCACCACAAACCCTAACAACACCTACTGGCTACTAAATTATCAAGTAACCTATTTTACATAAATAGAAAATTTAAATTAAAAATAAAAAATTATGGCAGAGAAGAGAGAGCAAATACGAAGGCGACATAACGAACCCCCGATCAATCAAGTATACATAAAACTAATACAATTGCACATAACATTCACATAGAGAGATACGCTCAAGCACACAAAAACCAAGCGAAAAAAAATCTGGAAAACGAATTCAACGAAAGTATTAAAATTTCAAAAAAAAAAAAAAAAAAAAAACCCTAGAAATCAAACAACGCAGCAACCGATGAACGCGAAATCAAACACAACACACATGCATATGAGTCCAGAAATCGATAGAAACGAGACTGAAAAAAACCTAGAGAGAGAGAGAGAGGGACCTGCAGAGTGTAGAGCGAGATATTTGGTGTGAGAATTGAATTGAATTGAATGGTAGTAGGGTTAAAAAAAAAAGGGAATAGAAAAGATTTGGTGATCTTTTCCGTTTAAAATCAGAAAAAAGATGAAGATTCGGCGGCATTTATAATTTATATTCACCGCGTGTCGTCTTAGTTGGCGTAGAGAAGGACTCCTCCTTTATCCATGCCATGCACGTGTACGCTCTAAATCCTTCAATCTTCCTATTTTCTTCCATAATTAATTAATACGAGTATTTTATTTTTTTACAAATGAGTACTAATTCTATTTATTATTTATTATGTGAAATTAAAAGTCTTCTACAAAGAAAAAAAAGAATTGTGCACGTAGTAGGCTCATAAATGGTAAGAACATAATTATGAGATGATATTTGATTATTTTCTTTCGAATCACGTAACTACGGTCAAACAGTTTTAGACCTGAACCCGACCCCGATTCGATTTCCTCCCCCACCCTCCCCTTACTAAGAGCATCTCCAGCCGCAAGCCCGTTTTAGGGGCTTGCGGTACTATTCCGGTGGAGAGGGGTTCTCCCCAAATTTCATCTCCGGCCGCAAGCTCCTCCTCCTGACTCTCTCTTATTTTTAATTCATTTTATTTACGATTTTTGATATGTTTTTTTAATTCGTTTTTCGTTTCATTTTTCGTTCGATTTTATTTGTTTCATTAATTTTATTTTTAATAAAAAAAACAAACAAAATTTTTGGATTTTTTTTTATTAAATTGAAACAAACATTAATTTAAACAAACAAAGTACAACATAATTTGAAATAATTTTAAAAATATGCAAACTAATTTGGGCCCTTACGCTCCCACATATTTTCGACCAAATCGTTGTAAAGATCGCTGTGTTTTGCACTATCGCGTAGCGACGCGTTGCGCTTCACGTACTCCCGAAACGAACCCACAGGTCCTCGATTCGCTCGACTATTTGCAGAAGTAGAGGCATCCTCGTCAGGTGGAGCCCAATTTGTCGCGTTTGCTCCTTCATCCTCGATTATCATGTTATGCAAGATAATACAAGCATACATGATATCTTGAATACTATCACGATACCAGAGTCGTGATGGGCCGCTGACCATGCCCCAACAGATTTGTAAAACGCCAAAAGCGTGTTCCACATCTTTGCGCGCCGCCTCTTGCAGAACTTTGAAACGCTCCACTTTTTCGTCAGTGGCGTGTGGTGGAGCTGCAATAAAAACGGGCCACTTCGGATAAATTCCGTCGGCGAGGTAGAGCCCATGTTGTATTGACTTCTGTTGGCGAGGAAATGAACCGGAGGTGCTATTCCTTTGACGACGTCGCTGAACACCGGCGATTGATTGAGAACGTTGATGTCGTTGAGCGCTCCAGCTACCCTGAAAAAGGCGTGCCATATCCACAGATCGTGAGATGCAACGGCCTCAAGGATCATGGTAGGGTGGCCCTTATCCCCACGTGTGTACTGGCCCATCCACCCCACTGGACAGTTCTTCCATGCCCAGTGCATGCAGTCGATCGAACCGAGCATCCCTGGAAAGCCATGGCGAGCCTCGTGCATTGCCAGAATTCGTTGACAATCATCTTCGGTTGGCTTCCTCAGGTAATGACCACCGAAGATTTCTCGAATCGCCTTAGCAAAGTGCTTCAACGAATCTATGGCGGTAGTCTCCGACATCCGCAAGTACTCGTCGAATTGGTCGCCGGGACCTCCGTAGGCGAGTTGACGTATAGCGGCGGTGCACTTCTACAGTGTTGTGAAACCCGGCCTGCCTATTGCATCATCTCGTTGTTGGAAATACTCGACGCGATTCTCCAACACCCCCACGATGTTTAAGAACATATGCTTCGACATCCGGAAATGTCGACGGAATAAATTATCGGGATATGTGGGCATCTCAGCGAAATAGTCGGAGAAAAGTTGCTTTGCTCCGGTGACTCGATCTCGTTCGATCATTCACCTTACGGGATACCTTCGGCGTTTTGTCGCCTCGGTGGCTTTTTCCTTCTTCTTCTTCGTTTCTTTATATTTCCGAGCTTTTTCGGCATTCTTCTGGATTTGTTGGTACATAGCTTCAAGTTCGCCGGAGGATGATGAGGAATCGGATGAAATTTCGGAAGAGCTTGGCATATTGATGGAGTGAAATTGAAGAAAATATGGATTTTTTGAGATAGATTTGTGTGAAAATAATATAGAAGTTGTGTAGAAATTGTGTAAATGGGGGTATGAATTTATAGGGGAAGAAATTGGATTTAGCCGTTGGCTACCGTTGGAGACCAACGGATATACTTTTTTTTATTTTTTATTTTAATTTTTTCGGCCTGCAAATCAATTTTTTTTAAATAAATAAATAAATAAATATTGTTGGCTGACGTCATAATGACGTCAGCACAGCTGGGGAAAGAGGCGCGAGCCGGGGTCAGGATTGCGAGCTCCTGTCGACTCGCCAGCGCCCCAGCGACTCGCAACATCGACTCGCAAGTCGCCGCGAGCCGCCGGAGAGCTGGGCGCTGGAGATGCTCTAAGGGTGGACACCCGTAGGTAAAATATCATTCCTAGTCAATGACTTGGTTGCAGTTTTTATAGACCACGTTTTTTATATTAAAAATTATACTCTCTCTGTTCATGATTTATTAGACTTTTTTTTGCGCACATTTTCACGCTTCTTGATTATGGGGTTTTAAATGAATTTTTGAAGTTTTTTTATCTTTTATGGGATACTACAACACTTATAATACCTCGTAAAAAAAAATTCAAAAATTCATTTTAAAACCCATCATCAAAAAACTTGGAAACACGTGCTAAAAAAAGCCCAAGAATCATGGACGAGAGAGTAATTTATTCGTATCGATCTAAATTTGTAATATTGTTCTATATTTTAAATGTAAATATAAAAAATTGTAATAGCATAATGAGAAAAATATATGCAATATTTCGGGATGGTATCCTCTATCCCCAAAATGGTGTTCCAATGGTGTCCCAAAATCAAATTTCTACTAATTTTATATTATTTTTTATAAAAATAAAAATACTAGTATAATATAGTAAATCATAGTAATAGACATTCATAAGAAAAAAAATATGATTTTTTTAAAAATTATATACTTTAGTTTTGAATTTTTCAACTCTAATATACTACTAATAATGAAATGAAATGCTAAAAAATAAATATAAACCCTAATCGAGATGGGTGAACCCTTGAAAATAATCATTAAATTAAACTAAATTATTATAAAAAAATTATTAAAAAAAATTGCATGAAACTAATAAAAATTGAATTTTGCACCATTGTGACACTATTTTAGGGATAGATGATCTCAAGTCCAATATTTCATTACCATTTAAATATAATTCACAACATATTACGTCATTAACTAGATTCATGAATATAAAAAAAAGAAGACAATTGCATCAGTCCGAACTCACATTGAGGTCCATTAAATATTTTTATGAAGCCCTTCTTTTTGAGTTGTGGGCTAAGTGCATTAATTGGGTCAGGTGATTTATTTTGCTTTCAAGGCTTGGCCGCACTGTGGGCTGGGCAGATACAAGTCTTTGTCTAAAATATATAGTAGTTTGTTCCACAATGAACCTGAATCTTCAAGATTCTATCATATTCTTTTACATTATGGACAATAGCAAATGCATCTTGGGGCATTGAGGGTACAATTGTACCGAAAAAAACATAAAGTATTATAATATTTCATCCGCCCACAAAATTTTTATTTTTATTTTGGTACGTTCACCAGATATGTGTCTATTATTTTTTTTGGCCATTTACAATATTTAATCATACTCATCTATTTTTATTACATGATACACTCTTATTGGGCCGGCCATCCCATGTGATAACCAACTCACTCAATCTATAATTAACAATATAAAAATACACTTTAGGATAAGAATCATATCTCACTTTAAGAATTGAAGTGAGTCAAGCGAGTTTGTGATACATTGATTAGTAAGAGATCACTGATCTGATTGAAGTAAACAAAGTTTGATCAATTGACATAGTCAAACATTTCAGGAGGCCAGTGAGTCAGTCTGGGTGTATTAGTCAACCGAACTACCAGAACTTATAGGCTGCTAAGGATCATCAATGCACTAATCGCAACAATCAAGTGAAGAATGAAGATGTCGCTTGAGTGAGGTACCACATTGATATCAAATATTGTTGGAACATACGCAAGAATCTATTGAATACGACCAACCAATAAGAAGGTACCGTTCCCTGCCGAAGCTGACATTGCGTGTTGGGTTTTTTGCACAAAAGAAGTCAAAACCTATTTCTAACTTCTATAGAAACTACTTTATTAATATGGGAGCCAGCTGGAAAAATCGAAACAACCTCACCATAATTCACTTCCATGTATAGATCCATAACATCTATTTCTCCAATGGATGGCTCCAATAATCTATGCTATAAATAACAAAAGAACTTCATTCATGAGAAGTGTGCGTGTTTACAATCCACACTGAGATGATGAGGTTTAGTGCTTTCAAAAAAAAGTACGTTCCTCCCTAGATTTTCAGAGCTCGCAAGTAATAAACACTCAGAATCTTATATCTTTGGTATTCATCCTCTGATATCTAAACTTTATGCTTTCCCTCGGGCTCAATGGATATATTCATAGCCTAGAGAAAAAATTATCCTTTTACATTTTGCTACTGTGTGAAGGATTTATCACAGTTGAAAAAATCGTCAATCCAACCCTAATCCTAGATTGATGAGTAAAGTTAGTCAGGTTTAAAAGTTAGGATTGAGAGAAGGTTGTAAGGCTTTTGGGCAGTGGCGAAGCCAGGATTTTCGTCCACTGAGGTCCAAATTCTTATAGCCTAAAATAAAATATTAGTATATACTTAAAAAAAAAAATGTATTGACAGGATCCCTTTTGCTCTCGTTTGAACACTGAAATATTTTACATATTATTAAAAAAAGAAAGAAAAAAATAAAATTACGAATGACCAGAGCCCTTTAAAATTATAAAAATATGAATTGAAAGTTTAAATAATTATTTATAAACATAAAAGGAACATTAATATATTATTAAAAAAGAAAAAGAAAAAATATGTGAAATAGAGAAATATGAGTGGGTTATTAATAAAGGAAATGGAAAAAAGAAGAAGGAAATATCACTAGAAGAGAAAGAGAAAGAGAAAGGAAAAAAACGAAAAAGAGAAAAGGAGAAAAAAAAAACGAAAAAAGGAGAAAAAAATGGAAGAAAAGAAAAGGAAAAAAGAAAAACTACGGGGCAAGAGGAATGGAACCTGGATCAATGAAGATTGAGTAATATTAGACTGAACATTGAGCCAATTGGGCTGAAGATACTACTGTACTTGTTCAGTGACCCCACTGCTTCTGGGTACCCGTATATCCAGGGATAGGCTTGTTGAGTACATGTAAACTCAACATTAGGCTCTTGAGTGCTCACAAACTCACGCTAAACTCTTGGTTGCCCGTAAAATTAAGATAGGCTTATGGGTGCTGATTGTAAACCCTAGGAATGCTGAGTGAATATATTCGCCTTAGTGGAGGCAAAGTGAAGGTAGATCAGTTGACCGAACAACTATAAATTGTGCATTTATGTGTTTTTTAGTTTATCTATCAACTGTCATCATACAAACTGATTGACATGAAACATGCATAAACTTCTTTGAGTGTTCGTGTAATAGACACCAAGTCAGTCACATGCATTAGTCTGATGCACAAACATGCTCACGTTTACTAACTTAAAGGAAATAAGTTTTCAGTTAATTAAAATGAGTATAACCATGTACATTTCCGCACTTTGTCTTATAGTTGTCTGGTAATTTGCCTGACAATTCAGTCAAGTAAGTAATGTGTCAGCTCAGCATATCAGTCGCACAGTGAGTATCGTCTGACTTTCTTGGTATCTATAAAACGATGCTGACTATCAGACGAATAATCAAAAAGTTGACATAGGTCAACAACACACACACATATTCATTCGTTATAGGACCAGTAAATGTTGTTTAAGAATATGATCCCACACTACAAGAAAACTAGACATTTGCGACATAGATTTTGTGTCGCAAATGTTTGTTTAGTGTCGCAAAAGTCAATTTGTGTCACTTTGTGCGTCATGACAAATTGTGTCGCTAAAGGTGATGTAGTATTTTTGAGATTTTTTTAAAAAATTGTGTCGCAATAAGATTCTAAGAATGACACATTTTGCTTCACTTGATTATTTGTCGCATAAAATTATCGACACTTAACACGTCATTTGCTTTAGTATTGCATATTTATTAGCGACACAAAATGTGACACTATTAAAAATGACACATATAATTTGCGACAATAACTTGTGACATTTCAAATAAAGTAATGTAGTTTTTTCGCAACATATGTGACGTTATAATTAAAATGCCTCATAGTACTATGACATATACCTATTGTCGCAAAAATATTTTTATGTTGTAAAATATGTAACATATTTTGCATCATTTTATTGTTGTGTCATAAACCTTGCTTCACTCCTGCAACACAAAATTTATGCGATGTAATTTTTTGTAACACTCGCGATGTCGCACATGAAGTGTCATATATTGTTGTGACATAATTCGATATTAAGTTGCAAAATATACGAATGAAGAAAACTAACAATCAGTCGACATACGAATAATAAAACAAACAATTATTCAAATTAAATTGATGATATGATAGTTTAAAGTCATATGTGTGCCGAATTATTCATAAAGCAAACTTGGAAAAAAATCAAATATCTAAATATCCAACTAAAAGCTACAAATCCTCTAAATAGCATTTAAAGTCACTTTGTCTTCCTTTTTTTCATCTTTGTTACCTCGATTTTGGAGTATCTTGAACAATGGTCTCATGACTCTCATCCATTGATCCAATCTAACGTCGAGCTTTCTTCAATACATGTGCCATGTGTAACTATAGAATAACAAAGAAACCTTCAATCGGCAACAACCTTCAATGAGGTAGCCTTTACTACTTTTATCATCAATCGGCATAAATTTAAGAACAATAAAAAGTTGAAGAAGAAGATGACGTAAACCAATAGTTAACAGCATGAACAAATAGTAGAGCTAGCTTTTGTTTAGATTTTTGTTTCAACTCTTAATGGATCAATATATACCAAAACCAAAAGGGTGTTGAGAGTGCAATAATTAACTATTATAATTATGAAGAGAGCACTAAAATCCATATATTTATCAATGTACCTTGTACCATTAAACTTGTTTTTGATACGCAAAGAAACCCCTGCCTTCACTTTCTCATGAGGATCAAAGCTCTCTGAATCTACGCATTCAATAAAAATGGACACATAGTAGTCTTTTTCCACCCCCACTACGTTTATGTTTGATGTAGGATATTTTTCAATAAACATTGATTCACTCTTGTTTACATCCTCACCCACAATATTTATTAATTAATATTTACCCACAATATAATATTCAACAATTTTTTTTTAACGTTACTGATCAACAAAACTTATATAATTCAAATACCAGTACAAGGGACACACAACATGGTCTCCAATTAACACCCAAACTAGATTTTAACGGTTTTTTCCAACCCATCTCGATATTTGTTTTTCATCTATTAAACGCAACTCGTAGTGATTGTTTGCTATGCAGCGATTTTACTTTTTAAAAGATTTTTTTTTATTTGAATAAATACAAAATGTTCATCCATGGACATTAACACGAAAAAAAACATAAGAAAATTACCGACATGTGAGCGTTCATTACGAGCAATCCTACCAACCAAATCTGCGTGTTTTCAACCAAACACAACATCTTATCATTCATGCCAATCACGAACTCACACCTGCCTTGTGAATTAAATTCCAATGAAATCCGAGGGAGAGAGATCGAGAGCGCGAGACAAAGATGGGGAGAGATAGAGAGATCACCTCGGCAAAGGACGAATCAAAGTATGTACGGAGCTGTGTTGTCCGACGTCACCGGTGGTGATATATCGAGTCGCGTATGTGAATGAAAACACAATCCTAGTTTTATTCTTGGTGTTTTTTTTCAATACAGGAAGAGATTGAGAATCAGAAATTCACAGAGGGAATGCATCGTGGGTTCAGCGCCTTCCCGTGCATTTTCTTTTTTTTATAATTTTTTTTAAGCTTCAAATATCTAGGGTTTTGAGGTTTCAGCCGGCACAGTTTAGGAGGGATCGAGCAATATAATATTCTCCTGTGGCGTTTTAGTCGGCACAATATAATATCAAACTATATTTTTCATCTATTTCATTTGCTTGGCAATTGGCATCGGTCTCTCCTTTTTATTTTGTTCAAATCACTTGATTGATTAATTTTAATAAAATTATTGCACTTTATAATGGAACCTAAATTTACACATGTCATAGAAAATGTATCCGATATTATTCATTCTGGAAGTTCATAGGTTCAATATGCCAAATTCGTAGTATTAAAAAATTTTATGCGTACGATTTTTCAACACGGTTTTGGTCTTCGTTTTTTTGAACATTTTTATTGTTTTCGAATGAAGAAACTTACATCACGAAAATTGTTCCTTGGTGTTCACCCAAATCAACCAAGAATCGAACGAGATATCTTAGCTCGAAGTTCGTGTGTCAAGGCCGTAGAATGTTCCTTTGTGTTCAAGTTTCTCACTCTCAATGAGAGAATTGCACCTCTCGACTCTCACACCCTAAATTCCTGAAATTCACAGCAACATCGTGTTATTGCTTCGCATGCACAACTTATAAACACATTTACGGAATCACTTTAGAATGCATTCTTCCCCACTAGAGTTTAGATTTCCCCCCTAGGGTTTACCTCTTCGTAGTCACGCTAGGGTTTACTTTTCATATGCATGTTTTAGTTATAGGCGGTCGATAACATTTGTAAAATGGATTTCAAGAGTATTACGAGGTCTTTTTGAGGGTATAAGGGGGTTACAAGGGTTTAGGAGGGTTGCGAGAGTTTCAAGAGGGTTGCAAAGGTTTCAAAAGGGTTACGAGGGGTTTGAGACCAAACCACTAACTAAGCAACACCTTGTTTAAATTTCAATCGTTTAAATATAGACAAAATTTGAATTTTAATATTTTCGGATGAATCCATGCAATTTAATTTTTAAAAAAAAGACAAAAATAAATAATAATGTGATAGAAGACTTAAATCTCCGATATCCAAGAAAATATGTGAATGATTCGAAAAA
>CM038119.1:18916584-18992282 GCA_001642375.2 Mentha longifolia | reverse complement strand
AAGAGTCAAGGACAATCTCTTTCTCATGTAGGACTTTATCTCAAAAAATCTGTTTTACTCATGGCCAATTGTATGTTGCTGTTTCTCGAGTAACGAGTCGCCAGGGTTTGAAAGTTTTAATTTATAATGATGATGGCGAGCAAGGTACTTCTACAGGAAATGTTGTATATAAAGAAGTATTCAAAATTTGTAGGTACTTCTACAGGAAATGTTGTATATATACAAGTATTTCAAATTTGTAAAATAAGTTATCATTGTACTGTCATAAATTTCTCTTATTGAATAATCATCCGTGCATAGCACGGGTGTAAAACTAGTTATAACTAAAATCGAACAACGGATGACTTGATGATATTCAAAGAAATACAACTACACTGTCTTCTCAATTACCATGCCGAAAAGAAATGGGACGCTTTTAATGCAACTCTCCTTAACTTATTTTTTCTATAAAATCGAGTACTTAGGAATACAACTATCTGTAACTTTTTTTATTATATATAATCGAATAAATAACAACTTGAGAAATGTTGTCAATCCTTAATCTAATTTCTATTATAGTGAACAAACGAGCAGTTTGACATGCATCACTATTACACTCACCCAAGCAAGGGATAATTACCCCCCCCCCCAAAAACAATTCAAACTATCATCTTCTATCAAAAATACTCTGAAATATTAGAAATAACCAATTAAATCATAAACTATCAATTTATTATCAAATCTACCTTGTGTCTAATTTTCCAGTGAATGACATGCCGGAGAGGAAGAAATCAAAGTCAAAACCTAAGTCAATAAGGGAGAACGGAGTCACCGCTGGGGAGATGAATAGTTTGGAGTATTTTTTGATAAAAGATGAATAGTTTGGGGATTTTTTGGTAATTATCCCCCCAAGCAATGATACCCCTCTTCAATCTATATTTTTTTTAATCAAAATATATACTAATCCAATATAATCATTGAGAGATACCGACAAATAAGTACAGATATGCTCCCCTGCCCACGATAGGCACACTTAATGTGCCCACTACTAATGTGGCAATACCACATCGTAAATTTTTACAATTTAGAATTGAGTTTTTTTTAGTAGGGTTTAGTATTTATAATATTGTCACATCATCCGTGGGTTTATAATATGCCCACGGTGGACATTATAGCATTACAGCTTATAGTTTGTTAGAAAAGTAGGGACGGACGAATGACAAAATTCATAATATATATGAAATATATTTTTGAGAAGATGATTTCATCACTAGGAAAACTCAAATATGGAGTTATCCTTAATCAATATTTAAATGACGGTCTGAATATTTAAATGACGGGCTGATTGACATTCTATCATTCACTTATATCGATGGGTGATTTTACTTAAAATGAATATAATCACGCATAAATTTCCATAGTTTTAACATTAATTTTATTAAATTTCAAAAACGCTTGATCCCCTAATTATTTAAACAACGCACAAGTGTATGAGACTATTGCAGTATAGTAGCGAGCAAGGTCATTTCTACGAACTCTAGATTTTTTCTTTTCAAAAATCAATTAATAATCAATATAATTTTTCTTTTGAATTTTTCTGACATTTTTTTTCAATCTTCGCACTATTAGTGCTATTAATCTCAAAATAATATAATTATGTAAATGACACTATAGGCACTATTGACACTAATAGTGCCAATAGTTTCACAATTATTTTTTCAATTATTTTTTCGACCCAACATAAAACTTGATATGAAAAATACAACTATTTGAAAAATGTTACCAATCGTCAATTTAATTTTATATTACAACGTATACTTGACGGCTTAACATTCAAAATGTACGAAAAACGAGACCTTTCCTAATCTATTTTTCTATTACAATGATCAACGGAGTACTTGATATTCAAAACGAATAAAATTAATCGAGAAATGTCAAACCTTATTGATTTTTTTTTTCATTTTTTTCTAATTCAATTTAATTTTTTTTTGTTTTTTTTTTTAAATTTTGTTTTTGAATGGATCTTAACAAACTATGCTCTCAAAAAATTTAATTATATTATTATCTTCCATGAGAAGTAAGCCCCGTCGAATTTTGACGGGCACTAAACTAGTACGATAAAAAAAATATTAACGCCGTGCATCGCCCGGGGACACGTACTAGTGATTACTTTAAAACAAAAAATTAAAAAAAAAAAACTAAATCCTAATAAAAAATATTAAATTCTAAAAAGAAAAGTTATTGCCATTGGCCGTGCTTACAATGGATAAGGGATCATTAGTGTAGGTACAACATGATGAATCATCATAAGAGATAGATCAAAATATTTGGGACCAAACAATTGCTATTATTTTTTATTGGAAAAATGGACCAAATAAATAGTTTATCTTATCATTTCATTACTCCAAGTCAAGGTCAATTGACTCATCTATTAAAAAAAAAACTGTACAGAATGGAGCCATGCATCTAAACCTTCAACATGTGTCTAGGTAAACATTAGATTATTGAAATTAATGAATCTTCTATTTCATTTTGATGTTGCATTTTCTATTGCACTGTTGGATATCACATATTTAAAATATTTTCAAAATTATCATTTTTATTTATACAATTTTTACTTTAAACCTTAGCTATCATGATATTTTGAAAATTCTTGTGGAAGAAAGTAGAGGAAACAAAACAAGATTCTGATTTAATATGCACGTGTTTAATTTGTTAAATTAATTACGAACGTAACATGAAGTTTTCTGTACCTATCCTAACATAAATATCGCCTCTATTTTATTTATTTATCATTTTTCTCGGCTTAGATTATGAATTGTCATACATCAAGGGCCTGTTTGGTAGCCAGTATAACTCAGGAAAAACCTAGATAAGAAAATTTATCTCAATTTTTCCAGTGTTTGGTATCCGAGAAAAATAATGCCATCGGCCCGCGAAAATGCTTTGACCCGGACTAAATTCACTGTTACACTGGCATATACTATACCGCCTCTACCCCCGGATAAGTTGTGATAAGTTTTTTATTTTCAATTTTAATTATCAATTTTTTATTTTCAATTTTAATTATCAATTTTTATTTTTTATTTTAATTATCAATTTTTTATTTTCAATTTTAATTATCAATTTTTTATTTTTAATTTTAATTATCAATTTTTTATTTTTATTTTAATTAAAAAAATATTTTCAATTTTAATTATCATTTTTTTATTTTCAATTTTAATTATCAATTTTTTATTATTAATTTTAATTATCAAATTTTTATTTTAATTATTAATTTTTTATTTTCAATTTTAATTATCAATTTTTTATTTTTATTTTTAATTTTAATTATTAATTATTAATTTTTTATTTTAATTATCAATTTTTTATTTTCAATTTTAATTATCAATTTTTTATATTTCTTATCTCAATTTATTTATGTTTGTACCAAACATACAATATATTTTTTATCTCAACTTATTATATTTTTTTATCTCAACTTATCACACATTTTCTTATCCGCCATTTTCTCGGTATTGCTACCGAACGAGCCCCAAGAGTTAGGAAGGTTCCTTCACATCACATCAAAACCATCTCCCAGTTTATTAATTAAAATTAAAATTATATGATCATATTATCTCTAGATTAAAAACTGGAAAATATGAAATTAATTACCGGAAGGGATATCGGGAGAGCTCTTCCACTTGGACTTGCAAATTGCACTATTAAACCCCGAGTTCTGGAGGCGGCGGCATACCTCCGCCATCATACATTTCCGGCAACCGTCGGCGGGTCTGCCGCAGGCGCAAACGCCGCCGGACTGTTCTGTTTCTTTTAGCGCTTCCTTGGTGATATTTCGTATTCTGGATTCCAAAGAACTCGTTCTGCATACCGTAGACTGCAGAAACTGTGCAGCGTTCGAGAGGAGATATTGAGCAAATGGGTGAGTTTCAATTTTTCCTTCTTTACAGGCAGTTTCTCCTCTAATTCTTCAAAATGCTTTGCCGATTTCCATTAATTTCTTCTTCTTCCTCGCAGGGTTTTGCACAAATGGGTAAAATAGAATGAAAGTTTCAATTCTTAATCTCCTTTCTTAGGCAGTTCTTCCTTATCTCTCGTCAATCTCCGCCATTGCTACAGGTATTTTGCTCCGCCCCTTCTCAATTTCTTCTCTTTTCTTTACTTATGAACCCTCATATCTTCATCATCCTTGTGACATTTTTTTTTTTTTTTCAAAATATTTCGCCCCCCTCTTTTTTTTTTTTTTTTTTTTTTTTTAATATTTTATTTTAGAGGGTATTTGCGCAAATGTAACAAATGTTTCGATTCTTTTTCTTTTTTGTAGGTGATTCTGCACTTTACCCAATTTTCACAGCTACTGCATATCTAGAAGATAGAAAACAAAGAATTTTCATTCCTCATTTCTCCAATTGCAAACGATTCAGCCAATCTTCCACTTCGATTGCAGGTATTCTGCCCAAGTTTATTGACTTCCTTTTTTTTTTTTCGATATGTCTTCTTCGTCTAGTATTCCCTCGTCTCCTCCATTAGTCGATGATGATGATGCCAAAAGTCCAAAAAAAACTAAGAAAGCCTCTAAACCCTCTGTAGCTTTAGAGGATTATAGTTGTTCCTCGCTTCTTGAGGAAGATCTAGAAAAGATTAGGGTTCGATTGGGTAATACCCGTGGTTATTCTATTGTTATATCTGAGGAGCAAGAACGCCCCTTGCATCCTAGGGCTGGAGGCATGATTTTCTGGTTAGACCAGTTGGAAGCGGGCTTGCGTTTTCCCGTCCCTCCTTTTTTTGTGCGTCTATCACATCTATACAAGATCCCCTTGAATCAACTAAATCCTGCATCTTTTAGGAGAGCCATATTTTTTCATATGATTTTATCCCTAGAAGGGATTGATGATACTGCCACCTTGTTCTTCAAGTGTCATTATGTGAGGCCTAGAGCTTATCACTTATACTTCTCCCCTATGACTTGGTTTGCCCCTTTCTATGGAAAATCTTCATCTATAGACAAGAGTTGGCATCCTCGTTACTTGGTGGTTTTTCCCCCTGATAATGAATCTTGGGAGCTTCATTCTATTTCTTTATATCCACTTCTTTCTCTTAGGGAAGCTTCCCCCGTTCCTCCTAAGTTATCTGCTCGTGAAGCACGTATATTGAATACCTTGCTACACACATATGATAAGAATCATGACATTATAAAGAATCATACCTTGCTACACACATATGATAAGAATCATGACATTATAAGAATCATACCTTGCTACACACATATGATAAGAATCATTCAACTAATTTCACAGCTGAATTCACAACAAATTCATTCAACTAATTTCACAGCGGAATTAACAACAAATTTCACAGATAGGAGTTTTGGGGTTACACGGGCCTCTCAAGAGATATGTACGTCGAACTAAAATTACAGATCTCCCATTTCGTAGTGTGGGAGTTGATGCATATCCGTGGTTATACGATTGTCATGAGTTGGACGGAGGCGGGAAACCCAGGTTTATTATTTCTTTTTCACTTCTTTACTCATTGGTTTATTAGCCTAATTTTCTCATTCGGTCGTTTTATCGTGTCTAATTTTCTCATTCGGTCGTTTTATCGAACCTCCTCTTCTTCTTCATCCCCCTCCATTCTCTTAAACACGTCGTCGAGCTCATCGGGGAGGGTGACCTAGACGTGTTTAAGAGAGAATGGAGGGGATGAAGAAGAAGAGGAGAGGGAAAGAGAGCAAGATTCTCTGTGCACACCATATGTTTGTTAAAATGCCCTAATGAGAAAATTAGGCATAGGGTAGATTTGATACCAAATTGATAGTTTATAATTTAATTAGTTATTTTCAATAGTTTAGAGTATTTTTGATAAAAAATGAATAGTTTGAGATTTTTTTGGTAATTAACCCTTTTTAAATAGATATACAGCATATTTCCACTTCTTTTTATATTTTTTTTTTTTGTGTGCACATTTCTTTTTTCGCTTCTTTACTGATTGGTTTATTATTATTTTTTTAAATAGATATACAACATATTTCCACTATATGGTGGACACTTTGCAAAAATTAGGGATTGAGCCTTATTTAGTCTTTGATGGTAAACAACCGCCGGTGAAGTCTGATCAGTATAAAAAGGCTCATAAGCGGCTGAGTCCAAAAAAGAAAGCAGCGCGGGAAGTTATGATGGTATGCCCTTTTATTTTCAACTAGTTTTGAAAATTCTAAATTCACGATTCAAGCATAATAAGTAGGGGTGAAAACGGATCGGATATTTCCCGACCGATCCGGAACCGTATCCGGTCGGTATCGAATTCGGTATACAAAACTAGTATCCGGTCGGATACAGATTCGAATACGGATAGTTGAATTTGGATCCGGAATCGGATTCGGATTACATGGTATCCGACCGTATCCGAATTTTACCATATTTTATTGGATATTATCCGGATAATAAATCCGGATATCCGGATATTTTAATATATTTAATTTTATATTATATATATATATATATATAATATAAGTAAATAACTAACTATTAAGAAAAGGAAAAAGAAGACTTACATCACGTACTCCTTCTCCTTCAGTGCCGCACCTCACCTTCTTCTTCTTCTGTATTTCGCCGTTTCGCCTGTTCTTCCATTCTTCACTGCCGCTGGCCGCCGTAAATGGAAGACCCACCGTCGTCGCCGATGTCTGACGCCGCCAACTCACAGCCTTTGAATCTCTTTCCTAAACCCAGCACAACCATTCAAGAGATTAGGTTAGCAATATATTTGGGTATTTTAAATTAGTTGGAATATGTTCGATTTTGCTTCGATTTGTTCACCTTCTTCTCCTTCTCTTTTGTATTTCGCCATCTCTTGATCCATGGACCATGGTCGAGTAACAGGAGCAATACTGAATTCAAACAAGAACTTAGTGAAGAATCAATGATTAGAAATGGTCGGGAAATTTCTCAATATGTAATTATATTGATTCTCATGATTGTATATCTATGATGATGGTGAAATATCACATTCAGTGAATAAAAAAAAAATTTAACACTGAAATACAAAGTGCAGAATGTTTGACAAATTGCTAGAAAAAAAAATCATGTGCAAAAGTTCCAATTTAGGAAAAAAATTGTTTGAACTTCCATGAATATGCAAACTTTCTGGTAGTCGTTAGGTTGAAGTCGATTAATGTTTCAATAAGATAGCCAAATTGTGAAGTTATATTGTTCATCGTAAGACATTTTCTACCTTATTCTTGAGTGCTACAGTGATTCAAGATAATAAAATATGATGCTCCTTTCATTTGCTATTCAAGTAATTTCACATTTGCTATTTTATAGAATGTTCTTGGAAAAAGGTTTTTGCCCTTTTCAATACTCATTTTCAGAATATGATTCTCTTAGCAAGTATTAATTTACTTATAACTTTTTTACATTCCATTCCATTTTGTGAAAAATGGTTTCTTATGTAGGGAAAGTGCAAGTTTGACTGTATCATCCACGACAGAAAATCCTATTGAAAGTAATGCATGTGATGCGACTGATAAAGAAGTGCATGATGAGCCTCAAGCAAAGAAATAAAAGAGGACTACATCAGAGGTTTGGAAGCACTATGATAGGGTCAAGGAAATCATTGAGGAGAATGGCAAGAAGATTGAGATAATATGGGCAAAGTGCAACAGCTGCAAACATAAAGCTATAGGTGAGAGTTCAAATGGAACAATGGCATTATGGAACCACTTGAAGAGCAAAGACAATGTTCTTCCGGGTCAACAACTACTGAAAGTGGAAAAGAAAGACAGCGGTGCCACAAGTGTTGAACCTTATAGGTACGATCAAGAAGCTAGCTTGAAAAAACTTAATATAGCAATAATCATGCATGAGTATCCTCTTAATATAGTTGAGCATGAATATTTTGTTGAGTTCATCAAGTCTTTGCGTCCAAGTTTTCCAATGAAGAGCCGCATTACCGTTAGGAAAGAAATAATGAAAATCTATACACAAGAAAAGGAAAAGCTCTATGAACATTTCAAAACGGTGAAATGTCGCTTTAGCACAACTATGGACATGTGGACATCAAATCAAAACAAAGGCTATATGTGTATCACTGTGCATTGGATTGATGAAGACTGGCACATTTAGAAGAGAATCATTAAATTCATGCATGTAGGAGGACGACATACAGGTGCTAAGTTGTCGGAAACATTCGTTGCTAGTGTTGTGAGATGGTTTTATTGAGAAGAAGTTGTTTTCTCTAACTCTTGACAACACGGCTGCAAATGACATTTGTGTTAGAGATGTTGTTTCCGGGCTTGGGAAAATATGCCCCCTCATGTGTGATGGTGTGTTCTTTCATGTGATATGTGTTAATCACATACTCAATCTTGTTGCTAGAGATGGTCTTGTTGTTATTGCAAGTGCAATCAAGAAAATTCATGCTTCTGTTATAGCTCTAAAGAACTCCCCATCACAGAGGGAGGACTTTATGAAGTGTGCAACCGAATGCCAACTAGATACAAAGAAAGGTATTGCACGAGATGTAACTACGAGGTGGAACTCAACCTATCTCATGTTGAGGGATGCTTTATATTACAAGAATGCTTTTCAGAGGCTTCTTCTCATGGAGCGCCAGAGGTATGAGAAGATTGTACCATCAAATGAAAAATGGGCCAATGCTTTATCTCTTTGCAAATGTTTGAAAAAATTCAATGACATTACTGAGCTTTTATCTGGCACGTTGTATCCAACTGCAAATCTGTTTTAACTTTTGTGAGATTAAGCTTTTGCTAAGGGAGTGGCTTGTTAGCGATGATATCACCATTAGGACAATGGCAATGCCTATGAGTGCCAAGTTTCACAAGTACTGGAAGAAGACAAATGTTGCTCTTGCTGTGGCTAGTTGTCTTGATCCTAGATTCAAGAAAAGGATCATAGAATATTTCGTGAGAAAGTTTCATGGTGAGCTCGCACATCAAGCTAAAACAAAAAAGATAATGAAGGTTGTGAGAGAACTATATCAACATTATGCTAGTGATGCATCGAATGTCACAAAGAGCTCTTCTATTGTTGCTAGTCATGGTGAAACTTGTACTATATTTATGGAAAAAGAGAACGTTGAATTTGAGAGTTTCATGTACGACAGTGAGATGGCTGACACAACAGCAAATGAGTTGGAGAAATACACGGCATAACCTCCATTAAAGGTGCTTAATCCTGAAAAATTTAATATTTTGACTTGGTGGAAGGATCATCAAGAGGAATACCCCATTCTCTCACGACTTGCTCGTGATGTGTTAGCCATGCAAGTGTCAACTGTTGCTTCCGAATCTGCATTCAGTGTCGGTGGTCGTGTTATAGATCCACATCGTAGTCGTTTGGATCCTGATGCGGTAGAAGCACTAGTTTGTTCTAAGGATTGGATAGCTGCATCCAAACAAGGTTATTTTTTTTAACTTCTTGACATTTTATATTATAATTATATATTTATAATCATCTTAAGCATTTTCTTGTAAAAATTTCAGGTTCTCAAAAAAATATTGCATCAATTGTTGTTGATCTTGAGGTTTTGGAAACACTTGCTGCAAATATGGTGGATGAGGTTTATCATTATTACTTAAATTATAATTGGTTTCTAAGTTAGTTACAAACTTGAAATACTAACTGCTTATACAAAAAAAATGTAGGTTGGAGAAGAAATGGACAGTGATGAGGATTGATGAGTCTCATCTTGCATCTTTTGTCTGTTGTCTATGTTGACAAGGTTTAGATTGCTTTCTTTCTTTTACTATCTTGACTTGGTCTTCCAAGGACTCTATTCCTTCTCGTCTTCATCTTCTATAAAATGGGTTTTCTCTTGCTCTTTAGTTCCATTGACGTTGAAGATTGTTGGTTTATATGCATTGTGTTTTCTTTTTACTAATGTTCATTTCACTTGTGGAGGCTAACCCACTCATTTGATCTCTTTGTCAGTGCTTGTTCGTGTAGCTGATGGAGAAAAGATTTTCCTTGAGGCTGTTTTAGTACCCATGTATTGCTTATCTTTGTAGTTAATGGTCGTTCTTTTTCTGATGTTTGTTATGAAGACTTAAGTGTCATTCGTTTAATCCTTGTGTCTTTGAAAGTAGTGAATTATGATCTTTTGTTTCTTGAAGAGAACTATCAACTTATGTGGTATTCTTACTGCCAACTGCCAAGCAAGTTATCATGTTATTCCAGATTTCAAGTTTCTTTTATAGCTGCTTGTTTATGTTACTTTGCTTCAATGGAGTTATTTTCTAGTATATTTGTGATTTACCAAAGGGAAAATGAGTGTTTTCATTTCACATGTTCCATTGAATTGATTCTTCTTTATTCATTTGAACAAACGAATAAGCCATACTTGATAAATAAATATATGAAATTTGCGTAGGTAATTTTTCCCATGTGTTTCAATAATATTCAGATGATTTTCATATGAAATATATTATCCGATTATATTTATTCGGATCCGTCCCAGATTCGTCCGATATCCGTTCCGTATCTGTATCCCGAATATTCCAAATTCGTATTTGAATCCGGCTTTTCCGTATCCGATTCCGAATCCAAGAAAAAAATATGGTTTAGAATACAGTATAGGCATTATCCGTCCGTATCCGATCCGTTTTCATCCCTAATAATAAGCAACGAACCAAGAATTTATTTTGAAATTAAATAAATAAAAAAGTCAATTCAGTAATTCTCCCCTAATACCTAATTGAGTTGGGTTCGGTACCCAAAATATCTAAACGGAACGAATATTTTGGGGACATACCGACCCATTTAGAAGCTCCTAGTTCTGGAGAAGACAACAAAATTATACTATTTCCGCTTTTCATTTCAGTACGGGAATTAAGAATTAAGTTCATGAATCGTGAGACGACTCAATAAGGAAATATGTCGATAAATCTTGAAACGGGGGAGTAATAAAAGTAAGTGGTATTTACATAAAAATAGCCATTTTATATAAGAAATACTTTTTTAGCCATTTTCATAAAATTAAACTTTTGTAGCCACTTTTATTGGTCGTCTAAAATACCCTCTCTATATATAGTAGTAGTATTATTTGTTAATTTATTTTGCCTTTTCTTTCACTAAATTTGAGTTCTTCCATCGTCTTCAACTCTTCACGCCCCTTTAATCAGCCCGCCATCGTCTTCTAGGAATATTTTTGGCAATTTAAAAACGTATGATTAATTAGGATTTGATCCATTACACTAATCTTGGGTTTTATGTTGGAGATTTAAGCAAATTTCAATTTAATCCAAATCATTCACTCCAAACTTCCATTGATGATAACAATCGAAGAATTTCTGTTGGTTCCCTAAGCAAAAGATGGGATTATTGCTCAACATCACTCGAAAAAAATATTGTCCGACATAAAATAATTGTAGACCTTCTCATATCGATCTATAAAACTCTTGCCATGTTCGAAGAAATATAGAGAATAGTAATCCTACAAAAATGCAATTTTCAAAGATTCATAGCAATATATGATGATTTGATACCGTCACCACTAAAGAGTATAAAGTTAAAAGGACGTAGTCGCCGCCGGCAAGATAGGCCCTTCCGAAACTGATGCATTTACATTAATATTGTATTTTCGTGAAAAATAAGTAATAAAACCAAAAAAGAAAAGAAAAGTGGGGGACACTTTATTGAACATTAAAAATGGCTAAAAAACTAGGTTTTTATAAAGGTGGCTAAAAAAGTATTTTGACTATTCAAAATGGCTATTTTAATTTATGCCCGTATGTGGTATTACATAAAAATAGTCATTTTATATACTAACATCATTAAAGAAGGGATAAATAATTCTATAACATCATTAAAGAAGGGTGAAATAATTGTATTTACTTTTACACTTTACAGGCTATGGAGGCTCGACACATAAAATGTCTAGTAGCTCCGTATGAGACGGATGCACAGCTGACATATATGGTGCTCAATGGCATTGTGGAGGCGGTTATCACGGAGGATTCTGATTACCTCCCGTACGGGTGTCCCAAAGTTAGTTTCCTTAATTTAGCTTTTAGTTATTGGCCAATAGTTTGTAAATAATAATTTATTTTTTCTACTTTAAAATAGTTTTTTTTTTTTCATCTTCAATTTATGGTTCATTGGTTTATGCTAGATTATCTTCAAGTTCAACCCCATCAATGGGAGTTGTGAATATTTCGAGCATGACTGGGATAATAAGCCCATGTGCGATTTTGAAAAGTTTGAGAAGTTGTCCAACGTTACTTATCCTTGCGATCTCGACTTTAACGGTTTTAGCACAGAGATGTTTATAAGATATTGTTTAGTATTGGGCTGTGACTATTTGGACACTACAAGAGGCTTAGGAGTGACACATGCCCATAATCTTGTGATGCATTTTAAAGATCTCGAACAACTTTTTAAGAGGTTGGAGACAAAATATGGAAGAGTGGATATTGAAGATTATAAAGTTCAGTTCGATAAAGAACTTACGGACACTTCCCAATGACGGGAAAGAGAGAGACTACTTGGGGAAACTTATTTCCGATGAAGTTGCATGTCATATCGCAGATGGAATTATCCATCCAGACAGTGACGTGGTTTTTGCTCCATATGTACCTGTTGTGCGTAATGATGAGGATGTGCAGGAGATCGAGAACTTGATAAAGTGGAACAAGAAGTACAAGGCAAAAATAACAAATATGGTAAGTCCTCTCACCCTTGATGTTTTTTTTTTTTTTTTTAATTTATCTATTCGTACTTTAATTGCTAACTTATTTTCTAGGATACGATACATAACAAGAGGATGCCGGATGAAAAGGAGCTCTCTAATAGCGTTAAACGCTTGAGGGAGGAAAATTCTCTACTGCAGAATACTGTGGAAGCAGAGGACTCCAAATGTAATGTTGAGATGATGAAAAAGAAAATAATAGACATGGAAGCAGAGGTGAAATTTTTGAGACAGAGGGTTGAAGAACTATCTCGTTCTCATTTGACTGCACAGGAGAAAGCAGAGCAAGAGAGAAGTAGGTTACAAGCTGAAGTGGACCAACTATCACAAGCTAACAAAGAAGCCTCTGCCAAGCTCATAGCCATGACAGATGCTCATAGGCAGGAGATTGAAGACTTGCGTGAACAAGTGCATGATAGAGCTTTTAGGGAGGGTTTAAAGGAAGGTCGCATTCATGGAAGAATATCAGGAGCTTATTTATGCAAGTCCTACTTTTTGATGACTCCTCCGGGTCAAGGCTTTTTGAATATATTGGTGAAAGAGCTTTCAGAAGCATATTTGCATTCTCTTGAGTTTTGGAAAAGGATGTCGGAGCCCTTGATACATTGGATATCTTCCATCGTTGCACAATGCTGTTTTAAGTTGGATATGAAAGATCGAGCTGAAGAAGTAGATGTGGATGAAATTTTCAAACTTCTAAAAAAAGAAGATACTCCTTCTTTGGAATTAAATTCCCAAGTTAGTGCCACTAACCCTTGGTATTTGGCAAGCCTTCGCAAAGCTGCTCAATATATGTCCTCGTCGCCATGGGATTTATCCTCTTGGGAGAAGATCTATTTCCCTGTGCTAACTCCTGATGATGGGAAATATGAGCTTTTACGATATATTTTTGTGAGGTAACATCCTTTGTTTTTTATAGAAAGTAACATCTTCTTTTTATATGCGTTTCTTTATAATATATATTATTACTATTATTATTTATTTGTTTATTTACTTCTTTTTGTAGACGCAGGACATCTTCCCCCTCATCCAACTGGAAATGGCAGAAGCGGAGGAAGAGGCAAAACAAAAAGCTCAGAACCCCATTATGGTCGAAGGGCCTCAGCTTCTAGGAGCAATGCCCTTTGCCTCAACTCCTTCTCCAAATCCTTCAGAGCCTTTAAAGGCAGATCCTTCCCATCACCTCGTGGAAAAGGACCAAGTCATCACAGAAGCCACTTCTCAAGAAGATGTCACCACTTCTCTGCTATCTACTAACGCGGATCCTGTCAATCAAGGAACCGAAGGGGGCGATGGCCACACCATCTCTTAGCTTTCACAAATTAGATTTGGAGTTAAAGCCTTTATGGAAAACAAGCAGTACCAATTCAAAGGTGATCTTTATCATTTATTGGTAGAGCTCATGTTCATGAGAGTTATCTCATTGTTAGCAATTTTTGGATGGTTCTTTAAAATCTCACTTATATTCACTGCCTTTGTATGACTTATGATGACTTTGTACTAATTCAAACTCCAATTCCTATGTATTCCTCTGAAGTTTCAGGTCAGTGCTCAGCGCTCTTTGCTAGCGATGCCAGTTGGAATTAAACAAAATAAAAATGTTAATATTGTTGTTCGAAAGGTACAACTTCAGTTGAAAATAATAGATGTATTTCACTATCCATCTTAAAAAATACTCACATTACATGATTAATTCTTTTGTATTCAGTTTATTTCAGAAAATTTCACTGTTATTTTGTTTCACTATGATGGCAATTTGGACGGATGGTGGGACCTGCGTTGGAGCAAGGAAGCTATACATATAGTTGCTCTCAATCAAACAAAATGGTTTGGCTTCATAAAATCTGCTTCCTTGCCTGTCTGCAGAGCTCAAAATTTTTACAGAATAGCCTATGTGAATAGTCAGATTTCTATCATACAAATAATTATCTAACTTGGAGAATTGGATTTAACGGAGCAGCTAATTAATGTATGGATTCCAGCATGGTTGCTGGTTACTAGCCGTAGCAAAAAATACCTTAGCGAAAATAAATTTATGACCAAAATCATTAATGTCTCATTGAAGGTTGCATGCTATAGTCAGTTATTTGCTCCTCAATGGGGATGCTAAATGAGTTGAGACTTTAATAAAGGAACTGTTGACTGCTCTCGATGGCTTATTCCTTTCTATTACAAAAAGAAAAAGGGTAATGCAATGGGACTACCTTATGTGGATTAAGGCCTGTTTTGCTTTTCAATCCATTTGTATTTATACGAGATGTACACTACAACTTACCTTTTATTTCCTTTCACATTCAGGTGCTTTGCAAAGCGCTTTTTACATCCAGCTATTGCCTCTATGTATGATTACATATTTTTGTGGGATGAAGATTTGGGAGTGAAGAATTTTCACCCTGGAAGGTACTGTCGCATTACTTTTGAATACTGTATCTATTTGCTAGCTTCTTTTACTTTATGATTATTCTCGTCATTTCTCTAGATATTTGCTGCAATGGTTATTCAGATATGAAAAGGATGTTTCCTCAATTCTATCGGTCTTACTGAAATTGTGGCATACGTGTATAACAAGTATGTAAATGTCAATGACCCTGAAAAAACGAAGTATCTGCTAAATAGCATGGAAGTTGTTTAATATTTAAAACATGAAGGATAAGATTTGAACCCGGAGTTCACCTCCAGGATATGTATGAAATGAACTTGTAACTCTCATAATGAGAGTTGCGTTGTATATGCGATTAATTACCATTCTTAGTACTAGAAATGCCTTGTAGAGATTATTTTCTCAGTTTTCTTGCTTCTCTGGACATAGCAAAATCAGAAGGACTTGAAATATCTCAGCCAGCTTTGGATCCAAATTCTACCGGCATACATCATCGGATCACTGTAAGAAACCGCATGAGTATATTTCACAGGTATATTTATATGTAATATCTTTGTAATTTGATTCCTATATTCCCAATATTGTGCTATCGGTACTAATGCATTATAATTCGAGTAGAAGAGTATGATGCCAGAGGTAGTATTAAATGCTCAGATAATAGTGAAGGGCCTCCGTGCAGTGGGTAAGTTTCATCACTCTATAATTTATTGTTTCATCTTTTATTCTAATATATGCAGTAGGTTTCTCAAGCTGCATGTTCATACTGTTGTTGGTCCACATCCTTAGTTTTCTCTTGGGATCTGATAAAGCATTGATAATTTGATATACATGCTAGCTAGCCTGGTCCATTTCATATGCACCAAGAACTGGTGTACAATTGTTTCTAGAACCTATTGAAACATGTTATCACTTTTGGATATGCAGTTTTGTAGAAGGTATGGCTCCTGTATTTTCGAGATCAGCATGGCATTGTGCTTGGCACTTGATACAGGTACTTTCGTGTTTTTCTGTAGAAATTTCATATCCTCTAGTTACTAAGTTTGAAATTTATGAAGTCAATTTTTTCGGCAGCCAATTTAGTTTCTTCAAAAATCTGGTTTGCATTTCTCTAATGTGCATAGGCTTACACCTTATTTAGTGTTCTATTCATTTAAAAGTAATAAGAAAAATATTTTGACTCTAGATCTTACTACATTGTTCTGTCCATGTTGAAGGGGTGTTGGGGTTTGGCAAATCTATCAGTTATGTTCCCTATCATCACAGTAGTTTTGTAGGATTGTTCTGTGTTTTTCTTTTTCTTCTTTTTAGACTGTCGCTATAAAACAGTTACCATTTCTGGAGCAAAATTAAGTGCTCTTGCCTCTTGGTCTGCAGTATTTAGCTACTTGACATCCTCTATGCCGTTGAACTTTTTTTTTCTTAAATACTCCCTATCAAACTTGGTTTGCTAGAGGTTGTCATTACATTGATCCTTACTTTATGACTACACTGAATCTGGAAAAATCTTGATGTTGTATCTCATTGACTTGATCATACACTGCTTTTTATTTCAGAATGATCTTGTTCATGGATGGGGAATGGACATGAAACTCGGATACTGTGCACAGGTAGCACTATTGTCATAGGCCACATGAAATCAGGGTTAAAAATTGGGGCTAAGACTTTTGCGTAGCTTATTAATTTGGTCTTGCATACATTTGAATCTTCTTAGGGGGATCGCTCGAGAAAGGTAGGGGTCGTTGACAGTGAATATGTAGTTCATCCGAGTACACAAACATTAGGCGGTGCATCTACTAAAAAGGTGATTTCTTTTTATATCTTTGATCACAACTTCTCCATATATACTAATATTTTTCTTTATATGCAATCTTTGTTCCTCTCCACTGCACATAAAATCTTTTTCTATACGATCGATACTCACCTTCCCAATGATAGAAATCCCATCCAGGCCAACGTGCACATCTAGATGGCATATTTTCCATTTCACTAACATTATATTTGATATCTATGAGGTCCGTTCACTTTTGTTTTCTTATATGAATCTTTTGTCTCCAGCTATAGGAGATCCCAATTACATTAAGAACTTTTAGGAGTTTGTCGCTAGGTATTTGAACCAAATGGAACCCATCCCATCGATGGATTATAAATATCATATTTCTTATAAGCAATAATAATCGAACCAATACCACTCAAAAATTTGGGATTTCCAGTTCCTCATAAGGATAAAAAAGTCCTTTTTATTATCAAAACGAAGAATATTAATAAAAGACCATTCCCCGGGAATTACCCTTGTTTTTTAGTACAAGTAGCTACAGGGTTTGCTATGTCGCGAATCCTGATCTGACTACAAAGGTACACCTCCATTGTTTAATCTAATGCTTTCATAGATTCTATCGTTTTAAAACCCGGACCGGACTTGGTGGTTGAACCGGTTGAACCGGGAACCGGACATGGTTCCGGTTCCCGGTTTTTCCCGGTTTTGGCCGGTTCGACCCCGGTTCGACCGGAAAAAACCGGGAACCGGAGGCCTCGCCGGTTTGACCTCCGGTCTGGTTTTTACAACATTGCATAGTACAATACTTTAACCAGTTTAAAAAACTGATGGCAACTTCCATTCCCTGCATTTCTTTAAAAAAATAAAAATCATTAACATGGTATTTCTCTTCAACTGCAGGTTTACTCGTGGGAGCCTGTAATTTGCCATGATTCAGTTGATATGGGATGGTCAACACTTGGTGATCTGTGCATCCATGACGGGAAACTTTTAGGAGGTGCATATTATGAAAACTCGGTTGCAGTTTGGATAGCTGATGTTTCGGTATTTGCCGCCCTTGTTTGTTAAGATTCCCATGTTTCTTACTTTCTTTCCATAACAATAATGAGATGCCATTTCTGCATCAGCTTATGGAGCCTTATGGTACAAGATCGGCCCCAGAGCAGCATGGCCACTCTGAGCTGAAACATGAGAGTCAGGTAAATCCTTTGGAGAAGGAAGAAAGTCATGTAAAGCCAAAGCCCAGTCTTATGTCTACAGCACCGGATAGCGAGTCTAAGGACATCAAAACTATATATGTCGACCGTAAGTTCTATTGTGTATTTGTGTGCGCTCTCTATTCTTTAAGAATTGCTTCTGAACTTCTTGGCAATAACGTCAATGTTTGACCCTTTTGAAGCCGCAGGTGTAAATTCCGTCAGTTCCAAGACAGCTGACCCTGTTGAGGTTCCTAAGGTTGTACAACCATCTCATTCGGGCCAAATCAGCACTATTGGAGTTCAGAAGCGGAGTCTGAGAGCAAGTTCGCCTCCATCTGATTCCAAGGAAATCTGCAGCAATAGGATTCAGAAGCACGGTCCTCCAGAAACTTTGACTCCATCTAATTCCAGCCAAATCAGCACTATTGGAATTCAGAAGCGGAGTCTGAGAGCAAGTTCACCTCCATCTGATTCCAAGGAAATCAGTGGCAATAGGATTCTGAAGCACGATCCTCCAGGAACTTTGGCTCCACATGATTCCACCAAGAAAATCAGCAGCGTTAGGGCTCAGAAGCATGGTCTACCAGAAACTTTGCCTGCATCTGAATCCAAGGAAACCAGCACTACTGGAATTCAGAAGCGTGGTCCTGCAGCTAGTTTACCAACAAGAAGTAACGTGCCATTTATGAATAGATCTATTATCATGCCTAACATAGTACCACGTGATGGCCCTGGAAGAGATTCGGCTGGGTCTAGAAGGGAATATATTGCCTCGGCTAAGGCCAGTGGTGGCATGAGTTCTAGGCCACCTCACACAAGGAGGCTGTCAACCAGCAGGATAGATATGGAAAGAATGTCAGTGTCCCTGGAATCTCTGCCTTCTGATAACATGAAAAAACCTAGTAGAAAGGATGTAAGCATTCGTAATAGGCTGTTCCCTGATGCAAATGCTAAGGACTCCTCTGAGGGGAAACAGTCAAACACTAATACTGTTGTAGAAAAGCCTGACAGAACTTCACTGCCAACCACAACGAGTATGTTGAGTTCTTACTTCACTCTCTCTAAAAGCTCTAATTAGTCTCCTTAAGACTGTTATCATTTTATTATTACTGCACATATAGATAGGTATGGCTCGATGTGCTTTTATGTGTATCTGGTGTTATGGGGAAACGTGACCGAGTGGGTAAAGTACAAGAAGAGAACCTACTATTAATCAGTTCACTTGTTTTGTGGCCATAAGTGCCTAATTCTATGCCATATTGTTCAGTTGGATTGATAGATTTTGTTTCCAGTTAGAAACTGATTTGAACTAAGACCTCTATACGTATGATGAATGAAACCATAGCTAGGTACGCAGTTGTGGCGCTACCTGCTGTCCGCAAAAAAAACAAAATAAAAATAAATAAATAAATAAAAAAAAAAAAAAAACTGAATAATTACCTTCACAAAATTCAACCATGTTGCTTAACAAAATTATCCCGCTGCTGATAATACAAAGTCGGTCATCTCTAAGCACCCATTGGTTGTAATCTGATGTTGGTTTTCTGTCATACTCATAGTTCTGTCAGTATTCACCAATTAATTAACTTGTGCTGTGAAATACTTCTAATACTACTTTGGCGAGTTCTATTCCTTTAACCAATTTTGTTTCAATTTCTCCAGATGATAGGTCTCTTGATTCCAGCAAAGGGGCAAATCCCGTTAAAGTTGTCAATGGAGGTAATAGCTAGTAACTAAGTAGTAACATTATTACTTCAAAAAACAATGAATGCATAAACTTTTACTTATTTTTTTGCTTTTTCACTGGCAGTGGCAGTTGTGCATGGAAGGACACGTAGTTTGGTTGAGAGGTTTGAAAAAAAGGAAAAAATTGAAACAGATGACATTTGCACCCCTGATAGGGCCCTGGCGTGGTTTCTGAGCCTGCAGAATCTCCCTCGCCCTAGGTAAAATGTCCTCCTTCCTGTACAGAATACAGAGGGCCTTTTCATTTGATTCAAACTTGGACTTTTAAAACGTTGTGCCTGCTCTGGATTTTTAAAGCAAGTTCTAGATATAAGCCTTTTGATCCCCTGTCAGTGGATAAAGTCATAAAACATGATATAAGTTGAAAATGGACACTGAACAGAATTGTACCACACCATTCTTGACCACCTTTATGCGCTGTCTGTGATTACAATCTCTCCCTAAGCAACTCTTAATCCCTTAATGTTCTTGTACTTCCCAGAGTATTTTTTTTATTTCCAAACGCTTGTGCTTTTAATTCTGTTTGCTCCCTGTTAGTACATGCCAGAGTTAATGTCACGACCGCACTTTACTAATTAATAGCAAAACTCGGTGATTCGTGACTATGGTGGAATTTACGAATAATAAAGAAAAGGAAGTGAAATTTCGAGATTTGACGCTAACAAATTATAAAGCAACATTGATAAGTGGGCATAATAGTTGAAAGTAGTACGACACGACTTGTCATGATTCTGACTTAGATTACAACCAAATTGAAGATGATTCAGAATATTCGAGTGTACGCAGCGGAAATGTGTGGAAATACGTGTATGGAGACACGTATTATCAAGAGTGTTCATCAACTACACTAATCGCTAACTTCGACAAAACATCGCTGGTCACTCTTCCGTCATCCAGCTCAACCTGCACATTGGAAATAATGTACAGGGCGTGAGTACGGAGTACTCAGTGGACACAATGCCCAAAACATTTTTATTGTCAAGCCATTCATAGTGAAGCATAGGGTTTTATTGAAATGCCTATGTTCACGAAAAACTAAGTTATCTTAAAAGCGTCTGTGCAGACTAAGTTCTGTAGTAATCTACCATATCTGAGTTTGTTGTGCCCGAGGAGTTGGCCACCTCACTCGGTCACCTGATCGGTCACTATCTGAATAACACGATCAATGTGTACACTAGTCCAAGAATAATAGCTGATCATTCAAAGACCCGAATTCGATTTATGAGTTGACATTTCGCCATTTAACAGATAGGCATCATACAAAAACTGAAAATATTTATAGCATGACAATACTTTAAAAGAGCTACTGATCCAATAAAACATGCTTTGTTTTATAGAAAGCCCACCTCGTTGTGTTTAATTACTGCAACGAGATCTGATCTCTGCTGCTGCTACTGTCCCTCCTTCGCGTGCCCTTCGATTAAAAATCGAGGTGAGATTCACGTACTAGCAAGGGAAATCTTATCTAAGATTTTAGTCGAAATGCTGATCGGAGGTTATTCTAAATCCAGTAACGTGGTTACTGTTATCTAAGCTCAAATTATGAATTCCGTTATGTGAATGGTGCATAAGATTTATTACAAATAAATAAACCTTGATTTATTGTGAAACTGGGCTAATAAATTCCAATGGGTAATTGATTAGCTAAATCAATTAATAATTTTGGTTAATTAACTTATATAAAGTTAATTATTTAAAACGCGAAATAATTTATTTAGAATTATCGGGATTTAAGCTGGAGTGGAATACGATTTAATCGTGCCTCGTTTCATAATTAATTAGGGAGTTGGGCTCGTAATTGGGTAAATGGACCCTGGCCCAAATAAAAAGGTAATTCGGCCGATTGCTTCTCAGCCCAAACCCATGATTTGAACCCGGCCCACAGGTTGACCCGACCCGGTCAATTAAGGAAAATCCAACCCCCTCGTCCATTCTTCAATCGCGACTGAACCCATCTCTCTCTCTCACTCACGATTCTTCTCGCGATCTTTCCAGTCGCTCTTCTCCTTCATCTCTTCATCTCCGGTCATCTTCTCCGGCGTTGCTTCGGTGGCGCCTGAATCAATGGGCCGTCATCGATCTGTTGTCCTCGCCTCTTTTCTAGAGTCGTTCTCCCCAATTCGAAAACCCTAGCTCGGTTTTCGGGGTTCGCAGTTCCAATCGATTTCTGGCGAATCCTTCCAAATTTGAGACGCTGCCAGTACGGTGAGATGACACTGGCTTTGACTCGTCGCCCAACAACCTGATCCATCTCTGTCGAACTCGACTGCAGCCGCGCGACTCCTTCGGTTTTGACGATTCTCCGGCGCAACTCCCGTACCTCCGGCGAGCTTCTTCGAGTCGCCATAAACTAAAATCCCTAATTCGAAGGAATTAGGGGACACATGTCCTGTTTTCTAGATTTCATTAATTGTTCTTCGTCTTCGTTCCTAGCCTCGTTTATTTTTTTAATGGGTCAGCTTAGGCTTAGGGTTCGATTCGATTAGATATGGTTTCAATTCGAAAAAGAGAACTGATTTCCTTCTTCCTTTCTGCTGCAGGTTCCGGCGGATGATCGTGGAGACACCATCGCTGCTACAGTTCGCCTTCCTTCATCCGATTTCTTTGTCATCGGGCCTCAGCCTCGACGGAGGTTCGACTCAGCTTATTCTTTTCTCGATTTATAGTGTTCGAAATGGGATGTGTGCATTCTAGTTCTTACTGTATTTTTGGGATAATATTTTATGGCTTTGGTTTGTTTATGAAAGCATTATGCACTGCTTGTTAGTTCTAGATTTGGGGTTTGATAATCTGTTTAGGTTCATACTTGATTCTTTTACTTTGTAGAAATGAGCATTTTTGAAATTGAACTAGGGTGTATGCTTGTTGGTGTTCATGTGTTGCGATATCACCTATTCATGCTTGTGCCTAGAGGAGTTGGATTCTGGAAAACTACTTGAAGGTAGTAGCATGCATTCTAGATTTATGAGTTGGTGTTGAGGGTTGAGGGCTGTTTTTATTACCTTGCTGAAGTGAGCAGTAGTTGCTAGCTTCTTCCTTCTCCTCTCTTCCTAGCTACTTCTTCTTCTTCCTCACTCCTTCTTACTCTCTATTTTGCTCTAAGTGTTTGTGATGAAAGTGTGGCTGAATTGAGGAAAGAAGGGTGGTGATAAAGGGGTCGGTTTGAAATTCTGGCACTAGAGAGGTTAGGCTGACTTGGGTCTTGAGTTATAGTCTTCCAATGTTTCTATTTCCATGTTTCTCTTGTTCTTTCTTGGAGATTGTATGCAGATTTAGTTTGTCTTTTATTTGCAGACCTTAAAACTCTACCTTTATTATCTCTACATGGCTGATTTTCTTTCATTTTGCAGGTTTCAGCTGTAGGGATTACTAATGGTGCAGCTAGTTTGGAATTCTAAAGAGGCTGCAGATTTCCTTCCCTTTTTAGAGGTGAGGAGCGAAATTGGCTTGTTGTCTTGCAACAGATTTTGAACTCCTAATCTTTGTTTTACTTGCTAATTTCTTTTTCTCTTTTGCAGGTGGAGCTAGGGTGATGTTTTGCTGCTCCTGTAGCCAAACTGGTGTAAAAAGGGGCTGATTCCCTTTCCTTTTTTGTATGTTAGGATTTGAATAGATTTGTCCTCTTGTTGCAGAATTTGAGCTCTCATCACTTTTGTTATTATTATGCAGATTTTGATCCTTGAATCCTTCTTGTCTTGTTGCTTCTATTTGACTGATTTCCTCTCTTGTTTGCAGGTTAGCTGAAGGGATGCTAACTTTCGCTGCATGAACTAAGGGTCTCCTAAGGGGACTGATTGCTTTCCATTTTTAGGCTAGAGAGAATCCCTAGATTTGTTTTATCTTTGTAAAACAATTATACTTCAAGAAATACTTCTGTACCTTATTGAACAAGTGGGATTCGATCCCTACTTCATTGTGTGACATGTGACTTTTACTAATTAAGAGAATTAGAGATTAAGTTACTTTCTTGTGGTGTTAATGTATCATCCATTCCAATACTATTTCTTGGTTTATAAAATATATATATATATATCTAAGTTATGCCTTGCAACATAACTTGCTCTACTTTAGCGAATTAATTATCAGGTTCGACCCGATAATTCTACAAGTGGGCTTGGTTCGTTCTGATTAATCAATTGGGCCTTGGCCCAATAAATAAAGAAATATATATACATATAGAGTATCGATAACTATCTCTTACTTGAGCTATTCGATCATCGACGATGATCGCTCATTCGGAAGTTTATTGATCATTCGAAAGCTAAATAACATAGAAATCAAGTCGCTGCTTGATTCCATCGTCATTCCTTAACTGATAATTTAAGCGATTTAATTACTAAAGGTTGGTAACCGATCATCGAAGTCGAGTTGCTACTCGATTCTATTATTGTTCTCTAAACAATAGTTCTAGCAATCTTGAATGCTACAAGTTGATAATATAACTCAATCAATCGGGATTAATTAGTTAACTAGTTAAGTAAAATACGGGGCGTTACAGTTAAGCATAAACTAGGGGGATTTTATCATTCCCTCGATTATGCTCTTTAAAGTACAAAGTTATCTAACTCGGTGTTTATGTTTCGCATAGTCCAACTAATGGGATGTAACAGAGTTTTGCGCCTTTCTTGCGGAACATTGTTTTATAGCTTAAGATTAGAAGAGATCCTAGCAATTTAGAAATATCTTTCTCTAGTTTGAATGTACAAGGGGTGGGGCAGAGCACACACTGTTATATGTTCTATGTTTGACTAGGTAAAATAACATTGCCCCATAATAGGTATAGTTGAATGCTCCCTATTTTTCCACTTCCATTTATTTGTTTTTATCATAAGTCAAATGCTTTCATCATGTTGCAAAATAATGACCAGAAAATTGATGTGAGAGTGCAGCCTACTTTGGATGATAGTGATGTCCTTGAGGTACTTATGCAGAGTCATGATGTGCTATTAAGTGCATTCCGGTCAAGGCTGACAAAGCTACAGGTACTTATGAAAAAGGTTTTTAATACTCCCTCATTTCGCTTAACTTGGCTCAAAATTTTTTGGCTTGTGCTGGCACGGTTTTCCACGTTTCTTGATGATAGGTTTTAAAATGGATTTTTGAAGAATTATTTTTTTTACGGGATACTGCGACAGTCGTAGTATCCCGTAAAAAAAATAATTCTTCAAAAATCCATTTTAAAACCCATCATCAAGAAGCGTGGAAAAGCGTGCCAGAAAAGCCACTATTCAAATGAGCCAAGTTAAAGCGAAATGGAGGGAGTATATGACTCCAACGGAATACAATCTTTTGTTGCTTGCAGTTCTTTCATTTGCTAGAGTCGCGAAATTAAGCAGCAGTAGTATCCTAGTAGTGATCACCAATGTTTCAGTGGTTCTATTCCGTTCCGTTTGTCTTTTTCTTCTTTTTGCACATCATCTTTGAGCTTTCATAAATAAGAATTGAAATTTCCTGGTGCAGGTGGTACGACACTTTTGGGAAAGGAATGATGTTAAGGGGGCTATAAACGCCGTGAAGAAACTGCCTGACCATTCTGTGAGTTTCTCTCCTTTGTTTTTTTTTAAAGGAAGGCTGATTTGTTGCTGCTGTGCAAAAGTCCTCTCTATTGTATCCACATTTTCTTTTTCTTAAAATTATTGTGCTTGTGCAGGTACATGCAGATGTAGTTGGTGTTCTCATCGAGAGGATGGAGGTTATAACATTGGACCTGTTTTCTTGCTTGCTTCCTGTGCTTCTAGGATTATTGGAAAGCAAAGCAGAAAGGTAACATTTATCTTCAGCATTTATGAATTCTTTTTCTCCAACTGGGAAGGAGGATAAAGAATGTTACTCATCTTCTGCCATGAAAGACTTCCTTATATTCATAAGCTTCTTCGTTTATAGGCATGCTAGTGTTTCTTTGGAGATGCTTTTGAAGCTGGTAGCAGTCTTTGGCACAACAGATCGGACAACTGAATTTCAGCACCTCGATCAGTTGGCGTTGATCTTCATGCAGAGGAGAGGTAGCATTGCCGAATCTTATTTTTAATGTTTTTTAATCAAACTCGATAGAAGTTGCAGTTGATTCTGATATACAGATGTTTTTCGCTTTGCAGACTTGAATGCTGCAGACAGTGTTATACCCATCTCCAAAATGTACAGAACATCATTCCAGGACTTGTAAAGTGAGTATCGTTGATAATTTTTATCTAAAAGCACAATGTTATTCAAATTGTGGAGATTCTACCCGATCCTTGTTATTTTGTGGCGCGTGTGTAACTCTTGTTTTATCACTGTAGGATGGGAGGTGTCTTAGCAAGATATGCACAACTGAATATGGTTCTCCAACAAACATAGTCTCTATATTCAGTTGATAGAATGAAAAAGAAAAGAAGAATTATAGTTAGGTCCTTGCCAAGTCACAAGAATTTAAGAATTCTTCGAGGGGGCCTATAGCAGTCGGGCACGTGGCAGTTTTGTGGTGCTAATCTCCATTTCCCCATGGGCATGATAATACAGTTAAATCTCTTTGTCCAGCATTTGAATTCCCCTGTAATTATGTGCAGTGGTATATATATATAAATGTAGCTGGAAATATCAGAGCTGCATGTTGTAGATGTTAAATGTTGAAAAATGAGACATAATCTTATAGCCTTGATGCCCTTTGATTCAGAATTACTCATTCTTGGGCACTTTTTTGGAGAATGTTTTGTCTGTTTTTCTTGCTCTTGAGAGAAATTGTTTTAACAAGGTACAAGCAGTACTGCAGGGGACACTTGTACTCTCGTGGAAGCATTTTACCAGTGCTGTTTAGCATTTTTTTTTTCGGCCGTCCAAAAAAAAGCTTAATCTAGCCATAGATCCTATGTTCATTCAAATTTATTTTGATATTTATTTCAATTTAATATTTGCTCATATAAAGTGGGATTCAAAAATGCTTCTTGTGGTAATTTTTTGAAAAAAGAATTATTTTACAAATAATTTAAAATAAGTCATTCTACCTAGTAAATATTTAATAAGTACTGTAATAAATTTTTAACAGTATTGTATCTAAAATAAGTTTAAAAAAAAAAGAAAAAAAAGTGGGATTCAAAAATCAATTAAATATTTACTTATTACAAAAATTAAAATTTCTTATCCAAAGATTCTAAACACATTATTATTGGTAGACTGATGTAGTGTATCTTGTAAAATTTATAGCAGCAGCCACAAAAGCAAATAAGCAATACTCCGCAATATCTGCATTTTTCTTCTGGGTAATATTCTAATTAAGTACTATATTTTTTTATATTCAAAAGAACATTCGGTATGTAAAATAAAGTAAATTATAAGGCGAACAAGTAGTGCCGGCCTCGTCAATTGCTATACTGGCCTACAGCAGGTTGTTATTATTATTTAATACTATGCATTACAACATTAGTTGATGATACTGCCACTTTGTTCTTCAAGTGTCATTACGTGAGGCCTAGAGCTTATCACTTATACTTCTCCCCTATGACTTGGTTTGCCCCTTTCTATGGAAAATCTTCATCTATAGACAAGAGTTGGCATCCTCGTTACTTGGTGGTTTTTCCCCCTGATAATGAATCTTGGGAGCTACATTCTACTTCTTTATATCCACTTCTTTCTCTTAGGGAAGCTTCCCCCATTCCTCCTAAGTTATCTGCTCATGAAGCACGTATATTGAATACCATGCTACACACATATGATAAGAATCATGACATTATAAAGGCTTTGGTCGAAAGCGAGACAGCTTTATCTTTCTTTAATTTGAAATTGAGAGCTCCTTGGTCCCCACACATGGGTAATTGATTTTATTTTCCTTATTTTTTAGATGTTTGAAAACATCTATCTCTTTTATGAAGATATATGTAAGAAGGGTAACATTATTACTTATATCTGGTTTTGTTACATTTGCATAGGTATGGATTTTGATCAAGAATTGAGTGATCGTGCTAAAGAGCAGATAAAGCTTAAAGCAGCTGCACTTAAGGCTAGGAGAGGTCAATCTTCATGTTTTACTAATGCCTCTACTCCAGCCTCAGCCTCAACCTCTTCTCATGGGCCAAATTCTACTTCAGAGCAGACCTTTTCACCAAATCCCACTTCCTCCTCTTCGAAGGGATGCTCTTTGCCAAAGGAGCAAAACCTGGCTTGTGAGCAGATCTCTCCAATCCCACCAAGTTCTTCACAAGGACAAATTCCTCATCCTTTAGCGACAAGTGTGGATCATGCTCTCACCTCTTTCCCTGTCACCTCCTCTGAAGAGAATGATTTGCTTCTTTTAGAAGCTTCCCCTGATTTTAGGGCAGAACTGGCTGCTGTTACTATCAATCCTACCCCCCCCTTTAGAGATGGAAGATTTCCCCCCTTTTACTTGCAAAAGCAAAAGGAATTTATCTCAAACTTACTCATCTTCTTCAAACAGAAGTAAATCTGCTCCTGCTGATGCTATTGGTTCTGCATCAATGAGCAAATCTACTAGTGATTCTACAATTGTTTTTGCACCATCCCAACTTGCTTTGAGCAGCCTTACTCCTACCAAGTCAGCTCTTCCTCCTCATCCTTTGTCCAATGGAACATCTTCTAATGCGAATGTTTTGGCTAACCCTTTTCATCCTATAAAAATTCCAAAACTACCAAGAAATGTTTCTGGAAAGCCTTACAGTAGTGCCTCCTTTAGTTAAAACTTTGAGGGGTAAAGGTTTGGAGTGTCCTTATGCCTCCTACTCTTCTGATAAAATCAGTATTTCTTATCCTGGTAAGCTTAGTGATGCCCATGGCCCTCTCAGCTCTAAGCTAATTGCTAGTCTTCTTCGAGCAGAAGATTGGCAAGAATTGAACCCCCTATTCTTCTGCAGATTTGGAGAACAGGGTTGCTACTCATGAACTAAAGGTATAAATATTATTTTATGCCTTTGTTCCTTCACATGTCATAGCATCTATGATAGTTTGAAATAAATTTGTATTGAGTTTATTTAAATGGACTTATTGTTTGCTTGGAGTTGTGGATTTTATTAGGAGCTTTGATCTTGATCCATATTTTTGGATTCTGCAAGATGATAACATCTTTAAGTTTGCTTAGCATTTTATGTATAAATTATTGATGTGTGATTGAATGTAGTCATATGATATATTTTTGAATATAGTGATATTTTATATCTTATCATATTTTATTTTTTGGCAGGCTATGGGATATAGGGCTATGCAAAGCCACAGAGCCCAATCTTATGAGTTGGCCAAGTCTCACATAGAGGAGCTTTCTAATAGCGTTAAACGCTTGAGGGAGGAAAATTCCCAACTGCAGAATACTGTGGCGCAGAACTCCAAATGTAATGAAAAAGAAAGTAATAGACCTGGAGGCAGAGGTGAAATTTTTGAGACAGAGGGATGCTGAGCGTGAAGAACTATCTCGTTCTCATTTGATTGCACTAGAGAAAGCAGAGCAAGAGAGAAGCAGGTTACAAGCTGAAGTGGACCAACTATCAAAAGCTAACAAAGAAGCCTCTACCAAGCTCATAGCCATGACAGATGCTCATAGGCAAGAGATTGAAGACTTGCGTGAACAAGCGCGTGATAGAGCTTTTAGGGAGGGTCTAAAGGAAGGTCGCATGCATGGAAGAATATCAGGGGCTTATTTATGCAAGCCCTACTTGTTGATGGCTCCTCCGGGTCAAGGCTTTTTGAATATATTGGTGAAAGAGCTTTCAGAAGCATATTTGCATTCTCCTGAATTTTGGAAAAGGATGAAGGAGCCATTGATACACTGGATATCTACCATTGTAGTAGAATGCTGTTCTAAATTGGATATGGAAGATCGAGCGGAAGAAATAGATGTGGATAAAATTTTCAAACTTCTAAAAGAAGATACACCTTCTTTGGAATTAAATTCCCAAGTTAGCGCCACTAACCCTTGGAATTTGGCAAGCCTTCGCAAAGCTGCTCAATATGTGTCTTCATCGCCAGGGGATTTATCCTCTTGGGAGAAGATCTATTTCCATGTGCTAACTCCTAATGCAGGGAAATATGAGCTTTTACGATATATTTTTTGTGAGGTAACATCCTTTGTTTTTTATAGAAAGTAACATCTTTTTTTTATATGCGTTTCTTTATAATATATATTATTACTATTATTATTTATTTGTTTATTTACTTCTTTTTGTAGACGCAAGACATCTTCCCCCTCATCCAACTGGAAATGGCAGAAGCGGAGGAAGAGGCAAGACGTGAATATCATCAGCATCAAGGTTTACTAGGAAAAGCTCAGAACCCCATTATGGTCGAAGGGCCTCAACTTCCAGGAGCAATGCCCTTTGCCTCAACTCCTTCTCCAAATCCTTCAGAGCCTTTAAAGGCAGATCCTTCCCATAACCTCGTGGAAAAGGACCAAGTCATCACAGAAGCCACTTCTCGAGAAGATGTCACCACTTCTCTGCTATCTACTAACGCGGATCCTGTCAATCAAGGAACCGAAGGGGGCGATGGCCACACCATCTCTTAGCTTTCACAAATTTGACTCTTTATTTGTTTTTGTATTATTTGGGTAGTTTTTTGGGCAAGACAGGACTTGCACGTACCTTTGTCATATCCTATCTTCAATTGCTTCACTACTTTTTTAAAGTAGACATTTATTTGACTTATTCGAATCCTTTTGAGGTTTTTGATTACGTCATATGAGTAAATGTCTTGTTTTCACAAAAAATCAATTTTATGAAATGGATATTTGCTTTATATAGCGGGATATGGGGTATCCCCGTACTCCACCAAGTGAATTATAAGTAATCGAAAAGAATTATAATTACTTATAATTCACTGAGCAACATAAGTAAGATCCTCATAAAATTATCTCATCAACGAGAATCCGAGATAGATGTTTCAAACATAATATTTTTTCAAGTTATTAACGTTCCATGGTCTTGGCAGAACTCTCCCTTCTATATCTTTCAACTCATAAGTTCATCCTTTTAGGACTTCAGTAACCACATACGGTCCTTCCCAATTTGGATCTAATTTCCCAGTTGGCTTAAGAGCATCAGCTCTTCTTAGCACCAAGTCTCCTTTTGCGAATCTTAGCATCTGCACTTTCCTGTTATAAGCATTGCGGATCTGCTATTTATATTTTTCAGATCTAGCCTTAGCATCATTTCTCAATTCTCCAATCAGATCTAAATTTTCTCTTAAGAGACCAACATTCTGGTTTTCATCATAAGCCAAGATACGGTGTGATTCAATACCAACATTCTTGTTTTCTCTCAAAATTCATTTCCCTAGTAAAAAAATAAAAAAAAACACTTAAATCTGAATAAATAAAATATTTAGTAGAGAAAGTCGGCTGTTTTGAAATTAATTAGACGAAACCATAAAACTCTCATCACACGTAACGATGCAATGTATTAACAAATTTTCTATAATTTCTTTTAACTATTTAATGTGAAGTTTTAAAAATCAAATTATAAAAGACTCGAAATTGAGTGGGTAAATATTGGTAAAGCCAATATACATGGAATTCTATTCATATTTATTACTTTGTCGGTCCCGTCGAAACAGTTTTATTTCTTAATATTAGAAGAAAACTGAATGTAGATCTATGAATATTTTCACAAAAGAAAGAGACGAGAAGAGAGAAAGTAGATTTGCATCAACAAACTCAATTAACAAACTAGGGTAAAGTGCAAGATACTACCCTGTGTTTTGGGAAACCTACATGAAATCCCCTTGTGTTTTCTAATTTGCATAAAACACCCACGTGTTTTAAAAAACCCTGCACGATTAACCCAAACCGTGAGTACCTATCGCCGTTTGCTCACTTTAGCATTATTTTGTTCAATTTTTTCGATTGTTTTATATTCTAATACCTTAAAAATTAATATTTCAATAATTAAACTTCCAAAATTTATAAAAATCGACATTCGATTTGCAATTTTTCCATTAAACTTTAAAAAACAAATAATATGACAAATTGAGTGTCGATTTTTTAAAATTTTGAAGTTTAATGATTGCAATATTAATTTTTAAGGTATTAGAATATAAAACAATCAAAAAAATCGAACAAAATAATGCTAAAGTGAGCAAACGGCGATAGGTGCTCACGGTTTGGGTTAATCGTGCAGGGTTTTTTAAAACACGTGGGTGTTTTATGCAAATTAGAAAATACAAGGGGATTTCGTGTAGGTTTCCCAAAACACAGGGTAGTATCTTGCAGTTTACCCACAAACTGAGGTTGCGTTTGGTAATCATTTCAAGATGACAAAGGATGATTCATCTCAAGATGACTCATATGAATAGTGTCAAGATGAATCATTCATCTCTCCATTTGGTAGCAAAACATTTAGACTCGGATGATATCATATTGTGTTTGGTACAAATTGTAAAACTCTAGATTAAAATTTAGATTGACCAAATTACCCTTATTAAATACCCGTACCGATTTCACTTTATATCGTTGAGATTAAATAGTACTCTTTATTATTATTATTATTATTATTATTATTATTATTATTATTATTATTATTATTATTATTATTATTATTATTATTGTTGTTGTTGTTGTTGTTGTTGTTGAGTTATTATTTTTATTATTCTTGTTATTATTATAATAATAATAATAATTATTATTATTATTGAGTTATTATTTTTATTATTATTATTATTCTTGTTATTATTATAATTATTACTATTACTATTATTGTTATTATTTATTATTATTATTTTATTACATTATTATTATTATTATTATTTATTATTATTATTATTATTATGATGGTGATTATTATTATTATTATTATTATTATTATTATTATTATTATTATTATTTTATTACATTATTATTATTATTATTATTATTATTATTATTATTATTATTATTATTATTATTATTATTATTATTATTATTATTATTATTGTTATTTGAAATCGTATAAATACATCAGGGTAAATTGGTAAAAGAGAGAAAGTGTTGTGTTACTGTTCGAATGAGTTGAAGTCATCCGACCAAAAACGTCGGATGAGTTAACAAGCGAAAACAGTAAAATAGCAACGGGCTTGGGCTTCATCTCGGGCCATCCAGTTTATTTCATTTCGGTACCAAACACTTAGATGAACCAAGATGATTCACCTCATCTTGGTTCATCATATCCACCAAACACACCATAAAAGTACAAGTTGAGTATTTAAGCTAACCCTAGCTAGACCACTTGCTCATCACATGTGAACAGTGGCGGATCTAGATTTTTTTTCTCAAGAGGGCTGTGTTTCGGTCGATAGAAAAAAAATTGCTTCCTATTTTCTGTTAGCTTGACAAATGACTTTTTTATTTAGTCTTTTTAATATAATTGTTAGTGAAACGACGTTGGTTTGATATTATTTCGCTCATTATCTCCAAATTTTATTCAAAATCACAAAATTTTATATATAAAATTAATCAATATAGTTGGAGGGGAATTTAGCCTACACTAGTCCCCCCCTCCCCCGAGATCTGCCCATGCATGTGAGCTAATACAACTCACCTACTATTAAACAACAACAAGAACATACTACTCACTCTAATACACCCCCAACATTTATCAACCATAATCAGAATTAACATCTTCAATTGCAGTTTGTCTCTTAGACAAAGAAATCGAGCTTTAAACAACAATTTGGTAAAAATATCTGTAATTTGATTTTGAGTTCGCACTTGAATATATATAAAGAATAAAATGAAGAAACAAAATTATTTGAACGGGACAAAAAGGTAGTATTTTCGATAATGCAACATATTTTGACATTCAGAATCTAAGACTAAGCGGCTGTGTTCTAGAATTGGGTCTTGCTAAAGACGCATAATATGGCCAGCCATATAGGGTTATTACAGTAATTTTCGATGGCTTAACTTTGTGATTTACATTTATATCCTTATATCTATTTATAGATAATTTCATTCAAAATAGTTTTCATTTAAAAATAATAACTCTCCGTGTTAATTTGATAGTTTTATTCCCATATATAATTTTGCATTAATTAGTCAAAATTGATGCAACAAATTTAGATATTATAATAATAATATAGGTAACTTAATTAATTTCGTACTCATGATTTTCGGGATCACCCCTTACATTTTCTTTGCTATGTTATCGTGTAACATTATAAATACTTTATAATTCAGTTAAATAATTCAATTAAATATATAATATGTGATTCATGGTTATAAATTATAACTAATGAATAACTGACTTAATTCAAATTTTCATAATGTATTTTGATAAGATATATGAAAATTTTAATTTTCTTGTCATAAAACGAAAGATATTTAACATATATATATGTGTGAACTATACATTTTAATTCAAATCTAACGTATTTTTTAATTATGATAAATTTATATAATGTTCTCCACATATAACACATAAAGATTTTTTAGGCAAAATACATTCCTAAGTTTCCTACTTTAAATTTTATTTCGATAGATCCTTATACAATATTCATGTTTTAATATATTCTTGTACTTCTATTATATATCTTATATCCTCGAATCCTTATATAAATTAAGAAATTAATTAATTTATTATATTTTTATTATTAAAATGACATGTTGTGGAATTATACATAATTATAAATCCTAATTTAAAACCTATAAAAAAAAACCCACACATTTTTACCTCAAACAAAGACTGGTTTGCAATTCTTTCCCTGATTTTTCTTAGCATGTTGGATGTAATGTTATGGCGCTTTGTTTATGCAATTTTCATTTTTTTAAATACAATTAACATAAAATTTGAAAGTCGCATCATGATCGATTCGAACCCAGAATTTTTGGTCTCGGACATTAACATTTTATTGTTTGGCCAACACACATACAATTTTCCATCTTAAATCTTTCAGTTTGTTATAGTTACGATAATTATGACATGCAGTCGAACACTTTTTTATATCGAGCTATACTGCATATATTCATATTAAAATGTATAGGTTTTATACTATGTAGTAATTATGTAATAGGATACTTTTAATGATACGGTAAAATTAGTATACATGCATGTGTTGTAAAAATACTACTCCTAGTATTCTGTAGTATGCATTGTATGACCAATAATTTTGTACTACTAATATGTATTTTGTATTATTATCGTAGATAATAACTTAATTTTAGATTAATTGTATTACCTTAATTAAACTTTTAATTATTCATACAAAATAAAGGAAATATAAAATAATGGGGAGTCTTAATTCTCATGATTCTACTATATTTAGATTTAGGGATATATTAGTCTACAAAACTAATGTAACTGATAGGATGTGGCCCAACTACTAGGCCCAAGCATCAGACCCAATATAATTGGACTTGATCCAGCTCGGCCTAGATCAGCTCGACCCACTCAAAACTCACTTCGGCCCAATCCCGGACAGAGCCCAACAGGACAAGTCTAGAAGCTCGGCCGGCCCAGAAACCCACGATTAGGGTATGCACTATCGCGGACATGGCAAGACGGTTACACGCGATCCACCCACGATCTCGGACGAGGAACTACCCATGACCTCGGTCGTAACCACTTTTAGGTCTCTATAAATAGTGCCATTTGTATAGACAGATGGGCAGACTGTAATAGCGACATGAGCATTTTAATACAAGCATTCTCTCCTTTCCCGTGGACGTAGATCTAACAAAAGATCGAACCACGTAAAAACCTCTTGCGTTCTTTATTTTTCCTTCGTACAAATCACTCTAAAAATTCCACGATCGATCACTGGCGTCGTCTGTGGGAAACGCATAATTCTTTTTGTGAAATTGATCAACGTTTTCGAGTGAAGATACGATGGTGAAACCAAGCCGCTCCGCCACCACCATTGCTGCTACCAAGGCAAAGCAGAACCAAGCCGACCCGCCCACCGATCCACCTCATACGCTGGCCAACGAGGAGGAGGCCGACGTGAGCCAAGCTCGGCAAACTGCTTCTCAAATCCGATGTGGCAAGCAGCCCATAACCTACCAAACTCCTGAAGGCCACCAGGAGAATGTGTCACTAGGCCAGTCCAACGATTCAACCAGCAGCGGTGAGCCAAGCTAGGGCGGTCACCGACGCAGCAACGCCGCACTCCAACCTGAGCTTGGAGATGCACTTAAGGCGTACCTAGACCTCCACGAGCAAGATTTTCTTAAGTTCGCCGATCAACATCGACAACGAAGTCAACACGAAGAGGACGGAGTCGAACCGTCACAACGGCGATCCCCAAGTCTCCAGATTGTTGGAGACAGGATTGCCGAACTTCCCCGAAGGCAATGGAGCAACAATCGCCGTGGGAACAACGACCGCGCTTCACCTCGGCGTGGTTCGACGTCACTTCGTCAAAATGCCGTTCCACCTCGGTGTGATGAAGGAAACCCTTACAAGGGAAGATTCACCGTTTACGGTCGAATCTCCACTCCATTCACCAATAGAATACTCTATACTCCCCTCCCATCGACGTATAGAGTACTTCCTATCCCGCCCTACAACGGGTCACACGACCCCAGCAACTTCTTATCATGGTTCCAGTACAACATGATGAACCAAGGACTCGCCGAAAACGTTTACATGTGTAAAGTGTTCCCCGAGCTGCTGGTGGACAACGCCAGAAGCTGATTCGACAGCCTACCTAACGGCAGCATAGGGTCGTATGCCGACCTACTCGATGCCTTCGAGCGTCGTTTCTTCCAGAAAGCTGAGGCAAAAATCAGCCCGGCCCGGCTCCTCACCTTAAGACAGGGGCGAGGAGAAACGATTAGCGACTTCCTGGCCCGTTTCTACAATGAGAGCCTTAAAGTCGATCGTCTCTCCGACGACGTTCTCATTTCGGCGTTTCAGAATGCCATTCAGTCCGGAACTCTCTTCAGAGAGCTCGTGAAGGCGCGTCCAACGACCTCCAGGCAGCTATGGAGGATTGCTGATATGTTCGCGGAGGCGGACGAGGCTGATCGAAGAAAACGGGCAGCAGATCAGCCCGAAAACAATGATAAGAAGAAGAAAGAAGAGCGCACCGACCATGGGCAAGGTCGCCGAAGTGCCCTCGAAAGGTTACAGCGAGGACCCCTCGAGTCTCGCCTAAGACCTCGGCCCAGCCAAGACCGAAGTCAGTACACACCGCTGACGAAGTCCAGGGCCGAAATATACAAGCTTCACACAAACTTATTCGAGAAACCACCACCCATGTCCCGAGGTGGATCGAAGCGCCGATCCAAGGAGAAATACTGCAAGTTTCATGATGACTACGGTCATGAAACCGAGGACTGCAGAGATCTCGCATGGAACATCGAAAACCTGGTACGCGATGGTACCCTTAAGCTGTACCAAAGTCGCAACCAGCAAGAGGCCCGACCTCAAGGGAATGGCAAGAGAAAGAAGAATAGGGGAGGCAACAACTGCGCACCCCACCATGACAAAAAGTCGAGGTACGATGACGAAGACGAAGACGAGGACCAACCTCAATACGACAGAGTCATCAGTGCCATCACCGGGCTGCCTCCAGGCTCAACGAAGTCCTCACTGAGAGCCGAGACCCGAAGCCAACAAAGAGAAGAACCTTCTCAAAAAAGGTTCAAGAAGGACGAAGTCATCACTTTTTCCGATGACGATCCAGTCCCCCACGCCACACCCCATCAGGACGCCACCATAATTCAAGCCGTGGTGGCTAACAGCTTGATTCACCGGGTGTTCATAGACAGCGGAGCCTCAGTTAGCGTGCTCTTCAAAGACTGCTTCGACAAGCTCGGGATCGAAGAAGCCCGGTTGAAGCCGGCGCCCACTCCGCTGAAGAACTTTACACAATAAGAAACGACAACGGATGGCATCATTCCACTTCCCGTCACTGTTGGGAAGAGCCCGCTGTCGTCAACAAAGATCATCAACTTCTTTGTCGTAAAAGTCAATTCTCCCTACAATATCATCTTAGGGAGAGATTGACAAATAACAACAAAGGCGATCTGCTCGGCATATCACCTGATGATCAAAATTCCGTCTAAAGACGGAGTGATCACACTTTAGAGAAATCAGATTCAAGCCAAAGAGTGCATGCAGGTCGCACTCCGAGGTGCCGGGAATCAACACTCTCAAGCATAGCAACTACAGAACCCCAAAGAGGTGGAGCCGACATCGCCTCCATCCGTCGAGCCAGTCGAAGACGTCACATTGTACGAAGATGACCCTGCCAAGGTCGTCAAAGTAGGGTTCGTTGGAGAGAACGAGCTCCGAAGTCAAATTATCCGGCTACTTCGGGAATACAAAGATGTCTTCGCTTGGTCGCCACTAGACATGACCGGGGTAGCACCAAGCGTCATCACTCATCACCTCAACATCGATCCCGAGGTGAAACCAGTTCGGCAAAAGTAGTGAGCCTTCGCAGCCGAAAGAAATCAAGTGATCCATGACGAGGTGCACTACAAAAAAACTGGCCGGAAGACGACGGAATCAACGACGGATTCCGTCACAATTTAACGACGGATTTACAACCGTTTAGAGACGGATTACGATTCCGGCAAGCCACGATGGAATTCACGATGGAGTTACGACGGAACGTCCCCAGGAATATTTGGCACTCACTTTAACGACGGAATAACAAGGGAATAGCGACGGAAATATTTAAAAAAAAAAATTGAAAATTTTTATCTGGCATAAAAGGTCTGGAATATTGTTTTACTATTATTATCTTTTACATTCAACATTCACCCTTTTCACTCCAGAGCCCTAAATTCCCTCCATCGCGTCTCCTGCCGTCGTTGTTCTCTCACGGTTAGCCCTCTCTCTCTCCCTCCGGCCTTCTCTTCAGTTTCTTAATCTCGGCATTTCTTCTTTACAGAGCTTCTCCGACGGCCCGCGGCGGAGTCCGTTTGCCGTTTTTTCTTCTCCATCTGCGGCGGATTCTCTAGCAGGTTCTATCTCTTCACCTTGTGAATGCAGGCGCCGAATGTAGGTTAGTTCTCTCAACTCTCTTTTCAGTTCCTGTTTTCGCCTTCAAATGCACAAAAATGGGGAAACCTTTCTTTTTTTCCTTATTTACTGCTGAATATAGTAATAAGGTTGGGGATAAGAGTGATAAACACGGTCAAATTATGTGTTGATAGTGAAATTGTGAATAAATTAAGAGTTAATTCAGAATTAGCTTTTTTTGTTTTTTGAATTTTTTAGAGTTTCCTTTGTTGTAGAGTTGGGAAGGTGTTCCGATTGTGACTGCCTCATCTGATATTGACTGCGTTATTTCCCCAATTTGAATTTGAATTATTTTCCTAAGAAGTAAGAGTATGATGAGAACAATTTTCTCCTAGTTATTTCCTCAATATTTATTTTCGTTGCATCTTGTGTTTTCTTTCTTCCATTTGAATCAGTGGCTATATATATATATATATATACAGTGTTTCGATAACAGTGGTTCTAATAAGCCTTTTCCATTTGAATCTTAGAGAAACTAATTTTCCTATGAATCTTTATTTGGTGTAGATAGCTGAAAATTTTACTTAGCAGCAATGCTTTTTTGACTTATTTTTTATTTTTTATGAAGCTACTTTCTGTGAGGTTATCTTAGAATTATTTAGAGAAAGATAGAGAGAGAAGATTGATGGACTGACAAGAGAGTGAGAAAATGTGATGATGTTGCTACAACTCTGTTTTGTACAGTTGTTTTCCTTTCCTGTTAATTGCATTACATATTCTTACTTCTTTCGGTGGTTGATAAATGATATTAACATGAGCAAGTTTGGGTGTCAAGGAGAATGCTGAAACTTATTGTTCTTGAACCTATACAGGTGACTCCTTGTACTTGAGCTGACTGACTTTGCTCAAATCCAGAAGGTAACAAAACGATAGCATGATTCAATTCTTTCCTCTCTTTCTCTCTGCTCATGTGTAAGATTATAAGAAAAATGAATATATTCGTGTGGTTTAAAGATAGATTGAAAAAGAATGATGAGTTTTTAAACCAAATCAGTGTGGAGTTTGTTCACTAGTATTCCTTTGGGCTCTTGTATAATTAACACACTTGTCTTGTAAGATGCTCTTTATCCTTACTGCTTTTTATTTAAGATATATTACTGAACTTAAGATTGGAAAATATGGATAATTCTATTTAAAAGTGAACCTGTTATCGATTAGTAATAGATTTTGAAATGCTTATCGATTAATAATAGATTTTGATAGAGGCTGGCTGAGAAAGAACCTATATATGAATCTATCTTCTTAAATTTGAATTGCTCCAAGTCTTATACGCTTGTTATAGTTATTTGATACTTTTGTGCTTTTTTATTTACAAAAGTTTTTCAGTAGAAACACATACAAACTTTTGCCCAATTTCTTGAAGTAATTATCCCATTTATAGATAATGCTGCACATACTTTGGAGAATGGTCAAGTTTTATTTGTAATTCTGTATGAATAAATTCTTAATTTTTTCAGAGAACATAGAAAGAAGGAAAATGGAAGAACTTAGTCGTCTTTTCAACTACAACATCTAAACTATTTATATAACTTTTAATCTTTAGTGCCATTTGTTCTTCCTTGTCTGTGTACCTTCAGATTTTGTAGGAAAAGAAGGGACAAATTTGAGAAACATAACTAAGGATGTGAATATTTTGCTCATTATGTGTCAAAAATGAGGAGGCTCCAAACTTGTTTGTATGCAGGTATTAGCTTATTCTTCTTTGTATAGTACACTTACCTATTTTCATCCATGCATCACTTTTATTTATTCTGAAAATATATGTATATATATTAAAGAACAAGCTGAGCACGAAAAAGACTCGATGTATCAATTCTATGCGTATTAGTGAGTTGCCAATCTCTTTACAGCAGTTGTTGCACTTGAAGTGGTCATTTTACAGATTAATTATCTATTTTCTGTATGACTCATTTTTTTTCTTACTTGCTTCTACATCTCATCAGCAGGTTCAGGGTCTATGGAGAACCAAATCACAAAATATGATTGAACTGTGTAAAATTGTTAAAGAGCTCAAAGACCAATTCATGTTTTTCCAGATAATGCATATCGAAAGTGTAAGTGAAATGACCGATAGCTTTTATACAAAAATCGACGCAAGAAAATGCATGAATTCTAATTGCTACCTTCAACTTACAAGATACTATATACTTTGTGTCTAACTTGTTTTGTTGCATAATTTCCACCAATTCAATTCAGTTCATACATTGAGATTGCAGCAACTAAGTTACAATAATTGATTGCTTTTTCTTATATCAAATCTAGTTAATTTTTTAGACTATAATTATAATAACCTAATATAAATATTGTTGGTTATACATGTTTATAAAGTAATTCAAGATGTTCACTTTGTACTAAGGTGAAGAGCCTAATGAGAAGCTAGTTCCAAAAGGTATATAAATTTGAATTCGATTGTTGCAGAATAAGCGTGAATTATTTGTTAATACATATCATGTCCACTCTTGTGAATTCTATCGAACTAGAAAAGGAAGTAGAAATCGGAATACCACACTTCATTACAAATAGATATCAAAAACACATCTCAAATAGAAACTAGAAGTGAAATATTCATGAACTGAAAACTGAAAGGAACTAGAATCTATAGAATCATAATTAGCAAAGAACTTTTCTCTGAATTTTACAAGAATTTTAGCTGCTGATGAATTATATTTTGGGAACTTTTCTTTTCTAGTTTTGAGGTTTATATGTTTGGTTTTGATGTGTGTATGTAAAGTTCCTATTTTTGAGGTTATCTTGAACTTAAGCCGATCTAATCTCAGACAAGCTGACTCACTTTGCTTGGATCCAGAAGGTAACAAAAATGATAGTATGTTTCAATTCTTTCCTCTCTGTGATTGATCCTTTGAAAGCAATATTAATATGTTTGTTGTTTTTCCTCCAGATAAGTATAATCCAAAGACACATGTCAGAGACAAGACATTCCCCTGCTGCTGGAAATAGATAAATTTTCGTAGTGCATTTTCGTCTCCTCCATGATTCACCTGTCTTTACTTTGTTAGAAACTAAATTGAATACTATGTCAAAACTAGATGTTTTTAACATACTTGAGATTGAGATGTATTTACTTTAATTTAAGACTTGAATATCATATGATATTCTCATATTGGTTCAAATCATTTCTCGCAGCATCAATTGTCGATTTTTGAAATTGAAAACAGGTTTTTTAAGTGTCGTAACCTAGGAAAAGAAAATGAAGACCAGACAAAGTAACATATATTTACATTAGCGACGGAATAATGACGGAATAGCGTCGGACTGGTTTTTACTTGCGGATCTGTCGTTATTCCGTCGTCCCTGAGCTCCGGCGACCGGTGCCGGAGACTACCCCGACGACGGATATGCCGTCATAGATCCGTCATTATATTTAACGACGGATCAAATTTTCCGTCGTTACTTGTTTAGCGACGTGATGAACGAAGACGGATAGTTTCCGTCATTACTCGACATTAACGACGGAAATACAACGGAAAATTCTGTCGTTAAAACGAGAAATTTTTGTAGTGGTGCGCCAACTGCAAAATGCCGATATTTTATTCGAGGTGAAATATCCGACCTAGTTGGCCAACCCCGTAATGGTGAAAAAGCAGAGAGGGGGATGGCGGATGTGCATAGACTACACCGACCTCAACAAGCACTGCCCAAAAGACTGCTACCCCCCTTCCCAACATTGACAAGAAGGTCGAAGCTCTTGTTGGCCACAAGATGTTCAGCTTCTTAGACTGTACAAGGGGTATCACCAAGTCCTCATGAGCACCGAGGACGCGCCGAAGACTGCCTTCGTCACGGACTTCGGTATCTACGCATATAAAAAGATGTCCTTCGGACTGAAGAACGCTGGAGCTACATACCAAAGGATGGTCGACAAAATATTCGAGGCCCGCATCGGTAGAATTGTCGAAGTGTATGTAGACGACATAGTCGTTAAAAGCAAGGAAATTGCCACTTGTGTAAACGACCTCAAAGTTGTTTTTAGCCTACTTCGTGAAGTGAATCTAAAGTTAAACCCAGAAAAGTGTACTTTTATGGTCCGATCTAGAAAATTTCTAGGGTGTTGGGTTTCACGCGAAGGGTTAAAAGCTAACCCATCAAAAGTCCGAGCCATCCAAGAAATGCAAGTGCCGAAGTCAATCCACGACGTGCACAGGCTGATGGGCTGCCTAGCTGCACTAAGTCGTTTCCTATCTAAGGCCGCCGAAAAACAACTCTTGTTCTTCAAGATACTAAAGAAGGCGCCGAACTTCGAGTGGAACGACGAGCATAGGAAGGCTTTCGACGACCTAAAGAGGTACCTCGCAAACCTCCCTACTTTATCTGTACCAAAAGAGGGCGAGGTCCTTTCCCTATACCTCGCCGCTTCGGACGAGGCAATCAGTGCGGTCCTGGTACGAGAAGAAAAACATCGTCAACTACCCGTCTACTTCATAAGCCGAGCCCTAAAAGGACCGGAGACGAGGTACCAACCTTTGGAAAAGGTCGCACTTGCATTGGTAAATACAGCAAGGAGACTTCGACCGTACTTCCATGCGCATCCAATACAAGTGCTAACCGATCTCCCACTTCGGCAAGTGCTCACAAAACCAGAAGCATCCGGGCGAATCGCTAAATGGGCTGTAGAACTCGGCGAGCACGCGATTTCCTTTGTAACTCGTCAGGCCATTAAAGGGCAAGCCTTGGCCGATTTCCTGGTAGAAGCTAAGTTCACGGAGGTGTAGAAGTCCGCCGGACCTGCCGAAGATAAATCAAAGGCCGAAGCACCGAAGTAACCGCCGCAAGACTGTTGGAAGGTCTACGTGGATGGGGCATCAGGCAACAAAGGAAGCGGAGCCGGGATCTTACTCATCAGCCCGGAAGGGAAAGAGACCACCTATGCACTCCGGTTCAACTTCCCGACCACAAATAACGAAGTGGAGTACGAAGCTCAAATCGCTGGACTTCGTCTAGCCCAAGCTCTCCAAGCACAAGCCATTCAAGTTCACAGCGACTCTCAAGTCGTAGTGAGCCATATGCTAGGCAAGTACGAGGCCAAAGGTGAACGAATGAAGAAATACCTCCATAAGGCCAAGATCCTACAACAAAGCTTCTCATACTTCGAGTTGGTGCGAATCCCAAGAGGAGACAATGATCGAGCTGACGTACTGAGCAAACTCGCGTCGTCTTCAACGACCTCTCCGGTGGAAGAAGTACTACTCCGAAGTATTGATGAAGCCGAAGTTAATGTAGTAACCGAAGACGGACCGAACTGGATGACTCCACTTCGCAACTACTTAGGAAAAGGCGAACTCCCAGCCGATAAGGTCGAGGCTAGGAAGCTCCTGGCTAAATTCACCAAGTACGTCCTAGAACAGGGAGTGCTGTATAGAAAATCCTACCTCCAGCCTCTCCTAAAATGTGTGGGGCCCAACCAAGCGGACTACGCATTGCGCGAAGTCCATGAAGGATCCTGTGGCAGTCACATCGGAGCTCGCACCCTATCCAAGAAGATCATAAGATGGGGATACTATTGGCCCACCATGCTCCAGGACGCGATCGACCTCGTCAAACAGTGTCCGAAGTGCCAAATCCATGCGACGGTTCCAAGGTTGCCACAGACCGAACTGGCCAGCATGCAAAAGCCCTTGGCCGTTCATGCAGTGGGGAATAGACATCGTCGGCCCGTTCGAAAAAGCTCCCGGCCAACTACAATTCCTCATTGTAGCCATCGACTACTTTACGAAGTGGGTCAAAGCCGAACCTCTGGCGTGGATCACAAGCAAAAATGCCCTAAACTTTGTTTGGAAGAACATAGTTTGTCGCTTCGGCATACCTCATGTCCTCGTCTCAGATAATGGAACCCAGTTCACAGACAGGACGTTCAGAGAATGGTGTGACGAACTCCACATCCAACAAAAGTTCATCTCGGTAGCTCATCCTCAAGCGAATGGCCAAACCGAGGTTACGAACCGAACGATAGTCAAAGGGTTAAAAACCCGACTCGATAAGGCCAAAGGAGATTGGGCAGCAAACTTACCCCAAGTCCTGTGGACGTACCGAACTACCCCCCGGACATCACACGGTGAAACACCATATAGCTTGGTGTATGGAACCGAAGCGGTGATCCCGGTAGAGATCGGCTTGCCGAGCCCCAGAACGCTTAACTTCGTAACCCAAGATAACGAAGGACTCCGAACTGACTTGGATTTGCTGGAAGAGAAGCGGGATCAAGCCTATATACAAGAAGCTCGATACAAGCAGCAAGTAGCTCGGTACTACAATAACCGAGTAAAACATCAGCAATTCCAAGTAGGCGACCTCGTACTTCAAAATAACGAGGTCAGCAAAGCGGAAAAGCTCGGCAAGTTAGAAGCCACTTGGGAAGGGCCATACCGAGTTCAAGAAGTCCTCGGCAAAGGGTCCTACAAGCTCGCCTATTTATCTGGTGAGCCAATATCCCGAACTTAGCACATTTCTCATTTACAGAGGTATTATTTATAAGTGGAAGCAGGGAATGATTATATGTTATTAGTTTAATTTGAATTGTTCCCATTCTTTTTATCTTATTTTCATCAATAAAATTCATGTTTTGCATATTTTGAAATTCGTGTCTTGCATTATTTATTTGGTGTTCCACTTCCACTTATATGTTTTATCTCAATCACTTAAACTAAAATCCTGACGAGGATTACACAAATTAAGCTCCACTTCGGAGTAACACCTAAACGCGCGTAAGGGGACCACCCCTATCGATAAATTCGACAAATAAGGAACCCGAAAGCCAAAACTTCATCTTCGGACGAAGTGGCTACCTGAAAGCCAAAACTTCATCTTCGGACAAAGTGGCTAGTTAGAAACTTAACTTTGTTATTAAACGAAGTGGTTATTTAAAAGCATAAACTTCGTCTTTGGACGAAGTGGCTATCATTAAACCTAACTTTGTCTTCGGATAAAGTGGTTACTTAACGGCACCATTTTATGACAAAGGGAATTGTTGAAAGAATGTTTGTCCTTGGACGAAGGAAGCTATTCTAAGGCCAAACTTCGTCTTACACCGAAGTGAGCCACTTAAGGCCGACCTTTGTCCTGTTACGAACTACACCGATCAAAACTTCATATTGAGACGAAGAGAGCTAATCTAAAAGCTGAACTTCTTTTCATGAGGAGAAAGCTGTCTTCGTTTAAAACAAGGGAACTTACCTTAGTTAAAAACGACGGTAAAAAGATTAAATAAAAGTGCAAAATTTCCGTTTTATTTCATATAAATGGAAAATGTACAAGTATTACATCATGAAGATGAAGAACCCGGAGGCCGACTAAAATTAAGCCAATCTCTAGCAAAATCCCTACCGGAGTTAAAGTTTTAGATTTCATCAACACTAAGCCGGCCTTGACCTCGTCCTTGAGCTGAGCTCCGACCTCTATCTCGGCCACCATGAGTTCCCCAACCTCGGGTACCCTGGCTCACTCGACCTCGACCATGTCCAGGCACCGAACTTGAAGATTCACCTTCTAAGAATTCCCTAGAAGTGTGGTCAAGCAGCCTCAAGTTCGGACTAGGGGTAGCCGAAGTCGAAAGCTCAACCTCGGACAAAATACGTCGTTTTAACTTTGAGCAGCGATCCAGGACTGTCTCGTAGATGCTCGCTACTCGCACGAGTTCTTTAAATTCATCCCGAAGCTGCCAAGAGTTATCCTCATATTGATCCCTGTAGCTTCGGCACCGAGCTTTGCGGTCCTTGACCTTATAGGTCTTAGAAATCGTGGATCCCCCAGCTCGGCGAATTATGGCCTCATACTCCGCATGTTCCTCAGCAATAAGCTTGAATTTTCTAATCTCGTCCTCGGCAATTTCAAGCTTATCTTCAAGTTCAAGAAGCCGAGCATGTAGCTCGTCATGTTTCTCTTGAGCAGCGACATGTCGCACTTCGGCTTTATTTTGCGCATGACCGAGGAGTCCCTTCAGGTGCACAATCTCCTGATCTTTTGCCTCGAGGGTTTGAGTTAAATTATTGAGTTGATCGACATATGGAGAAGCATCAAAAAGTTGCGGAGCAGAAAACTACAAAGAAAGGCAAATGAGACAGACTTCAATTAAATTGAAATTTCATTAAGCCACTTCAGCGGGAAAAAGAGAAGCGCCGTCCTAGTGACGACGTGATACAAAGCTAAAAAAAAAAAAACAAAGGGGGAGAAAGAACACATGGAAGGAGTCAGTTAGCCCCATCATGGTTTCCTTCACCCCTGCCGACCTCTGGTTCGACGTCGTTTTCCCCCGACCTCCCTTCAGCGGCGTCAGTCACCGGGTCCGAAAGACTGGCGATGGCAGCCTCCACCTTGTCATCCCTGTCAACGGGGCAATTTCGGACCGCCGTCTCTGATAGGAGGAGCTTGTGCTGGGCCAGCCTTTCCACCACCGGTACCTTCGAAGTGCTCTCCACAAGCACCTCGGCATACTCCCGCAGCATCTCCTCTTCGGATAATGCCTCATACCCATATTTGGCCTTGTCAAGGTCCGGGTAATCCTGGGCAATCAAATCAATGACTGCGGCAGAGACCGAGGTGCTCATAGCACCCACCAGCTGTGTAACGATCCCACTGAAGTGATGGGACCGGAATATCCGCTGGGCGAAAGCCCGGAGCATACCACCCTGGCTGGCAACCGCGCGAGCCATCTTCGCCTGCTCCTCGGCGAGCTGGGTCTTCAGCCCGGCAACTTCGGTCTCTAGGTCGGCGGCCTTCTTCTTCGCCTCTTCAGTAGCGGCGAGGGCCTTAGCCTCCTGTTCCGCCGCTTGCCTGGCCTTTGCCTTGGCCGCCGTCACCTTCGCCGCCAGGTCGGCCCTCACTGCCTCGAGCTCGGCAGACAACTTCTGATACTTGGCGAGCCCGCCAGATATGAAGTTCGCCAAGCCGCTCAACCCAGCTAAGGCCACCTCGGCCTCCTACACAAAGAAGCATCAGAAACATATCTGACGATCTATCTAATCAACCAACTAGTACTCACCTCGGGAAATGACATCTCCCGGAGTGCTTCCTGGCTAGAGAGCTGGCCACCCCCATACGCGCCCACCTCGTCGACCGGGGGAAGCTGAAATTGATGATCCACCGTCTGGGGTGGAGGCGAACTGGCGCGAGGTGAGCCCCGCTGTGAGCTTTCTGACACCGACCTCGTCAGGTCGGTTGTTCTCTCGGATGACGTACCAGACGACGCCTTATCTCCAACGGAAGAGGACCTCGCCCTCTTCTTTTTCCTTTGTACTGCGGCCTGGAGATCTTGGGGATTCACTGCAAACATAAAATCACATATTAAACCTCGGACATATAACAAATCATATGATATATGAAGTAGGGCCTCACCCAAATCCGCAGTCATAGTGGCGTTATATGGGCTTAGCCCATACCTCGAAAGCTCGACCTCGGAATAATTCCTTTCAATGAGGCCGAGGTTCATTAAGCTCGTCTCAAGTTCACTGACTGGTTTCTCAGTGATTTGAGGCGCGAATTTACTCTTGGACCAAGGATACAACGGCACCCCTTCAGTCCGGCAGAAGAAAAATTTCTTCTGCCAATTCGGCACCTTGGAGGGTGTCTCTAACTTAAATTTATTGGTGGGGAAAGGTAAACCCACCCTGTTGCACCTCGCTTAGGTCTAAAAAACCTAAGCAATGAATCTACAGAGGCCGAACCACCACGGCAACTGACCTCGACACAAAAACCGATGACTTGCTTAATAGAGGGTGGCGCCAACTGACCTAAAGACAGTTGGAGCCTCTCTAACAGTTCGGCAAAAATGGGGTTCAAAGGAAAATGAAGACCGAAATGAAGATAGTCTTCGTATAAGGTAAAAAATCCTATAGGAGGAGAACTACCCCTATCCTCAGCGCGTGGTAGAACTAACTCCATCGACTCCGGAAATAAAAATCTCCGAGCCAAATTCTGCATATGTGAGAGGGACATGGTGGAGGCAATTTCGAGGGAGGCTTCTGACCCAACCAAGGGTAGAAATTCGATTTCTCGAAGGACAGGAGGGACGAAAGCACGTGTGTGCACATGTAATACCACCTTCGCCGGAAATACCCCAGACGGCGAAGGCGAAACCCCTACATTCACTCTATCTATATCCATTGGGGAGGAAGAAGAAGCCATTAAAGAGGAAGAAACTTACTTGTCAAGGTTTTCCGACAAAAATCACCGAAAAAGGGGATGAACGGCGGCGGCAGTTGCAGAATTTGAAACTTAGGGTTTTCGCTTTCTCGCTCAACGGCGGCGGCAGTTACCCCAGTAAGGAAGCGACACGTGTCCCACTTACTCTGACTCCAACAGTCGCACCTTTCAAATCATACCTATTCGAGCTTGACCTCGTCCAAATGAGGCGGTATGCATTTTGACTTCGTCAAAATCTTAATTTCAACGGGGGCAATGCAGCTCAAGTCCGACCTCGTCCAAACGAAACGGTATGCATTTTGACTTCGTCGAAATTCTAATTTCGACGGGGGCAATGCAGCTTGAGTTCGACCTCGTCCAAATGAGGTGGTGTGCATTTCGACTTCGTCAAAATCCTAATTTCGACAGGGGCAAGCCAATTTACACATCTCTACAATGGCCTCGCTTCTCCGACTTTTTTGGGGGGGGGGGATGTGATAGGATGTGGCCCAGCTACTAGGCCCAAGCATCAGGCCCAATATAATTGGACCTGATCCAGCTCGGCCTAGATCAGCTCGACCCACTCAAAACTCACTTCGGCCCAATCCCGGACAGAGCCCAACAGGACAAGTCTAGAAGCTCGGCCGGCCTAGAAACCCACGATCAGGGTATGCACTATCACGGACGCGGCAAGACGGTTACACACGATCCACCCACGATCTCGGACGAGAAACCACCCATGACCTTGGTCGTAACCGCTTTTAGGTCTCTATAAATAGTGCCATTTGTATAGACAGATGGGCAGACTGTAATAGCGACACGAGCATTTTAATACAAGCATTCTCTCCTTTCCCGTGGACGTAGATCTAACAAAAGATCGAACCACGTAAAAACCTCTTGCGTTCTTTATTTTTCCTTCGTACAAATCACTCTAAAAATTCCACGATCGATCAGTAACTTACCATATAAAAGCTAATCTATTTTAAGATAATAAAAAGGGTATTATGGGTGGCCATATTATGGCCTATAGATTAATTCTCTAGAATTTACTCCATTATTGATTATTGAAAAGAAAAAAATATATTAAATCTGAGGACAATCCAACTCAGATACTCCGCTATGCTGTGGGCCCAGCCGCCGCCTCGCTAATGCCTTCCCCCCCCCCCTTATATTTAGTGATATTATATTATACTACCTACATCTCATTGACTTAGTGTCATTTGCCGTTTTGGTCCGTCTCACTTATTAGTCTCATTTCCTAAAATGACAAAGAATACTTGGCTACAATTAACTCTCTCTCCTCAGAATCAATTATATCCACATATCCCATTTTCCTTGGTTCTTGTGCCATTATCAAATGGGACTACCTTAGTGAGATGGAGGTAATACTCCGTATTTAATTTTTATTTTAAAAGAAATCCTATCTTTGGTGATAATGAACCTTCCGCTGCAAAACTAGAAACCTCCTCTTTTTTGACTTTGACTTTTCATATTTAAACCTCAAGCTACTATTTATGTTGATTTTTTATTTATTTATTTTTTTTTTTTTGCGGCTCAAACACCCCGGGAGGGTGAGGGATTAGGCGGACCCCCAACCTGTATATATCGAAATATTACATTTTAATCATATACTTATATTTCTAAGAGATACCCACGCAAAAGATTGATCCAATTTCTCAAATTCACACTATTTAATCTTCTTAATCCTCCCATAATCATGTTTTACTGCATTTTCGTATTGCATATTTTATTGCACCGACGTAATCGTTACGTGTTAATAATGTATAATCAACATCTTTATTTTATGAAAATTGTTAATGAGAAAAAACTGATCCCGTTTATGTGATTATGTGAGTGAGATTGTTTTTATTTAAAGAAATAATACACGTGATAGATATCGTAAATATAATTTTTTACATATATATTATGGATAGATCGAGTAGTATTCTTTAACACGTGACTATCATCTATAGAAATACTTTATACACAAAATTAAAACTTAGTTTATTGTAATTTGGAGCAACAAATACAATTTTAAATATAATTAATTAATTAATTAATTACTGTATATGAAATTAAGAAAGAAGCAACCACAGCTAATAGTAAAATGACGACTGATCGATCTTATTTTCGTAGGCAATTAATGAACGTTGACAAGGAATAAACGAACACAAAAATAATGGAACACAAGAAATTTACGTGGTTCGATCTACCGGAATAGATCTACGTCCACGGAGCAAAAAGAGAGTATGGATATTATTGCAAGTATGTGTGTGTTGCTTACAAGATTGTCCTCCCTTCTCAATCTATTCTAAGCCCCTATTTATAGGTAATTACATGGAGTTTGACTATGATACAAAGTCTTCTCCTATTTGGACTCTTTGGCTTGATCCTCCTCTTAAGGATAGACACCGAGCTTCTATATCTCTCTTGGAGCTTGAGTTGTAGTCGATGTAGGAGTCTTGATTGCCTTGGTGAAGAAGTCTCTTATTCTTAATTGGGCCGAGCTGCACAGGCCGAGCTTAACTGTCGGGGTCCAATTATATTGGGCCTGATGCTTGGGCCTAGTAGCTAGGCCGTATCCTATCACACCCCTCCCAAAAAAAAAGATGTAGAAGCGAGGGTGTGATTTAGGGGAAATAGTTGAGGTAGGAGTGGTGTAAAGTGTGTTACCCCGTCATAAAGTAGATTTGACGAAGTCCATCACATACCGCCTCGTTGAGATAAGGTCGGATAAACGTACTTTACCCCATCAAAAAGTAGAATTGACGAAGTCAATCACGTACCGCCTCGTTTAAGAACGAGGTTGGAGAATAATTGCCTTGCCCCATCGAAAAATAAATTCGACAAAGTCAAAGGCGTACCGCCTCGTTTAAGAACGAGGTAAAAAAGAAATGTCTTGCCCCGTCAAAAAATAAATTCGACGAAGTCAAAGGCGTACCATCCTATCAAAGCCGAACACGGGATGTGTCAGGTACTTTTTAATAAATGCACCGGTTGGGTTCCCGATAAAATAGGGCTTGATTGTGACGTGGAGGAAACTGAAAAGGCGGAATAGGGATAAAGCTTCTTTGATATGCCATTTCCCCACATTTTTCAAAATTTTCAAACTTCTTTCGAATTTTCTGTGACTTTTCATCACCACCGTCTCCGCCATTTCTGTCGCCGCCGTTCTTTCTTCGTTGGAATCTCTACGGTTGCTGTAGATTGTTCCAGTTCCCATTTGCAAAAACAAGTAAGTTATTTCTATGGCTTCTTCCTCTTCTACCAGTAAGTCTAGCAGTTGTGAGGTTCATGAGATTTCTATGTCGCCGCCGGCAACATCCAGTCGGTGTGGTCCCGTAGAAGTAGATGTATATACTGTAAATTCCTCCCTCTCGTCAAAACGTAGAGTAGTTTTCCCTCCTTCCATAGAATCATGCCGTAGGGTTTCTGATTTTGCATCAACCCTAAATATTTCTGCAATTCAACAAATTGCAAAAAATTATTTATTTCCAGATTCAATCGAAATAGTGGTTCCCCGGCTGGAGGATAGGGCTTCAGAACCTCTGAACGGATTTGTCACCATTTATGAAGACTGTTTACACCACGGTCTTCGTCTTCCCCTTCCTCCTGTTTACGCTAAGCTTCTACAGAAGTTCGGCCTTCCTTTAGCCCAGATTATGCCGAACTCGTTTAGGCAATTGACGGGTCTTGGCATTGTAGCTAACCGTCACGGGTTCGGCCTCACCTTAGGACTAATCCTCAGGTTTTACCAGCTTAAGTCTAGTGGAAGCTGGTACTACCTGACACCTCGTCTTGGCTTTAGAGTCAAGACGAAGACAAAGGTTGCAAACTGGCAAACGAAGTTCTTCTTTTGCCGGTTCAGCGATGTCCCACAATTCATGTGGAAGGTGGGGAAATTGGGGGAGCAAGGCACCGAAGAGAAGTTCGGTGACCTTGAAGTACTTATGGAGGGTGTGGTTGAGGGAGAATTTCCCGAGGTCAATCTTGCGAGGGCAGGGCTGAGCCTTTATGATATAGCCTCCATGGTAGAGCCGGGGAAGGGTGAGGCCGAGCTCGATTTTTTGTATGTTACGTTTGTTCCACAAACGGCGTACTAAATATATTTGTGTTTTGAACTGCAGTGAAGTTGCTGAAGAACCTGAAGAGACCGAGGTCTGTGGAGCCTTCTGCCACCGAGAAGGTACCTTCCGAGGCTTCTTCAGAGCGGACTGAGAGCGGGCTGGGCTCGTCACCGGTAGGGTCCCCGTCCAGCCAACCCCCTATGTGTCGCAAGAAGGTACCGAAGGTGATTATGGCTGCATCGGCTGAGGGTGGTAGTGCCCTAGTCACAGGCCGATCTTCTGCTGAGTTATCGGATTAGCCAGTTGGAGAACTAGTGAATCAGTGTCGGCTTTTTCCCGAGGTATGATAGCTAGCTGGGAGCCTTGATGTATTTTTCCCATCTGTATAATAATACTTTTAATGGTTTTTGTAGGGCGCCGAGGTTATAGCTGCCAAATTCACTAGCTTCGCAGAGATGCTGATGAAAGAGGCTTCGGACCTGTCTAGCTTTCTCAACGAGGGGGCTGGTCGATTCACCGAAGCATCTCGGGTCCAACGGGAATTGGAGAACGAGAAGGTCGGTCTCGCCAACCGGCTGGCCGCTGCTATGACCGAGGCGAAGGTTACCTCGGCAAAGGAGGCTGAGGCTCGAGCTGCAACTGAAGCGGCTTCGTTGAAGGCCGAACTGGAGGCATCGAAGCTTCGGGAGGCCGAAGTGGTGGCTGGGCAGGGGCCGCTGCTTTGTGTATATACGGAGAGGCTGTTCCGGTCTGAGATGTTCTTGGAGCTGGCCGGGCAGATAGCTTCGGTATTGAACGCTCGCGTTGCTGCCGATACCATCGACAGCATTGCCGCTGACTTTCCAGACTTAGATAAGTCTAAGTATGGGTATCGGGCGATGTCAGATGAGGCCGTGAACCGTGCTTACGCCGAGGTCCTGCTAGAAGGCACGAAGGTCGTCCCTCTTCTGGATAGCCTGGCCTCGTCATCCGACGTCGTGACGGCCGAAGCTGTTCATGCTTGCCCGGTCGACAGGGATGCCGACTTGGAGGCCTTGATTGCCAGCCTCGACAATTTTGCAGAGCTTGACAATTTTGCAGAGCTCGAGGTTGAAAATGCCAGGCAGGAAGGAGAGATGGCCGAGGCTAGGGTCGGCGCGGGAGATGCCACCGAAGCTACTCCGGCGAATGATGAGGCACCTCTTCATGAGGAGGAGAATGCCGACATGGTCAGTTGATCACTTCCGTTGTATATATATATATATATATATATATATATATATATATATATATTTTAGACCGTTGTACTACGACATCGCTAGGATGTCGCTTCTCTTTGCCGAAATGGCTTTAATGAAATTTCAACGTTATTGAAATCTCTTTCGTACTTTTGTAGTCTTCTCCCAAACTATTTGACGCTTCTCCATGGGTTGAACAAATCAAACAACTAACTTGAGCCATCGAGGCTAGAGACGTCGAAATCCTTCACTGGAAAGGCAAAGTTGGCCATGTCCAGAATGAGGCCGAGGTGAAGTTCACTGCGGCACAAGAGAAATATGACGAGCTGTAAGCTCGGTTTCTCGAGCTTGAGGAGAAGCTGGATATAGCAAAGGAAGAAGCCGAGCTGGTCCGTGAAGAACACACGGAGTACGAGGCAATTGTCTACCGAGCTAATGGGCTCACTATTTCTGAGACCAATAACAAGGTCAGGGAGCTCAAGGCTCGGTGCCGGGACTACAGAGAGCAATACGGAGATGACTCATGGGAGCTTTGGGATCAAGTGGACAAGCTTATACAAGTGGCGAGCACGTATAAGATAGTTTTGGCTCGTCACCCAAAATTAGAGCGTCGTATCTTGTCCGAAGCCGGGTCTTCTTCATCAGCCAACCCTGGTCCAAACCTGAGGCTTCTTGATTGTACTTCTAGGGAGTTCCTAGAAGGTGGACATTCAAGTTTGGCTAATCCTGATTTTAGGATTGTCAATCGCCACTCTCAGGAATTTTATGATCGAGAACGGCAGTTGGCGTCTGGACGAGGCCGAGGTTGAGCGAGTCAAAGTACCCGAAGTCAGGGGACTCAGAGTGGCCGAGGTAGAGGAGCTACTGGACGAAGTAGAGGCGGAGGTAGAATTAATATAGGTAATATCCTGAATCCGAACACTAGTAGAGATTTCTCTAGAGATTGGCTCAGCTTTAGCAAGCCTAAGCCTCCGGGATCTTCGTCTTCTTGATGTAATTGTATTTTATCCTTTTTATAAAATAAAATGGAATTTTATGTACTTGTATTCAAGCCTTTTACCTCATTTTTAACTAAGGTAGTTTTCCTTATTTTAAACAAATGTAGGCTTTAGGTAGCTCGTCCTCGTCGTAAGACGAGGGTTGGCTTTAAATAGCTCGACTCGTCATAAGATGAGTTTAGGCTTTAAATAGCTCGTCCTCGTCATAGGACGAGTTTAGGCTTTAAATAGCTCGTACTCGTCATAGGATGAGTTTAGTCTTTAAATAGCTCGTACTCATCATAGGACGAGTTTAGGCTTTAAGTAGCTCTTCCTCGTCGTGAGACGATGATTGGCTTTAGATAGCTCTTCCTCGTATGAAACGAGGATTGACTTTAAGTAGCTCTTCCTCGTCCTGGGACAAGGATTGGCTTTGGGTTCCTTATTTGTCGAGAAGTATCGATAGGGGTGGTCCCCTTACGTGCGTTTGAACTTTACCCTAGTTTTGGGGTTTATTTATCCTCGAAAGGATATTAAGTTACCATCATCAGGGTTTTAGAGTAAAAGAGCGAGATAATATGCATAAGTGGAGTAATAATATTTATAAATGCAAAATAAAGTATCTAGACCAAACAAATTAAATGAAATATAAAGACTTTATTAATAGAAAAACTGAAGTTCGAAAGAGGACAAAAATCACAAGATGACCTGACTTGACTTGTAACCTAGACGAACTAAATGGACTTAAACATTACTCTCAGCCACTTATGCAAAATATCTCTTTAAATGAGTAATGTGCCATGTACGGGGTATTGGCTCACCGGATAAGTGGGCGACCTTATACGACCCTTTGCCGAGGACTTCTTCAACTCGGTAAGGTCCTTCTCATGTGGTTTCTAGCTTGCCGAGCCTTGCAGCCTTGCTGACTTTGTTATTTCGAAGAACGAGGTCACCTACTTAGAATTGCTGGTACTTGACTCTCTGGTTGTAATACCGAGCTACTTGTTGCTTATACTTAGCTTCTCTTATGTAGGCGAGCTCTCTTTTTTTCTTCCAACAGGTCCAGGTCGGTTCGGAGACCTTCTTCATTGTCTTCGGCTGAAAAATTGATAGTGCGAGGGCTCGGCAGGCCGATCTCTACCGGGATCACTATTTCGGTTCCGTACACCAAACTGTAGGGTGTTTCTCCGTGCGAGGTCCGGGGAGTTGTGCGGTATGACCACAAAACTTAGGGTAAGTTTGCTACCCAATCTCCTTTGGCTTTATCAAGACGAGCTTTAAGTCCTTTGATGATCGTCCGATTGGTGACTTCAGTTTGGCCGTTTGCTTGAGGATGAGCTACCGAAGGGAACTTTTGCTGAATATGAAGCTCTTCGCACCATTTGCTGAAAGTTCTGTCTATGAACTGCGTCCCATTGTCCGAGACGAGGATATGGGGTACGCCGAAGCGGCACACTACGTTCTTCCAGATGAAGTTAAGGGCGTTCTTGCTCGTGATTTTGCCAAGGGTTCAGCTTCTACCCATTTGGTGAAGTAGTCGATGGCGACGATGAGGAATTGGAATTGGCCGGGGGCTTTATCTAGCGGACCGACGATGTCTATCCCCCATTGCATGAACGGCCATGGGCTTTGCATGCTGGTGAGGTCGGTTTGTGGTAACCTCGGCACGGTCGCATGTATCTGACATTTCAGACACTTTTTGACGAGGTCTACTGCATCCTGGAACATCGTAGGCTAATAGTATCCCCATCGCATGACTTTCTTTAAGAGTGCTCTGGCTCCGATGTGGCTTCCACACGATCCTTCGTGTACTTCTCGCAGTGCGTAATCTGCCTAGTTCGGACCTATGCACCTTAAGAAGGGCTGGAGGTATGATCTTCTGTAAAGCACTCCCTGTTCAAGAATGTACTTCGGAGACTTGTTCAAGATTTTTCTAGCTTCGAGCTTATCACTGGGCAGTTCTCCCTTCTCCAGATAATTTCGAAGAGGAGTCATCCAGTTCGGCTCGTCGTCAGTTACTAGGTTGACCTCGGCTTCGTCTATACTTTGAAGTTTGACTTCTTCCACGGGAGAGCTTATAGATGATGACGTCAATTTGCTTAAGGCATATGCTCAGTTGTTTTGCCCCCTAGGGATACGAATCAACTCAAAGTACGAGAAGTACTGTTGCAAGGTCTTGGCTTTGTGGGGGTACTTTTTCATTCTGTCGCCTTTAGCCTCGTACCTTCCTAGCATGTGGCTCACTATGACTTGGGAGTCGTTGTAAACTTGTACAGCTCGTATCTAGAGAGCCTGAGCTAAACGAAGTCCGGCGATTAAAGCTTCGTACTCCACTTCATTATTTGTTGTTGGGAAGTCGAACCGAAGTGCATAAGTTGTCTCCTGTCCATCTGGGCTGAGGAGTACAACACCTGCTCCGCTTCCCGAATGCCCCGAAGCCCCGTCCACATAGACTTTCCAGCAATCTTTAGGCGGTTCTTTCAGAGCTTCGGCATCCGTCTTGCTAGGGGAAGGTTCAGTCGGCTTCGGCACTTCTGTGAACTTAGCTTCCACCAAGAAATCTGCTAGGGCTTGACTTTTGATGGCTTGGCGAGGGCAAAAGGAGATCGTGTGCTCGCCGAGCTCAACTGCCCATTTGGCGATTCATCCCGATGCTTCCGGTTTTGTCAACACTTGTCGAAGTGGTAGGTCGGTCAGAACTTGTATGGGATGTGCATGGAAGTATGGTCGCAACCTCCTTGCAACATTTACTAATGCCAACGCGACTTTTTCGAGTGGTTGATACCTCATCTCTGGTCCTTTCAGTGCTCGGCTGATGAAATAAATAGGTAGTTGATGATGTCCTTCCTCCCTCACTAATACTGCGCTTATGGCTTCTTCCGAGGCCGCGAGGTACAGAGATAGGGCTTCTCCTTCCTTTGGGACGGATATGGTCGGAAGATTGGCAAGATATTTCTTGAGGTCTTTAAATGCCGACCTATGCTCGTCTTTCCAATTGAACTCCGGCGCATTTTTCAGGATCTTGAAGAAATGAAGTTGCTTTTCTGTGGCCTTTGACAAGAAACAACTCAGGGCGGCTAGGCAGCCCGTCAACTTGTGCACGTCATGAATGGTTTTTGGCACCTTCATTTCTTGGACTGCTCGAACTTTGGACGGGTTAGCTTGCAATCCTTCTTTGGAAACCCAACACCCCAGAAATTTTCCAGATCGGACCATGAACGTACACTTCTGGGGGTTCAGCTTAAGGTTTACCTCGCGTAAAAGACCAAGGACGATTTTGAGGTCGTCAACCGAAGTGGCTAACTCCTTGCTTTTGACGATGATGTCGTCTATGTATACTTCTACGATTTTGCCGATGTGAGGCTCAAATATTTTGTCGACCATCCTTTGATAGGTAGCTTCAGCGTTCTTTAGTCCGAAAGGCATTTTCTTGTACGCAAAGACGCCGAAGTCTGTGATGAAGGCTGTCTTCGGTGCGTCTTCGTCACTCATTAGAATTTGGTGGTATCCTTTATACAGATCCAAGAAGCTGAAAACCTTATGGCCGACCAGAGCTTCGACTTTCTTGTCGATGTTGGGGAGGGGGTAGTAACTTTTAGGGCAGTGTTTGTTGAGATCGGTATAGTCGATACACATCCGCCACCCTCCTCCTTACTTCTTTACCATCACCGGGTTGACAATCCACGTCGGATATTTGACCTCGAAGAGTATCTGTGCTTTCAGAAGCTGATACACTTCGTCATATATGACTTGGCATCGTTCTGCTGCAAATACCCGCTACTTTTGCCGAACTGGTTTTACTCCCGGATCAATGTTCAGCCGGTGTGTGATGATACTTGGTGAGACCCCTGTCATGTCGAGGGGTGACCACACGAAGACATCCATGTACTCTCTTAGGAGTTGGACGATCTGCTTTCTGAGTTCGGCTCCACCAGCGAAGCCTACTTTAACGGCCTTAGACGGGTCATCTTCGTACAGTGTGACATCTTCTACTGGCTCGTCAGATGCAGACGACGTCTTTTCCAGCTCCAACACCTGTTTCTGTAATTGCTATGCTTGTGGGTGCTGAGGTGTTCCAACACCTCGTAGAGCAATTTGCAAGCATTCTTTGGCTCGCTTCTGTCCCCACGAACTACGATGACTCCTCTCTTTGAAGGGATCTTGATTATTAAATGGTACGCCGAGCATATAACCTTTACCGTAACTAGCCAATCTCTGCCCAAGATGATGTTGTATGGGGAATTGGCTTTGACGATGAAGAAATTCACCACTTTGGTGGAGGACATCGGATGTTTCCCCACCGTAACAGGGAGTTGGATAATCCCCTCCGTGCGCGTCTCTTGTTGTACGAAGCTCTTTAGGGGAATTGGTGTCGGTGCGAGGCGTGCCTCTTCGATTCCTAATTTCTCAAAGTAATATTTGAAGTGGACACTCACCGAAGCTCCACTGTCGATGAATACCCGTTGAACTAGCTTGTTGGCAACGACTGCTTCGATCACGAGTGCATCTTGGTGAGGTACTATTTCTGGTACCGGGTCTTTCTCAGAAAAGGTGATGGTCTCGTCCTTTTTGAACCTCTTATGAGAAGGCTCATCAGTTTGGGGACTTCGAGTCTCGGCCTTGAGTGAGGACTTTGTTGCACCTTGGGGGAGCCTGGTGATGGCAGTTATGATTCCATAGAACTAAGGTTGGTCCTCGTCCTCGTCATCATCTTCGCGCTTCAACTTCTTATCAACGTGAGGGTTGCAGTTGTTACCTCCCCTATTCGGCTTGCGCTTTCCTTTGCCCTGAGGTCAGGCTTCATATTGGCCGTGGCTTTGGTACCTCTTGAGGGTGCCGTCTCACACCAATTGCTCTATATCCATAGCGAGGTTTCTGCACTCTTCCGTGTCGTGTCCATGATCTTCATGAAAACGACAATACTTCTCCTTAGATCGACGTTTTCCCCCCGCTTTTGACAGAGGGCGAGGTCTCTCGAACAAGTCAGTGTGCAGCTCGTAAATCTCTATCCTCGGCTTTGTCAACAGGGTGAATTGACTTTTCTCTTAGTTCTGCTGAGGCCCGAGCCTGGACTCCAGGGGTGCACGCTACAGCCTGTCGAGGGCACTTCGCCGACCTTGGCCTCGGTCGTTCCGATCTGATGGTTCGGCCTTGTCGGCTTCGCGCTTGCGCCTGTCAGCTTCATCGGCTCTTGCGAACTGATCTGCTATGCTCCATAATTGCCTCACAGTACGAGGCTCGTTCCTTACGAGCTCCTTGTATAGGGCGCCCGACTGGATAACGTTTTGGAAGGTCGAGATAAGGACATCATCAGTTAGGCAATCGACTTTTAGACTTTCTTCATTGAACCTAGTCATAAAGTTACTGATGGGCTCGCCTCGCCTCTGCCTTATAGTGAGTAGATGCGCCGCAGTGGTTTTAGCCTTGGCTTTTTGGAAGAATCTCCACTCAAAGGCCTGCATCAGCTCGTCATATGAGCCGATACTCCGAGGTGGTAAGCTATCGAACCACATATGGGCATTATCGATCAACAGCTCCGGGAATACCTTGCACATGTAGATATCATCGCTGAGCCCCTGGTTGACCATGTTGTACTGGTACTATGAAAGAAAATTTTGCGGGTCGTACGATCCGTTGTACGGCTTAACTGGTGGAACCCTATACAAAGAGGGGAGAGGTGTGTAGAGTATTCGGTTGGTGAAAGGCACTCCCGTATACGCCGAACCTCCCTCCTCGGTAGTTGTCCTCATCGCGCTGAGGTAAAACGGTGTCGCGACGAGGTGAGATGCAATTGTAGTCCCCTTGGCGATCGTTGACAAACCTCCTAGGGGGATTCCCAGCGTCATGTGCGCCTACGATCCTGATGCTAGGGGACTTTTGCCAATGTCATGATCCGGATGTAACTTCGCGCTCTCTATCGTTATTGCGCGAAGGTTGGCCTTTTTCACGGTTATGAGCTTTTTGTTGTTTAGTAAACTGGAGAAAATCTCACTTATTATGTGCGAGGTACTCCCTGACAGCATCATTGAATTCGTCCGGTTAGATATGGACGCCGTCCTCTTCCTGGTTGCTATTGTGGCCTTCTCCTTCTAGATCGATCGGATTGCCATGCTTATCCAATGGCACGGACTGAACGTGTCCGTTCAGAGTCTAGCCTCTCGCGTGTTCCTTCCCGGGTCGTCGGCATGTTGCAGGATTTGGATCTTGCGCCTGGCTTGCCTCAGCTTCGGGGATTTCTTCTTCCCGAAGTGGTGGATTTGCTGCCAGACCTTGTACGGTTTGTTGATTCTCCTTTCCTTTGTTGGCGGCGGTGGTTGATCGTGTTGGTCTTCCCGTCATGGCTATAGATTATCTAGAAAACTTTTGATCGGAATTCACAAATTTGTGGTTTCCACAGACGGCGTCAATGATCGATCTTATATTTGTAGGCAATTAATGAATGTTGACAAGGAATAAACGAACACGAAAATAATGGAACACAAGGAATTTACGTGGTTCGATCTACCGGAATAGATCTACGTCCACGGAGCAAAAGGAGAGTATGGATATTATTGCGAGTATGTGTATGTTGCTTACAAGATTGTCCTCCCTTATAGGTAATTACATGGAGTTTGACTATGATACAAAGTCTTTTCCTATTTGGACTCTTTGGTTTGATCCTCCTCTTAAGGATAGACACCGAGCTTCTATATATCTCTTGGAGCTTGAGTTGTAGTCGATGTAGGAGTCTTGATTGCCTTGGTGAAGAAGTCTCTTATTCTTAATTGGGCCGAGCTGCACAGGCCGAGCTTAACTGTCGGGGTCCAATTATATTGGGCCTGATGCTTGGGCCTAGTAGCTAGGCCGTATCCTATCAACGACCATTTCCTTTCCCATTCAGCTTCTTCTCCTCTCCTCTCCACCGTCACCGCCGCCGCCGCTGTCAATGAGGAGGCACCGCCGCATCCATCTGCCGCTACTGCTGGTAGCGATTACCGCCGCCCTCCACCTCGCCTCCGCCGTGGACTTCCTCTTCAACGCCTTCGATCCCTCCAACATCTCGCTCTACGGCGTCGCCGCCGTCGAGTCCCGCATCCTCACCCTCACCAACGACACCACTCACACCATCGGCCGCGCTCTCTACCCCTCCAAAATCCCCACCAAGCACCCTAATTTCTCCCTCCCCCTCCCCTTCTACACCTCCTTCATCTTCGCCATGGCCCCCTACGCTGGCAAGCTCCCCGGCCACGGCATCGTCTTCCTCTTCATCCCCCGCACCGGAATCGACGGCGCCAGCCCAGCCCAAAACCTAGGCCTCTTCAATTTCACCACCAACGGCGACGCCAACAACCATGTCTTCGGCGTGGAGTTCGATGTGTTCAAGAACGAAGAGTTCGGAGACATCGACGCCAACCACGTCGGCGTTGACATGGACTCCCTCACCTTCGTTCAGACCCACAAAGCCGGCTATTGGCCAGAAAAGGAACAGAGCTCATTCGAAGCCATACCTCTCAACAACGGCAAGAATTACCAGGTCTGGATCGACTACGCCGACGGTACCGTAAACGTAACCATGGTGCCGGCCAGAGTAAAACAGCCTAACAAACCGTTACTCACCATTCCCGTTAATCTCTCCGGCATCCTCGAGGACGAAACCTACATCGGCTTCACCGCATCCACCGGAGCCCTCGTCGAAAGCCACAAAATTCTCGGTTGGAGCTTCAGTAATACGAATTCCACCCTCAGCGAGAGCCTAATCACCATGGGCCTACTGAACTTCGAGCTTCCCAAAACTCCACTCCACAAAACCAGAGGCTTCGTAGCAGGTTTGGCTTCTGGGGTTGTGTTAATATTCATCCTTTTCTCCGTCGTTACTTTCTTGTTAATCAAAAGGAAGAGGGAAATGATAAGAAGAAGGGCGGAGATGGAGGATTGGGAATTGGAGTACTGGCCCCATAGGATTAGCTACCCAGAAGTCGAATCGGCAACCAAGAATTTCTCAGAAGCGAACGTGATCAGAATCGGCGGCAACGGCAAGGTCTACAAAGGGACATTACCCGGCGGCGCAGAGATCGCCGTGAAACGCATCTCCTCCCATGAAAGCAGCGAAAGAATCCGAGCGTTCCTCGCGGAGATCTCGAGCATCGGACGCCTCAAGCATCGGAATCTAGTTGGGTTACGAGGCTGGTGCAAGAAGGAAAAAGGCAGCCTCATCATCGTGTACGAGTACATGGAGAACGACAGCCTCGATAACAGAGTGTTTGACTCCGACAAAAGCAAGAAACTCAGCTATCAAGAAAGAATAAGCATTCTAAAGCAAGTAACCTCAGGCTTACTCTATCTCCACCATGGATGAGAGGCCAAGGTTCTTCACAGAGACATCAAGGCAAGCAATGTGCTTCTCGATAAGGAAATGAACTCTCGACTAGGTGATTTCGGGCTGACCCGAATGCACGACCACGACAAGATGGCCGGGACAACCCGCGTGGTGGGCACGGTTGGTTACCTAGCGCCCGAGGTCGTGACAAGCGGCCGAGCTTCGACTCAGACCGACGTGTTCGGGTACGGAGTCCTTGTATTGGAAGTGATGACCGGAAGAAGGCCTATCGAGGAAGGGAAGCTGTTGTTGGTGGATTGGGTGTGGCAGCTGATGAGGAGAGGGGAGCTGCTCAGTGCGGTGGATGAAGGGTTGGATGTGGATGTGGAGGAAGTGGAGAGAGTGCTGCACGTGGGGTTGCTGTGCGCGCACCCGGAGGCGAAGGCAAGGCCGAGCATGAGGTAGGTGGTGAAGTTCTTCGAAGGGAGGAGTGAGGTGAGTGAAGCGGAAGGGGAGGATATGGAGATACATTTGCTGGAGAAGATGAAGAGTGATGAGTTCTGGTCGATGTATCCTCAGATTTTCAACAGCGGGTCGTCTTCGTGGAGCTCGCATCCCACGTTCGAGGATATTAGGAAGGGGTTGTCGAATACTACGACGTCGGTTTCTTGGTCCAGTACTGTTGTGGAGGGTAGGTGAAATGAAATGGTGTCTTATACTTTGAATTTAGATGAATGAATGTTGATGATGAATGATGGTGGAAATTTGCAGGGGTTGGATACTCATACTATGGGAGTGGAAATGGAGTTTCTTGAGGTTTTTTTCTACTTTTATTTTCCCCAAAGTATAGTAGTAGTATTATTTTGCAATTCTTGGTTGTTGACTATCTTCATACTTGTAAATAATTTTGTTTGTGGGATTTTCTTTTTTCCAATTTTGGGTTTGAAGATGGAGTGTAAATACCTACATATGAGATATCTTAGGGACATATGTGAATGAATTGTTACAATTTCTGCATTGAGTAAAATGGTGTGATGATTAGGCACTAAAATGGTTATAATTGGTGAGGAATTTCATCATCATCAATCTTGAAAATTCTGCTAATTCCTTACTTAGTTGTTGGTAATCACAATTTGAACTTTCCCATTATTTTCGGATTTAGTTCCTTTGGGCTTTTTCTTTACGTTAACTAAAATTTCTGTGACCAAATTTAACAAACTTAAAGAAATTCTCAAACATAAAAAATAAAAATTAAAAGAAAATTGAAATTATAAAATCTTAAAAAAAATAAATCCGCTCGATTTGTTTTATCACTCATTCTTTGAAGTTAAAAATGACAAATATATCGAGCTTTAATTTTTTATTTTTTATTTTTATAAATTCTAAATTAATTTTTAAGATACTAGAATACGCCGCCAACAGTTTTGTCGCCCCTATCCTCTTCCTCCGCCGTCTCCTCTTTCACCACCGCCGTGAGGTGGTCTCCCTTCGGCGCTGTTCTTGGGAGAAAAAAATTGGTTTTTTTCCCTTTGATTTTAAGGGTTTTGATTGCACCTTCCTTTTCTCTTTAATTTTTTTTTTCTTCACTTGCTTATTTGTACCGATTTAGAATCCCCATTATCTGCAGATTTATTAATTTAATTTTTCCTTACTTTCTATGATTTTTAATTCAGTTTTTCTTTCTCCTCAGCCCTTATTTTTCTTGATTTTTTTTGCAGAATTATGTTTTCTCTTTTCTCTTTCTAATTTATGCAGATTTTTTCTTGAGATTTTAAGACGAGTCTCCAAGATTTGGCTGTCAAAGAGAAGCCATTCATTTGGAAAAGAAAATTAAAAAATTAATTAATTACGAAAAAAAATATTCATGATTATTTTTATTAATTAATTAAAATAATAATTATAAACCTAATTCAATATTCATTTCAATTACCAAACCCACTTAAAACACTAAACACTCACGTCTTAAATTTCGTGCCGAAAAAAGTGTGACAACTACAAAAGACCGGAGTAAATATATAATAGGGTGATGCTTTTTGGCCATAATGTCGGTCGAACATAATTAATATTTACATGTACTCCCTCCATCCCCTTCTAGTTGAGCCAATTTTTATTTTGGGTCGTCCCTTCTACTTGAGCCATTTCATAAAATATAAATAATTAAGCCCAATTAGTAATGTGATTAAGGGACTTTTAATGGTATAATTAAGATTTTTTTATTTCATTAATATAATTTGATGATATATTAATAAATTTTAATGTGTTAAAATGTTAAAGTAGGATAATTGTGTATCCTCTAAAATTTTTGTAAATGTTATAAAGTGTTAAAGTTGTAGGATCCGATTACTAAAAAAGAAAGTGTCTAAAGAGGAGGGAGTGTGTATTTTATTTAAAATTGTTCCTAATTAACTAGTATATTTCCCGTACGACGATGCATGGGGAGTACTTTATGATGAGATTGTGGCAAATAATATAATGGTATATTTAAATTTATTTCCACAATATACCTAAGAGCATTCGCAGAGGGAGAGCTCGCGCCCTCCCGCCCGCCTCCACCTCACCCTCCGCGCCCGGGCGCCGGCGATGGAGCCCTCCGAGGGCGCAGCTCCACGGGCGTAAACAAGCCCGTTTCGCCGCCTGCCGCTCCCGCCACACCACATCCCTCATATTTTCACACCAATTTCTTCATCAAACTCTCTCAACTCTCTCTATTTTCTTCAATTCCAACTTCTAATCCTCTATATTTTCTTCAATTTTTTCAAATGGCCGATCCCAACGACCCCTATTCTTGGTTTGGAAACGACTACAACGATCCAAACCCAAATTATCCAAATAACCAAGATTATCCAAATTACCCAAATTATCCAAATTTCCCAACTTATCCTAATTACCCAAATTATCCAAATTTTCCAAATTATCCAAATGCAAACTCGTCAAGCCCTCCACTTTACACTCCAACACCTCTCATCCACACTCCAACACCTACCCGTCCACAAGGTTTTCTTCCTTACGCCTCGAGGTCGAACTTGATAAAATTTTCAAATTGAGGCGGCTTTCAAGCGGCGTCATCACCGAGGCCGTTGTTTTCCTCGCCGACAGGCCCTTCACGATTGAGGCATTCGCCTATAAGTCGCATGTCTTCATTCGACGAGGATGACGACGACTCAAATCCGGCCGTGAGTTTGGCTGACGAGTCCGATCCACCGGGGGAAGACGTCGAGGTCCAGGAGGTGCCTCCGCCGGTTCAACTAGCTCGAGGAGGCCGAGCACGGTACGGAGGAAGAGCTCGAGGCGGAGGGAGAGCTCGAGGTCAAGGCGCAATACCGATAGAGGTCGAGGAGGAGTGCAATTGGGACGTAGAAGCAAACGGCGCCGTCCCATATTCCGAGGACGAGACCGTGTGCCTTGCTCGTGTTTGGGTAGATGTAGCCCACCATCCAATCTTGAGCAACATGCAAAAGGAGGGCGCTTTGTGGGTTAGAATTGCCAACACCTACAACCGAATTCGCCTGCGTCGTACTTTTGCTCGCGGCTCCGAGAAATTGCGCCGTCATTGGAAACGCGCAATGAAAGACATGAAGTTGTTTAGCGCGCACTACTATTCGTGCTCAATGAACTTGGGGAGCGGGAGAGGCGCGGAGGATATAGTCACTGACACATACCGCCAATTTCAAGCGTCGACTGGAAAGCCGTTCAAATACTTCAAGGCTTGGGACGAGGTCAAAGAAACTCCAAAATTCTTAACGGCCACCGGCTCCCTCGACTCTGTGAAACGATGCAAAAATAGCATCGACGGCTCATACTCCACTGAGAGTAGTAGGGAGTCTACTCTTTCGACGGAGATGGAGGGTTCGACGAGGATGAGTGGATACCGACCCCGGCCTGAGGGTTCCAAAGCGGCCAAGGCAAATGCAAGAGGGAAGTCGAGAATGTCCGAGGACGACGAGGCGGGCTCGGCGAGTGCGAAGGAGAAGGCGGTGGAGGCACTCCAAAATATATCAAAACAACTTGAGTTTGGGACCACGTACGAGGTCTACATGAAAGATACCTCCCAAATGTCTCCGAGGACGAAGAAAAAGCATCTAGTAATGGTAAATTACATTTCCGAAAAGCTCGACCTCCCAAAGCCTTCCGACGATTAGATTTTTTCACTTTGTATTTTTTTTTATTGTATTTCGAATTGTATTTTTCAGTTTGTATTATTTTTTTTTTGTTTCAATTGTATTGTAATTTTCCAAATGTGCAATACAATCGAATTTTCGCAAATAATTTCTATTTCTACAATTTGTGATTAATTAAAAAAATTAAAAATTAAATATTTATATAATTAAATAATAAATAATAATAAAATAAAGAGAGCCCTCGGAGGGCTCCCGTGCAGCATTTTTGGGAGCCCTCTTATTTGATTATAAAATTAATATATATATTACTATTTTATTGGGAGCCCTCCATTTTGGAGGGCTCGCATGTGGATGCTCTAAACTGATATGTATTCCCTCCGTCCCCTTTGATTTGACTGTATTTCCTAATTGGGGTGTCCCAGCCCATTTGGCCACTTTCTTATTTGGGCCGGACAAAGCCCTATTTGGCCACTAAAGTATCTGTCTAAGCCCCACTAATTATAGCATGTGTACATTTCTTTCTCAATTTCTTGGGATTAGGATCATCAACTTCTTAATAAAGAAGTCAATAACATTTTATATTCTTAATCAAACTTTTCTTAAATATTGTGCAAAAAGTAATGTTGCCAAATCAAAGGGGACGGAGGGAGTATATTTTAACTTAAATTTAAAATTAAAATTAAACTATTTAAGTAGACAAAATTGTGAATTCATTCAATTATTATTTTCTTACTCTTCATTTTCATGTACTTTCAAACAATGAAGGCATTGAGGTTAAAATCTAAAGTTCACTTTCATAAACTCGAAAAGAAACGGTGTAGAAGGCTTAATGCTTATGTGATAAGGTCTCAACTTTGAATTCTTCGTGGTGAAAGAAGTTGAATCTAATTGTAAGGGGAAAAAAATCCCATCTATCGGTGGAGAGTATTCACTCGATCAAATCAAACCAAAAATTGGATTAGTCGATGTTGTTTTTCATACGATGGTCGATATATAATTAGATTCCAATACAACTACTATACAAATAAATTATTTCATATTAAATCAATTTTTGATACGATTACTTTAGATGCAACCCACAATTTGAGATCTTATAGTGCCGCTTCACAAATTAGTGTCCAAAGTAAATGAAGAGATAAATTTGACAATTAAGAATATGAAACAAATTGTAAACGACATCATCATGATGGAATTGAAAATCTATGAACAGTTACTATATTCCCGAAAAAAAAAACAATTACTATATTTAATATTTTTTTTTAATATAATTGACATATACAATAAGCACTATAATTGAAAAACGCCTCACTATGATATTTGAAGAGATCAAATTTTGATTTATTACATTCATACTTTGACCAAATCGATGAAATTCGTCAAATATAAGCATCCTTATTTTTTTTCAAGATTATGTAAAAAAGGTATTGATATATTAAATTTACTCCAAAACATTAAATTGTCAGTTTTTTTTGTATAAAATACTAATATGCATTTTGAATAATCATTTTTTTTAAAATAATCATTAATAGACTGCATGCACCGCTGTCGATTTTTATGATAAGCTTATATACAAATTAAAATCTAAATAAAATGAGAATGATAAACAAACTTCACACTTAGCTTATTGTATGAAATAGATAAATGATAAAATAAAAAATAATCATATCATATACATTTTGCATCACTTCTCTGTATAATACATTTGTATAGATTTCGAAATAAAATATTTTGTGCACTACCATTCTACCAAAAATATAAAATAAAGGATGAGAGTTGAGATTAAGAAGGAAGATCGGCACCCAACCAAGCAACTGATTCAATTTCCAAAAATAACTTGAAAAAAAAATATATTAATATGCCATAGAAATTATCTTCAAATAATAATTTTATTAGTATTCCTCAAGTTTCTCTGGCTGCTTTCCAATGTAGTACTACTATAATCTTAATTCAGCCGTCTGAGGGATTTTCTACTTGTACTCTGCTCTGCATATGGGCATACAAACAACATAATTTTCATATAATCATTTAAATTGGTATAGATAGACTATGTTATTATAACTTCATATTGCAGAATGTTATTGTATTTATTTTTCTTGATCAGCTACAATCAATTATTCGGTTACATTCTAAATAATCATTATAGCTGACGATAAATAAATTGTTCAGTTCTTGGTAAAATTTGGAATGTATAATTATTTCGAGTTCTCAAAATTCACTAAATATGCTAGTACTCCACATACAAGTAGCACATTTATTAGTCAATACCCGTATTTTAGGTATGCAAGTCCATAATATTTATTGGTTGCTTCAAAACATTATGGCTGTATTAATGTGATTATGGCCTTAAACTTCAACCTTGACTGAGTGGATATCATAATGCACGCATTGAATGCTTCTCTCAATTATATTTATCAATGCAAATAATGCAATGAATAATTATACAATGATTGTCTTAAATTTTTGAAAACTACTTGATATGTTTGCCTTGATTTCAAGCATATATTCATTTTCTTGATCCTTTCTAAAAGTTCTTATACTATTAATTATACAATATGGATATATATTGCATTTCAGTGTTCTATGTTGGTTTTGAAAGCGTTATTAACATGCCATGATTATTCATTATTGTAGTTGAAGATGTGATACAAAAATATACTAATAAATAACCCAAATTCTTTATACGCAAAACCAATTTCGTCTTTACATATTATGGGTTTTTTCCTAAGGAAAAGGGTTGATTAGATTAAAATGCATGCTTTACCCTATTTTTAGTTTTCCATGACTTTTGAATATCTATACTATATATAAAATACGAAATTAGAAATCAATTTCAGATAGTAGTAGTAATTTCGTAGATGTTATCAATTTCAAGGTCATAAGAAAAATAATGAATATAAGCGGTCGTGCACAATGTTTAAATTAAGTGTATTTTGAAGGGGACGGATGAAGTAGTATACTTGATACTCTAATGTGGCAATGTTGTAGATTCATTCTATACTACAAATATCATTTTCTTGAGCTAGTATCTACGATTAATTTAGAACACTTACAAATACATAATTGTTTATCTTGGGCTCGAGCCCACAAAATATTGAGTCTTTACTAGTAGAGATATAATTCATATTCAACCGATTCATACGGATTCAGAAAATAATTGCAAATTTATTTTCACTAAGCCCGCATAGCAGGCCAAGATTTTGCAAGAAGTGATCATTCACCGGATTACAAGGGCACTCCCTATTGAGAGCCCAAAAATAGAGCTCTTTCTAACTTCTCTAGTGAAGAGAGCCCCTCTTCAAAATCGGCCCCGATATTTTTTCTTTATTTAAAATTTGATGTTTATTTCAATTTTTTATTCGAATTTTATAGTTATAATTTTTTTAGCCGTTGGCTTCCAACGTGCGGTTGCTCTGAAATCTGAATAGCCTTCAAAACATTGAACCATGATAATATTGGTTACGCAAATCGAATCGCCTAAAATAGTTTTGTTAATTCAATAATATCATGCTTTAAACTGATAATTAACAAAGCGCCTCTTAAATGTAAAAAGACACTTAAACACGTAGACCCCACCCAATATTATTTTATGGTTTATTTTAATACTTTTTCCGTCCTTTTTTTTTCAATTGGGAAAAGAAGAAATTTATTAATCACAAAACAGGTACAAGCATTCACGCCCCAGTTTCCGAGGGAAGGCACGTATGCCGGGACGTGGCAAGGGGTTGAAATTAAGAAGCGGGGATAGAAAGGGGCTCATGGCTTGGGGATATTTAATATTATTTGTTAAGAAATTAAATACGGGATCGGGACCCACAGCACGAACTACGGGGTAGATAAATCATACTGCCCGTACCGGCCGCCTGTGTCTGAATACCCGTAGACGTAAAATAATATAATATTTAAATACGGGATCGGGACATACAGCTCAAACTATGGGTTTGGCTAAGCCAAACAACCCATGTTGGCCGATTTGTCTGAGTACCCGTAATATTATATATAACTCGTGGTGTACGAAAACATAGGGATTTTATTTATAGGCGTAGCGGAAGCTTTTATTATTAGCAACAACAACAGTCCTCTTCAGCTTCGCCTGTTCCACCAGCTCCTTAATCTGCAAAACATTTGAAAAGGAATTGCAGGCTGAGTACTAATGTACCCAGTGGGCTTGTGCCAAAAATATTTTTCATAAAAAGAATACCCATGATAATAAAGTATACATGGAAGAGTTTTGAAATCATTTACTTCCATGCACACAAAATCTCATTTTTCATGATTACGCGTGCATGCGTATTACCATGTTACTCTTATATTGATCCCGGGACTATTACCACCGTCGGATCACTTTTTCCTTTTCAAATGGAGCCATGATTTGGAGACAATGGAATATTTCATCGAGAGGTTCTCCCCTCAAGTTAGAATCAATTGGTGATCAACCCAACGATTTCTAACTGTGCGCACAGCCTCTCGATTAGTGTGTTAGACCAACCGAAAGACCCGATCGCATACATTATAAGAGCCTTAAACATGTAATAACACATTAAAACATTTTTATGGATAATCTCATTTTATCAGAGCTTACTAACTCAAATAATACTTTGGAAGAATAAAGCCTCACCTGAAAATTCAAGATACCACAACCACAATAGCTCTTAAATCTTTGATCATTAAATGGGTGCTAAAGATCCTCTATAATTCACTAAACTATTATGTCACTAACTTGATTATAAGTAAAAGGAACTAAGAAGGCATAATCCTTAACTTGATCGAAATCTCCTATTTATAAGGAAAAGTTATAGGTGCAGTAGCTATGCGAAGTCATCACTAGGTTACACAAGTCATCACATAGCTTAGGTGACTCACCACCCTATCTTCATAGGTAAGAAACGTGTACATATTTTACATTAATATTTGCATGGTAATTATCTATTATTTCGTATGTATATATAAAATCATGCATGATATTCTAACCAATATATCTAATATATATATATACATATATCTATATATATTATTAGTTTAAGCATAATAACTATTCGCATATATCTTTATTTGAATATTAATAATAATAATAATAATAATAATAATAATAAAGCTAAATTTTAATAAGAAAATCCGGGATATTACACAAGCATTGTTCTAAAAGAAGGTCGACTTGGCCGCCTAGAAGGCGTCTAGGCGTTAGAAGTTACCGGACCGTCTGATTAATGGCAAGACGGTTTGCTCCAGGCGGCGATGAATTAATCGGCATCTAGGCAGGTGCCTAGGTGGTCCTAGGCATGTCTAGACAGTCCTAGGAGGGTTTAGACGGGTTAGTCGGAGCAATTTTATACTTCAACATATGTGAAAAATTTGACGTAAATTTTGATTTTATACTAATCTGTCTAGGCCGTCTAGACACCACTTAGACTCCCGCCTAGACGCTAATCGCCCCTCCACCGCTCTACTAACGTCTTAGCGACTTTTAGAACACTGGGTACAAGTAGTACCAAAGCATTACATAATCTTCCACTGTTCTTTTAACTTGATTCCACTCATCGTCTCACCTAATTAGTCCACTTTTATTATTTAAAGTGGACTAATTAGGTGAGACGGAGGGAATACAAAACTCATACTACTAATATTGTCATCTCCCTTGACCACACACCAACTCTAAAAAACGACACTTTATCTCCTCCTCAATCTTACAAAAGTTTCATTCCTTTCGATTGAACTTAACCGAGTTTTTCCGTCCAATTTATGGTAAGCTTTTTTTATTTATTTATTAGAACGCCTCATTAATAATGAGTTTTTTTTCAATAAGAAAATAATTATAAATTTAATTTAATCTACCAACTCATCATTTGCTCACCTTTTTGTATATATCTATACATAATTGAAATTGTAAAATTTTAAATTATAACATATTCGTTTGTCTTCCAACTTTTACGATTTTTATACAAAACTAAATGACTTGATATGATCTTTTATTTCTTTTATTTGAGATCAACCATCAATATCTATTTTTTTTAAAAAATAAATTTATAATGTTTTAATTTTAAAAAATTAAATATTAAGATATTAAATGCTACATTTTATCTCTAATCAATATTATCCTACAAAGATTATATATAAAAAAAAAAGCTCGATATAAACGTGACGGAGGAGAGAGTACTAAATTGAAGTTTTATTCACAACGAAAAAAGATATATTGAGCAAAACTCTTACAAACGTGTTACATTATGTATTTATTTGAATATCAAATTGAATAGTACATGAAAGATCGCGAGCCATAAGTTTTTTTTTTTTTAAGAAAATATTTACTATTGTTATTGTTATTGTTATTGTTATTGTTATTATATATATGAGTATAATATTATTTCTCGAGACATTTACGTTTGCACCCTCATAATCGGCAAGAAACAGAACGATATATTGGAAAATAATCCAAAAATTAGGGGGGCAAATAATAGTGCCGACCTTATAAATCTACGCATAATAAAACTAACCCATCTCTATCATTCACTCGCGTTTCTTAGTTTGGAAGCTCGCTTAAAACCAGTGGATAAAGATTGATACATTTATACATCTCTCTCTCTCTCTCTCCTCCTCCTCCCTTCTTAGCTTCTAGACCTATCGGAGAAATTCGGCCAATTCGATATTTAATTTGTCGATTTTTGTTGTTGCTGTCTAATTAAACCTCTATCAATCGGAATTGGAGGGGCTTCGTGATTCTGTTGGGTTCTCCGTTTTTAGGAAGGTTAGGATCTTCACACTTGCTTAATTTTTGAAGAATTCTTCATTCTCATGCATTGTTCGCCGACGGCCATGCGCGTGAATTTATCATTATCGCGTGCTATTGGTTTTATGGTATCATAGTCGGAACTCTAGGGTTTATGTTTACCGTTTGTGTTATTGTACCGTAGTTGATAGAAGATTCGTAAACGTGTTTAATCCCTGATTCGTGTGCTTGCGGAGGAATTTCGTAAATTGTAGCAGTGCACACTGCAAATGGGGTCACGATTGTTGTGTTTATTGCTTTTCAATTATACGACGACAGACATGCCTTGTTCAATTATGAAAATTTGGCATGAGATTCCACCCAATTTTTTTTAATTATTAGTATTGATTTTTAAATTTTTTATTACACAGCATAAATATTGTTTTCATGATTGTTATAACTGCAATGATAATGCTGCTACGTGGTTGGATTCTAATAATAAGTCCATTACTTCTAAGATATAACGGCCTTTAATCTCTTGACTTTCTGATATATTTTTGCCTTACGAGTGAGTTAATGTCCATTTTGTTGCACTTCAGGCGACTATTTATCACTGGTTATGAAATTCACTAAATTTGGATGGGTGATTGTGGACTGTGGGTATTTTTTAATTGTTGATTAGATTTCTAAATTATGCTGCAATTTGTCTTAGAGTTGGGTTGAATTTTGTTTCATTACTTGGTTGGTTTGCTTGAGTAGAAGGTTTAAGTTCCTGCATATCATGTGTGATAATGAGGTATAGGCCAAGTTATAAGGTCCTCATTTTGCTTTAAGAAAAACTGCTTAAATTATTTTACAAGCGTTTCAGTTATGCTTTCATATGTTTGCTTTCCTGTATGTGTGCTTGAGTTACCTTTATTGTTTGTTAATTTTAAGCCCGTCTTGTCTTTTGTACATTTTTATGGGCTGTTTGCTGTTATTACTAGAGTCATGGAACAGGGGATCATTAATAATATGATATGTGTCAGAAAAGGACAAGGATGTGGCCTACACCCTTTAGTCAGTTTTCACATCCCGAATCAATATTCTTGGACTGCATTAATTATATCATAAATTTTGCTGCTGGTTGCATGTAGTGCCCCTAGATAATATCCTAACTGGAATATCTGTAGGACCTTTATATCCTGTGCGAGATTATAAAATTTGGAATACGATAATTTGTAGCACCTCTGAGTGTATAAGTTTAACAATGAGGCTAAATGTATTGTGACTTTCTTTCCTTTTAAGTGTCATTTGTTGTAACTTATTCTGTTGTGATAGTTCTTTTTTACTTTGCTGCTCATGTTGTATCATGACTTTGGGCTGATAATTTAACTCTCTGGTGCAGTCTTAAAACATATTGTAGATGTCTTGATGTTTGTAACTAAAGTATGTAGTCATTTATCAGTTTGCTTGCTGGTCTCATTCTACCTAGATCATGTCCCACCAA
>CM038119.1:18717680-18909004 GCA_001642375.2 Mentha longifolia | reverse complement strand
ATACGGTAAAATTAGTATACATGCATGTGTTGTAAAAATACTACTCCTAGTATTCTGTAGTATGCATTGTATGACCAATAATTTTGTACTACTAATATGTATTTTGTATTATTATCGTAGATAATAACTTAATTTTAGATTAATTGTATTACCTTAATTAAACTTTTAATTATTCATACAAAATAAAGGAAATATAAAATAATGGGGAGTCTTAATTCTCATGATTCTACTATATTTAGATTTAGGGATATATTAGTCTACAAAACTAATGTAACTGATAGGATGTGGCCCACTACTAGGCCCAAGCATCAGACCCAATATAATTGGACTGATCCAGCTCGGCCTAGATCAGCTCGACCCACTCAAAACTCACTTCGGCCCAATCCCGGACAGAGCCCAACAGGACAAGTCTAGAAGCTCGGCCGGCCCAGAAACCCACGATTAGGTATGCACTATCGCGGACGTGGCAGACGGTTACACACGATCCAACCCACGATCTCGGACGAGGAACTACCCATGACCTCGGTCGTAACCACTTTTAGGTCTCTATAAATAGATGTCATTGTATAGACAGATGGGCAGACTGTAATAGCGACATGAGCTTTTAATACAAGCATTCTCTCCTTTCCCGTGGACGTAGATCTAACAAAAGATCGAACCACGTAAAACCCTCTTGCGTTCTTTATTTTCCTTCGTAGAAATCACTCTAAAATTCCACGATCGATCACTGGCGTCGTCTATGGGAAACGCATAATTCTTTTGTGAAATTGATCAACATTTTCGAGTGAAGATACGATGGTGAAACCAAGCCGCTCCGCCACCACCGCTGCTGCTACCAAGGCAAAGCAGAACCAAGCCGACCCGCCCACCGATCCACCTCATACGCCGGCCAACGAGGAGGAGGCCGACGTGAGCCAAGCTCGGCAAACTGCTTCTCAAATCCGATGTGCAAGCAGCCCATAACCCACCAAACTCCTGAAGGCCACCAGGAGAATGTGTCACTAGGCCAGTCCCAACGATTCAACCAGCAGCGGTGAGCCAAGCTAGGGCGGTCACCGACGCAGCAACGCCGCACTCCAACCTGAGCTTGGAGATGCACTTAAGGCGTACCTAGACCTCCACGAGCAAGATTTTCTTAAGTTCGCCGATCAACATCGACAACGAAGTCAACATGAAGAGGACGGAGTCGAACCGTCACAACGGCGATCCCCAAGTCTCCAGATTGTTGGAGACAGGATTGCCGAACTTCCCTGAAGGCAATGGAGCAACAATCGCCGTGGGAACAACGACCGCGCTTCACCTCGGCGCGGTTCGACGTCACTTCGTCAAAATGCCGTTTCACCTCGGTGTGATGAAGGAAACCCTTACAAGGGAAGATTCACCGTTTACGGTCGAATCTCCACTCCCTTCACCAATAGGATACTCTATACTCCCCTCCCATTGACGTATAGAGTACTTCCTATCCCGCCCTACAACGGGTCACACGACCCCAGCAACTTCTTATCACGGTTCCAGTACAACATGATGAACCAAGGACTCGCCGAAGACGTTTACATGTGTAAAGTGTTCCCCGAGCTGCTGGTGGACAACGCCAGAAGCTGATTCGACAGCCTACCTAACGGCAGCATAGGGTCGTATGCCGACCTACTCGATGCCTTCGAGCGTCGTTTCTTCCAGAAAGCTGAGGCAAAAATCAGCCCGGCCCAGCTCCTCACCTTAAGGCAGGGCGAGGAGAAACGATCAGCGACTTCCTGGCCCGTTTCTACAATGAGAGCCTTAAAGTCGATCGTCTCTCCGACGACGTTCTCATTTCGGCGTTTCAGAATGCCATTCAGTCCGGAACTCTCTTCAGAGAGCTCGTGAAGGCGCGTCCAACGATCTCCAGGCAAGCTATGGAGGATTGCTGATACGTTCGCGGAGGCGGACGAGGCTGATCGAAGAAAACGGGCAGCAGATCAGCCCGAAAACAATGATAAGAAGAAGAAAGAGGAGCGCACCGACCATGGGCAAGGTCGCCGAAGTGCCCTCGAAAGGTTACAGCGAGGACCCCTCGAGTCTCGCCTAAGACCTCGGCCCAACCAAGACCGAAGTCAGTACACACCGCTGACGAAGTCCAGGGCCGAAATATACAAGCTTCACACAAACTTATTCGAGAAGCCACCACCCATGTCCCGAGGTGGATCGAAGCGCCGATCCAAGGAGAAATACTGCAAGTTTCATGATGACTACGGTCATGAAACCGAGGACTGCAGAGATCTCGCATCGAACATCGAAAACCTGGTACGCGATGGTACCCTTAAGCTGTACCAAAGTCGCAACCAGCAAGAGGCCCGACCTCAAGGGAATGGCAAGAGAAAGAAGAATAGGGGAGACAACAATTGCGCACCCCACCATGACAAAAAGTCGAGGTACGATGACGAAGACGAAGACGAGGACCAACCTCAATACGACAGAGTCATCAGTGCCATCACCGGGCTGCCTCCAGGCTCAACGAAGTCCTCACTGAGAGCCGAGTCCCGAAGCCAACAAAGAGAAGAACCTTATCAAAAAAGGTTCAAGAAGGACGAAGTCATCACTTTTTCCGATGACGATCCAGTCCCCCACGCCACACCCCATCAGGACGCCACCATAATTCAAGCCGTGGTGGCTAACAGCTTGATTTACCGGGTGTTCATAGACAGCGGAGCCTCAGTTAGCATGCTCTTCAAAGACTGCTTCGACAAGCTCGGGATCGAAGAAGCCCGGTTGAAGCCGGCGCCCACTCCGCTGAAGAACTTTACACAATAAGAAACGACAACGGATGGCATCATTCCACTTCCCGTCACTGTTGGGAAGAGCCCGCTGTCGTCAACAAAGATCATCAACTTCTTTGTCGTAAAGTCAATTCTCCCTACAATATCATCTTAGGGAGAGATTGGCAAATAGCAACAAAGGCGATCTGCTCGGCATATCACCTGATGATCAAAATTCCGTCTAAAGACGGAGTGATCACACTTCAGAGAAATCAGATTCAAGCCAAAGAGTGCATGCAGGTCGCACTCCGAGGTGCCGGGAATCAACACTCTCAAGCATAGCAACTACAGAACCCCGAAGAGGTGGAGCCGACATCGCCTCCATCCGTCGAGCCAGTCGAAAACGTCACATTGTACGAAGATGACCCTGCCAAGGTCGTCAAAGTAGGGTTCGTTGGAGAGAACGAGCTCCGAAGTCAAATTATCCGGCTACTTCGGGAATACAAAGATGTCTTCGCTTGGTCGCCACTAGACATGACCGGGGTAGCACCAAGCGTCATCACTCATCACCTCAACATCGATCCCGAGGTGAAACCAGTTCGGCAAAAGTAGTGAGCCTTCGCAGCCGAAAGAAATCAAGTGACCCATGACGAGGTGCACTACAAAAAAACTGGCCGGAAGACGACGGAATCAACGACGGAATGCATTCCGTCACAATTTAACGACGGATTTACAACCGTTTAGAGACGGATTACGATTCTGGCAAGCCATGATGGAATTCACGATGGAGTTACGACGGAACGTCCCCGGGAATATTTGGCGCTCACTTTAACGACGGAATAACAAGGGAATAGCGACGGAAATATTTAAAAAAAAAAATTGAAAATTTTTATCTGGCATAAAAGGTCTGGAATATTGTTTTACTATTATTATCGTTTACATTCAACATTCACCCTTTTCACTCCAGAGCCCTAAATTCCCTCCATCGCGTCTCCTGCCGTCGTTGTTCTCTCACGGTTAGCCCTCTCTCTCTCTCCCTCCGGCCTTCTCTTCAGTTTCTTAATCTCGGCATTTCTTCTTTACAGAGCTTCTCCGACGGCCCGCGGCGGAGTCCGTTTGCCGTTTTTTCTTCTCCATCTGCGGCGGATTCTCTAGCAGGTTCTATCTCTTCACCTTGTGAATGCAGGCGCCGAATGTAGGTTAGTTCTCTCAACTCTCTTTTCAGTTCCTGTTTTCGCCTTCAAATGCACAAAAATGGGGAAACCTTTCTTTTTTTCCTTATTTACTGCTGAATATAGTAATAAGGTTGGGGATAAGAGTGATAAACACGGTCAAATTATGTGTTGATAGTGAAATTGTGAATAAATTAAGAGTTAATTCAGAATTAGCTTTTTTTGTTTTTTGAATTTTTTAGAGTTTCCTTTGTTGTAGAGTTGGGAAGGTGTTCCGATTGTGACTGCCTCATCTGATATTGACTGCGTTATTTCCCCAATTTGAATTTGAATTATTTTCCTAAGAAGTAAGAGTATGATGAGAACAATTTTCTCCTAGTTATTTCCTCAATATTTATTTTCGTTGCATCTTGTGTTTTCTTTCTTCCATTTGAATCAGTGGCTATATATATATATATATATATACAGTGTTTCGATAACAGTGGTTCTAATAAGCCTTTTCCATTTGAATCTTAGAGAAACTAATTTTCCTATGAATCTTTATTTGGTGTAGATAGCTGAAAATTTTACTTAGCAGCAATGCTTTTTTGACTTATTTTTTATTTTTATGAAGCTACTTTCTGTGAGGTTATCTCAGAGTTATTTAGAGAGAGAGAGAGAGAGAGAAGATTGATGGACTGACAAGAGAGTGAGAAAATGTGATGATGTTGCTACAACTCTGTTTTGTACAGTTGTTTTCCTTTCCTGTTAATTGCATTACATATTCTTACTTCTTTCGGTGGTTGATAAATGATATTAACATGAGCAAGTTTGGGTGTCAAGGAGAATGCTGAAACTTATTGTTCTTGAACCTATACAGGTGACTCCTTGTACTTGAGCTGACTGACTTTGCTCAAATCCAGAAGGTAACCAAACGATAGCATGATTCAATTCTTTCCTCTCTTTCTCTCTGCTCATGTGTAAGATTATAAGAAAAATGAATATATTCGTGTGGTTTAAAGATAGATTGAAAAAGAATGATGAGTTTTTAAACCAAATCAGTGTGGAGTTTGTTCACTAGTATTCCTTTGGGCTCTTGTATAATTAACACACTTGTCTTGTAAGATGCTCTTTATCCTTACTGCTTTTTATTTAAGATATATTACTGAACTTAAGATTGGAAAATATGGATAATTCTATTTAAAAGTGAACCTGTTATCGATTAGTAATAGATTTTGAAATGCTTATCGATTAATAATAGATTTTGATAGAGGCTGGCTGAGAAAGAACCTATATATGAATCTATCTTCTTAAATTTGAATTGCTCCAAGTCTTATACGCTTGTTATAGTTATTTGATACTTTTGTGCTTTTTTATTTACAAAAGTTTTTCAGTAGAAACACATACAAACTTTTGCCCAATTTCTTGAAGTAATTATCCCATTTATAGATAATGCTGCACATACTTTGGAGAATGGTCAAGTTTTATTTGTAATTCTGTATGAATAAATTCTTAATTTTTTCAGAGTACATAGAAAGAAGGAAAATGGAAGAACTTAGTCGTCTTTTCAACTACAACATCTAAGCTATTTATATAACTTTTAATCTTTAGTGCCATTTGTTCTTCCTTGTCTGTGTACCTTCAGATTTGTAGGAAAAGAAGGGACAAATTTGAGAAACATAACTAAGGATGTGAATATTTTGCTCATTATGTGTCAAAAATGAGGAGGCTCCAAACTTGTTTGTATGCAGGTATTAGCTTATTCTTCTTTGTATAGTACACTTACCTATTTTCATCCATGCATCACTTTTATTTATTCTGAAAATATATGTATATATATTAAAGAACAAGCTGAGCACGAAAAAGACTCGATGTATCAATTCTATGCGTATTAGTGAGTTGCCAATCTCTTTACAGCAGTTGTTGCACTTGAAGTGGTCATTTTACAGATTAATTATCTATTTTCTGTATGACTCATTTTTTTTCTTACTTGCTTCTACATCTCATCAGCAGGTTCAGGGTCTATGGAGAACCAAATCACAAAATATGATTGAACTGTGTAAAATTGTTAAAGAGCTCAAAGACCAATTCATGTTTTTCCAGATAATGCATATCGAAAGTGTAAGTGAAATGACCGATAGCTTTTATACAAAAATCGACGCAAGAAAATGCATGAATTCTAATTGCTACCTTCAACTTACAAGATACTATATACTTTGTGTCTAACTTGTTTTGTTGCATAATTTCCACCAATTCAATTCAGTTCATACATTGAGATTGCAGCAACTAAGTTACAATAATTGATTGCTTTTTCTTATATCAAATCTAGTTAATTTTTTAGACTATAATTATAATAACCTAATATAAATATTGTTGGTTATACATGTTTATAAAGTAATTCAAGATGTTCACTTTGTACTAAGGTGAAGAGCCTAATCAGAAGCTAGTTCCAAAAGGTATATAAATTTGAATTCGATTGTTGCAGAATAAGCGTGAATTATTTGTTAATACATATCATGTCAACTCTTGTGAATTCTATTGAACTAGAAAAGGAAGTAGAAATCGGAATACCACACTTCATTACAAATAGATATCAAAAACACATCTCAAATAGAAACTAGAAGTGAAATATTCATGAACTGAAAACTGAAAGGAACTAGAATCTATAGAATCATAATTAGCAAAGAACTTTTCTCTGAATTTTACAAGAATTTTAGCTGCTGATGAATTATATTTTGGAAACTTTTCTTTTCTAGTTTTGAGGTTTATATGTTTGGTTTTGATGTGTGTATGTAAAGTTCCTATTTTTGAGGTTATCTTGAACTTAAGCCGATCTAATCTCAGACAAGCTGACTCACTTTGCTTGGATCCAGAAGGTAACAAAAATGATAGTATGTTTCAATTCTTTCCTCTCTGTGATTGATCCTTTGAAAGCAATATTAATATGTTTGTTGTTTTTCCTCCAGATAAGTATAATCCAAAGACACAACATGTCAGAGACAAGACATTCCCCTGCTGCTGGAAATAGATAAATTTTCGTAGTGCATTTTCATCTCCTCCATGATTCACCTATGTCTTTACTTTGTTAGAAACTAAATTGAATACTATGTCAAAACTAGATGTTTTTAACATACTTGAGATTGAGATGTATTTACTTTAATTTAAGACTTGAATATCATATGATATTCTCATATTGGTTCAAATCATTTCTCGCAACATCAATTGTCGATTTTTGAAATTGAAAACAGGTTTTTTAAGTGTCGTAACCTAGGAAAAGAATATGAAGACCAGACAAAGTAACATATATTTACATTAGCGACGGAATAATGACGGAATAGCGTCGGACTGGTTTTTACTTGCGGATATGTCGTTATTCCGTCGTCCCTGAGCTCCGGCGACCGGTGCTGGAGAATATCCCGGCGACGGATATGCCGTCATAGATCCGTCATATTTAACGACGGATCAAATTTTCCGTCGTTACTTGTTTAGCGGCGTGATGAACGAAGACGGATAGTTTCCGTCATTACTCGACATTAACGACGGAAATACAACGGAAAATTCTGTCGTTAAAACGAGAAATTTTTGTAGTGGTGCGCCAACTGCAAAAAGCCGATATTTTATTCGAGGTGAAATATCCGACCTAGTTGGCCAACCCCGTAATGGTGAAAAAACAGAGAGGGGGATGGCGGATGTGCATAGACTACACCGACCTCAACAAGCACTGCCCAAAAGACTGCTACCTCCTTCCCAACATTGACAAGAAGGTCGAAGCTCTTGTTGGCCACAAGATGTTCAGCTTCTTAGACTGTACAAGGGGTATCACCAAGTCCTCATGAGCACCGAGGACGCGCCGAAGACTGCCTTCGTCACGGACTTCGGTATCTACGCATATAAAAAGATGCCCTTCGGACTGAAGAACGCTGGAGCTACATATCAAAGGATGGTCGACAAAATATTCGAGGCCCACATCGGTAGAATTGTCGAAGTGTATGTAGACGACATAGTCGTTAAAAGCAAGGAAATTGCCACTTGTGTAAACGACCTCAAAGTTGTTTTTATCCTACTTCGTGAAGTGAATCTAAAGTTAAACCCAGAAAAATGTACTTTTATGGTCCGATCTAGAAAATTTCTAGGGTGTTGGGTTTCACGCGAAGGGTTAAAAGCTAACCCATCAAAAGTCCGAGCCATCCAAGAAATGCAAGTGCCGAAGTCAATCCACGACGTGCACAGGCTGATGGGCTGCCTAGCTGCACTAAGTCATTTCCTATCTAAGGCCGCCGAAAAACAACTCTTGTTCTTCAAGATACTAAAGAAGGCGCCGAACTTCGAGTGGAACGACGAACATAGGAAGGCTTTCGACGACCTAAAGAGGTACCTCGCAAACCTCCCTACTTTATCTGTACCAAAAGAGGGCGAGGTCCTTTCCCTATACCTCGCCGCTTCGGACGAGGCAATCAGTGCGGTCCTGGTACGAGAAGAAAAACATCGTCAACTACCCGTCTACTTCATAAGCCGAGCCCTAAAAGGACCGGAGACGAGGTACCAACCTTTGGAAAAGGTCGCACTTGCATTGGTAAATACAGCAAGGAGACTTCGACCGTACTTCCATGCGCATCCAATACAAGTGCTAACCGATCTCCCACTTCGGCAAGTGCTCACAAAACCAGAAGCATCCGGGCGAATCGCTAAATGGGCTGTAGAACTCGGCGAGCACACGATTTCCTTTGTAACTCGTCAGGCCATTAAAGGGCAAGCCTTGGCCGATTTCCTGGTAGAAGCCAAGTTCACGGAGGTGTAGAAGTCCGCCGGACCTGCCGAAGATAAATCAAAGGCCGAAGCACCGAAGTAACCGCCGCAAGACTGTTGGAAGGTCTACGTGGATGGGGCATCAGGCAACAAAGGAAGCGGAGCCGGGATCTTACTCATCAGCCCGGAAGGGAAAGAGACCACCTATGCACTCCGGTTCAACTTCCCGACCACAAATAACGAAGTGGAGTACGAAGCTCAAATCGCTGGACTTCGTCTAGCCCAAGCTCTCCAAGCACAAGCCATTCAAGTTCACAGCGACTCTCAAGTTGTAGTGAGCCATATGCTAGGCAAGTACGAGGCCAAAGGTGAACGAATGAAGAAATACCTCCATAAGGCCAAGATCCTACAACAAAGCTTCTCATACTTCGAGTTGGTGCGAATCCCAAGAGGAGACAATGATCGAGCTGACGTACTGAGCAAACTCGCGTCGTCTTCAACGACCTCTCCGGTGGAAGAAGTACTACTCCGAAGTATTGATGAAGCCGAAGTTAATGTAGTAACCGAAGACGGACCGAACTGGATGACTCCACTTCGCAACTACTTAGGAAAAGGCGAACTCCCAGCCGATAAGGTCGAGGCTAGGAAGCTCCTGGCTAAATTCACCAAGTACGTCCTAGAACAGGGAGTGTTGTATAGAAAATCCTACCTCCAGCCTCTCCTAAAATATGTGGGGCCCAACCAAGCGGACTACGCATTGCGCGAAGTCCATGAAGGATCCTGTGGCAGTCACATCGGAGCTCGCACCCTATCCAAGAAGATCATAAGATGGGGATACTATTGGCCCACCATGCTCCAGGACGCGATCGACCTCGTCAAACAGTGTCCGAAGTGCCAAATCCATGCGACGGTTCCAAGGTTGCCACAGACCGAACTGGCCAGCATGCAAAAGCCCTTGGCCGTTCATGCAGTGGGGAATAGACATCGTCGGCCCGTTCGAAAAAGCTCCCGGCCAACTATAATTCCTCATTGTAGCCATCGACTACTTTACGAAGTGGGTCAAAGCCGAACCTCTGGCGTGGATCACAAGCAAAAATGCCCTAAACTTTGTTTGGAAGAACATAGTTTGTCACTTCGGCATACCTCACGTCCTCGTCTCAGATAATGGAACCCAGTTCACAGACATGACGTTCAGAGAATGGTGTGACGAACTCCACATCCAACAAAAGTTCACCTCGGTAGCTCATCCTCAAGCGAATGGCCAAACCGAGGTTACGAACCGAACGATAGTCAAAGGGTTAAAAACCCGACTCGATAAGGCCAAAGGAGATTGGGCAGCGAACTTACCCCAAGTCCTGTGGACGTACCGAACTACCCCCCGGACATCACACGGTGAAACACCATATAGCTTGGTGTATGGAACCGAAGCGGTGATCCCGGTAGAGATCGGCTTGCCGAGCCCCAGAACGCTTAACTTCGTAACCCAAGATAACGAAGGACTCCGAACTGACTTGGATTTGCTGGAAGAGAAGCGGGATCAAGCCTATATACAAGAAGCTCGATACAAGCAGCAAGTAGCTCGGTACTACAATAACCGAGTAAAACATCAGCAATTCCAAGTAGGCGACCTCGTACTTCAAAATAACGAGGTCAGCAAAGCGGAAAAGCTCGGCAAGTTAGAAGCCACTTGGGAAGGGCCATACCGAGTTCAAGAAGTCCTCGGCAAAGGGTCCTACAAGCTCGCCTATTTATCTGGTGAGCCAATATCCCGAACTTAGCACATTTCTCATTTAAAGAGGTATTATTTATAAGTGGAAGCAGGGAATGATTATATGTTATTAGTTTAATTTGAATTGTTCCCATTCTTTTTATCTTATTTTCATCAATAAAATTCATGTTTTGCATATTTTGAAATTCGTGTCTTGCATTATTTATTTGGTGTTCCACTTCCACTTATATGTTTTATCTCAATCACTTAAACTAAAATCCTGACGAGGATTACACAAATTAAGCTCCACTTCGGAGTAACACCTAAACGCGCGTAAGGGGACGACCCCTATCGATAAATTCGACAAATAAGGAACCCGAAAGCCAAAACTTCATCTTCGGACGAAGTGGCTACCTGAAAGCCAAAACTTCGTCTTCGGACGAAGTGGCTAGTTAGAAACTTAACTTTGTTATTAAACGAAGTGGTTATTTAAAAGCATAAACTTCGTCTTTGGACGAAGTGGCTATCATTAAACCTAACTTTGTCTTCGGATAAAGTAGTTACTTAACGGCACCATTTTATGACAAAGGGAATTGTTGAAAGAATGTTTGTCCTTGGACGAAGGAAGCTATTCTAAGGCCAAACTTCATCTTACACCGAAGTGAGCCACTTAAGGCCGACCTTTGTCCTGTTACGAACTACACCGATCAAAACTTCATATTGAGACGAAGAGAGCTAATCTAAAAGCTGAACTTCTTTTCATGAGGAGAAAGCTGTCTTCGTTTAAAACAAGGGAACTTACCTTAGTTAAAAACGACGGTAAAAAGATTAAATAAAAGTGCAAAATTTCCGTTTTATTTCATATAAATGGAAAATGTACAAGTATTACATCATGAAGATGAAGAACCCGGAGGCCGACTAAAATTAAGCCAATCTCTAGCAAAATCCCTACCGGAGTTAAAGTTTTAGATTTCATCAACACTAAGCCGGCCTTGACCTCGTCCTTGAGCTGAGCTCCGACCTCTATCTCGGCCACCATGAGTTCCCCGACCTCGGGTACCCTGGCTCACTCGACCTCGACCATGTCCAGGCACCGAACTTGATGATTCACCTTCTAAGAATTCCCTAGAAGTGTGGTCAAGCAGCCTCAAGTTCGGACTAGGGGTAGCCGAAGTCGAAAGCTCAACCTCGGACAAATACGTCGTTTTAACTTTGAGCAGCGATCCAGGACTGTCTCGTAGATGCTCGCTACTCGCACGAGTTCTTTAAATTCATCCTGAAGCTGCCAAGAGTTATCCTCATATTGATCCCTGTAGCTTCGGCACCGAGCTTTGAGGTCCTTGACCTTATAGGTCTCAGAAATCGTGGATCCCCCAGCTCGGCGAATTATGGCCTCATACTCCGCATGTTCCTCAGCAATAAGCTCGAATTTTCTAATCTCGTCCTCGGCAATTTCAAGCTTATCTTCAAGTTCAAGAAGCCGAGCATGTAGCTCGTCATGTTTCTCTTGAGCAGCGACATGTCGCACTTCGGCTTTATTTTGCTCATGACCGAGGAGTCCCTTCAGGTGCACAATCTCCTGATCTTTTGCCTCGAGGGTTTGAGTTAAATTATTGAGTTGATCGACATATAGAGAAGCATCAAAAAGTTGCGGAGCAGAAAACTACAAAGAAAGGCAAATGAGACAGACTTTAATTAAATTGAAATTTCATTAAGCCACTTCGGCGGGAAAAAGAGAAGCGCCGTCCTAGTGACGACGTGATACAAAGCTAAAAAAAAAAAAAAACAAAGGGGGAGAAAAAACACATGGAAGGAGTCAGTTAGCCCCATCATGGTTTCCTTCACCCCTGCCGACCTCTGGTTTGACGTCGTTTTCCCCCGACCTCCCTTCAGCTGCGTCAGTCACCGGGTCCGAAAGACTGGCGATGGCAGCCTCCACCTTGTCGTCCTTGTCAATGGGGCAATTTCGGACCGCCGTCTCTGATAGGAGGAGCTTGTGCTGGGCCAGCCTTTCCACCACCGGTACCTTCGAAGTGCTCTCCACAAGCACCTCGGCATACTCCCGCAGCATCTCCTCTTCGGATAATGCCTCATACCCATATTTGGCCTTGTCAAGGTCCGGGTAATCCTGGGCAATCAAATCAATGACTGCGGCAGAGACCGAGGTGCTCATAGCACCCACCAGTTGTGTAACGATCCCACCGAAGTGATGGGACCGGAATATCCGCTGGGCGAAAGCCCGGAGCATACCACCCTGGCCGGCAACCGCGCGAGCCATCTTCGCCTGCTCCTCGGCGAGCTGGGTCTTCAACCCGGCAACTTCGGCCTCCAGGTCGGCGGCCTTCTTCTTCGCCTCTTCAGTAGCGGCGAGGGCCTTAGCCTCCTGTTCCGCCGCTTGACTGGCCTTTGCCTTGGCCGCCGTCACCTTCGCCGCCAGGTCGGCCCTCACTGCCTCGAGCTCGGCAAACAACTTCTGATACTTGGCGACCCCGCCAGATATGAAGTTCGCCAAGCCGCTCAACCCAGCTAAGGCCACCTCGGCCTCCTACACAAAGAAGCATCAGAAACATATCTGACGATCTATCTAATCAACCAACTAGTACTCACCTCGGGAAATGACATCTCCCGGAGTGCTTCCTGGCTAGAGAGCTGGCCACCCCCATACGCGCCCACCTCGTCGACCGGGGGAAGCTGAAATTGATGATCCACCGTCTGGGGTGGAGGCGAACTGGCGCGAGGTGAGCCCCGCTGTGAGCTTTCTGACACCAACCTCGTCAGGTCGGTTCGGACGACGTACCAGACGACGCCTTATCTCCAACGGAAGAGGACCTCGCCCTCTTCTTTTTCCTTTGCACTGCAAACATAAAATCACATATTAAACCTCGGACAGATAACAAATCATATGATATATGAAGCAGGGCCTCACCCAAATCCGCAGTCATAGTGGCGTTATATGGGCTTAGCCCATACCTCGAAAGCTCGACCTCGGAATAATTCCTTTCAATGAGGCCGAGGTTCATTAAGCTCGTCTCAAGTTCACTGACTGGTTTCTCAGTGATTTGAGGCGCGAATTTACTCTTGGACCAAGGATACAACGGCACCCCTTCAGTCCGGCAGAAGAAAAATTTCTTCTGCCAATTCGGCACCTTGGAGGGTGTCTCTAACTTAAATTTATTGGTGGGGGAAAGGTAAACCCACCCTGTTGCACCTCGCTTAGGTCTAAAAAACCTAAGCAATGAATCTACAGAGGCCGAACCACCACGGCAGCTGACCTCGACATAAAAACCGATGACCTGCTTAATAGAGGGTGGCGCCAACTGACCTAAAGACAGTTGGAGCCTCTCTAACAGTTCGGCAAAAATGGGGTTCAAAGGAAAATGAAGACCGAAATGAAGATAGTCTTCGTATAAGGTAGAAAATCCTATAGGAGGAGAACTACCCCTATCCTCAGCGTGTGGTAGAACTAACTCCATCGACTCCGGAAATAAAAATCTCCGAGCCAAATTCTGCATATGTGAGAGGGACATGGTGGAGGCAATTTCGAGGGAGGCTTCTGACCCAACCAAGGGTAGAAATTCGATTTCTCGAAGGACAGGAGGGACGAAAGCACGTGTGTGCACATGTAATACCACCTTCGCCGGAAATACCCCAGACGGCGAAGGCGAAACCCCTACATTCACTCTATCTATATCCATTGGGGAGGAAGAAGAAGCCATTAAAGAGGAAGAAACTTACTTGTCAAGGTTTTCCGATAAAAATCACCGAAAAAGGGGATGAACGGCGGCGGCAGTTGCAGAATTTGAAACTTAGGGTTTTCGCTTTCTCGCTCAACTTAGGAAGATAAATTGGGGAAAAGTGATTTCCAGCGTACAGTGGAAGCTTTTATAAGCAAGATTTCCGCCTTTTCAAATCCCGCCTCTTCACCTGCCCCAGTAAGGAAGCGACACGTGTCCCACTTACTCTGACTCCAACAGTCGCACATTTCAAATCATACCTATTCGAGCTCGACCTCGTCCAAATGAGGCGGTATGCATTTTGACTTCGTCAAAATCTTAATTTCAACGGGGGCAATGCAGCTCAAGTCCGACCTCATCCAAACGAAACGGTATGCATTTTGACTTCGTCGAAATTCTAATTTCGACGGGGGCAATGCAGCTCGAGTTCGACCTCGTCCAAATGAGGTGGTGTGCATTTCGACTTCGTCAAAATCCTAATTTCGACGGGGGCAAGCCAATTTACACATCTCTACAATGGCCTCGCTTCTCCGACTTTTTAGGGGGGGATGTGATAGGATATGGCCCAGCTACTAGGCCTAAGCATCAGGCCCAATATAATTGGACCTGATCCAGCTCGGCCTAGATCAGCTCGACCCACTCAAAACTCACTTCGGCCCAATCCCGGACAGAGCCCAACAGGACAAGTCTAGAAGCTCGGCCGGCCTAGAAACCCACGATCAGGGTATGCACTATCACGGACGTGGCAAGACGGTTACACACGATCCACCCACGATCTCGGACGAGAAACCACCCATGACCTCGGTCGTAACCGCTTTTAGGTCTCTATAAATAGTGCCATTTGTATAGACAGATGGGCAGACTGTAATAGCGACACGAGCATTTTAATACAAGCATTCTCTCCTTTCCCGTGGACGTAGATCTAACAAAAGATCGAACCACGTAAAAACCTCTTGCGTTCTTTATTTTTCCTTCGTACAAATCACTCTAAAAATTCCACGATCGATCAGTAACTTACCATATAAAAGCTAATCTATTTTAAGATAATAAAAAGGGTATTATGGGTGGCCATATTATGGCCTATAGATTGATTCTCTAGAATTTACTCCATTATTGATTATTGAAAAGAAAAAAATATATTAAATCTGAGGACAATCCAACTCAGATACTCCGCTATGCTGTGGGCCCAGCCGCCGCCTCGCTAATGCCTTTTTTTCCCCCCCTATATTTAGTGATATTATATTATACTACCTCCATCTCATTGACTTAGTCCCATTTGCCGTTTTGGTCCGTCTCACTTATTAGTCTCATTTCCTAAAATGACAAAGAATACTTGGCTACAATTAACTCTCTCTCCTCAGAATCAATTATATCCACATATCTCATTTTCCTTGGTTCTTGTGCCATTATCAAATGAGACTACCTTAGTGAGATGGAGGTAATACTCCGTATTTAATTTTTATTTTAAAAGAAATCCTATCTTTGGTGATAATGAACCTTCCGCTGCAAAACTAGAAACCTCCTCTTTTTTGACTTTGACTTTTCATATTTAAACCTCAAGCTACTATTTATGTTGATTTTTTTTTTTTTTTTTTTTTTTGCGGCTCAAACACCCCGGGAGGGTGAGGGATTAGGCGGACCCCCAACCTGTATATATCGAAATATTACATTTTAATCATATACTTATATTTCTAAGAGATACCCACGCAAAAGGTTGTTCCAATTTCTCAAATTCACACTACTTAATCTTCTTAATCCTCCCATAATCATGTTTTACTGCATTTTCGTATTGCATATTTTATTGCACCGATGTAATCGTTACGTGTTAATAATGTATAATCAACATCTTTATTTTATGAAAATTGTTAATGAGAAAAAACTGATCCCGTTTATGTGATTATGTGAGTGAGATTGTTTTTATTTAAAGAAATAATACACGTGATAGATATCGTAAATATAATTTTTTACATATATATTATGGATAGATCGAGTAGTATTCTTTAACACGTGACTATCATCTATAGAAATACTTTATACACAAAATTAAAACTTACTTTATTGTAATTTGGAGCAACAAATACAATTTTAAATATAATTAATTAATTAATTAATTACTGTATATGAAATTAAGAAAGAAGCAACCACAGCTAATAGTAAAATGACGACTGATCAATCTTATTTTCGTAGGCAATTAATGAACGTTGACAAGGAATAAACGAACACGAAAATAATGGAACACAAGGAATTTACGTGGTTCGATCTACCGGAATAGATCTACGTCCACGGAGCAAAAAGAGAGTATGGATATTATTGCAAGTATGTGTGTGTTGCTTACAAGATTGTCCTCCCTTTACAAGATTGTCCTCCCTTCTCAATCTATTCTAAACCCCTATTTATAGGTAATTACATGGAGTTTGACTATGATACAAAGTCTTCTCCTATTTGGACTCTTTGGCTTGATCCTCCTCTTAAGGATAGACACCGAGCTTCTATATCTCTCTTGGAGCTTGAGTTGTAGTCGATGTAGGAGTCTTGATTGCCTTGGTGAAGAAGTCTCTTATTCTTAATTGGGTCGAGCTGCACAGGCCGAGCTTAACTGTCGGGGTCCAATTATATTAGGCCTGATGCTTGGGCCTAGTAGCTAGGCCGTATCCTATCACACCCCCCCCCCCCCAAAAAAAAGATGTAGAAGCGAGGGTGTGATTTAGGGGAAATAGTTGAGGTAGGAGTGGTGTAAAGTGTGTTACCCCCGTCATAAAGTAGATTTGACGAAGTCCATCACATACCGCCTCGTTGAGACAAGGTCGGATAAACGTACTTTACCCCATCAAAAAGTAGAATTGACGAAGTCAATCACGTACCGCCTCGTTTAAGAACGAGGTTGGAGAATAATTGCCTTGCCCCATCGAAAAATAAATTCGACAAAGTCAAAGGCGTACCGCCTCGTTTAAGAACGAGGTAAAAAAGAAATGTCTTGCCCCGTCAAAAAATAAATTCGACGAAGTCAAAGGTGTACTATCCTGTCAAAGCCGAACACGGGATGTGTCAGGTACTTTTTAATAAATGCACCGGTTGGGTTCCCGATAAAATAGGGCTTGATTGTGACGTGGAGGAAACTGAAAAGGCAGAATAGGGATAAAGCTTCTTTGATATGCCATTTCCCCACATTTTCCAAAATTTTCAAACTTCTTTCGAATTTTCTGTGACTTTTCATCACCGCCGTCTCCGCCATTTCTGTCGCCGCCGTTCTTTCTTCGTTGGAATCTCTACGGTTGCTGTAGATTGTTCCAGTTCCCATTTGCAAAAACAAGTAAATTATTTCTATGGCTTCTTCCTCTTCTACCAGTAAGTCTAGCAGTTGTGAGGTTCATGAGATTTCTATGTCGCCGCCGGCAACATCCAGTCGGTGTGGTCCCGTAGAAGTAGATGTATATACTGTAAATTCCTCCCTCTCGTCAAAACGTAGAGTAGTTTTCCCTCCTTCCATAGAATCATGCCGTAGGGTTTCTGATTTTGCATCAACCCTAAATATTTCTGCAATTCAACAAATTGCAAAAAATTATTTATTTCCAGATTCAATCGAAATAGTGGTTCCCCGGCTGGAGGATAGGGCTTCAGAACCTCTGAACGGATTTGTCACCATTTATGAAGACTGTTTACACCACGGTCTTCGTCTTCCCCTTCCTCCTGTTTACGCTAAGCTTCTACAGAAGTTCGGCCTTCCTTTAGCCCAGATTATGCCAAACTCGTTTAGGCAATTGACGGGTCTTGGCATTGTAGCTAACCGTCACGGGTTCGGCCTCACCTTAGGACTAATCCTCAGGTTTTACCAACTTAAGTCTAGTGGAAGCTGGTACTACCTGACACCTCGTCTTGGCTTTAGAGTCAAGACGAAGACAAAGGTGGCAAACTGGCAAACGAAGTTCTTCTTTTGCCGGTTCAGCGATGTCCCACAATTCGTGTGGAAGGTGGGGAAATTGGGGGAGCAAGGCACCGAAGAGAAGTTCGGTGACCTTGAAGTACTTATGGAGGGTGTGGTTGAGGGAGAATTTCCCGAGGTCAATCTTGCGAGGGCAGGGCTGAGCCTTTATGATATAGCCTCCATGGTAGAGCCGGGGAAGGGTGAGGCCGAGCTCGATTTTTTGTATGTTACGTTTGTTCCACAAACGGCGTACTAAATATATTTGTGTTTTGAACTGCAGTGAAGTTGCTGAAGAACCTGAAGAGACCGAGGTCTGTGGAGCCTTCTGCCACTGAGAAGGTACCTTCCGAGGCTACTTCAGAGCGGACTGAGAGCGGGCTGGGCTCGTCACCGGTAGGGTCCCCGTCCAGCCAACCCCCTATGCGTCGCAAGAAGGTGCCGAAGGTGATTATGGCTGCATCGGCTGAGGGTGGTAGTGCCCTAGTCACAGGCCGATCTTCTGCTGAGTTATCGGATCAGCCAGTTGGAGAACTAGTGAATCAGTGTCGGCTTTTTCCCGAGGTATGATAGCTAGCTGGGAGCCTTGATGTATTTTTCCCATCTGTATAATAATACTTTTAATGGTTTTTGTAGGGCGCCGAGGTTATAGCTGCCAAATTCACTAGCTTCGCAGAGATGCTGATGAAAGAGGCTTCGGACCTGTCTAGCTTTCTCAACGAGGGGGCTGGTCGATTCACCGAAGCATCTCGGGTCCAACGGGAATTGGAGAACGAGAAGGTCGGTCTCGCCAACCGGCTGGCCGCTGCTGTGACCGAGGCGAAGGTTACCTCGGCAAAGGAGGCTGAGGCTCGAGCTGCAACTGAAGCGGCTTCGTTGAAGGCCGAACTGGAGGCATCGAAGCTTTGGGAGGCCGAAGTGGTGGCTGGGCAGGGGCCGCTGCTTTGTGTATATACGGAGAGGCTGTTCCGGTCCGAGATGTTCTTGGAGCTGGCCGGGCAGATAGCTTCGGTATTGAACGCTCGCGTTGCTGCCGATACCATCGACAACATTGCCGCTGACTTTCCAGACTTAGATAAGTCTAAGTATGGGTATCGGGCGATGTCAGATGAGGCCGTGAACCGTGCTTACGCCGAGGTCCTGCTAGAAGGCACGAAGGTCGTCCCTCTTCTGGATAGCCTGGCCTCGTCATCCGATGTCGTGACGGCCGAAGCTGTTCGTGCTTGCCCGGTCGACAGGGATGCCGACTTGGAGGCCTTGATTGCCAGCCTCGACAATTTTGCAGAGCTTGACAATTTTGCAGAGCTCGAGGTTGAAAATGCCAGGCAGGAAGGAGAGATGGCCGAGGCTAGGGTCGGCGCGGGAGATGCCACCGAAGCTACTCCGGCGAATGATGAGGCACCTCTTCATGAGGAGGAGAATGCCGACATGGTCAGTTGATCACTTTCGTTGTATATATATATATATATATATATATATATTTTAGACCGTTGTACTACGACATCGCTAGGATGTCGTTTCTCTTTGCCGAAATGGCTTTAATGAAATTTCAACATTATTGAAATCTCTTTCGTACTTTTGTAGTCTTCTCCCAAACTATTTGACGCTTCTCCATAGGTTGAACAAATCAAACAACTAACTCGAGCCATCGAGGCTAGAGACGTCGAAATCCTTCACTGGAAAGGCAAAGTTGGCCATGTCCAGAATGAGGCCGAGGTGAAGTTCACTGCGGCACAAGAGAAATATGACGAGCTGTAAGCTCGGTTTCTCGAGCTTGAGGAGAAGCTGGATATAGCAAAGGAAGAAGCCGAGCTGGTCCGTGAAGAACACACGGAGTACGAGGTAATTGTCCACCGAGCTAATGGGCTCACTATTTCTGAGACCAATAACAAGGTCAGGGAGCTCAAGGCTCGGTGCCGGGACTACAGAGAACAATACGGAGATGACTCATGGGAGCTTTGGGATCAAGTGGACAAGCTTATACAAGTGGCGAGCACGTATAAGATAGTTTTGGCTCGTCACCCAAAATTGGAGCGTCGTATCTTGTCCGAAGCCAGGTCTTCTTCATCAGCCAACCCTGGTCCAAACCTGAGGCTTCTTGATTGTACTTCTAGGGAGTTCCTAGAAGGTGGACATTCAAGTTCGGCTAATCCTGATTTTAGGATTGTCAATCGCCACTCTCAGGAATTTTATGATCGAGAACGGCAGTTGGCGTCTGGACGAGGCCGAGGTCGAGCGAGTCAAAGTACCCGAAGTCAGGGGACTCAGAGTGGCCGAGGTAGAGGAGCTACTGGACGAAGTAGAGGCGGAGGTAGAATTAATATAGGTAATATCCTGAATCAGAACACTAGTAGAGATTTTTCTAAAGATTGGCTCAGCTTTAGCAAGCCTAAGCCTCCGGGATCTTCGTCTTCTTGATGTAATTGTATTTTATCCTTTTTATAAAATAAAATGGAATTTTATGTACTTGTATTCAAGCCTTTTACCTCATTTTTAACTAAGGTAGCTTTCCTTATTTTAAACAAATGTAGGCTTTAGGTAGCTCGTCCTCGTCGTAAGACGAGGGTTGGCTTTAAATAGCTCGACTCGTCATAAGATGAGTTTAGGCTTTAAATAGCTCGTCCTCGTCATAGGACGAGTTTAGGCTTTAAATAGCTCGTACTCGTCATAGGATGAGTTTAGGCTTTAAATAGCTCGTACTCATCATAGGACGAGTTTAGGCTTTAAGTAGCTCTTCCTCATCGTGAGACGATGATTGGCTTTAGATAGCTCTTCCTCGTATGAAATGAGGATTGGCTTTAAGTAGCTCTTCCTCGTCCTGGGACAAGGATTGGCTTTGGGTTCCTTATTTGTCGAGAAGTATCGATAGGGGTGGTCCCCTTACGTGCGTTTGAACTTTACCCTAGTTTTGGGGTTTATTTATCCTCGAAAGGATATTAAGTTACCATCATCAGGGTTTTAGAGTAAAAGAGCGAGATAATATGCATAAGTGGAGTAATAATATTTATAAATGCAAAATAAAGTATGCTAGACCAAACAAATTAAATGAAAAATAAAGACTTTATTAATAGAAAAACTGAAGTTCGAAAGAGGACAAAAATCACAAGATGACCTGACTTGACTTGTAACCTAGACGAACTAAATGGACTTAAACATTACTCTCAGCCACTTATGCAAAGTATCTCTTTAAATGAGTAATGTGCCATGTACGGGGTATTGGCTCACCGGATAAGTGGGCGAGCTTATACGACCCTTTGCCGAGGACTTCTTCAACTCGGTAAGGTCCTTCTCATGTGGCTTCTAGCTTGCCGAGCCTTGCAGCCTTGCTGACTTTGTTATTTCGAAGAACGAGGTCACCTACTTGGAATTGCTGGTACTTGACTCTCTGGTTGTAATACCGAGCTACTTGTTGCTTATACTTAGCTTCTCTTATGTAGGCGAGCTCTCTTTTTTCTTCCAACAGGTCCAGGTCAGTTCGGAGACCTTCTTAATTGTCTTCGGCTGAAAAATTGATAGTGCGAGGGCTCGGCAGGCCGATCTCTACTGGGATCACTATTTCGGTTCCGTACACCAAACTGTAGGGTGTTTCTCCGTGCGAGGTCTGGGGAGTTGTGCGGTATGACCACAAAACTTAGGGTAAGTTTGCTACCCAATCTCCTTTGGCTTTATCAAGAAGAGCTTTAAGTCCTTTGATGATCGTCCGATTGGTGACTTCGGTTTGGCCGTTTGCTTGAGGATGAGCTACCGAAGGGAACTTTTGCTGAATATGAAGCTCTTCGCACCATTTGCTGAAAGTTCTGTCTATGAACTGCATCCCATTGTCCGAGACGAGGATATGGGGTACGCCGAAGCGGTACACTACGTTCTTCCAGATGAAGTTAAGGGCGTTCTTGCTTGTGATTTTTGCCAAGGGTTCAGCTTCTACCCATTTGGTGAAGTAGTCGATGGCGACGATGAGGAATTGGAATTGGCCGGGGGCTTTATCTAGCGGACCGACGATGTCTATCCTCCATTGCATGAACGGCCATGGGCTTTGCATGCTGGTGAGGTCGGTTTGTGGTAACCTCGGCACGGTCGCATGTATCTGACATTTCGGACACTTTTTGACGAGGTCTACTGCATCCTGGAACATCGTAGGCTAATAGTATCCCCATCGCATGACTTTCTTTGAGAGTGCTCTGGCTCCGATGTGGCTTCCACGCGATCCTTCGTGTACTTCTCGCAGTGCGTAATCTGCCTAGTTCGGACCTATGCACCTTAAGAAGGGCTGGAGGTATGATCTTCTGTAAAGCACTCCCTGTTCAAGAATGTACTTCGGAGACTTGTTCAAGATTTTTCTAGCTTCGAGCTTATCACTGGGCAGTTCTCCCTTCTCCAGATAATTTCGAAGAGGAGTCATCCAGTTCGGCTCGTCGTCAGTTACTAGGTTGACCTCGGCTTCGTCTATACTTTGAAGTTTGACTTCTTCCACGGGAGAGCTTATAGATGATGACGTCAATTTGCTTAAGGCATATGCTCAGTTGTTTTGCCCCCTAGGGATACGAATCAACTAGAAGTACGAGAAGTACTGTTGCAAGGTCTTAGCTTTGTGGGGCTACTTTTTCATTCTGTCGCCTTTAGCCTCGTACCTTCCTAGCATGTGGCTCACTATGACTTGGGAGTCGTTGTAAACTTGTACAGCTCGTATCTAGAGAGCCTGAGCTAAACGAAGTCCGGCGATTAAAGCTTCATACTCCACTTCATTGTTTGTTGTTGGGAAGTCGAACCGAAGTGCATAAGTTGTCTCCTGTCCATCTGGGTTGAGGAGTACAACACCTGCTCTGCTTCCCGAATGCCCCGAAGCCCCGTCCACATAGACTTTCCAGCAATCTTTAGGCGGTTCTTTCAGAGCTTCGGCATCCGTCTTGCTAGGGGAAGGTTCAGTCGGCTTCGGCACTTCTGTGAACTTAGCTTCCACCAAGAAATCTGCTAGGGCTTGACTTTTGATGGCTTGGCGAGGGCAAAAGGAGATCGTGTGCTCGCCGAGCTCAACTGCCCATTTGGCGATTCTTCCCGATGCTTCCGGTTTTGTCAACACTTGTCGAAGTGGTAGGTCGGTCAGAACTTGTATGGGATGTGCATGGAAGTATGGTCGCACCCTCCTTGCAACATTTACTAATGCCAACGTGACTTTTTCGAGTGGTTGATACCTCGTCTCTGGACCTTTCAGTGCTCGGCTGATGAAATAAATAGGTAGCTGATGATGTCCTTCCTCCCTCACTAATACTGCGCTTATGGCTTCTTCCGAGGCCGTGAGGTACAGAGAAAGGGCTTCTCCTTCCTTTGGGACGGATATGGTCGGAAGATTGGCAAGATATTTCTTGAGGTCTTTAAATGCCGACCTATGCTCGTCTTTCCAATTGAACTCCGGCGCATTTTTCAGGATCTTGAAGAAATGAAGTTGCTTTTCTGTGGCCTTTGACAAGAAACAACTCAGGGCGGCTAGGCAGCCCGTCAACTTGTGCACGTCATGAATGGTTTTTGGCACCTTCATTTCTTGGACTGCTCGAACTTTGGACGGGTTAGCTTGCAATCCTTCTTTGGAAACCCAACACCCCAGAAATTTTCCAGATCGGACCATGAACGTACACTTCTGGGGGTTCAGCTTAAGGTTTACCTCGCGTAAAAGACCAAGGACGATTTTGAGGTCGTCAACCGAAGTGGCTAACTCCTTGCTTTTGACGATGATGTCGTCTATGTATACTTCTACGATTTTGCCGATGTGAGGCTCAAATATTTTGTCGACCATCCTTTGATAGGTAGCTCCAGCGTTCTTTAGTCCGAAAGGCATTTTCTTGTACGCGAAGACGCCGAAGTCTGTGATGAAGGCTGTCTTCGGTGCGTCTTCGTCACTCATTAGAATTTGGTGGTATCCTTTATACAGATCCAAGAAGCTGAAAACCTTATGGCCGACCAGAGCTTCGACTTTCTTGTCGATGTTGGGGAGGGGGTAGTAACTTTTAGGGCAGTGTTTGTTGAGATCGGTATAGTCGATACACATCCGCCACCCTCCTCCTTACTTCTTTACCATCACCGGGTTGACAATCCACGTCGGATATTTGACCTCGAAGAGTATCTGTGCTTTCAGAAGCTGATACACTTCGTCATATATGACTTGGCATCGTTCTGCTACAAATACCCGCTACTTTTGCCGAACTGGTTTTACTCCCGGATCAATGTTCAGCCGGTGTGTGATGATACTTGGTGAGACCCCTGTCATGTCGAGGGGTGACCACACGAAGACATCCATGTACTCTCTTAGGAGTTGGACGATCTGCTTTCTGAGTTCGGCTCCACCAGCGAAGCCTACTTTAACGGCCTTAGACGGGTCGTCTTCGTACAGTGTGACATCTTCTACTGGCTCGTCAGATGTAGACGACGTCTTTTCCAGCTCCAACACCTGTTTCTGTAATTGCTATGCTTGTGGGTGCTGAGGTGTTCCAACACCTCGTAGAGCAATTTGCAAGCATTATTTGGCTCGCTTATGTCCCCACGAACTACGATGACTCCTCTCTTTGAAGGGATCTTGATTGTTAAATGGTACGCCGAGCATATAACCTTTACCGTAACTAGCCAATCTCTGCCCAAGATGATGTTGTATGGGGAATTGGCTTTGACGATGAAGAAATTCACCACTTTGGTGGAGGACATCGGATGTTTCCCCACCGTAACAGGGAGTTGGATAATCCCCTCCGTGCGCGTCTCTTGTTGTACGAAGCTCTTTAGGTGAATTGGTGTCGGTGCGAGGCGTGCCTCTTCGATTCCTAATTTCTCAAAGTAATATTTGAAGTGGACACTCACCGAAGCTCCACTGTCGATGAATACCCGTTGAACTAGCTTGTTGGCAACGACTGCTTCGATCACGAGTGCATCTTGGTGAGCTACTATTTCTGGTACCGGGGTCTTTCTCAGAAAAGGTGATGGTCTCGTCCTTTTTGAACCTCTTATGAGAAGGCTCATCAGTTTGGGGACTTCGAGTCTCGGCCTTGAGTGAGGACTTTGTTGCACCTTGGGGGAGCCTGGTGATGGCAGTTATGATTCCATAGAACTAAGGTTGGTCCTCGTCCTCGTCATCATCTTCGCGCTTCAACTTCTTATCAACGTGAGGGTTGCAGTTGTTACCCTCCCCTATTCGGCTTGCGCTTTCCTTTGCCCTGAGGTCAGGCTTCATATTGGCCGTGGCTTTAGTACCTCTTGAGGGTGTCGTCTCGCACCAATTGCTTTATATCCATAGCGAGGTTTCTGCACTCTTCCGTGTCGTGTCCATGATCTTCATGAAAACGACAGTACTTCTCCTTAGATCGACGTTTTCCCCCCGCTTTTGACAGAGGGCGAGGTCTCTCGAACAAGTCAGTGTGCAGCTCGTAAATCTCTATCCTCGGCTTTGTCAACTGGGTGAATTGACTTTTCTCTTAGTTCTGCCGAGGTCCGAGCCTGGACTCCAGGGGTGCACGCTACAGCCTGTCGAGGGCACTTCGCCGACCTTGGCCTCGGTCGTTCCGATCTTTCTTCTTCCGATCTGATGGTTCGGCCTTGTCGGCTTCGCGCTTGCGCCTGTCAGCTTCATCGGCTCTTGCGAACTGATCTGCTATGCTCCATAATTGCCTCGCAGTACGAGGCTCGTTCCTTACGAGCTCCTTGTATAGGGCGCCTGACTGGATAACGTTTTGGAAGGCCGAGATAAGGACATCATCAGTTAGGCAATCGACTTCTAGACTTTCTTCATTGAACCTAGTCATAAAGTTACTGATGGGCTCACCTCGCCTCTGCCTTATAGTGAGTAGATGCGCCGCAGTGGTTTTAGCCTTGGCTTTTTGGAAGAATCTCCACTCAAAGGCCAGCATCAGCTCGTCATATGAGCCGATACTCCGAGGTGGTAAGCTATCGAACCGCATATGGGCATTATCGATCAACAGCTCCGGGAATACCTTGCACATGTAGATATCATCGCTGAGCCCCTGGTTGACCATGTTGTACTAGTACTATGAAAGAAAATTCTGCGGGTCGCACGATCCGTTGTACGACTTAACTAGTGGAACCCTATACAAAGAGGGGAGAGGTGTGTAGAGTATTCGGTTGGTGAAAGGCACTCCCGTATACGCCGAACCTCCCTCCTCGGTAGTTGTCCTCATCGCGCTGAGGTAAAACGGTGTCGCGACGAGGTGAGATGCAATTGTAGTCCCCTTGGCGATCGTTGACAAACCTCCTAGGGGGATTCTCGGCGTCATGTGCACCTACGATCCTGATGCTAGGGGACTTTTGACGATGTCATGATCCGGATGTAACTTCGCGCTCTCTATCGTTATTGCGCGAAGGTTGGCCTTTTTCACGGTTATGAGCTTTTTGTTGTTTGGCAAACTGGAGAAAATCTCACTTATTATGTGCGAGGTATTCCCTGACAGCATCGTTGAATTCGTCCGGTTGGATATGGACGTCGTCCTCCTCCTGGTTGCTATTGTGGCCTTTTCCTTCTAGATCGATCGGATTGCCATGCTTATCCAATGGCACGGACTGAACGTGTCCGTTCAGAGTCTAGCCTCTCGCGTGTTCCTTCCCGGGTCGTCGGCATGTTGCAAGATTTGGATCTTGCGCCTGGCTTGCCTCAGCTTCGGAGATTTCTTCTTCCCGAAGTGGTGGATTTGCTGCCAGACCTTGTACGGTTTGTTGATTCTCCTTTCCTTTGTTGGCGGCGGTGGTTGATCGTGTTGGTCTTCCCGTCATGGCTATAGATTATCTAGAAAACTTTTGATCGGAATTCACAAATTTGTGGTTTCCACAGACGGCGTCAATGATCGATCTTATTTTTGTAGGCAATTAATGAATGTTGACAAGGAATAAACGAACACGAAAATAATGGAACACAAGGAATTTACGTGGTTCGATCTACCGGAATAGATCTACGTCCACGGAGCAAAAGGAGAGTATGCATATTATTGCGAGTATGTGTATGTTGCTTACAAGATTGTCCTCCCTTCTCAATCTATTCTAAGCCCTATTATAGGTAATTACATGGAGTTTGACTATGATACAAAGTCTTCTCCTATTTGGACTCTTTGGTTTGATCCTCCTCTTAAGGATAGACACCGAGCTTCTATATATCTCTTGGAGCTTGAGTTGTAGTCGATGTAGGAGTCTTGATTGCCTTGGTGAAGAAGTCTCTTATTCTTAATTGGGCCGAGCTGCACAGGCCGAGCTTAACTGTCGGGGTCCAATTATATTGGGCCTGATGCTTGGGCCTAGTAGCTAGGCCGTATCCTATCAACGACCATTTCCTTTCCCATTCAGCTTCTTCTCCTCTCCTCTCCACCGTCACCGCCGCCGCCGCCGTCAATGAGGAGGCACCGCCGCATCCATCTGCCGCTACTGCTGGTAGCGATTACCGCCGCCCTCCGCCTCGCCTCCGCCGTGGACTTCCTCTTCAACGCCTTCGATCCCTCCAACATCTCGCTCTACGGCGTCGCCGCCGTCGAGTCCCGCATCCTCACCCTCACCAACGACACCACTCACACCATCGGCCGCGCTCTCTACCCCTCCAAAATCCCCACCAAGCACCCTAATTTCCTCCCTCCACCTCCCCTTCTACACCTCCTTCATCTTCGCCATAGCCCCCTACGCTGGCAAGCTCCCCGGCCACGGCATCGTCTTCCTCTTCATCCCCCGCACCGGAATCGACGGCGCCAGCCCAGCCCAAAACCTAGGCCTCTTCAATTTCACCACCAACGGCGACGCCAACAACCATGTCTTCGGCGTGGAGTTCGATGTGTTCAAGAACGAAGAGTTCGGAGACATCGACGCCAACCACGTCGGCGTTGACATGGACTCCCTCACCTTCGTTCAGGCCCACAAAGCCGGCTATTGGCCAGAAAAGGAACAGAGCTCATTCGAAGCCATACCTCTCAACAATAGCAAGAATTACCAGGTCTGGATCGACTACGCCGACGGTACCGTAAACGTAACCATGGTGCCGGCCGAGTAAAACAGCCTAACAAACCGTTACTCACCATTCCCGTTAATCTCTCCGGCATCCTCGAGGATGAAACCTACATCGGCTTCACCGCCTCCACCGGAGCCCTCGTCGAAAGCCACAAAATTCTCGGTTGGAGCTTCAGTAATACGAATTCCACCCTCAGCGAGAGCCTAATCACCATGGGCCTACTGAACTTCGAGCTTCCCAAAACTCCACTCCACAAAACCAGAGGCTTCGTAGCAGGTTTGGCTTCTGGGGTTGTGTTAATATTCATCCTTTTCTCCGTCGTTACTTTCTTGTTAATCAAAAGGAAGAGGGAAATGATAAGAAGAAGGGCGGAGATGGAGGATTGGGAATTGGAGTACTGGCCCCATAGGATTAGCTACCCAGAAGTCGAATCGGCAACCAAGAATTTCTCAGAAGCGAACGTGATCAGAATCGGCGGCAACGGCAAGGTCTACAAAGGGACATTACCCGGCGGCGCAGAGATCGCCGTGAAACGCATCTCCTCCCATGAAAGCAGCGAAGGAATCCGAGCGTTCCTCGCGGAGATCTCGAGCATCGGACGCCTCAAGCATCGGAATCTAGTTGGGTTACGAGGCTGGTGCAAGAAGGAAAAAGGCAGCCTCATCATCGTGTACGAGTACATGGAGAATGGCAGCCTCGATAACAGAGTGTTTGACCCGACAAAAGCAAGAAACTCAGCTATCAAGAAAGAATAAGCATTCTAAAGCAAGTAGCTTCAGGCTTACTCTATCTCCACCATGGATGAGAGGCCAAGGTTCTTCACAGAGACATCAAGGCAAGCAATGTGCTTCTCGATAAGGAAATGAACTCTCGACTAGGTGATTTCGGGCTGACCCGAATGCACGACCACGACAAGATGGCCGGGACAACCGCGTGGTGGGCACGGTTGGTTACCTAGCGCCCGAGGTCGTGACAAGCGGCCGAGCTTCGACTCAGACCGACGTGTTCGGGTACGGAGTCCTTGTATTGGAAGTGATGACCGGAAGAAGGCCTATCGAGGAAGGGAAGCTGCTGTTGGTGGATTGGGTGTGGCAGCTGATGAGGAGAGGGGAGCTGCTCAGTGCGGTGGATGAAGGGTTGGATGTGGATGTGGAGGAAGTGGAGAGAGTGCTGCACATGGGGTTGCTGTGCGCGCACCCGGAGGCGAAGGCAAGGCCGAGCATGAGGTAGGTGGTGAAGTTCTTCGAAGGGAGGAGTGAGGTGAGTGAAGCGGAAGGGGAGGATATGGAGATACATTTGCTGGAGAAGATAAAGAGCGATGAGTTCTGGTCAATGTATCCTCAGATTTTCAACAGCGGGTCGTCTTCGTGGAGCTCGCATCCCACGTTCGAGGATATTAGGAAGGGGTTGTCGAATACTACGACGTCGGTTTCTTGGTCCAGTACTGTTGTGGAGGGTAGGTGAAATGAAATGGTGTCTTATACTTTGAATTTAGATGAATGAATGTTGATGATGAATGATGGTGGAAATTTGCAGGGGTTGGATACTCATACTATGGGAGTGGAAATGGAGTTTCTTGAGGTTTTTTTCTACTTTTATTTTCCCCAAAGTATAGTAGTAGTATTATTTTGCAATTCTTGGTTGTTGACTATCTTCATACTTGTAAATAATTTTGTTTGTGGGATTTTCTTTTTTCCAATTTTGGGTTTGAAGATGGAGTGTAAATACCTACATATGAGATATCTTAGGGACATATGTGAATGAATTGTTACAATTTCTGAATTGAGTAAAATGGTGTGATGATTAGGCACTAAAATGGTTATAATTGGTGAGGAATTTCATCATCATCAATCTTGAAAATTCTGCTAATTCCTTACTTAGTTGTTGGTAATCACAATTTGAACTTTCCCATTATTTTCGGATTTAGTTCCTTTGGGCTTTTTCTTTACGTTAACTAAAATTTCTGTGACCAAATTTAACAAACTTACAGAAATTCTCAAAAATAAAAAATAAAAATTAAAAGAAAATTGAAATTATAAAATCTTAAAAAAAATAAATCCGCTCGATTTGTTTTATCACTCATTCTTTGAAGTTAAAAATGACAAATATATCGAGCTTTAATTTTTATTTTTTATTTTTATAAATTCTAAATTAATTTTTAAGATACTAGAATACGCCGCCAACAGTTTTGTCGCCCCTATCCTCTTCCTCCGCCGTCTCCTCTTTCACCACCGCCGTGAGGTGGTCTCCCTTCGGCGCTGTTCTTGGGAGAAAAAAATTGGTTTTTTTCCCTTTGATTTTAAGGGTTTTGATTGCACCTTCCTTTTCTCTTTAATTTTTTTTTTCTTCACTTGCTTATTTGTACCGATTTAGAATCCCCATTATCTGCAGATTTATTAATTTAATTTTTCCTTACTTTCTATGATTTTTAATTCAGTTTTTCTTTCTCCTCAGCCCTTATTTTCTTGAATTTTTTGCAGAATTATGTTTTCTCTTTCTCTTTCTAATTTATGCAGATTTTTCTTGAGATTTTAAGACGAGTCTCCAAGATTTGGCTGTCAAAGAGAAGCCATTCATTTGGAAAAGAAAATTAAAAAATTAATTAATTACGAAAAAAAAATATTCAGGATTATTTTTATTAATTAATTAAAATAATAATTATAAACCTAATTCAATATTCATTTCAATTACCAAATCCCACTTAAAACACTAAACACTCACGTCTTAAATTTCGTGCCGAAAAAAGTGTGACAACTACAAAAGACCGGAGTAAATATATAATAGGGTGATGCTTTTTGGCCATAATGTCGAGTCGAACATAATTAATATTTACATGTACTCCCTCCATCCCCTTCTAGTTGAGCCAATTTTTATTTTGGGTCGTCCCTTCTACTTGAGTCATTTCATAAAATATAAATAATTAAGCCCAATTAGTAATGTGATTAAGGGACTTTTAATGGTATAATTAAGATTTTTTTATTTCATTAATATAATTTGATGATATATTAATAAATTTTAATGTGTTAAAATGTTAAAGTAGGATAATTGTGTATCCTCTAAAATTTTTGTAAATGTTATAAAGTGTTAAAGTTGTAGGATCCGATTACTAAAAAAGAAAGTGTCTAAAGAGGAGGGAGTGTGTATTTTATTTAAAATTGTTCCTAATTAACTAGTATATTTCCCGTACGACGATGCATGGGGAGTACTTTATGATGAGATTGTGGCAAATAATATAATGGTATATTTAAATTTATTTCCACAATATACCTAAGAGCATTCGCAGAGGGAGGGCTCGCGCCCTCCCGCCCGCCTCCACCTCACCCTCCGCGCCCGGGCGCCGGCGATGGAGCCCTCCGAGGGTGCAGCTCCGGGCGTAAACAAGCCCGTTTCGCCGCCTGCCGCTCCCGCCACACCACATCCCTCATATTTTCACACCAATTTCTTCATCAAACTCTCTCAACTCTCTCTATTTTCTTCAATTCCAACTTCTAATCCTCTATATTTTCTTCAATTTTTTCAAATGGCCGATCCCAACGACCCCTATTCTTGGTTTGGAAACGACTACAACGATCCAAACCCAAATTATCCAAATAACCAAGATTATCCAAATTACCCAAATTATCCAAATTTCCCAACTTATCCTAATTACCCAAATTATCCAATTTTCCAATTATCCAAATGCAAACTCGTCAAGCCCTCCACTTTACACTCCAACACCTCTCATCCACACTCCAACACCTACCCGTCCACAAGGTTTTCTTCCTTACGCCTCGAGGTCGAACTTGATAAATTTTCAAATTGAGGCGGCTTTCAAGCGGCGTCATCACCGAGGCCGTTGTTTTCCTCGCCGACAGGCCCTTCACGATTGAGGCATTCGCCTATAAGTCGCATGTCTTCATTCGACGAGGATGACGACGACTCAAATCCGGCCGTGAGTTTGGCTGACGAGTCCGATCCACCGGGGAAGACGTCGAGGTCCAGGAGGTGCCTCCGCCGGTTCAACTAGCTCGAGGAGGCCGAGCACGGTACGGAGGAAGAGCTCGAGGCGGAGGGAGAGCTCGAGGTCAAGGCGCAATACCGATAGAGGTCGAGGAGGAGTGCAATTGAGACGTAGAAGCAAACGGCGCCGTCCCATATTCCGAGGACGAGACCGTGTGCCTTGCTCGTGTTTGGGTAGATGTAGCCCACCATCCAATCTTGAGCAACATGCAAAAGGAGGGCGCTTTGTGGGTTAGAATTGCCAACACCTACAACCGAATTCGCCTGCGTCGTACTTTTGCTCGCGGCTCCGAGAAATTGCGCCGTCATTGGAAACGCGCAATGAAAGACATGAAGTTGTTTAGCGCGCACTACTATTCGTGCTCAATGAACTTAGGGAGCGGGAGAGGCGCGGAGGATATAGTCACTGACACATACCGCCAATTTCAAGCGTCGACTGGAAAGCCGTTCAAATACTTCAAGGCTTGGGACGAGGTCAAAGAAACTCCAAAATTCTTAACGGCCACCGGCTCCCTCGACTCTGTGAAACGATGCAAAAATAGCATCGACGGCTCATACTCCACTGAGAGTAGTAGGGAGTCTACTCTTTCGACGGAGATGGAGGGTTCGACGAGGATGAGTGGATACCGACCCCGGCCTGAGGGTTCCAAAGCGGCCAAGGCAAATGCAAGAGGGAAGTCGAGAATGTCCGAGGACGACGAGGCGGGCTCGGCGAGTGCGAAGGAGAAGGCGGTGGAGGCACTCCAAAATATATCAAAACAACTTGAGTTTGGGACCACGTACGAGGTCTACATGAAAGATACCTCCCAAATGTCTCCGAGGACGAAGAAAAAGCACTCTAGTAATGGTAAATTACATTTCCGAAAAGCTCGACCTCCCAAAGCCTTCCGACGATTAGATTTTTTCACTTTGTATTTTTTTTTATTGTATTTCGAATTGTATTTTTCAGTTTGTATTATTTTTTTTTTGTTTCAATTGTATTGTAATTTTCCAAATGTGCAATACAATCGAATTTTCGCAAATAATTTCTATTTCTACAATTTGTGATTAATTAAAAAAATTAAAAATTAAATATTTATATAATTAAATAATAAATAATAATAAAATAAAGAGAGCCCTCGGAGGGCTCCCGTGCAGCATTTTTGGGAGCCCTCTTATTTGATTATAAAATTAATATATATATTACTATTTTATTGGGAGCCCTCCATTTTGGAGGGCTCGCATGTGGATGCTCTAAACTGATATGTATTCCCTCCGTCCCCTTTGATTTGACTGTATTTCCTAATTGGGGTGTCCCAGCCCATTTGGCCACTTTCTTATTTGGGCCGGACAAAGCCCTATTTGGCCACTAAAGTATCTGTCTAAGCCCCACTAATTATAGCATGTGTACATTTCTTTCTCAATTTCTTGGGATTAGGATCATCAACTTCTTAATAAAGAAGTCAATAACATTTTATATTCTTAATCAAACTTTTCTTAAATATTGTGCAAAAAGTAATGTTGTCAAATCAAAGGGGACGGAGGGAGTATATTTTAACTTAAATTTAAAATTAAAATTAAACTATTTAAGTAGACAAAATGTGAATTCATTCAATTATTATTTTCTTACTCTTCATTTTCATGTACTTTCAAACAATGAAGGCATTGATGTTAAAATCTAAAGTTCACTTTCATAAACTCGAAAAGAAACGGTGTAGAAGGCTTAATGTTATGTGATAAGGTCTCAACTTTGAATTCTTCGTGGTGAAAGAAGTTGAATCTAATTGTAAGGGGAAAAAATTCCATCTATCGGTGGAGAGTATTCACTCGATCAAATCAAACCAAAAATTGGATTAGTCGATAGTTGTTTTTCATACGATGGTCGATATATAATTAGATTCCAATACAACTACTATACAAATAAATTATTTCATATTAAATCAATTTTTGATACGATTACTTTAGATGCAACCCATAATTTGAGATCTTATAGTGCCGCTTCACAAATTAGTGTCCAAAGTAAATGAAGAGATAAATTTGACAATTAAGAATATGAAACAAATTGTAAACGACATCATCATGTTGGAATTGAAAATCTATGAACAGTTACTATATTCCCGAAAAAAAAAACAATTACTATATTTAATATTTTTTTTTAATATAATTGACATATACAATAAGCACTATAATTGAAAAACGCCTCACTATGATATTTGAAGAGATCAAATTTTGATTTATTACATTCATACTTTGACCAAATCGATGAAATTCGTCAAATATAAGCATCCTTATTTTTTTTCAAGATTATGTAAAAAAGGTATTGATATATTAAATTTACTCCAAAACATTAAATTGTCAGTTTTTTTTGTATAAAATACTAATATGCATTTGAATAATCCTTTTTTTAAAATAATCATTAATAGACTGCATGCACCGCTGTCGATTTTTATGATAAGCTTATATACAAATTAAAATCTAAATAAAATGAGAATGATAAACAAACTTCACACTTAGCTTATTGTATGAAATAGATAAATGATAAAATAAAAAATAATCATATCATATACATTTTGCATCACTTCTCTGTATAATACATTTGTATAGATTTCGAAATAAAATATTTTGTGCACTACCATTCTACCAAAATATAAAATAAAGGATGAGAGTTGAGATTAAGAAGGAAGATCGGCACCCAACCAAGCAACTGATTCAATTTCCAAAAATAACTTGAAAAAAAAATATATTAATATGCCATAGAAATTATCTTCAAATAATAATTTTATTAGTATTCCTCAAGTTTCTCTGGCTGCTTTCCAATGTAGTACTACTATAATCTTAATTCAGCCGTCTGAGGGATTTTCTACTTGTACTCTGCTCTGCATATGGGCATACAAACAACATAATTTTCATATAATCATTTAAATTGGTATAGATAGACTATGTTATTATAACTTCATATTGCAGAATGTTATTGTATTTATTTTTCTTGATCAGCTACAATCAATTATTCGGTTACATTCTAAATAATCATTATAGCTGACGATAAATAAATTGTTCAGTTCTTGGTAAAATTTGGAATGTATAATTATTTCGAGTTCTCAAAATTCACTAAATATGCTAGTACTCCACATACAAGTAGCACATTTATTAGTCAATACCCGTATTTTAGGTATGCAAGTCCATAATATTTATTGGTTGCTTCAAAACATTATGGCTGTATTAATGTGATTATGGCCTTAAACTTCAACCTTGACTGAGTGGATATCATAATGCACGCATTGAATGCTTCTCTCAATTATATTTATCAATGCAAATAATGCAATGAATAATTATACAATGATTGTCTTAAATTTTTGAAAACTACTTGATATGTTTGCCTTGATTTCAAGCATATATTCATTTTCTTGATCCTTTCTAAAAGTTCTTATACTATTAATTATACAATATGGATATATATTGCATTTCAGTGTTCTATGTTGGTTTTGAAAGCGTTATTAACATGCCATGATTATTCATTATTGTAGTTGAAGATGTGATACAAAAATATACTAATAAATAACCCAAATTCTTTATACGCAAAACCAATTTCGTCTTTACATATTATGGGTTTTTTCCTAAGGAAAAGGGTTGATTAGATTAAAATGCATGCTTTACCCTATTTTTAGTTTTCCATGACTTTTGAATATCTATACTATATATAAAATACGAAATTAGAAATCAATTTCAGATAGTAGTAGTAATTTCGTAGATGTTATCAATTTCAAGGTCATAAGAAAAATAATGAATATAAGCGGTCGTGCACAATGTTTAAATTAAGTGTATTTTGAAGGGGACGGATGAAGTAGTATACTTGATACTCTAATGTGGCAATGTTGTAGATTCATTCTATACTACAAATATCATTTTCTTGAGCTAGTATCTACGATTAATTTAGAACACTTACAAATACATAATTGTTTATCTTGGGCTCGAGCCCACAAAATATTGAGTCTTTACTAGTAGAGATATAATTCATATTCAACCGATTCATACGGATTCAGAAAATAATTGCAAATTTATTTTCACTAAGCCCGCATAGCAGGCCAAGATTTTGCAAGAAGTGATCATTCACCGGATTACAAGGGCACTCCCTATTGAGAGCCCAAAATAGAGCTCTTTCTAACTTCTCTAGTGAAGAGAGCCCCTCTTCAAAATCGGCCCCGATATTTTTTCTTTATTTAAAATTTGATGTTTATTTCAATTTTTATTCGAATTTTATAGTTATAATTTTTTTAGCCGTTGGCTTCCAACGTGCGGTTGCTCTGAAATCTGAATAGCCTTCAAAACATTGAACCATGATAATATTGGTTACGCAAATCGAATCGCCTAAAATAGTTTTGTTAATTCAATAATATCATGCTTTAAACTGATAATTAACAAAGCGCCTCTTAAATGTAAAAAGACACTTAAACACGTAGACCCCACCCAATATTATTTTATGGTTTATTTTAATACTTTTTCCGTCCTTTTTTTTTCAATTGGGAAAAGAAGAAATTTATTAATCACAAAACAGGTACAAGCATTCACGCCCCAGTTTCCGAGGGAAGGCACGTATGCCGGGACGTGGCAAGGGGTTGAAATTAAGAAGCGGGGATAGAAAGGGGCTCATGGCTTGGGGATATTTAATATTATTTGTTAAGAAATTAAATACGGGATCGGGACCCACAGCACGAACTACGGGGTAGATAAATCATACTGCCCGTACCGGCCGCCTGTGTCTGAATACCCGTAGACGTAAAATAATATAATATTTAAATACGGGATCGGGACATACAGCTCAAACTATGGGTTTGGCTAAGCCAAACAACCCATGTTGGCCGATTTGTCTGAGTACCCGTAATATTATATATAACTCGTGGTGTACGAAAACATAGGGATTTTATTTATAGGCGTAGCGGAAGCTTTTATTATTAGCAACAACAACAGTCCTCTTCAGCTTCGCCTGTTCCACCAGCTCCTTAATCTGCAAAACATTTGAAAAGGAATTGCAGGCTGAGTACTAATGTACCCAGTGGGCTTGTGCCAAAAATATTTTTCATAAAAAGAATACCCATGATAATAAAGTATACATGGAAGAGTTTTGAAATTATTTACTTCCATGCACACAAAATCTCATTTTTCATGATTACGCGTGCATGCGTATTACCATGTTACTCTTATATTGATCCCGGGACATTACCACCGTCGGATCACTTTTTCCTTTTCAAATGGAGCCATGATTTGGAGACAATGGAATATTTCATCGAGAGGTTCTCCCCTCAAGTTAGAATCAATTGGTGATCAACCCAACGATTTCTAACTGTGCGCACAGCCTCTCGATTAGTGTGTTAGACCAACCGAAAGACCCGATCGCATACATTATAAGAGCCTTAAACATGTAATAACACATTAAAACATTTTCATGGATAATCTCATTTTATCAGAGCTTACTAACTCAAATAATACTTTGGAAGAATAAAGCCTCACCTGAAAATTCAAGATACCACAACCACAATAGCTCTTAAATCTTTGATCATTAAATGGGTGCTAAAGATCCTCTATAATTCACTAAACTATTATGTCACTAACTTGATTATAAGTAAAAGGAACTAAGAAGGCATAATCCTTAACTTGATCGAAATCTCCTATTTATAAGGAAAAGTTATAGGTGCAGTAGCTATGCGAAGTCATCACTAGGTTACACAAGTCATCACATAGCTTAGGTGACTCACCACCCTATCTTCATAGGTAAGAAACGTGTACATATTTTACATTAATATTTGCATGGTAATTATCTATTATTTCGTATGTATATATAAAATCATGCATGATATTCTAACCAATATATCTAATATATATATATACATATATCTATATATATTATTAGTTTAAGCATAATAACTATTCGCATATATCTTTATTTGAATATTAATAATAATAATAATAATAATAATAATAAAAGCTAAATTTTAATAAGAAAATCCGGGATATTACACAAGCATTGTTCTAAAAGAAGGTCGACTTGGCCGCCTAGAAGGCGTCTAGGCGTTAGAAGTTACCGGACCGTCTGATTAATGGCAAGACAGGTTTGCTCCAGGCGGCGATGAATTAATCGGCATCTAGGCAGGTGCCTAGGTGGTCCTAGGCATGTCTAGACAGTCCTAGGAGGGTTTAGACGGGTTAGTCGGAGCAATTTTATACTTCAACATATGTGAAAAATTTGACGTAAATTTTGATTTTATACTAATCTGTCTAGGCCGTCTAGACACCACTTAGACTCCCGCCTAGACGCTAATCGCCCCTCCACCGCTCTACTAACGTCTTAGCGACTTTTAGAACACTGGGTACAAGTAGTACCAAAGCATTACATAATCTTCCACTGTTCTTTTAACTTGATTCCACTCATCGTCTCACCTAATTAGTCCACTTTTATTATTTAAAGTGGACTAATTAGGTGAGACGGAGGGAATACAAAACTCATACTACTAATATTGTCATCTCCTTGACCACACACCAACTCTAAAAAACGACACTTTATCTCCTCCTCAATCTTACAAAAGTTTCATTCCTTTCGATTGAACTTAACCGAGTTTTTCCGTCCAATTTATGGTAAGCTTTTTTTATTTATTTATTAGAACGCCTCATTAATAATGAGTTTTTTTTCAATAAGAAAATAATTATAAATTTAATTTAATCTACCAACTCATCATTTGCTCACCTTTTTGTATATATCTATACATAATTGAAATTGTAAAATTTTAAATTATAATATATTCGTTTGTCTTCCAACTTTTACGATTTTTATACAAAACTAAATGACTTGATATGATCTTTTATTTCTTTTATTTGAGATCAACCATCAATATCTATTTTTTTTAAAAATAAATTTATAATGTTTTAATTTTAAAAAATTAAATATTAAGATATTAAATGCTACATTTTATCTCTAATCAATATTATCCTACAAAGATTATATATAAAAAAAAAAGCTCGATATAAACGTGACGGAGGAGAGAGTACTAAATTGAAGTTTTATTCACAACGAAAAAAGATATATTGAGCAAAACTCTTACAAACGTGTTACATTATGTATTTATTTGAATATCAAATTGAATAGTACATGAAAGATCGCGAGCCATAAGTTTTTTTTTTTTTAAGAAAATATTTACTATTGTTATTGTTATTGTTATTGTTATTGTTATTATATATATGAGTATAATATTATTTCTCGAGACATTTACGTTTGCACCCTCATAATCGGCAAGAAACAGAACGATATATTGGAAAATAATCCAAAAATTAGGGGGGCAAATAATAGTGCCGACCTTATAAATCTACGCATAATAAAACTAACCCATCTCTATCATTCACTCGCGTTTCTTAGTTTGGAAGCTCGCTTAAAACCAGTGGATAAAGATTGATACATTTATACATCTCTCTCTCTCTCTCTCCTCCTCCTCCCTTCTTAGCTTCTAGACCTATCGGAGAAATTCGGCCAATTCGATATTTAATTTGTCGATTTTTTGTTGTTGCTGTCTAATTAAACCTCTATCAATCGGAATTGGAGGGGCTTCGTGATTCTGTTGGGGTTCTCCGTTTTTTAGGAAGGTTAGGATCTTCACACTTGCTTAATTTTTGAAGAATTCTTCATTCTCATGCATTGTTCGCCGACGGCCATGCGCGTGAATTTATCATTATCGCGTGCTATTGGTTTTATGGTATCATAGTCGGAACTCTAGGGTTTATGTTTACCGTTTGTGTTATTGTACCGTAGTTGATAGAAGATTCGTAAACGTGTTTAATCCCTGATTCGTGTGCTTGCGGAGGAATTTCGTAAATTGTAGCAGTGCACACTGCAAATGGGGTCACGATTGTTGTGTTTATTGCTTTTCAATTATACGACGACAGACATGCCTTGTTCAATTATGAAAATTTGGCATGAGATTCCACCCAATTTTTTTTAATTATTAGTATTATTTTTAAATTTTTTATTACACAGCATAAATATTGTTTTCATGATTGTTATAACTGCAATGATAATGCTGCTACGTGGTTGGATTCTAATAATAAGTCCATTACTTCTAAGATATAACGGCCTTTAATCTCTTGACTTTCTGATATATTTTTGCCTTACGAGTGAGTTAATGTCCATTTTGTTGCACTTCAGGCGACTATTTATCACTGGTTATGAAATTCACTAAATTTGGATGGGTGATTGTGGACTGTGGGTATTTTTTAATTGTTGATTAGATTTCTAAATTATGCTGCATTTGTCTTAGAGTTGGGTTGAATTTTGTTTCATTACTTGGTTGGTTTGCTTGAGTAGAAGGTTTAAGTTCCTGCATATCATGTGTGATAATGAGGTATAGGCCAAGTTATAAGGTCCTCATTTTGCTTTAAGAAAAACTGCTTAAATTATTTTACAAGCGTTTCAGTTATGCTTTCATATGTTTGCTTTCCTGTATGTGTGCTTGAGTTACCTTTATTGTTTGTTAATTTTAAGCCCGTCTTGTCTTTTGTACATTTTTATGGGCTGTTTGCTGTTATTACTAGAGTCATGGAACAGGGGATCATTAATAATATGATATGTGTCAGAAAAGGACAAGGATGTGGCCTACACCCTTTAGTCAGTTTTCACATCCCGAATCAATATTCTTGGACTGCATTAATTATATCATAAATTTTGCTGCTGGTTGCATGTAGTGCCCCTAGATAATATCCTAACTGGAATATCTGTAGGACCTTTATATCCTGTGCGAGATTATAAAATTTGGAATACGATAATTTGTAGCACCTCTGAGTGTATAAGTTTAACAATGAGGCTAAATGTATTGTGACTTTCCTTTTAAGTGTCATTTGTTGTAACTTATTCTGTTGTGATAGTTCTTTTTTACTTTGCTGCTCATGTTGTATCATGACTTTGGGCTGATAATTTAACTCTCTGGTGCAGTCTTAAAACATATTGTAGATGTCTTGATGTTTGTAACTAAAGTATGTAGTCATTTATCAGTTTGCTTGCTGGTCTCATTCTACCTAGATCATGTCCCACCAACAAGGAAATGAAGCTGAAGAAATGGAAGAGGAGTATGAGATGGAAGATGCCGATGATGATATGGATGATGAGTTTCAGGGGAGAGATGCTGGTGGCTCAGATTCTGATATGGACGAATATGAATATATGGTTTGTTTTTGTTCATTATTTTAATTTGCAAATTGATCTGTTTGTGGCTGTTATTTTCAATTTATCGGAATGTATAAAATTACAAATTTAAATGAAAAATTATTCTCCTCTCGTTCAACTTAAGATCTTGGAAAATATGGTCATTTAGCATGATACTCAAATGTAAACCTCAGATATATTCAAAGTTAAAAAGGGATATCCGATTGACCCACATCAACTTTTAGATGAGATGTCCATTGAATGTTGAACTGTTTGCCCTCACTAAATTGCTGAGCGTTTACTCTTATCTTACAGAATAATAGAATGCAAGACACAACTGCGACTCAAGCTAGAAAGGGCAGAGATATCCAAGGGATCCCCTGGGAACGGTTGAGCATAACAAGAGAAAAGTATAGGCAGACTAGACTAGAACAGTATAAGAATTATGAAAACATTCCTAAATCTGGAGAGGGATCAGAAAAGGTAGATTCTTTGTTCTGTTGCACTAGTTGTTTGTTTTGTTCTTCATTGGTTTCCTTTGCATTTCTAATTTCACTCGCCATCGCTTGTACAAATAGGACTGCAAATCCACTGAAAAAGGAGGCCTGTATTATGAGTTCAGAAGAAATTCAAGATCTGTAAAATCTACAATTTTACATTTTCAGGTATCTTAAGTACCTTCAGTCAGGATAATTACTTTAATAGTATATTTTGAGATCTTATTAGATGCCTATCTTGTACGCATCTATATGTTGTATTTACAGTGATGAGTGTATATAGTTGTCTTTTAGAGTAGATTGGTTCATGATGCTTGGATAGTTTTCCTCATCTCATGTGGTATTTCATCTTCCTTGTCAATGTCGTCTAAGGTTTCTTGGAAGTATACTTTTCCTATATTTCAGTTACCTGGAGTTATACTTTTCAGCCAATGGAGTTGGATGAAATACTAGTCTTCAAGGACATAATTGTGTATACTAGGTTATGCTGCTGTGTTTGACGTGTTCACTTTTCAGCATTTTATCTCTGTGTGTATTTTTCCTACCAAGACATCTCAAGCTAGTGTTCAAATTGAAGTACTATAGCTTATGTATGAAAATCTTTATTGCAGTTGAGAAATTTGGTGTGGGCTACATCAAAGCATGATGTCTACCTCATGTCTCATTTCTCTGTTATGCATTGGTCATCATTAACATGCACCAAATCTGAAGTTCTTAATGTATCAGGACATGTAGCACCTTGTGAGGTTAGTAATTTATTTTTTTGGCATCTACTCTTAGTTTCTGGTTATATGCGGGTATGTGTTTATTTTCCTGGAGTTGTACCAGGTTCTAATTTATTTATTCTTTCTTACCTAATGCAGAAACACCCTGGGAGCTTGTTGGAAGGATTTACTCAGACTCAGGTCAGCACATTAGCAGTGAAAGATAAGTTGCTAGTTGCTGGAGGGTTTCAAGGAGAACTTATCTGCAAGGTGTGCATTTTTATTCAGTTCAATATGTTAGCAAATTCACTTGTTTTTGGGCTTTGTTAGCATGTTTTGCCTTTATGTAATTATGTTATGTTATGAGGTTCAATTATTTTGCTGAACTGACAGGTGGTGTGGTTTCCGCTTGATGGTTTAATTGGTATTGATTTAAGTTTGACTTGGAAAACTTGTAATGTGTGGTTATCAATACGTTCAGCTGATTATCTGGAGTTTGACTTTCCCTCCAAATTAGTTCAACTTCCTACAGTCTCAGATATGCATCTGGCACTTCCATGTATATGGCAGATCAATCCTATATTTATCATCGTCGTGATTGAGTTTTTAGTTGATGACCTTGAAAAAAATCGTGTAATATTTGAAGAATATCTTTTTATGCTAATCTATTAAATGACTTCTTATCTGTCTTTTATGCCAAACTATGTTGACTGCTGTCTATTGATAGCTTATTGAGCCATTCATTTCCTCCTGTTCAATTGCAGTATTTAGATAGGCCTGGAGTTTCTTACTGTACTCGGACTACCTACGAAGATAATGCTATCACTAATGCAGTTGAGATTTATACGTCTGGCAGGTATCTGCTCTTTACTTGTGGATTTTAGGTTTTGCTCTCTCTACCTGTGACCCCTCCCCCTTTTTTTTGACAGACATTCCTGAAAGTGTCTTTCTTGTTCCAGTGGTGCAGTACATTTTGTAGCTTCGAATAATGACAATGGAGTTAGAGAGTTTGATATGGAGAAATTTCAACAATCCAACCATTTTCGTTTTACATGGCCAGTCAATGTGAGTCTCTACCCATCTTCCTGCTAATCAATTATATAAACCGACATTACACACTTGTGCATTGGAGAGTTGGTAGCCTGCCTTAGAATGTATACCCAACTGCTGTATGGAATTTTTAATTTATGCAACTTCTGGTGCAAGATCCTGTTTATTTCCCTGAGATTGCTTGATATGGATAGAAATGCATGTGAAAATTGCATTCAAGTGTTAGATCAGTCCTTTAATGTTATATGATGATGTTAACCTTTTGCTCTTGTTGCAGCATACTTCCCTTTGTCCCGAGGGTAAGCTTCTTGTTATCGTTGGTGACGACCCAAAGGGTATGTTGGTGGATTCCAGGAGTGGAAAGGTATACAAGTTTTCGATGTGTTAACCAATGTACATTGATGTTGGGATCCTAATATCTAATATCCATCTTTACAGGCAATTGCATCTTTTCATGGTCACTTAGACTACTCATTTGCATCAGCTTGGCACCCTGGTGGAATAACCTTTGCTACTGGCAACCAAGACAAAACCTGCAGAATTTGGGATGTTCGAAATCTTTCAGAGTCGGTCACTGCATTGAAGGGAAACCTCGGAGCCATACGTTCAATCCGTTACACATCAGATGGCAGATTCATGGCTATGGCAGAGCCAGCAGATTTTGTCCACGTCTTTGATGTCAACAGTGGGTATGAGAAGGAGCAGGAGATTGATTTCTTCGGTGAGATATCGGGTATGTCATTTAGCCCTGATACGGAATCCCTCTTCATAGGAGTGTGGGACCGCACATATGGTAGCCTTCTTGAGTTTGGGAGGAGGAGGGAGTACTCGTATCTCGACACCATTCTATGAATTGTGTCTTGAGTTTTTATAGGGGTGGAAGGTGTATAGTTGTCATGTTGTGCAATGCGATTTATATATTGGTCTTCTTCTTCTTCTCTTAGTTTAGTGGTGTTTGGTCGAGTGTTAATAAGATGGGAGTGAGGGTGAGGGGGTGTACAGTGAGGATAGATAGTTATGGCGAAGTGGCTGCACGACTTCTCCAACTAGGGATCCAGCAGAAAAAAGGTTGTTCGTGAACGTGAATGCGTGTCTTGTCGTGATTAATTCGAAAAACAGTGGGCATTTAGATGTCGAGGTCACATTGTGATGATTGAATGGGAACTGTTGCACTGCATTGATACGTTTTGATGTCATTTGATCTTTTATGTATTCATCTGCTGCTGTGAGACTTGTAGTACATTTTTTGGCTTCAAATGCTCATACATTGTCCTTGCATGGCAATGCTTGGAACCTAGCTCGTTGCTGATTATTATATTCTTTTTAATAGTATAATTAAGATATACACATTAAAAGAATCCTCGAGCTCAACTTTGTATAAAGAGAATAAGTGGGAGTGGAGCTGATACAATCTTGGATGTATTTGTTGGAAAATGTGCAAATCGATTCTCCTCGTTCTATTTGAAACTATGTAACGTAAAAAATACTATCATTTCTTACGCACTAGACATGACGTATTACTCAAAACGGAAAAGGTTCAAATTCTCCAGATATTCCGAACAAACATATCTTAATTATTTATATGATCAAAACATAGAAATGATCCCCTAACCACGGTGGGCATACTTAATGTGCCCACGGTGGGCATACTTAATGTGCCCACGTCGTGGGCATACTTAATGTGCCCACGGTGGGCATACTTAATGTGCCCACCGTTGACGTGGCAGTGTCACGTCAATAATTTTTTCTTTTAGGGTTCACTTTTTTTTAGTAGGGTTTAGTTTTTTATGGTAAAGTTTATTTTTATGAGGTATATTAATTATGATTTTCCTTAAATATAATGCCGCCACCTCAGCCGTGTGCATATTGAGTATGCCCACGGTGGGTAGGGGAGCATTACTTGATCAAAACATATTCCGAACAAATATATCTTAATATTATAATGTAATTACTAAAAATGTAGTGATTCCAAAAAAGAAAAGAAAAAAAGATATCCGTATGGATTAATTCATTATTAAAAGCAAAGCCAGGCCCGAATTTGGCTATAGGCCCAGCAGGCACAGGCCTTGGGCCCATAATTTTTGGGGGCCCAATTTTATTTTATTTTATTTATTATTATTTTATTTTTTTAGTGTTGGTATTATGCATATAAATTATACAGTATCTTCTATTCTTTTTCCAAACACTGTTGCCAGTTGGAAGACGAAGTGACGGAGCAGTTCGCACACGCAAAAACCAAAACGCTAAAATTAAAAGCAGCAATTTTATCTTGAGAAAGAAGTTCTCAAGTTCAATTTCGGTGAGTTCTTCTACTTCCACACAACAATTTAATTTTTAATTGATTCAATACGCATATATGGGAATTGATTCAATTGAGTTATTGAAATATTCGACAATTTATTTATTTTTGAATTTTTTTATTGATCTAAATGCTCATGAATCATGATCCGTTGATAATACGATATTATGAATTTTTAAATGGAACCACACACACACATTCACACGGCAACTCGGCAAGAGTATTAGATTAGGAATCTAGGAAATGTGATGAACATAATATTCTTTCATTCATATACTACCTCCATCCCATTATATTATAGCTTATTTCCTTTTTGGTCTGTCCCATTATATTAGAGTTCTTTCTAAAATGGTAAAAAATACTTGGCTATAATTAACTCTCTCTCCTTAGAATTAATTATAGCCACAAATCCTTCCATTCATTGGTTTCTGTGCAAGTCAAACTAACTCTAATATAATGGGATGGAGGTAGTATGTAGTTTTATTTTGATGAAACTACTGTAATTTTATTGAGGCCTCCTAATTGATGAATTATAAGAGTATTGTAATTGATTTATTGTGATAGAAGATGTCTTCTAAGCATATGTTTGGTGCTCAAAAGAGAAAAAGGAAGAAAATAAAGGATCAGGCGTATTTTTCAAAAGAAAAGTCGAGAGCAATAGATGTCCTACAATATTTGAAGAAGATGAATTGCTTTCCAAATACTTATATTTCCTACAAGATTTTATTAACCATATCAAAACCTATTTGAGATCCACTATATTACAAGACATGTTGAATGGGTTGGCTATGCTATCAATTGAAAGAAAATTGGTTGATCAGTTAAATTATACAGATTTGATTAACACTTTTGCATCTAAACTTTGAGACGTGTTATGTTGAGATAAGATAAGAAATTATTTTCCTACTATAGCGAATTATTGTTATACGGAGTATCTTTTATCATTCTTTAGTATATATTTCTTTTTCGTCATTAAAGGGCCAATTTTTATGTTTTCGCCTAGGGCCTCTCAGAGTACAGGACCGGCCCTGAGCGAAGCAAATGGGAAAATATAATACTATTAAAAATATAGTGATTCGGAATGAATTACTATAGAATTAGTAGAAGCAAATGGGAAAGATATAATATGGGTATTAAAAATGTTGGCAAAAAATTTAAAAAGAACAAAAAAAAGAAATCCGTATGGTTCGGGAAATTGAACCCGACGTGAATCGAACACGCAACCTTCTGATCTGGAGCGCCACGGATCCGGAGGTAATAAACTACGCCACAAAAAATATACATTAGTTTAAAAAAGAGTAGGAATAAGTAGCAAAAATCTCTGATCCAGATAAAACCAATGAGGCAGAGCCAGGTCAGCACGCAAAATCTTTCTTCAACCGCTCCCCTCCTCACAAACTCCATTTCCCTCTCCTCCACCATCTCCCTCCATTAAAATCCCATTTATCCACCCCACTCACAAATCCAGTAAACCCTAAACCAATAATCGCAATCGCAATGGCCTCCGCCTTATTCTCCGCCCCCTCCTTCCAAGGCCTGAGGCCGCTCAACAAGGCCACCGACTCCTCCTCCCTCGTCCTCTCCAAGCCTACCTCCGCCGTCTTCCGCCGCGCCCCCAAGCGGTCCAGCAGGCTCGCCGTGAAGGCGGAGCTGAACCCGTCGCTGGTGATCAGCCTCAGCACCGGGCTCTCACTCTTCCTGGGGAGGTTCGTGTTCTTCAACTTCCAGAGGGAGAACGTGGCGAAGCAGGTGCCGGAGCAGAACGGGATCTCACACTTCGAGGCCGGCGACGTCCGCGCGAAGGAGTACGTGAGCCTCCTGAAATCGAACGATCCGGTCGGATTCAACATCGTCGACGTCTTGGCCTGGGGATCCATCGGCCACATCGTCGCTTACTACATTCTCGCCACCTCCAGCAATGGCTACGACCCCAGCTTCTTCGGTTGATTTGATTCCTCTCTTTATTTCATATTTTCGTAGCTGTTGTGTATAACTCAAATCTTCTACTACATTGTTTTTTTTTTTTTTTTTTTTTTTTTCATGTTCTGATAAGTACTACTATTCAAGCTCTTGGATTGATGTGTTTGATGCTCACGCGCCGCCGTCTTGCTTCTCTAGCTTCTTCACTATTTGCCAAAAACTCCACATCTGAATATAATTACTAACTAATTTTACTGGACTAATTAACTACAAAAGATTGGGAATTTGGGCTGGCATGCATATCAAAAAGAAATTTATTATTAATCTTATTGTTGTTTCTTCTCGATCATGACTATTGTACTTCGATCATGCAAAGTAGACTTTGGATACGCTATGTAATTTGGCCACGTGATCTTTTATTGTCAAAGCATGTGACATTTTCTATTGTCTTAATAGATTAACACACGTAGCAAATTTTTGGGTTTAAAAATTCCAAATGTTAGAGTAAATATATATATTCCTTATATAAATCTTAAATTATTGATTTTGCCACGTGTCGTTAATCTATTATAACAATAGAAAATGTCATATGCTTTGGCAATAGAAGATTCGAACTGATTTGTGATTTGGAATTTTTTGTTTATAACGTGTAAACACTAATAGAAATTAAGTGGATGATATTCCTTCCATTTGCAAAGCTGAGAATTAGGATAAGAATCTCAACCATTACTTTGATTTATTTATTTATTATTATTTTTTTTACCCCCAATACCATAGTTTATATACCCCCGGTCCCGTTTATAATATGCCATTTTTTCGAATGTCCCGTTGATAACATGACATTTTCCAATAAGGAAATAATTAGAAACTTATTATTAAAAACTCATCCTCTACTCATCTCTCTTTACGTATTCTAATATAATTTAAATCGTAAAATTTTAAATTATCGTAATTCATTTGTTTGTTCTCCAACTTTTACGATTTTTATACCAAATTAAATATTTTGATATATTTTTATACATATATTATGCTATAGTGTTAAAGTAATAAAATTTACATCAAAATATTAAACAATAGAACATTTTATCTCTAATTAATATTTTCCTAAAAATCTGTGCAAAAAAACAAAAAAAAAAATGCCCGTTATAAACAAAGACAAAATGAGTAAAAAAACCTAGATATATAAGCCCGCTTTTTAAAATCTACTAATCCCTCTCTACTCACTTTCAAATCATTACAAGTGTCACTAAAATCATTAAACGAATTGGGTGGGCGAATATAGTACATAATATTCAAAATCTAAATCAAACAGGTTTGGATCGTATGTAGGCCTCAAGACGTTTCTTTTGCTTAGAATAGCCCGACCCAAATTTTGCCAAGCATGATATTGATGAATCGTTGCTTAGCTCTAATTAATAATGCAGCAAGCAATCTCTCTATTTTCTTTATCACATTGCACAATGAAATAAATCAAATTGTATGATTGGTTTAGTGAATACAACGCAAGACTCTCATTTGTTTTGTACTAGCCAAATTGAAGAATTTGGAACCAATAATAAATAACCGGTAATATGCTTTCCCTTGATGATCAGGTTGAAAGAAAGTAAAGTACTCTATGCGTTCATTAAGAGTGTTGTGTATTTTGGTGACACGTATTTTAAATAATGAAAAATAGAATATATAAAGTATATAAAGAAGTGTATAATGTCATGGGCTAAAATTGAATGCCTCACTTTTTGTGGACGAACGAAAATTGCAATAACACCATACTATTGGTGGACGAAGATCACTATCTTAAAAGAGTATAATTAAATTTAATTTGCTTATACTTAGAAATAGAATTTTTCGGAAGCCCACTCATGCACTCTACGACTATACCTTTTACATCACATAATAATGTTAATATATGCTTCTTCTTTTTCTTTTTTTTTGTCAAATAAAAACAAAATTTTTACTTCTAGCTTTTTCTTTTTTATTATTCGAAAAATGTTTTGCAAGTCTACGCGCAAATACCACGGTATAGCTTAAATATTTGACATACACACAATTAATTAGTGTAATGTTCACGGGAAACCGCACCTCACCACAACTTTCGGGAATAAGATATTTGGGGATATAAAAGCATATCATATTTAATTTATTAATTAACAAAAGTAGTGAAAAACAAGGGTGAAATCTTATATTAAAAAAAATGTGAATTAAATTCGTTGAAGGGCCAATTCAATATAAAAATTCCGGCTACTCGAACACCGCCGTCCAATATTCAGAAAATAAAAGGGGTAAGAAATCGAAGGGTTTTACGGCTACAGTGAGAAAAAAAAAGGAAAAAAAAAAAAAAACAGAAAGAAAAAAAAAGCCATTTCCATCAATTTTGTTTATCATCAATCGCTAATGCATAGTAGTAATCATTAAAATCCCATTTTATCTCTACCATAATTTTGTTGCCTTCTCTCCTATTCTCCTAATAATAAAATGTCAAACGGCCCATCTTCGGAAACAAAGTACAGTTCCTATCCCAAACCCCAAGCTGAGTATCAACAAATTATTCAAAATCCAGATATTTTTCTGCAAACGCTTCGCGATTTTCACGCTTTCTACGGCACCAAATTCCGGTAACTATTAGTACTATGTTCTATCTAATTGTATCTGTTTATTGTATGATAGTTATTATAATAATAATAATTATTATTTTTTAAAAATTTGAATAGTTTGCTTCGAGGTGCATAATTTGCTTCTGCATGTTGCTAGGCGGTGTTAGAACGGTGGTAGAATTGATTTTGAGCTGATGGTTACTTTTAATTGAATGCCTTCGATGTTTAATTTCTTCGCTGTTGTTCGAAAGTAGTGCTTTTGATTTTCCTGCTGTGGATGGTAAAATTAATCGATTTATGTTTTAGTATTTTTTCTGGAATTGGAATATTAGGGAAAACCCATGGAATGCACTATTGTATTGATTGTTATATTGGATGCTATATATGTTTCACATCCAATTATTATGAAGGGCATGTTGTTTTTTTAGGAATACATCTAATTAGCTTAACAAATAAGTAAGTTTGAGTTATATTTGTAAATACTGTGTCAATTCAGCTGATGGTGCTGCAGTTTTGGACCAAACAGAAAATATTCGCTTGTTCGTAAATTCATTTTGTAGTAATTGGCTTTCAACTATAGATTGATCATTGATGTTATGCACTTGACTGCCATGAAAGTTGTGCTGTATCTTCTCTTATGTTTTATTGTGCTGCATGTATGAAATGTCTTCTCTGTGTAGAGATAAACAAAGCGATAGATACTTCTTTTTAGTCCTGAATACTCATTTTGTCCGAATGTTGGTGCACATCTTTGGAGCTTGTTGGTATTTTAGCACATAGAGAATATGAAAACTGTATGTGCGTATAATGTAGTATCAGTATAGTATCAGTATCATTTCATACATGACTACCTTAAAGAAAGAGGAGGTTTCAGTGGAAGGGTCTCGTTTAGGAGTTATGAGATGCCTTGAAAAAGAATATGAACTGTAAACTCGCGAGAGAGGTCGGAGTTAAGATAATTTACCTACCCTATTAATTCAGGAACGTGTTGCATGTACTCTTCTAAGATATGCTTTTCGTTTACATATTGGAGCTTGTTGTTATGCCTAATCAGAAATAAAATAAGAACTTTTGATTCATGAAGCAATTTGTGATGTTGGGAGTAGCAAGACATTTATGACACAGGGTCAGATTGATTGGGAAATGTTCGGACAGTGAGTTTAACTAAATTAGCTCCAATATGAGCATTAACCTTCAAATCTGAGATTTGTTTTGTATATACCTTCCTTGTGTTGTGTAATGGTAGTAGCTATAATTACTATTTTGGAGGTACTTAATCTTTTGTGTAATCTCACCTGTACGTTCCTGTTGCTTGTTATTCGAAACCTGTTTTAGGCACAATCAGAAATGTAATATCTGCATTGATGCAAATTTGGGGAATATTGCAACTATATGCGAAATTGATGAGGAATCACACGCTATCCACTATTAACTGCTTTTTTTGCTATTTAGGGTCCCTACTGTTGGAGGGAGTTCTTTAGATCTACATCGACTTTTCTTAGAGGTGACCTCTCGAGGTGGTATTGAAAAAGTATGTTTTCTTAGCTCTTTCAGACAATTACTCTCTGCATCGTTTTTATGTTAATTTAGAAGGGAGTTGATATCTGCTTGCGATGCTGCTTTTACAAGTTATAGTTAAATTCGTTTTCCTATCATGTTAAATGAAATATTACCTGTAATATTTCTCCCATTAATATTCTAGGTTTATAAATGACAATATTGAATATGAAAATCGTGATGTCCGGATCTGAGAATGACTTTTTGGATTGGGTTACAAGATTTTGAATTGCACTTCACTGAATAAACTATATCAACTCCTTTCTGATTAATCATATGGAAAAGTTCCTTTAATTAGGTCGATATCACTTTATATATTACCTTTATCATAAGGTGTCGCATGTGTGAGTATCACTCAATCTGTGGACTTACCTTTCTTCCTTAGTGAAAGGCTCAATCTGTAGAGTGTAGACTTATGTTGTTAGCATGTGAACATAAATTTTGCTTCTCTTTTCTGTAGAGGAGATAGCTGACACCTTTTAGCTGCCCATAAAATTTTTGCGAACCATTAAAATGTTAATGATTTTTCAACAGCACTATTGTGTTAGCAGCAGATAGTGGGTATTTAATGGGTGATCTTTTATAACTCTGAAAAGTTGGTAAGATCATACTGATTGGCTGGACCTGATTTCTAGCTTTACCATTTCCGTAACTTAAGTTGATTGAAATACTTTGGTAACTTTTATATATGCACATTGCAGCTTATAAAAGACCGCAGATGGAAGGAAGTTATTGCAGCTTTCAACTTCCCAACTTCTCTTACAAGTGCATCTTTCGTTTTGAGAAAATATTATCTCTCCTCGCTTTATCATTTTGAGCAGGTTTATTATTTCCGTAAAGAAGAACCAACCATTTTTGCAGCAGGTTCATTCACAACTTGATTTTGGTATCCTATGCTTCAAATTTTTCCTCGTGTGAAATTAGTAATCTGCCTAAAACTTTTAAATAGGTCAAACATTGTCATTTGCCGATGATGATGGTGCTGCAACTGAGAAACTCTCAGGTGGGGATTCATTCCAGTCATATATAAACACGGTGTTGTTTATGAGTTTACTTTGTTTGGTGTATTTCAATGCTACTTGGCTTTACTTGTGAAAATATTAACATGGGATCACATTATGTGATATGCAGCAAGTTCTAACTTGGGGGATGATACTTTAGTCTCTGGAACAATAGACGGAAAATTTGATGATGGGTACTTAGTTACAGTGACGCTGGGATCTGAGGTTCTGAAAGGCGTCCTTTATCACACACCTCTGGAATCAGATGTATACCAAAGTCTTAGCACATATGAAGAGCCTGCTCACGTTAATCGTAGAAAGAACCTTAAAGATCCAGCTCATCCCAAGCGAAATAGGAGTGGTTACACTTTCTTTTTTGCTGAGCAATATCAGATACTGAGGCCCTCGTACCATGGGCAAGAAAGAGCTATCAGCAAAAGAATTGGGCACCTATGGAGCAATTTGACCGAGTCTGAAAAGCAGGTAAAAGAAAAGTACACTCGACATAGTTAGGAAACTTATTTGCTGCATCTTCAGACCTATGCTTATAATACCTTACAGCTGCTAATATAACTTTTAATAGCTACTTCAAGTCTCAGTATTTCGTCTTTGACGTCTGTATTTTTGGTATGAATTTCCTTCACAAAGCATGACGGGAAACCTCGGTAATATAAGGGTGCATACTCTAATATAGCTACCAGTTCTCTGTATGTCTAGGATAAAATTGCTTTTGAGTTGTATTAAAATAGCTCGTACATGGTTGAGCGTAATTGGTTACGTTGGTAATTGTCCACCATCATGGTTGTGTATGCTTGATGAGAAACGATGGCATCTTGAGATTATGTTGCACTGGGCTCATTGGTTCATGTAAAAGGGAGTTCGCTTGGGAGGTAGCAACCAAACACAGGATCCTTAGTTCCTACACACACACACACAAAATAGAAAGATAACCAACCCTGAAACCTGGATTTTTCGATTATGAAGTCCTGAGAATAAATGGCACTATTGTATCTTGCGATTAATCCTTAAATCAATGGTGGTATCAGGTATACCAGGAAAAGGGTTTGAGAGACAAGGAAAGATACAAAGCTGAAATGTTGGAGTACAAATCATCCCACCAAATACAAGGTTAATTGGCTTTATTGTTGGTTGGTTGCTTTTGAGGTAACCAATTCTACAGGACTTTGCTTTAGTCTCTCTCTCTCTCTCGATATTGTTTGTAGAAAAACGACTGAGAAGTTGCCATGACCTTTCTAATGGGCAACGGAAATAGAAAATTTTCCTTAGGAATATGCTTTGCTGTGTACTCTGTTGCTCTGTTGTTTGTTACTTAAAAACCTTCTCCGATGTTCTTTAATTTATATAATCTTTTCTCCGCGCTTTAAAATCAATGCTATGTTTAACTATTTCGTTGCTATTTAATCTTTTAAAAAAAAATTATGAAAATGACATCGAGTTTGCTCGCTGGAGAGAGCTGGAAGCAGCAAGCCCCGAGCTCGATAGCACAGGGCGAGCCAGGGCAGTGGGCTTGCTCCCCCACTAAGCAGCAGGAACGAGCCCACGCTGCTGCTGCTCTTATGTCACTCATATCGTTAGTCTTCATTTAGATGGTTTTAATATTTTATTGATTTGCGGAAATTTCTTATGTTTTTTCTTAAGGGGAAATTTAAGTTTTGAGTTTCTAATTTTGTTTGGAAATGCAGCCTCAATGTATAACCAAAAGTTAACACTATTAAAAGAAAATCCATTTTTGACGGCAATGTGCGGTTTTGACAGATACGACGTTTTTCCTTCAATTAATGGGTTAGGTGTTCGAGTCATCTAAAGTGTGTGTGAGTGCGCATGTTAATAGAACAAAAATAAAATAAAATTGAAAACTCATTTTTTGTTATAAAATCTTTTAATTATATAAATTGATACATACTAAAATTTTAATTTTTTTAAAATATAATAACTTAACTGAGAAATGATATGCTACTCACCTCCCGGTGGGCACCTTCGTGGGCACCTCGTCGTTTTATCACGTTTGCATTGCTTTTTTTTAATTTTAATTTTAATTTTATATTCTAGTATCTTAGAAATTAATTTACAAATCATAAAATCTAAAAAATACATAAAAATCGAAGCTCGATTTATTTTATTACTCATTTTTTGAAGTTAAAAATAAAAATAAATAAATTGAACATTGATTTTTTAGATTTTATGATTTGTAAATTAATTTCTAAGATACTAGAATATAGAATAAAAATAAAAATTAAAAAAAAGCAATGCAACGTGATAAAACGACGAGGTGTCCACGAAGGTGCCCACCGGGAGGTGAGTAGCATATTATTTCTCTAACTAAATATGTTTGTGTTTTATTATGTTGGGAAAGGTGCGAAGAAAATGTCTCTAATAAATATAAAGGTATCATAACTATCTCCACGTTTGTTACTGAAAAGACATTTTATATAGTGAAAATGATATGAAATAGTCATTTTAACTTAGCCAACAAAAATCGCAGCCAATAAGATAAAAAGTAGTATAAATTATACCCATTTTTTATTTTTTGGGATGAAAATGCCCTTAGTTTTGAATTGAAAGACTCGTATGTCCCCCCATATATTCAGATCTCAGATCTACTTTCTCTCTCTTATCAAACATTTCCTCTTACCGTCTCTCCCACACTTTTTCTTTGCTCCCGCCTCACAGGAGCATCGCCGCCTGCTGCCGCCGTCATCCCACCACCGCTACCGACTCCCCCTACAGCCTCCCTCCCTCTCTCTCCCTCCCCACCTTCTCTCCATACTGGGTGCCGTTTGGGATTTTTAGGGTTTGATTTTTGTTATTTCACAGATCTCGAAATAAATAACAAAACTGCTACCAAAAAATACAAAAATAGTTATTGCGCGGTGATGGCGTTGACTCCAATCGCTGCTTTTTGTTTGTGGAATTAGGGTTTTTGGATTGAGGAGGAGGAGAAAAGATAGCTAACACTATGGTGGATAGAGCTACGAGCGATATGCTGATTGGGCCGGAGTGGGCTATTGAGATCTGTGATAATTTGCAATCACAATCTTGCATAATTTCTTTTCTTGCCTTCTTTTTGCTTTTTTTTTTTCTCTGTAATTTTCTTTAAATAAAAATAAATAAATAAATGGTAGGTAAAATATTGTATATATTCAAGACTATAATATATTGTGTGTGTGTGTGTGTGTGTTTTTTTTTTATAAATTTTATTTACGTCTTATTTTTTTAATTTTAATTTTATGAATGTTTTGTTCAATATTTTTTATTTATATTTCAAAAAGAATTATAAAAAATAAAATGAAAAACATTTAACAAGTACAAGGGGTAAATTTCACACACTTTGTGACCTTAGGGGTGTATTTGCACCAAATGTTATCAAAGAGTTGTATATGCGATAGGGGTGTCCGTCATAGGGTTGTATTTGCTATTTAACCCTAAAATTAAGAATTAGAGTACTATTTTTCATTATCTTAAAAAAAAAAAAGTACTAAAATTACTAAAGTATTAGATGAGAGAGATCTGCATAGGATTTGGAGTAAAATATTTATACATACTCCCTATGTCCCAGCCAATATGGCCATATTTCTATTTTGGGTGTCCTATTTGATATGACCATCTTTCTTATTTGGTTAGACATAACTCATGTTGGCTAGGGTAGAGTTTTCGAAGCTTGGAATCACTCCTAATATGATGGCGGCCGATTTTAGACGCAATGTGGCTAAGCTCTACCGGGTTTCGAGCCAAACCCTATCGGGTTGCAGGCTTTACGGTTTGGATCAATCGACTTTTTTTTTTTCTTCTTTCGGGCTAATTATTTTTGATCCTGACCTTAACATTCTTGGTTTCGAGCTAGCCCATAGGGCCAGAGAGTTTGCGAAAATAAAGTTGAATTTATATAAATATAAAAATAAGCATTGTGCCAACACATATTTGTATAAACTCAATAAATAATTTAGTAAATATTGAGAATTCAACAAGCATCTTTCCTAAATATTAATTTTTATTTTAATTTCTACCCATTGTTGAAGGAAAAATATATAGAATTTAAATGATGATCACATTTTCATAAAGAAAAAAATTAAAACATACTCAATAATAATTGAAAACCCGATATAATTATCAAATTTATAAGTAAAACAATGAAATATCACATGAATTTTAACACATGGCAACCCTCCAGGCCAACCCGCAGACTTCTCGATCTAGTTCAATCGTGCCAACCCATTTTTTTACCGGGCTTATTCGGGTCTGCCCGTCGGTCTCAATCTCATTCAATCTTAGAAATAAAAAAACTAAGATATACTTGTAATTTACATATAAAATGTAAGGTTATTTTAGACAAATTACAAGTTAAACTAAAGTTTTAACTAGTGTACCATACACCTGTTTTATAAGTCTTGACTCTACTACCAAACAACTTGTTAAATAACTATTCATATATCTTATCTAGCACTATTCAATATAACCTATCTAGGTTTTATTAATCCAATCATTCCCTAATTTTTCTACCAAACATAGCCTAAGGTAAACGTGAACTTAAAAAAAAATCCTAACTTAAACCCTAAACCCTAGACTTAACCCTAAATTAATGTAAACCTAAACCTTAGTCTTAAACCTCTGAACCATAAACCCTGAATCCTAAACCTCATGACCTCTTGTGTGGTCTTTTTGTAGTAAGTTGATTGAGTTGTATTTATGAGTGTTGAACAATTTTGACTCATCCGTTCCTCAAAATTTGGATCTAATTTTCCCCATGAGGCTGATATGATATGTGTATAGCTTCTTCCAAAAATAATACTTCAAAAGTACCCATAAATCTTAAACCCTAAACATAAACCCTAAACCTTAAACTCTAACCCTAAACCTTGAACCCTTAACTCTAAACTCTAGATTCTCAAATTAAACCCGCTCTCTGCATGCATATTTTGAGTAGCGTGCTTATGTAATCATTATTTAATTTTGATAAGTCACTTTAATTAGTTCTTTTATGAGGATGAAGAGTTTGTTGTGCAATGAAGTTTGGCTCACGAGTCCTAATGTTGAAGAGAATGGCGGCTTTTGTAATTGTGAATTCATTTGTTTCCAGTATTAAGAAATTATGAATACTATTTTGCTGCTTTTCTAGACAAGGAGACTAGTTATTTGTCCCAATCAGGCTATTCCAACTGATAGGATATGGCCTAGCTACTAGGCCCAAGCGTCGAGCCCAATATAATTGGGCTCCGACAGTTAAGCTCGGCCAACACAGCTCGGCCCAACTAAAGCCCTATGCAGTTCGGCCCAGTCAACAGTTCGGCCCAGTCAGCTACAACCTACCTTAAAGGGACTTCTACACCAAGACAATTCCTACATCGACTACAATTCAAGCTCCAAGAGATATAGAAGCTCGGTGTTTATCCAATAAAGGAGGAGATCAAGCCAAAGAGTCCTAGTAGGAAAAGACTTGTAATCTTAGTCGGATTCCATGTGTAGATACTTATAAATAGGGGTTTAGAATAGATGAGAGGGGAGGACAATCTTTGTACAAGCTATACGTATTCTCTCAATAAGATCCATACACATTTTCGCTCCGTGGACGTAGATCTATCACAATAGATCGAACCTTCCTTTTCGTGTTCATTAATTCTCAGTTTTCGTGCATTAAACAACCCTGCGGAAATAAGATCGATCACCAACCTTATCCACATTTATGCTTTGATTGTTACGGCTAAGTTCAAAGTTGTTACTTGGATATTAAGTCTCAAAGAAGAATAGATCTTTATGCTAAGACTACATTTGGTGAGGTGATGAAAACCAATGATGTTTTTCTTCCTTTTATCCCTTTCATCAATTTCAGGAGGATCTAGAAACTTCCTTTGCTCCAAACCTAATTTCGGGAATAGAACTGACGGTGTTGAAAAGTTTGGAGTGGAGGTTTAATATTATATAACTCCCTTCTTCATATTATATATATATATATATATATACCTATATATATATATAGGGGTGAGATCCCGTACAAATGAGGTTTTCTGTAAAAAGTAAAAAATGATGCACTATATGCACAATTATAATGCACGATATGTACAATTATAATGCACTGTGCTCATAATGCATTGTCAATACTATCATAATGCATCAGTCATCATAATGCATTTTCAGTACAATTATAATGCACCAGTTAATCTGGGCCATAGATTACACCAAGATCAATGGTCCAGATTACTTCTCATTTCTTACGGAACTAGTCTTTTGTACGTGATCTCTTCACATATATATATATATATATATATATGAATTGGATCATTTGAAAACTAATTATAAAATGAAATCTAAAAACTTTTACAGGCCATTGATCTAAGTAAATCTACAGTTATAATTGGGCATGCCATTTCATATATTTAATTCAATTTATTGGATTAAGGGGACGTTTAGGTCATTAGAACACAATTTATATATAACCGATATATTTCCTAATATTACGAGATTCTTAAATAGGATAGGCGTTACTCTTTTTTAAAAGCCAATGTGTGTCTTTTTCATTTTGTTAGGGGCCTTTGACTTTTTCTTTCATTATTATCCTTCATATTTTGCTACTTTTATTTAAGTGATAATGGTTAAAAGTAGCCACTAAACTTAAAAAAAATTAAAAACTAGCCACCAACTAAAAAATATATAAATTTTAGCAACTTTCGATGTAATGAGACAAAATTACCCTTAATGAAATATTAATAAAAAATATAAAATAAAAGAAAAAGAAAGACCTAAAAAAAAAAACCACCATGACGCCACACCCCACCCCCACCTTTCTACTTCCCCCCTTCTTCTCAGCAGCCTCGGCGGCGTTGCAATTATATCCTTCTTCTTCATCCCGCTGCCAGTCATTACCCACTGCCCACCCTCCATGAACGCCCACCATATCGTCCACCACCAACCTTGATGTCGTCTCCGAATCTCCTCTTTCGAGTTTCACCTTATTGTTGTCATGTTGTCGGAATTTGCAGCGCTGCTGCTATGCCGCGATTACTACCGTCCGCCCGTCCATGCATTGCAGGGCTCGATCGATCTGATTCATTCCGATCGATCTTTACTCGATCGAGTAGCAATGACTCGAACAAGCCCGAATGGCTCGATTGCCCCCGACCGAGCCTGAGCAAATCGAGACTTGGCGATTTGCTTGCTAAGAGGGAGAATCGAATGAGCCCCAAACGAACAGCTCGATCGACCTTGAGTTGTCCGATCGATCCTAAGTTGCTCGATTGATCCTGAGCTACTCTAGCGATCCCGATCTGCTCGTTCGAGCCAATCAAGCTCGATCGAGCCGTGCGAGCGAACGGCTTCTTGGTCGTCTTCTCCCAGCGGTGCTAGTCTGCCCACCGTGGCGATGTGGCGAGGCTTGATACTCCGGCTAGGGATGGCAGCACGTGGGACAGTTGGGCTCTAGGCTAGAGCTAGCTTTTCGCTTCTCTTCTTCCACCGACGTTGGTCTATGCGCCGGAGAATTTCCCCCGCTGGTGATGACGGTGTTCTATCGACGGCGATGGAGGTGAAGGCGTCAATTGATTTGGGTGTCGGTTGTAGGGGTGGGGGTAGTTAGTCTGATTTTTTTTAACGATCTGTAATTAAATTACTTTATTTTTATTATTTAAATATAAAGGGTAATTTCGTCTCAATTCATCGAAAGTGGCTATAATTTATTAAATATATGTTAGTGGCTATTTTTTGATTTTCACTAAGTTATATGACTATTCTAGATTTTGCCTCTTATTATATGTAATTATTCTAATTGTTATTCTATTTCATTATGCATGGCTATGAATTGAGTTTTTACAAAAATAATAAGTAGCATAAATAATTGTGTTGATTATAAATTATAGAATAGTTGATTATTACGTAATTTTTGGACTATAAATGTTTTTTAGCTATTTATGTTTAAAATGCATTAACTTTTTATTCTTCATAATAATTATAATTATGTCTTTAGAAAATTATTATATCAAATGTATTTATCGTCTACGCTTTATTTTCTCCAATTAGAGGTTATGAATCATGCAATAAGTTATATTACAATATGCAACAACTTAAGCTGAAATATGCATAACAAATGGCAATAAACGCAACAATTTTTTTTACTGAGGGTTTGGTTTTTCGGCTATTATTTAGATTCTCGATAAGGGTTTACTTTTCACAATCTATAGTTTAGTTTCCTCAACTAGGGTTTAAGTAACACATACAATATATTGTAAAAAAAAATGCATAATCAAAATGCAATATGGATTGCTACAAATGCATAACCATAATATCATTTATGCAACACTGATTGAAGAAATGCATAACTAAATACCATATTCGCCACACCGATCGCAAACCAACGCATAACCAAAACAACATATATGCATCACCAACCAAACCATATATGCAAAGTTAAAAATAGAAAGATGCATTATTAATTATTATGAGGTTGTAAGCTTCCATGGAATACTTCAACGTCCATGTATTGTTTTACCACAACTAAGGTTTAGTTTTATTTTAAATCGATTCCTTTTTACTAGGTTTGTTTCTTGACTAGGGTCTAGTTTTCTTGTCAAGAGTGCACATCAATATATATAAAACAATGCATAACAATCTAGCAAAATATGCATGAAGAAATGTGTTTTCTATGCATACAAATACTTGTCGTACAAAAAATAAAATAAAATAATCCTCATAATTTTATTAGTATGATTCATAAAGTTTACGTTAGGCCTAAAATAATAGAGCATTTGGTGGATAGAATCACTTTTAAAATGAGGTATTCAGATACAAACATAGTGCATTTTTTGTATTCATATAATAAGTCATATGATTAATGGAAAGGCAAAAAAATACAGTTATTTAATTTCAATTAAAAAAATGTGTATATAATAAAATAGTCTAGAGTGTATAATTGATAATATGCATACATAAGAAATAATAGATATAATCAAATGTGCAACAAAATATACAAGTCAATGCATAATAATTTAATATATAATGCACTTCGAAATGTATCTAATTTATCCAATAGACCAAAAAAAATCAACTCATAACATAATTACTGATTTTTTTCAAGTGTATGGTAATTTGATGCATTATAGCGTTTTTTTTTTGTTTTTGTTTTTTTTTGTTAAAATCAATTGTATGAATAAGGAAGGTAGTGCAATCTCGAAAGAAAAGGCAATGATTTTGGAATGGAAGTTATCGAAATCTACATGCCAATACTACCCTTATTTGCTAAAAATATTAACTTAATTTAAATTATTTCCTCTCTTTCATCTACATGGACATATCTCAAGCGTCAAATTTAAATTAATCTATGGATAAGAAAAGTTTTTAAATTTTATATTAAGGTGGGTTTTCACCAGAATCAAATCATATATATATATATATATATATATATATATATATATATATATATATATATATATATATAATCCTCACACTAACTACCAATGTGAGTTTCAACCAATGTTCTAAAAGTTGCTAGTCGCTAGTCGGGCGGTGGAGGGGGAACTCGCCTAGGCGGATTAGAAATATAGTATTTATTTTTATTATTTTTACATTATGTCATCAGTTAGAAACTATATTAACATACATATATTATTCATAATTTTATTATCAAATTCATAATAATAACATACAATATGATAATTAATAGTCCAATTCAATAAATTTCATAGTATACAACAATTTTTTTTCTAACTTTCAATATAATATCAATATGTGTAGAATTCAATATTTGTAATCTAATTTAACATTAAATTCTTCTAGACATTGAAATCACGTATAGAAACAATATAGTTAACATAAATATCGACTAAACACACCTAGAGATTAATTAAACTTTAATTTGACCAACAGTTAGGATGTCACTAAGTGCGAAGTCGGATTTAGCATTAGTCGAGTCGGTGAGGGGACGCCTAGCGCCTAGGCGGACCTAGGCGAAGACTTTTAGAACACTGGCTTCAACAAACATAATTCTAGAATTAAATTATAATCTATATAGAATTATTTAAAATATTGTTCTAATAATTAGATCAATAATTTCAATCATTTATCTTATGAATTGAATGTACTAAATGGATTTGATCCATAAAAGAGCATTTATTTTCTACTTATACTATTCACACTTTTTTAATAAGTGGTTTAGATAAAATGAATCAAGTAACTAATAGGAACTCTCTAAACTCTCAAGTAATATTTGCATATGTTTCTAGACTTTCATTTTTTATTTTTTCTGATTTCTTTCTTATACTTTTGCAAGAGGTTTTTTGGTCAATTTTCGTGGAAAGTGAACCCCCAAGGTGAAAGTATTCAATATTATTTTAAAATAAAAATAAAAACAAAATCTCTGATTGTCTTCGAATTTTCACAGGGATAGAAAGTCAAATTCGAGCTTCAGAGATCCGTTGAAAATGCAATGACAATGGCTATCACAGAGTCAAAATTGAAAAAGAAAAGAAAAAATAAGTTTACTTTGCTCAATCAATTCTTTTTATTTTTATTTTTATTTTTATTTATTTTTAAGGTTTTGAAAGTATATACCACTCACATTGTTATTTCTCCGCATTTAACAAAAATATCTCTTTTCTTTTCTTACCTTACAAAGGCCACACAATTGTCACTTTTGTTCATATATGTCAGTTTTGAATTTATAATGAAGCTTAACTACCATGGTGATTTGTGTACCTCTCAAAGCGTATAAAAAATACCCGTAAAGATTTTAAATGATTGAAACATTAAATTTTTTCGATTAAAAATGATGTTTTGGAGGAAGAAGGTAAGTAAATGAAGAAAAAAATCAAATTTTAAAAGCAATACTATTTTAGCCATCTATATCTATATACTATATAAAAGCAAAGCACGAGGATTATTTTGGTAATTTAAGATATGAAAGATTTTGCTAATTTAAAAGGATTTCTCCCGATCACGCCTCTTCGTTGGTGGCTGCGAGAAAACCTTTTCAAAGCGGTGCGTCTCCAATATTAAATCTCCTAACTAATTTACAAAATTTTGTTTTGGAATTTAATAAATCAGTACTTTTGTATCATCTATATTTCTTCATACCTTTGACATTGAGAATGCCATGTCGTTTCTGATTTTTGTTAGGTGTTCTTAATATTTTCCATTAAATTTTTCGTCGCTTTGCATTGGCAACACTTCTAGAACAACAGTTTCTCTAAATAGTTCTTTGAGGATATATTTTTAGATTTTCTGTGTAATTTTCTCCATACTTTCAAATTTTGTTTATGATTTCTGATTTGTTTGATTTTTTCTTTCTTTCTTTTTTTTTTTTTTTTTTAAAGGTTGTGGAACTTACCTGTGCCTTTTTAGTAAAATACTAGCATTTATTACGTACGTTGCGCGTATAATCTCTTATTTAGCATATTTTTATTATGAAAAATAATATTATTAATTTTTATTTTTAAAAAATACTTGCAACTATATTAAAAATGAAAATATACTATATCACATTAATCAATATGTGCGTGTGTTGTGTGTGTGTAAGAGATTAAATAATATTTTATAGTCAAAGAAGTGTGTACATAATTAAAAGTGTTCATATACTATAATGTGAAAAGTTTATAGTAAATCTAATAACTTGAAAAACAATATATGTATTGTAGGTAATTAGAAAAATGAAAGAATTAATATAACTATATTCAAGTATCTAACTAAGACTTCTAGTTCTATGAAACAACTAAATACCTTAGTTTTTTGCTAGTTAAACTAGAGTTTCTAAAATGCAATTGTATTTGTCATGTTGAGTTTGTCGCGTTTCATTATTTTATACATTACATATATTCAAAAAATGTGTCAAACTCGACGGGATGGAGGGAGTATTAAAAACTAATATAAAAATATACTCATTTATAAACTATGCCATAAATTGGAATTATAAGACAGAGATTAAAAGAAAGAAAAAAAAATCAGTCTCTAACTATTTCTTTTTTTCTTGATCTAGTTAGCTGTCTCTCTAGTTACCCTCTTTCCTTTTGTGAATCATCTCATTTGTGATAATTTTTTAAAGTAACATCTTATTCTTCTCTTTGATTCATAAATAATCTATGAAAGTAATGTAATACACAATATAATAGAATATAGAGATTATAATAAATTAACAATTATTAGTACTTATATGTTACACAATTTATAAGTATTAATTATTACTTGGTAGAATCTACTTTTTATTAAAAAAAAATGAGAATTTATTAGGCACGATGAAATTATTGCGTATATTCACAACTAATCATTGTAAGTTATATCCCAGTTTATTCGAATTTCTTGTTCAACAAATAATAATTTGTCTTCTTGAAAAAAAAATATTATGTAAATATCAATATCAATCAATACAAAATAATTGATGAATCATACGTAATACATTGAAATAAAACAAAAGGAGAAAGAAGAATTTGTCACATTAATCAATATATATACATGTGCGTAGATGTAATAAATTGAAGAATAATGTATAATTAAATATGGAAACAACTAAGATAATTATTAAATAATTGAAGAATAATAATTATCTTAATTAGTTATAGTAAATAATTAGTTATACTTGTAAATAATTGAAAAAATAATGTAAGAAATATACTATTATCTTAGTAATTGAAGAATAATGTAAGAAACTGAAGAATAATTATCTTTGTTGTTTCCTGTAAATTATCTTAGTTGTTTCCTATAACTAATTAAGAATAATGTATAATATAAAATATAATAATTATCTTAGTTGTTATCTTAAAATTGGAGTATAAGTTTACCCTAATTATGTCAAAGAAGTGTATACATAATTAAAAAGTATTCATTTCCTCTGAGAAGTTTATAGTTAATTTAATAACTTGAAAACAATATATTTAACTTTAGGTAATTAGGAAGATGAAGGAATTAATTACACTATAGTCAAGTATATCTAACTAAGACTTCTAGTTATAGGAAACAACTAAAATAATTATTAAATATAATATTTTATATTACAATTTTTTTCCAATTTAATATAATAGGGGTATAATAGGCAAAATAAATTTTGTAAACAAGACACTTTTTATAATAGTGTAGATATAGATTAAGAGAAACAAGGAAGCCGCTCACAAAATCAAAGAGAACCACTTGCTTTTACAATGAAATTGTTACGAAACAATGTTATTTTACAAAATATGTTCATAAGATAAGATGGTGTTTAAAATGTATTTTCATGATGTCAATATAATGTTAATCTGTTTTGTGTACATGACCATGTCTGCATTCAAATATAAATTAATGTTAAGATGAATGTATTAATATAAATATTATGTTTCCTTGGCGCTTTGATATTGAATATATATATATATATATATATATATATATATATAGATCTTTGTGATTGTGCAACACTGGTTTTTCCATTGCTATGTTTGGTTACAAATAGAAATATCTTTATTATTTGCAAAAACTAATTAATTAGATGAATATAGATCTTTGTGAGTTGGGCATGTTATTGTTCAGTTTTGTTGAATGTTTTCCTCGAATGGGAATAAAATGAAAAGAGGACTCATTCTTGGATAGGGTGATGGAAAGAGTAATAATGAATTTGGAAAATGTTGAGAACGTAGCATATCGTCGTGTACAGTGTACCATTAGATTAAATAAAATTTGAACAGAAATTTTGTCTTCAAACTTTCTATGTGATCGATCGTGGGGTTTTAGAGTGTTTTCGTGATGATGAGATTTATAGAAAACTAAGAACACAAGAATTTACGTGGTTCGATCTTTGGGTAGATCTACGTCCACGGAGGAGAAGAGAATATTTGTATTGAAGTATTTCCAGCTAGTAAATACAATGTCCTCCTGTTATCTTACAAAATGACTCTATTTATAGAGAATTGAGGTCATGGGTGGTTGAGAGATCGTGGGTGCTGCCTTCGCACGTCCGTCCGTACTCTGACCATCGCGGGTGGTTGAGAAATCGTGGGGCGGTTGGCTGGATTTGTTGACTTGTGCTATTGGGCTTCACTCTGGATGGGCTGAGTTTTGGGCCGAGCTGATCTGGGCCGTTGGGCCACATCCTATCACATCCCCCCCCAAAAGATCGGACAAGCGAGGTCATTGTAGAGAGGTGTAAATTGTCTTGCCCTTGTGAGGTCGAGACGAGGTCGAGCCTGAATTGGCTTGCCCCGTCGAAGTTGGGATTTCGGCGAAGTCAAATTGCATACCGCCTCGTTTTGACGAGGTTGAACTTGAATTGCATTGCCCCGTCGAAATTGGGATTTCGGCGAAGTCGAATTGCATACCGCCTCGTTTTGACGAGGTTGAACTTGAATTGCATTGCCCCGTCGAAATTGGGATTTCGGTGAAGTCGAATTGCATACCGCCTCGTTTTGACGAGGTTGAACTTGAATTGCATTGCCCCGTTGAAATTGGGATTTCGGCGAAGTCGAAATGCATACCGCCTCGTTTTGACGAGGTCGAGCTTGAATAGTCGTGATATGAAAGGCACGACTGTTGGTGTCAGGGTAAGTAGGACACGCGTCGCTTTTCTGTTGGGGCAGGCGGAGAGGCGGGATTTGAAAGGCGTGCCTTTGCTTATAAAAGCTTCCAATGTACGCTAGAAAATACTTTTCCCTCTCAATCGACTTCCAATTGCAAGCAAGAGAGAAAACCCTAGATCCAAAATTCTGCAACCGCCGCCGCCGTTCAGTCTATTTCCCGGTGATTTGTAGTCGGAAAAAAAAACTCTGACAAGTAAGTACTCTCTTATAATGGATTCTTCCTCTTCTCCCCAAGTAGGTACTGATAGTGCGAATATAGAAATTTTGCCTTCGCCGTCTAGGGGATTTCCGGCGAAGGTTTGGTTAAATGTACATACTCGGGCGTCAGTCCCACCGGCGTTTCGAGAAATCAAATTCCCACCGCTGGTCGGGTCTAATGCGTCTCTGGCTAGCGCCTCCACCATGTCTGTATCTTATATGCAGGATTTGGCTCGCCGTTTTCTGTTTCCCGAGTCAGTCGAACTGCTTTTACCTCGTGAGGTCGATAGGGGTAGTTCACCACCCATAGGTTTTTTTACCGTATATGAAGACTATCTTCATTTCGGTCTACGGTTTCCTTTAAATCCTTTTTTTGTCGAGCTCTTAGAAGAGCTTCAACTGGCGTTAGGTCAGTTGCAACCACCCTCTATCAAGCAGGTCGTCGGTTTTTGTTTCGAGGTCAGCCGCCGTGGTGGTACGCCTACTGTAGATTCGTTTCTTAGGTTTTTTAGACCTAAGCTTGGTCCGACGGGGTGGGCTTACCTTTCCCCCATTAGTAGGTTCAAGTTAGAGACGCCCACTAAGGTGCCGAACTGGCAGAAGAAGTTCTTCTTTTGCCGGTGTGAAGGTGTGCCGTTGTATCCTTGGACCAAGGATAAGTTCGCACCTCGAGACACCGGGAAACCAACCGGTGAGCTTGAGACGAGCTTGGTGAACCTCGGCCTCATTGAAAGAGTTATGCCGAGGCCGAGCTCGCAAATTATGGGCTAAGCCCATATAACTCCGTGTCCAATGCGGACTTGGGTGAGGCTCTGCTTCACTGATTTGTGTTTTGTGGTCTTTTTCACTTTTACTGATATATATACTTCTCTTCTCTTTTTTTTTTTTTTTTGCAGTGGACGCTCAAGCTATCCAGGCCGCTCTCCAGAACAAGAACAAGAGGAAGAGGCAAAAGTCCTCTGCTTCGGTGGTGGAGAAGGCGACGTCGGCGACATCGTCGGAAAGGACAACCGACCTTGGGAGGTCGGTGTCCGTGAGCTCGCAGTTGGACGCTCCCGTCCGAAGCTCCTCTCCATTGCAGGTGGTGGGCCAACGACCTCGACGAACTTTACTTTTGTTGGATGACGAAGTGACGATCGTCCAGAGTGGCCCGACCTCGGGCCAAGGACATGCACGGGAGATGTCATTCCCCGAGGTAAGCTTAAAACTGGGAGTACTTGTATATGGTGATTGTTCCTTCTAATAAAATTTTGCCCTTTGGTTTGGGTTTTTAGGAAGCCGAGGTGGCTTTGGACGGGTTACGAGGCCAAGTTCCAGAGAAAGACCGCCGAGGTCGCGGCGGTGGAGGTTCGGCTAATGGCTAAGGTCTCTGTCGCCGAGGCCGCGGCACAGGCGGCAGCGGATAGGGAGGCGCAGCTTTGCCTGTCGCCGAAGATGAGAAGAAGAAGGTTGTCGGGCTTGAGGCAGAAGTGGGTCGGCTGAGGACCCAAGTAGCCGGAGTGGTAGCTGGACAGGGAGGCATGTTCCGCGCGTTGGTGGAACGATTCGTCCGGTCTACTCACTTTTCCCGGATGGCTGTTCAGCTGGTGACTGCCATGAGCACCCCGGTTGTCTCAGCGGTGATCGATGATATCGCCAAGGACATCCCGGACTTGGACAAAACCAAGTACGGGTATGCTACCATGATGGAGGATGAGACACTGCGAGACTTTACCGAGGTGCTTCTGAAGTATACCTCTTCAATTCCGGTTGTCGAGCAGCTCTCCGCACAAAGGAGTCCGCTCAATGAAGATGTCATTCGGCGATGTCCCGTTGACAGGTACGAACTCCTGGAGACGGTCATTGCCGACTTGCTGAAGACGCCGGTTGAGGAGGGGACCACCGAGGAGCCAGCCCGCGATGACCCAGAGGAGCCCGAAGCCGAACCAGAGGTCGGCCTTGAAGGAGAAAATTGTGATGGAGTCAACTGACGCTTTTTCACGATTTTTTGCTTCTTTTTCTTTATATATATATATATTTTTTGTGTAGCCTTGTACTTCGTCACCATTAGGGTGGCGTTTCATTAGCCGTATTCGGCTATAAATAAAACGGCTTTTTGTTGAAACTTGCTTGTATTATTCTTTGTAGTCTGCTCCTGATTTTTTCGATGCTTCTCACTTCGTAAAGCAAATTTCCGAGCTTCGCCGAGCCGTAGAATTAGCCGAGCTCAATGCTTCGAATTGGAAGAAGCGAGCTGATAACATCGAGGTCGAGGCCGACGTGAAACTTCGAGCAGCTCTGGAAAAACTTGATGAGATGCATGCCAGATATCTGGAGCTTGATGACAAGTACAAGCAAGTTCTGGACGACATCAAGACTTGCAAAGAGATTGTCGAGGAGCATATGGAGTATGAGACCATAATTCACCGAGCCGGGGGATCCACGATCTCTGAGACGTGTGATAAGGTCAAGGACCTCCAGGCTCGATGTCGAAGCTACAGGGAGCAATATGGGGATGAATCCTGGCAGGTTCGGGATGAGTTTAAAGAGCTCATTCGCGTGGTGAGCATCTACAATACAGTCCTTGATCGCTTTCCGAAGTTGAAGCGACGTATTTTGTCAGAGGCTGAGTTATCGACTTCGGCTACCCCAAGTTCGGACTCGAGGTTGCTTGACCGCGCTTCTAGAGAATTCTTGGAAGGTGAATCTTCGAGGTCGGCCGACCCTGATCCTAAGATCGTAACACGCCATTCTCGAGAGTTTTACAGTCAAGAGCGGCGGTTGACATCTGGACGAGGTCAAGGCTGAGCCAGCCGAAGTGCCCGAGGTCGTGGAACTCAGGCCGACCGAGGTAGAGGCCGAAGTTCAACTTCTGGACGAGGTAGAGGCTGACTTACTGTAGATGATATTTTGAATTTTAACTCCGGCAGGGACTTTGCTAGAGATTGGCTTAGCTTTAGTCGACCTCCGGGTTCTCCTGCCTCCATGATGTAATATTGTACATTTTCCACTTTTATGAAATAAAATTGAACTTTGCACTTTCATTTGTCTTCATTTAGGCTTTTAGGTGGCCGCTTCGACTAAAGACGTAGTATTGGCTTTCGTATAGCCACTTCGTCCCAAGATGAAGTTTTGGCGTTTGGTTAGCCACTTCGTCCGAAGACGAAGTTTAGGCTTTTAGGTAGCCACTTCGTCCGAAGACGAAGTTTAGGCTTTCGGTTCCTTATTTGTCGAATTTATCGATAGGGGTGGTCCCCTTACGCGCGTTTAGGTATTACTCCGAAGCGGAGTTTATTTGTGTTATCCTCGTCAGGATATTAAAGTCGAGATACTTAACATAAACGAGAGAGAGACGTGCAAAATGTATGCAAATTATTTAAGCAAGCAAGTGAAAACTAAAAATTTTAATTGAATGAAGTCAAAATAAGACAAAATTTATCAAGACGACCCGATTCCTACAACCTAAATGGACTTGAACATTACTCTCTGTTTATACGAAGTACCTTTTTAAGTGAGTAATATGCCATGTACGGGGTATGGGCTCACCAGATAGGTGGGCGAGCTTGTACGACCCTTTTCCGAGGACTTCTTGAATTCGGTAGGGTCCTTCCCAGGTGGCTTCTAATTTGCCGAGCTTCTCCTCCTTACTGACCTCGTTATTCCGAAGTACGAAGTCGCCTATTTGGAGCTGTCGATGCTTCACTCGGCTGTTATAATACCGATCTACTTGCTATTTGTATCGAGCTTCTTGTATGTAGGCTTGTTCCTGTTTTTCTTCTAGCAAATCCAAGTTAGTTCGAAGTCTGTCTTCGTTGTCTTTGGCTGAGAAGTTAAGCATTCGGGGGTTCGGCAAACTGATCTCTACCGGGATCACCGCTTCGGTTCCATACACCAAGCTGTATGGTGTTTCGCCGTGTGATGTCCGCGGGGTGGTTCGGTATGACCATAGGACTTGGGGTAGTCGCCAGTCTCCTTTGGCCTTATCGAGCCGGGTTTTTAACCCTTTGACTATAGTTCGGTTCGTAACCTCGGTTTGACCATTCGCTTGGGGATGGGCTACCGAGGTGAACTTTTGTTGGATGTGGAGTTTGTCACACCATTCTCTGAACGTCCTGTCTGTGAACTGGGTTCCGTTATCTGAGACGAGGACGTGTGGAATGCCGAAGCGACAAACTATGTTCTTCCAAACGAAGTTTAGGGCGTCTTTACTTGTGATCCGCGCTAGTGGTTCGGCTTCAACCCACTTCATAAAGCAGTCGATGGCTACAATGAGGAACTGTAGTTGGCCGGGAGCTTTTTCAAATGGGCCGACGATGTCAATTCCCCACTGCATGAACGGCCAAGGGCTCTGCATGCTGGCCAGTTTGGTCTGTGGCAATCTCGGAACCGTCGCATGGATTTGGCACTTCGAACATTGTTTGACGAGGTCGGTAGCGTCTTGGAACATGGTGGGCCAATAGTACCCCCACCTCATGACCTTTTTGGACAGGGCACGAGCTCCGATGTGACTGCCGCAGGAGCCTTCATGGACTTCGCGCAGTGCGTAGTTTGCTTGGTTGGGCCCCACACATCTTAGGAGAGGTTGGAGGTAGGATTTTCTATACATCATTCCCTGTTCCAAGACGTACTTCGTGGATTTAGCTAGGAGCTTCCTAGCCTCGGCCTTATCGGTTGGGAGTTCGCCATTTCCTAAGTAGTTGCGAAGTGGAGTCATCCAGTTCGGTCCATCTTCATTTACTACATTAACTTCAGCATCGTCAATACTTCGGAGCTGTACTTCTTCCACCGGAGGGATCGTGGATGATGATGCGAGTTTGCTTAGTGCGTCAGCTCGCGCATTATCTCCTCTTGGGATTCGCACCAACTCGAAGTACGAAAAGCTTTGTTGTAGGATCTTGGCCTTATGGAGGTACTTCTTCATTTGTTCTCCTTTGGCCTCGTATTTGCCTAATATGTGGTTCACTATGACTTGGGAGTCGCTGTGAATTTGGATGGCCTGTACTTGGAGAGCTTGGGCTAGACGAAGTCCAGCGATTAGAGCTTCGTACTCCACTTCGTTATTTGTGGTTGGAAAGTTGAACCGGAGTGCGTGGGTGGTCTCATTTCCTTCCGGGCTGATGAGTAAGACCCCGGCTCCGCTTCCTTTGTTGCCTGATGCCCCATCCACATAGACCTTCCAACAGTCTTGCGGCGGTGGCTTCGGTGCCTCGGCCTTTGATTTATCCTTAGTAGGTTCGACGGATTGCTGCGTGTCCGTGAACTTGGCTTCTACTAGGAAATCGGCCAAGGCTTGCCCTTTAATGGCTTGGCGAGGTACAAAGGAAATCGCGTGCTCGCCGAGTTCTACAGCCCATTTAGCGATTCGCCCGGACGCCTCTGGTTTTGTAAGCACTTGCCGAAGTGGGAGGTCGGTCAGTACTTGTATTGGATGTGCGTGGAAGTACGGTCGGAGTCTCCTTGCTGCATTCACCAATGCAAGTGCGACCTTTTCCAAAGGTTGATACCTCGTCTCCGGCCCTTTTAGGGCTCGGCTTATGAAATAGACGGGTAGCTGATGACGTTTTTCTTCTCGCACCAGGACTGCGCTGATTGCCTCGTCTGAAGCGGCGAGGTATAGGGAGAGGACCTCGTCCTCTTTTGGTACAAATAATGTAGGGAGATTTGCGAGGTACTTCTTTAAGCCATCGAAAGCTCCTCTGTGCTCGCCGTTCCATTCGAAGTTTGGCGCCTTCTTTAGTATCTTGAAGAATGGGAGTTGTTTTTCGGCGGCCTTAGATAGGAAACGACTTAGGGCGGCTAGGCAGCCCGTCAGTTTGTGCACGTCATGAATTGACTTCGGCACTTGCATTTCTTGGATAGCTCGGACTTTTGAAGGGTTGGCTTTTAACCCTTCGCGTGAAACCCAACACCCCAAAAATTTTCCAGATCGGACCATAAAAGTACACTTTTCTGGGTTTAATTTTAGGTTTACTTTACGAAGTAGGCTAAATTTTAAGGTCGTCTACACAAGTGGCGATTTCTTTGCTTTTTACGACTATATCGTCTACATATACTTCGACAATACTACTGATGTGGGCTTCAAAAATCTTGTCGACCATCCTTTGGTATGTAGCTCTAGCATTTTTCAGTCCGAAGGGCATCTTTTTGTATGCGTAGACGCCGAAGTCCGTGACAAAGGCGGTCTTCGGCGCGTCCTCGACATTCATAAGGACTTGGTGGTATCCCTTGTATAGGTCCAAGAAGCTGAACACCTTGTGGCGGACAAGAGCTTCGACCTTCTTATCAATGTTGGGGAGGGGGTAGCAGTCTTTTGGGCAGTGCTTGTTAAGGTCAGTGTAATCAATACACATCCGCCACCCGCCTCCTTGCTTTTTCACCATCACGGGGTTGGCTAACCAGGTCGGATATTTTACTTTGAATAAAATATTGGCCTTTTGCAGTTGCCGAACCTCGTCATGGATCACTTGATTTCTTTCAGCTGCGAAGGCTCACTGCTTCTGCCGAACTGGTTTCACCTCAGGATCGATGTTAAGGTGATGGGTGATGACGCTTGGTGCCACCCCAGGTCATGTCTAGCGGCGACCAAGCGAAGACATCTCTATATTCCCGAAGTAGCTAGATAAGTTGACTTCGGAGCTTGTTTTCGCTGACGAACCCTACTTTGACGACCTTGGCAGGGTCATTTTTGTATAATACGACGTCTTCTATCGGCTCGCCAGATGGAGGCGACGTCTGCTCCACCTCTTCGGGTTTCTGTAGTTGCTATGCTTGGGGGTGTTGATTCCTAGCACCTCGGAGTGCGACCTGCATGCACTCCTTAGCTTGCTGCTGGTTTCCCGAAGCGTGATCACTCTATTTTTAGATGGAATCTTGATCGTCAGGTGGTAGGCCGAGCAGATCGCCTTCGTCGCTATTAGCTAATCCCGTCCTAAGATGATGTTATAGGGGGAGCTGGCTTTTACGACGAAGAAGTGGATTATCTTTGTAGTGGACAGCGGGCTCTTTCCAACTGTCACGGGCAGTGAAATTATGCCTTCTGTCGTCGTCTCTTGTTGCGTGAAGTTCTTTAGCGGCATGGGTGCTAGCCTTAGACGTGCTTCTTCGATATCGAGCTTATCGAAGCAGTCTTTAAAGAGCACACTCACAGAGGCTCCACTGTCAATAAATACGCGGTGGACCAATTTGTTGGCCACCACGGCCTTGATTATGGTGGCATCTTGATGAGGTACCGCATGGGGAACTGGGTCATTACTAGAAAAGGTGACGACCTCGTCCCTTTTGAACCTTTTTTGGGTGGGTTCTTCCCGCTGTTGACTTCGGGCCTCGGCTTTCAACGATGACCTCATCGCGCCTTCGGGCAGTCCGGTGATGGCAGTGATGACTGCATCATATTGAGGCTGATCTTCATCTTCATCCTCGTCGTCGTGCTTTGGCCTTTTGTCGTTTTGGGGGGCACAGTTATTGCCTCCTCTATTTTTCTTTCTCTTGCCCTTTCCTTGAGGTCGGGCCTCTCTCTGGTCGCGACTTTAGTACAGTTTAAGGGTACCGTCGCGTACCATGTGCTCTATGTCCGAGATGAGGTCCCTGCAGTCCTCGGTTTCATGACCGTAGTCATTATGGAGCTTGCAGTATTTCTCCTTGGATCGGCGTTTCGACCCACCTTGGGATAAGGGCGGCGGCTTCTCGAACAAGTTTGCGTGAAGCTCGTATATTTCGGCCCTGAACTTTGTCAGTGGTGTATACTGACTTCGGTCTTGGTTGGGCCGAGGTCCTAAGCGGGACTCAAGGGGTCCTCACTGTAACCTTTCGAGGGCACTTCGGCGGCCTTGCCCAAGGTCGGTGCGCTCCTGTTTTTTCCTCTTATCGTTGTTTTTGGGCCGATCTGCTGCCCGCTTTTTCCGATCGGCCTCATCCGCCTCCACGAATGTATCAGCAATCCTCCATAGCTGCCTGGAGGTCGTTGGGCATGCCTTTACGAGCTCTCTGAAGAGAGTTCCGGACTGAATGACATTTTGGAACGCTGAGATAAGCACGTCGTCGGAGAGACGATCGACTTTAAGGCTTTCGTTATAAAAACGGGCCATAAAATCACTGATCGTTTCTCCCCGCCCCTGCCTTAAGGTTAGGAGCTGGGCTGGGCTGATCTTCACCTCGGCTTTTTGAAAGAAGCGACGCTCAAAGGCATCAAGCAGGTCGGCATACGACCCTATGCTGCAATTAGGGAGGCTATCAAACCAGCTCCTAGCGTTGTCCACTAGCAGCTCGGGAAAGACTTTACACATGTAAACGTCTTCGGCCAGTCCCTGGTTCATCATGTTGTATTGGAACCGGGATAGAAAGTTGTTGGGGTCTTGTGACCCGTTGTAAGGCGGGATAGGAGGTACTCTATATGTCGACGGGATGGGAGTATAGAGTATCCTATTAGTGAAGGGAGTCGAGATTCGACCGTAGACGGTGAATCTTCCCTGATAGGCGTTTCCTTCGTCACGCCGAGGTGGAACGGCATGTTTGACGAGGTGACGTTGAACCGCGCCGAGGTGAAGCGCGGTCGTTCCCACGGCGATTATTATGTCGCCTTCGGGGAAGTTCGGCCTCCCTGTCTCCAACGATCTGGAGACTTAGGGATCGCCTTTGTGACGGTTCGACTTCGTCTTCTCTGTTTTGACTTTGTTGTCGATGTTGATCGACGAACTTACGAAAGTCCTGCTCGTGGAGGTCCAGGTACGCCTTCAGTGCATCTCCAAGCTCGGGTTGGAGTTCGGCGTTGTCGCGTCGGCTGCCACCCTGATCGGGTCCACCGCTGCTAGCTGAATTCCCATACGGGACATCCTCCGGATAGCCTTCAGGAGTTTGGCGAATGGGCTGTTGGTCACGTCGGATTTGGGAAGCAGTTTTCTGAGCTTGACTAACGTCACCCTCTTCCTCGTTGGCTGGCGTGTAAGGCAGATTGGTGAAGGGGTTAGCTCGTTTCTGTTTTGCTTTGGCGGCAGCGGCAGCAGCAGTGGTGGCGGAGCGGGTTGGTCTCACCATCGTATCTCACTCAAAACGCGCTGATCGGTTTCACAAAAGAGAATGCTTCGTTTCCCACAGACGGCGCCAGTGATCGATCGTGGGGTTTTAGAGTGTTTTCGTGATGGTGAGATTTATAGAAAACTAAGAACACAAGAATTTACGTGGTTCGATCTTTGGGTAGATCTACGTCCACGGAGGAGAAGAGAATGTTTGTATTGAAGTCTTTCCAGCTAGTAAATACAGTGTCCTCCTGTTATCTTACAAAATGGCTCTATTTATAGAGAATTGAGGCCATGGGTGGTTGAGAGATCGTGGGTGCTGCCTTCGCACGTCCGTCCGTACTCTGACCATCGTGGGTGGTTGAGAAATCGTGGGGCGGTTGGCTGGATTTGTTGACTTGTGCTATTGGGTTTCACTCTGGATGGACTGAGTTTTGGGCCGAGCTGATCTGGGCCGTTGGGCCACATCCTATCACTATGCTCACCAAATTGGCCAAATCGTGTCTTAATGCTGTTGATCATCGACATAATTGTTTGCAATCAAGGAGCTTTTAATCATGGCCCTTAAAATCCGGCATTGAATCAAGGAGAAGATTCTTTTTGCAGCGAAGGAAAAATTCATTTCTTCCACACCTTCATGTTCTCAACTCTCAAACCATGCTTATGGGAAGGAAAAAAAAAAAAATACACTCTTCATTAACTTTTTGATCCCGGGCATTGCTCGGGTAGAAACGTAACTACAAAGAAACACAAGGTAACTACCCAAAAGCAAAAAAACAAACATCAAAATGTTATAAAAACAAAATACAGAGAGCTTCATTATAATAATTATTTGAATTATTTTTTCATTAACACGAACAATTGTTGCAACAATTTTTATAAATTAATGGTTACAATAATTTTTCATGTCACAGACTTTTGCACATTAAATTGAAACATATAGTTTTTTTTTTCCCCCAATGTACGTCATTTAACAATCTCGCAAGAAAATGGATTCTTCCAAAAAACTCTCTGATATATCAGTACATAACAAAAATGTTATGATGTGTTTTGGATTTGATCGCGTGTGTGAATGTGCATTGTATATGTATCATATGTGTGCTTTGTAATATTTGTTGATCATAGAACGATAAATGAAAAACATGTTTAGCTATGTATGTATAGAATTATCAGATTCATTGAAATACGTTTGATTTCTTTCAGAAAAAAGTTTTTGATGCATAAAAAAAATGGCTTCCATATTAATTACTTTACAAGAACTTTGAGATGGCCTCTTAATAGATTTTGTATTTGTAAGTTGTAATATTTCTACATAATATTTATAATATAAATATATTTGATTATTTCTTTATTAGTAGTAAATGAATTTCCGCACATCGTGCGGGCTAACATTCTAGTAAACTGAAAGTTAAAAAATATGTTTTCTTAAAGCCAAATAAGTAAAATAAAAGCTCCTAACATCATACAGTATAACCTTTTCCTTTCCCTATCTAGTCTTCACCAAAACAATCTCCAATTCATAATGCATAAACAAGGGATCGGATCCCCATATATATAGTTTGTACAAGGGGGCACTACATAAAAGAAAAGCAGCAGCAAAAGAGGGACAAGCTAAAAAGGAGCTGCAAAAATACACATTTAAATTCCTTGTGAAAATAGCTACTCAAGGGATCACCAAAAACATATGGAGTAGTATATAATTCATTAGGCAAAAAGGGAATTTGGAACACAATGCTATATAAAACTAGGTAGGAACAACCTCCACATAACCTTGTGAAAATTGGAGTACAAAAACGCCAAACACAACAAACAACAAAACTAGCTGCATCACAAAGCATGAACCGTACTTACATGCTCCCTTCTGCAGCTTCAGTATTTCATCAGCGCTTGCAATTTCTTCACAAAAGTTCTCCAATTTCTCAGCCTGTCCTTTAAGAGATGCAGCCTTGATTTCAGCATCCCCGAGTTTATCGAGCACCTTCGTTTGCGCTGAAGCCAGACCCTTTTGTCCTTCTAAGACAGTGATTTGATCAACAGCTGCAACTCTCAGCTTCTGCACTGTTCTTGATATCGCCAAATACTCCACTTCAGCTTCGACCTTCTGCTTGAAGAGGTCTTCGAGTTCTGCTACAACATCTCTGTTTCCACTTTGTACAACTTTGAATTGTGAATTACTTTCTGAACCCTCGCCACTCGTTTCTTGAAGCTTCTGTTCTACATCTGTATACTCGTTGCATAAGTAGGAGACGGGACCATCTGCTGAAACATCATTACCAATTTCCTTGAACTTAAGCACCTCTGCATAGACCATCATGACTCATCAGTAAAGAACAATTAATATGAAAAGGAAAGGCAACAAAAAAGAAAAAATTACACAAAATGATCACAACATATGAATTGAAATACTTGCAAGAAAGTATGATCACAGTGGTTGAAAAGAGAAACATGGCATTCGAACCTTCTTGTAGTGCTTCTTGTACAGATTGGAGTGCGCGCATCGATTCAGCTAGTGGATCCTTATCTCTCATGGGACCATGATTCTCACTTCTTTCTTCTTTGTCCACCCAAGATGAATCAGCAACTGCATCTTCCGGTGATAAGTCCTCAAACCCTCTGCCATCTTTGCCATAACCACCTCCACCTCCATCATTTACTTGCTTCCCACTGCCCTGAACTTCATCTCCATTTTCTCCATCATATTCATTCGTTCCTTCACTCCGTATCCCATTATTCACAGAGAAAGTTCCCTGCACAAAAACAAAATTGGAGCTTCGCGAGTCAGATTCCACGCTGGAATGAGAGTTTTCTTTCTCGATTTTGACCCGTTCTCCTCTAGCCTTCTTGCCCGTCTCAGCCCGGCCTTTTCCATGCTGGCCAAACTGCACAGCATGCGTCGAATTCTTCCCATTCAAACTAATCTTGCTCTTATCGCGTGGAAATCCCCCAATCACCGGAATCTCATACTTCATCTTCGGAGCACTAGCTGCAGTTGAGGACTTGCTACTCCGATCCTCGCTATTCTCTGAATCAGTTCCAGCAGCAAATGATGGACTTAACCCCAAATTCGGATCATCAAGCATAGCAAAACCATCAAAACTTCTAACCACAGCATTTGTGGAAGAAACAGAACCCTCACTCTGTTGCTTTCGATCTGAATACTGCAGCCGTTTGCTGGGCTTAGGACCAGCACGCGGTGAATCCTGCGCTACCATATTACCAGCATCATTGCTACTATCCCCATCCCTATTGGCATCTCTCCTTATTCTCCTCCATTTCTTCAATCCAAGCCCTTTCCTCGCAGGGGATGGAGACGATGCGTCAGGTTTCAGCTCCAAACGCCCAGAGCCTTCACCTCCCTTTAGATTCAGCTCATTCTTATCACTATTTTCCACTACATAAGATCCGTTAGTTTGAACCTTAGATTCACTAGTACTCCCCAGTTTCTCCGAAATCGTATCATTCGCAATTCCCTCATTATCTTCAACTGATTCGTCAACCCAGCACTCGCTCTCCATATCTCTCTACTACAAAATCACCTAATTCCTGCCTAGGAGCATTACTTTTAGCTACGAGATTTCACCACAATCGCCCAGATCAAGATCGAGAACAAATCAACCATCATTCCAGCTCGTCGGATTATCCAAGACCTCAAATCAACAATTTCAGAGGTGGAATTCGATTCCGATCGTTCAAGCAGAATTAAGAGGAAACCGGAAAGAAAGAATTGATGCGGCGAAAATGAAAAAAAGATGGAAGGGGCGTATAATTAAGGGTGTGAGGAATCGATGAGCGTACCTTGGGGTTGATCTCCATAATTAAAATTGGGGGAGAAATGGAAACCCTAGATTCAGTTAGGAAGACTTAATAATCCTGATCTTTCCCGATCGAATTATCGATCACTATTTTCAAATATTTAATTATTATAGTAGTATTTAATTAATAAGGAAAAAAGAAAAAAAAAAGAGAAGGGGGGTGTATAAGAAAAACTAGAAATGGGTGGAAGCAACGTGCGAGCGAGTGAATGGAGTGGGGCCAGGTGGACAACAAGTCTGTGTCGCTGCTAAGTTATCTGTAATACACATGAGATGACTCATGACTAGGTCGCTATTTTCCCCTCTTACTTTATTTATTAAAAAATAAATAAAAATACTCACTTCGTATTATACTAAGGGTGCGTTCTCTATAGTGAAAAATTTTTATGGGAAAAGAGAGCAATCACCTTTTAAATTTTTCTTTATTTCCTACATTTTCCCACTTTCTTATCTTTCTTCCCTTCATTTGCACTCCAATGGAAGGAAAATATTATCCCAACCACATGGAGTGAAAATATTATCCCACCAACATAGAGTAAAATTGTTCATCATAGAGAAGGAGATGGGAAAAAGTCAGAAATAAAAAAAAATTAAAGGGTGATTGCTCTCTTTTCCCATAAAAAATTTCCACCATACAGAACACAACCTAATAGACAAGTTTGTTTTTGACACCGTTTCTTCTAAGTTTCGTAAATTTTTAGTTGCAAAATTAAAGGATTCAATAGTTAATTAGACACACCTTTTTATAAACACGAAAGAAGTGATGTAGAATTTCTAGACTTAGTTAAGTGAGTTGATTAGTAACCACTTAATGAGCTAATTACTATATATTAAGTATAACTAAACTAGTAGTATGAGACATCCTAATAATAAAAATATGAACTCGAATACTAGTTTGGGATGGGGGCGATTTACTAGCTTATCAGAATTCAGAAACACCACTTTTTATTTTTATTTTTTTGTTTTACATCTAAAATCAATTTATATATTATCTCAAATAGACAAGGTTTGACCGGTATTTTACGAAATTACTCTATGCAAAGTGTAAAAAATTAAATTTTATTGTAAATTAGTGGTACAATTAAGAATATTGTTATAGCTGGTCAAATAGTGTGGGGATGTAAAATTGCATTTACGTACGTTTTATATTATTGGCTGCGGCATTAGTGAAATTAAATAACAACAGTAAAATTCACGATGATGATGATGAATGTATGATGGCGTAATGAAAAGCAGAAAATTAAGTCGGTCATATTATTGACTTGGTGATATGAATATGAAAAGACTCGACCTCATACTTTGCTTTGCTTTGCTTTTTTTTTTTCTTTCTTTTGAGGGGAATTCTATACATTTTCATCAACGGTTACGGCACCCACTCGTACAATTTAATTACGGTAATTTGCAAGAAATCTACATGAGAAATTCATTGGGAATGCATGAGCCTTTTACATAAAAAAAAGAATAGGGACCATTGTGGAATTATGGAAATTCAAGTGTGTGTGTGTGTGTGTGTGTGTGTGTGTGGAGAGAGAGAGAGAGAAAGAGAGAGGGGGACCATTGTGATGCAGCCAACAGAGAAAGAAATTTGGGAGTAAGCAATTATGAATTGGTGTGTGTGTGAAGAATATCAAGGCAAGGCAGGGCCATTGTTGTGTGAAATTTACTCTACTATGACCAATCATCACTCACCACCACACTAAATTCCAAATTTAGGGTTTCAGAATCAATTGACGAACAAAAAAATTACTCATCTTTTGATAAATTTGTGCAAGGGAAGGAATCACTCACAATTTACAATCGGAAACCAGAACTGATGAAAGAAAAAGAAAAAAAAAATGAAGATTTAAAAAAAAAAAATCAAATAAAACTCAGACTGTAATCACTCAGGACAGTCATCAATCGTATGCACACAATGAATAAGAAATCAAAAACAAAATAATCGAGTGTGTTATTCACAAAGGTGGATTAAACGAATTCCGACCAGTCGAGATCAAACCGGTCGAGACGGCGTCGTTCTCGTCCAGAAAGAGTCCTTCCGGATTCCTCAGCACGCCATGAATGATTGAGATCAAGAGCCCGACGCCGATGCCAATCGACAAGCTGTGCGACGGATTAGTGATCCACAGCGCCAAAATCGACACCACCACAAGGCCCCCGATCACCGCCCAGTCGCTGACGTGGCGCCCCCAGACCACCATCGGATCTTCCCGGAAGAAGTGGAGGATCAGCCACAGGAAGAACACGAACCCGATCACTATCAGCGCGATCGGCTTCATCACGAGCGATAAGGCGGCGCACACGGTCACGATCACGGCGTAGTTCGCGGAGAAGTACGCGGCGTTGCGGCGGAGCCTGAGGGAGGCGGCGGAGAAGGAGGAGGGCAAGTCGAGGGCGGAGACGGTGGCTAGGAACTCCGACAGGGGGCGGCAGCGGGAGAGGGAGGCGGATAGGTTCTGCGTCGATCGGAAAATGACGTCGATGCCGGAGATCGGGATCGTGGTGTAGGTCGCCGCCGCGGTGGCGGTGGCGGGGGCGGCGGTGGAGGGCATTTTGGAAATCGAGGAGATAATTGTCTTTTATTTGGTCAAACTCCGGCGGAGGATTGCTTCGACGTCGCGATGTCGCGGCGTCGTGATATGTTTGTTGGCGGAGCAGGTTTAGGATGCGGAGGACGGATTGTCTGCGTCGAGGTGTACAGTAAAAAGGTGTGCGTGGTGTACACGTACATGTGTATTGGGCCGATATGACGTCTGCGATCCGGGCCTTTATATAAAATTAGTCCACTCAAAATTCTTTAATTTAAGGATTAACCTTTTCTCAAAAATAAAAATTAAAAATAAATCAGAGGATCCAAATTATTTTATTTTCTTAAATATTAGTAGTTTTCAGTTCCATTAGAGCATTCTACAGTGGAGACCTCCAAAATGGAGGTCTCCCCTTAAGAATAATACTATTTAAATGTATGCTAGATGCCTCCACAATTTGCTGCAATGAAGATCTTCAAAATACGGTGGTCTCTCCTATTTTTTTTATCATTATTTATTTTTTTGTTTTGAGTTAATTTTTAGATATTTTAATAAATTAATACGGGATATTTTTAAAATTCAATTGTATTGTACTTTTGGGAAATTAATTTTTAGATGCTTTAATAAATTTACGTGCTATCATCCCTCGTTCCTCAAGATTCATGATTTTTGAATTTAAAGAAGAATAAATGAAAAAAGTTGAAGAATATATGGTGTGTTGAAATGAAAGAAGATGAAAGTGAAAGTGGTGTTAGAAAATAGATTTTGGAGAGGGAGTATATATAGGTAAAAATATGAAAATTAAAAAAAAAAATTAATTAGTCGGTCAAACGGTCAAAGACTGTCCCGGGAGCCCGTCTCAGACGCGGTCTCCCTAGGGACCATGAGACCTCGACCTCCACGGGCTCCATCAACATAAAACGCAGCGGGACGCCTTCAAATATCTCCGCTGCGTATGCTCTTAAAGAACTAGATCGAACTTCGTAAACAAAAGAAACGAGCAAACCTCAATTGATTTATTTTGTTGAATAACGTTTATTTCGTGAAACAACGTAAATAACAAATTAAGTTTATAGGTCGAAACTTGAATATAATTTCTTTTTAGAAATTAAACAACGATTAGTAAAGACAAATGGTAGAGGAAGTAGAAAATGGATAAATTGAAGGTACCGAATATTTTTGAATAAGGTGGGAAAGTGTAGGGACTATATGAATAATACCAAGGACCACAAGGGCCTATAGTTAAAAAAGAAGAAGATTATTTTAGCGTATTGCGATCTGAAAGCGACGGAATGGAATATATATTAACAATAAGGTGATGAAGTAAGGGACATAAGTCGGTCCCATTTTAATTTATTGTTATTAATTAATAGAGTATAGCATTATCATATACTCCCTCCATTTCATATAAAATGACACTTTTTTTTTACCTTTTCTGGCACGTTTTTCCACGCTTCTCGTTAATGGGTTTTAAGATGGATTTTTTAAGAATTCTTTCTTTTACGGGATATTACGACAGTCGTAGTATCCCGTAAGTCGTAGTATCCCGTAAAAGAAAGAATTCTTAAAAAATCCATCTTAAAACCCATCATCAAGAAGCGTGAAAAAAAGTGCTAGAAAAACCACTATTAAAATGTGTCATTTTAAGTGAAATGGAGGGAGTATTTATTAGTATTATAATTACTATGGAGTAGCTGTCCACCTTCAACCTGCACACATAGCCATACACATTCCATCAGCAACCCCAAAATATCAACTTTATATTATTATCTTTTTATTATACTAATATAAAGCGAGACTACTGTTTTTATCGCAATATAAGAGATTGCGTGAATAATAGATGACATTTACGTAATTATGTATCTACCATATATTTCCCCAGTGAATGATTGTTTTATAATCAATATTTTTATATTGATTACAATTTTTTTATTAACCTCCCTCGTATTATACTAGAGTATTAAGTTGACTCGTATTATATACATCATATCTCATTTTAATAGGTCTTGTTTTTTTGCTTGAGAATTTAGACGGTATATTAGTAGTGAAAGAATATGATCGGATGTATTAAACATTGAATTTTGAAATATTTAATTTTAATATCAAGTTTATATATTTTTTAAAAATTAAAAATGTAGGAGTATAATTTTAATTATTAAAAAATTGAATTTATTTTCAAATTTAAATTATCTATTTTGGGTAACAACCCTATTAGAATGACACAACTAATTTTTTTTTCAGCCCTATTAAATTAAAATAGAAATAGAGAGTAATCAGGGTCGTGATAAAAGGAAAATTCTTGCATACACGTAATTATGTAAGTATTTACACTCACCTCCCACGTAAAAACGGCCTCTCTTTTTCGTTTTTTAATGAAGAATCGTTTAGGAGTATTACATTAATTGATTTTATTTTTATTTTTATTTTTAAAGATATAGTATGTTACACCATTCAATTGTGGAATCTATGAGCAAAATAAGTATGCGGTCAAACATTCCTACATTCACGAGATGTAATTTCTTTCTTTCTTCTTTTTATTTTTTTATTTATTTTATTTGAGATTCAATGAATCTTGCACTTGGAATTTGGAAAGAAGCAAATTTAAGTCATGTCAATTGATTCCTTTTTATAATTAGAAATTGGATATTCAAACAATCCACCCTCTGTTCTCTACTTATTTAGGAGTAAGGTTTGAAATGAATTTCACAGTTCACAAAATGGTCGTATCATATCATTCCAATTTTTCAATCTCGAAATATAAATATACTCCTTGGAGGAGGAGTATAATATAATTATGACTATCTTTACGAGCAAATTAAAGCCAAAATTAAGAAGCCAATTAATTGTGTTCCTTGTTATTAGTAGTATTTCGTGATAGAGGCCATAATTGATAGTAACTCCTATTTCCACGAGAAGCTAACATTAATTAATACAATTATTATTTACGAGTAGGAAACTGAAACGAAACGTTTGCGAAGAATATACAAACCACGTTCTCATCAATTAATAGAGACTGATATAACTATAATTATAATTAATATGTCTTTTTCTTATGTATACAGTATACGTGAGTAATATGGCATTACAAATAGGGATGTCAATCGGGCCAACCCGAGCGGGTTCGGGTCAGCCCTGTCGGGTTTCAGGTTATTCGGTTCAGGTTGAATCAGGTTGAGTTTTGTTCGGGCTAGAAATTTTCAACCCTAACCCTAAACTTCGGGGCTCGGGCTAGCCCGTCGGGCCAAGAAGTTGATGATTTTTTTTATAATCATAATTTTATAAAAATAAATAATTCATGTTATACCATCTAAACCACTTTATTTTGTATTATGTTAATCCAACTTGCATAATATAATAAGTAGCTCAATGAGATGTGAATATATTTTTCTTTTAATGATTATATTAATCATTTTTTATTATGTGGTGAAATACAAAATAGAAAAAATATTATGATGAATACAACTTAGCATAAAAAATTGTAATATTTTTCATAAGTATTTGAATCAAGACATAAATTTTAATATTTGAAACAAAGTAATAAAAATCAATACTTAATTAATAAAAACTTTCGGGTCATCGGGCCAACCCGCCAAGCTGCCGGGCTAGCCCTATCGGGTTTCGGGCTATTCGGTTCGGGTCATTCTGGTTGAAATTTTTTTCGGGTTATAAATATTTGACCCTAACCCACTTTTTGCTTAGGTTACTCGGGTCAACCTGCGGGTTTCGGGCTAAATTGACATCCCTAATTACAAACAACGTTATCAAAATAATAATTGTATGCCACACGTAGTTGTACTAGTATATTTATTCATTTGACTATCTTTCTCTCTCTAGATCTCTCTCTCTCTCTCTACATGTTGCAACGGCTATATTTCATGCACAGCAAATCTTCGAGTTTGATAATCTACGACCAATTTTTTTAAAAAACATTCTACACCACAGACGAACAAAAAGGAAAAAAGCAATGCAAAAGAGCATAAAAAGAAGACAGAAAGAATTAAATGAATAAGAAAAAAGGTTGAAGAAAAGAATAATGAGAATATGACATCCAGTAATACATAAATTGTAGTCTTGGGGTTTTCTTCTTGGTTAAAATTATTAGCTGCAAAACCAGAATCTTGAATAACGTACGTACGTGCTGCCGACATGCATTTCAATTTCTCACCTCCTTTTCTTACATGAAATAATGAATTTCCTGCAAACTCTCATAACTAAATACCTAATACTCCCTCTTTACCACCTAATTAGTCCACCTTTATTAAAATAATAAAGGTGGACTAATTAGGTTGGACGGACGTAGTATTTCGTACCAATCTTGTTTCAATATATATATTACCATTTTCCGACCACAAAAAAAAAACCTAATATATATGTATATATGTAGAACCGCAACATAAAATTTTACCATTAATTTTCAAAGTTTAGTTACTTACAAATTAAAATCAATATTTACTTGGAATTTCCATGCACGAGCAATCCTACACGTACCTCTTTTTAAGTTATAAATAACCTCTACTTATTTTATGGGATTACTTAGTAGTAGTATATAGGAATGACTAAAAATTCTACAAGCTAGAAATGTTAGATAATCTTATAGTGAAAAGATAAATTAATTTGAAGGCAAAAAAAGAGAGTTTTTACTCAGTGTAACTCATTATTCAAAGAGCTTCCTTTTACATCGAGTTTCCTTCTGAGTAACCTAAGATAAGCCTCAAAAAACTGCTCTCAACCAAAAGCAGACTTGTAGTATACAGTATAAAAAAAAGAGTGATTTTAGGAAAAGGAAAGCCAGATCAATAACTCATCTGTGTCGTCGTTTGCTGGCCGTCCGTGCCCTCCGATCACACTCTATATTTTCTCGTTTGAAAGCCGTTCCTCACGAAAAGCCAGGAGCAAAATACAAGGACCTTAGGTTGTTATGAACTGATGGTGGCAATGAAGCAGTTGAAGGATTCGAATGCAGCACACTCGACCCTTCCGGAATGCAGTTCCATTTACCTAAATTCACATTCATTCCCTTCGGAGGTGGAGGAGCTATGGGGTTTCTACTTGCTGCGGCCATTGGAGATCCAGAAAATCGAGGATTGCCCCTCATCTGGCACCTGTAGAAAGGGTTTGCATTTCTTGAGTCGATAGGTGAAGGTGCTTCACTCTCTGGTGAATCATCGATGATGATTATTTCATTGCGTCTACCACCACAAGAATCTGCCTTCCCGGGACCAACTCTCCCAGTATCGTACGCTGTTTGGTGATAGGGTCTGATCGAACTGAATGCACCGCCATATTCATGATAACCCGAAGCAGAAGAAGCATTATCACCAAAGCTCGTACTAGGAAACATGGGAGCCGATGGATGTTGTGAAGAAGGCCTATAATTAGTAGGGATCTTGAAAGCATCGGATTGATTGAAATTAAACTGCAAGTTGTCGAACGTTGAAGGGAGCTCCTCGAGATAACATATGGTGAAAGGAGGAGTTGCGCTCGTTCTGGTTATTTCTACCGCCATTTTCGACACAAAACCTCACACCGGGATATTCAGGCAGATTCTCATCTTTATTCACCACCATCAAGTTCTTACCCATTAGTCTCAGCACAGGATTTGAAGTAGAAGGACTCAGAAACTCACAATCACCACAACCTCGGAACATCGCCTCAGAATTATGAGGAACGGGCATGATCGAAGCTGGCTCCTTCTGAGAGAATGTTTCTGCTCTCAAGTCCATAAAGCGGATGTCATTATTCTTCACAGCGTCATTTATTTGCATTTCCTGGGCAAGAACCAGGAGAGAATTCATAGTTCGTCTCCTTAAAATCTGCGACTCTTGATGATTCAAAGGACCACCACCTTGCAATGATGATACATCCTTCCTAGAGCAACAACATGGCTGAGTATTCTGGACCTCACGAGTCGATTGAGGTAACATCACATTGGCATTTGATTTGAGAAGGTTAACATCCCGTACTCTACTAGCAATCGACTCAAAGGGAAGAGAACCTTCAGCCACGGGAGTGTTCCTCTCTCCACTGATGTCACGTTGAGTTTCGTGTTGAAAATGCGATTGTGCAGAAAAGTTAGTGGTAGATACCGAATTAGATCTTCCAGCAACAGAATTCGACACTGTTGAAATAGCAGAAATCGGAGATTCTGATGAATCCATATCAACCACTTCGTGCCCATCATCAGAAGATTGCAATCTGCACGTGGTCAATGATGAATGCCCGAGTATATCTTCTGACCCCATTCGACCAGGACTCGGCAAAAACGAGCCAGGTGGTCCCGGAATCGGAATCGGATCAACATCTACAAAGTAATTTCCTTGTACTTCATCACCATCCATTTCTGCCATTTCATGACTTTCACGAGCAACCAAATTTTTATCAGCACAAAACACCTCTTGGTCTGCATGAAATGCCAGCTCAGTCGGGCAATTTTCATCATACGCTTTGCCATAATATTGTGAAACACATTCGACATTAGGGAATGCAGAATCCAAGGACTTGCTAAAAGAAGCAAAAGCTTCTTCACCATCAGTTGAAGCTGGCTCACATACAAAATCATCCAGCATTTCAGCATCGTCTTCTCCCAAATCGTTGGATGTATCTACTGGAACACTGCCACTGATAAAAGAATCAGTCTTCTTCCCCACATTAGCACTATCATCAGACTCGTGTGACGTCTCTCCTTCACCTGTGCCGACAAATCCCCCAATCCTCTTATGATTCTTAAAAACCCTAGTTCTGCCAGACAACAGCACACCGGAGCCATTTTCCATAGGAGTTGAATTTCCTCTATTTTCTGCATGAAGAGTAGATTGTGAGACTGCCGCCTCTTCATCTGATTGCGATGTGCAACGCGACCTAGGGCTCTTGAAACTCATACGATCTCTCCCCAAATTCTTCGTTGGTTCTACACCAGATGCATGCCTCACGGACAACAGCTTCGTCCTCAAAGATGAAAACTTCCTACCTACAGATGACATTGAATGGCTCGAAGACATTTTTCTTGAAAGTGAAGCATTCTTGCCTTCAGAAGAAAATGTATGATTGTGGGAGCCATTAAAAGAGCTATCGTTTTTCACAAAGGGACTGCTGCTTATCCCCATCGTTTTGTTACTTCGAGAAGAAGCATGATTTTCTGAATGATTTAGAGGATCCACAAAGTTCCCATGATCTGAGGTGGTGTTGTTTCTTGACTGCTTCACCTTCAATTTGGAGGACATCAAATTATTTTTCTTCTCACTCAAGTATTCAGATCTCAGCAAAGAAGATCCAGGTCCCTTTCTTACACACGGCTGTTCTGCCGATCCATCAAGCGATCTGCATACGTTCTCCTTCCTTTTGAGGCCTTCACGAGGTAACGCAGAATTTTCATCAGATGAGACTGGAGATATTGGGGCACTATTCCCTTCATTACCAAGTGACGAAACACTTTTTGTAATCGAATTCTTCAGACTTTTATCCAGACGTTGACTTTCGGGGTCAAGATTGATCTTCTTTTTTAGACCAGTACGCTTGGATCCGACCCACCGCTTAATCATTCCAAAATCATCAGACTTCATATGATCAGAGGCCGTGGGAGACTTCGTAGGATCATCCTCCTCGTCATCCTCAGCGGGTAATAGCTTCTGCTGACCATAATTAATCTGTGAGGACAACAAAATTATTAAGCATGCCATAGTTTCATGTAAGTTTTAACAGCTGTAACTCCACAAAATCATGATCCATTTACCATAAATACAGATTACTAGTAATATTAGAAGGAAAAAAAAAAAAAAGAAACACCAAAGCAACAGATGTCCATATTTAACTAAGAAAGTACCAAATCTCCTAATTAATGCAGTCGAAGACAGAAAGTGAAGGAAGACACAACATACCTCGACCCTTTCTGGACTATGTAGAGGAGAGCTAGAAAGATGATCGGGAATCGGAGAGCAACTTCCTTGTCCATCCTGAGAATTTTTCTGCAGCTCAAGTTTCTGGAAACTATGCTTCTTCTTCTTCTTCTTCATCTTCTTCTTACTTGAGAGCAATTTGATTCTTTTATCTCTTTTCACAAAATGGCATGCCCCAGAATCATTCACATTCGACTTCGACAGCGGATGATGATTGAGCTTTGATAAAATTCGAAGTTTAGTGCCACTCGAGTCAATATACACATCACCTTCCTCGTTGATGTCCTCAAAATCGAACTGAGGAAATGTTTTCTTCTCCTTCTCCACCTTCTCCTCCTTCTCCTCCTCCTCCTCCTCCATCAAATCCTCCAAATCCTGAGGATGAAGCCCCATATTTGAAGCCCAGTTCGTCCCATTTCTTTTATCAAGATCCTCCAATGTACAGCTTAGGGCAGTTTCATATATGTCCACCATCAACCTTGTTTTCCTCGGTTTTATTCTATGCTTAATCACTTTGGAATTTGTTGTCCATTTGATTGTGGACTCCCCAGAGAGACATTGATCTATGTGGGCATTCAAAGTAGTGTTCGAGGATGATGAAAATGTCTTGCACACGGGGCACACTTTTGAAGCCATTGATTCCGAAACCACGAGAGTGTTTACAGCTGAATCTTCGTTTGATTTCGGTTCACCGATATTGTTCAACTTGACAACCAACCTGCACTTCTTAGACTCGGGCTTTTTCTCACTCCGAGATACTTGCCGATTTCGAATAGGTAGAACAGAATTTATATCAGAACACGATTGACTTGTGGTGGTGGATGGAAATTCTTTATCCTCTCCACATTCACTCGAGTTGATGTCCTCGATATTCACAGCCGGCCTTTTGCCATTGCTCACCTCGGGATGCTTCACATCAGAATACCTTAAAGTATCAACTATAGATGGGTTTCCCACAGAATCAAGAGACTGGAAAGGGGGCAATACATCCTTCACTCCATGCTTCAAACAAAGCTGCAAATTCTTCAGAGAAAATGGCCAATTGTTCTCGATATCTTTGCCCCGTGTATTGAATACATAATCCCTGCAGCAAAATATAAAACTCACTCGTCAACAACAAACTGCTGCAATTTCCATGAGAGAGAAAGGATCACAAGAAACAAAATGCGCCCCAACTAAGAGGCGAAGGCCTAGAATTTGGAAACGAAATCACCACCGAAAAAAAGGAGCTCGTGACAGAGGATTTCAGCAGCCATTACACAAAATCTTACATGGATTACGAGTGAAATAGAATTAGGATAACAAATACTAGATGACTATGAGATTGGTTATGAGAAGACCTCAAGAAAAATTTTCCATCCAAAGTCATCGGAGCATAAAATGACCAAAAAGACTGTTGCCCAAATAAAGGTGTTCAAAATTGACCAACGAAGGTCATACTAAACAATGGAACAAAAGCTTTACTCAGTCAGAGAAGGCCCCTCAAAACCCAAAAACCTGCCCACAAGCAACATAATCAACACAAAATTAGAAAAGCAAATCTTGAATTAATGGAGAAAACCCACAAACAGATCAATATATACTGGTTGGACCTGACCAATCTAAAAGCACCCAAGAAATAGCATGATTATGATCAACAAGAGAGAAAAATTTCCAAGATTTTTTTTTATTAAAAAAAACCAGATAATCAAGGAAGTTATATATATATTTTTTTACCTTATGGAGAAGTTGGGAAGTGGGTTGTTGTATTCAAGGCCTGACTTGAACAGATCTACCTCTACCTCAAGCTGCTGCCTTTTTCTGGTATCAGAAGAAGCCCTTTCATCACTGCCACTTTTTAGTTGAGAGATTTCACAGAGATCTGGAGGAGGGCTTTCAGTGGATAACATCTGCTGCTATCCTTTGTCTTCCTTCTTGTGCTGTTTGCCCAAACAGTCACAAGAACAAGAACTTCCTCTCTCTCTCTAAACCCCAAAAAACGCAACAGTAGCAGGCCGCGCCTCCGGTACCCCACCACCACCGCAGAATCAAACAACCCCACCTCACCTAAAGATCTCACCTTTTTCAATCAATCCATCACCCCTGCAAACTCTGCAAACTCTACACACACAACGAACGTGTTAGCACCAGACCCACAAGTTTGAATATATTTTCAGACAGGAATAGTAGATTCTAGAGCAACGTTATTTTATGAGTGAATCTTGAAACATAAATAAATAAATATCTCTTCAGTTCATCTTGTAACTGTTTGGAGGATGTTGATTGAGCAGAAAAGGGGGCCATTTAGGGGGGAGGCAGAAGATTAAGCAGTGACAAGACCCTAATCAATCGTCATTTTATGTGGGTTAAGTACATGAATTTACATCATGGAAGACAACTAAGCGCTTACGCACTCCCAAAAACAATATCAAAGAAACCCAAATTTGAGAAATATATGAACAAATTCAGAAACTGAACCAAAATTTGGGGCTTTTTGCACACTTTGGTGTGGATAAGTAGAGCACAGAATTATATCGAAGTCATCGGTGGAAAACTTTCTAGGTTAGGAGAAACTGAAGTTGAAGAAAGAAGAAGAGGATTCAAAATCTCGATTTTTGATTTCATTGAGAACAGTAGAAACTAGCAAGGACTAGAAAAAAAATCCAGCATTGAAAAGAAAGAGACCACATTTACTGGTTTGCTTTCACAAAAGAGGAGACTTTGGAGCAAGAAAACCAAACAAAAACACCCAGAATCAAATCTCCATGAGCTATGCAGATCATAAAATCACAAAAAAAAAGTGAGCACAGTTTATCACAGAAATCCTCAAATAAAAAAATTATAAAAAAAAAGAGGGGCTAAGTTCAAGAAAAGAAGAGAAATAAAATCTGGTTCATGAAATCATATACAGAGAGAAAGATTGCATCTTTCGAAAAACTCAGAAAAAGAAAATATCAGGACGAAATCCAAGCAGCCCAAGAAAATCTGGTTCATGAAATCATTTAGAGAGAGAGAGAGAGAGAGAAGCCCTCCTCCGACACCAAAACAAAAATCAGCAGGAAATCAAAGGCTATATGAGGTTACAAACCTTGAGAGCTTTGAAACACTTGAGAAGGAGGAGAAATGGGGGTCTGAAACTGAAAATGAGGTTATCGGATGTACTCCGTATTATAGAGAGGGTAAACAGTGTTAGATAGAAAGAAAACACTGAATGAGATAGCAAAGAAAAGAAAAGAAAAAGGAGAGAGAGAGAGAGAGAGAGAGAGTTATATATACATATATATATATGGACTATAGAATGGAGTAGTAAAATGTAAAAAATGAGAGAGAAAATTAAAAAAAAATGGGAATTAAAGAAGAGAGAAGAAAGAAGAAGAGAAGAGAAAAGAGGAACCACCCACTCACACATCAAAAGGGGCATCTGGTTCTTCTCTCTCCTCTCCACCAGAAAGCAGGTTTATACCATTTAATTTAATTTAATTTAATTTAAACACCCCACGATATGATTCACCTCTTTCTTTTTGAATATGCAAATTTACAATTAAGATTTTCTTATTCCGATTTTTTTTTTTTTTATTACCTCTCATTCCGATTTTTAAAACAAAATATTCAAGAAACAAACAACCAAGAATTAAGAGAGAGAGAGAGAGAGAGAGAGAGGAGCAGTCATAGTCTAAACCAAGCTGTCCTATCCTATACCTACCCTACAGCAGAGGGTTTTTTCTTCCATTTCCTCCAATTATTTAATACCATACCCATTTCAAATTAAACTGCTTTCTTTTCTTTTCTTTTTAAAAAAATATACTAGTATATATTTTCACTTGAATTTCTTGCATGATTCATGAATATGTTCGGTTATAGCCTCCTCCTCTCACTCAAATTACGATTTTACAGCAGACCATAACGCTCCCAATATCCAACCATCGCTACGCGACAACAAAGTCCCACTTTATTGTTATTTCTATTTTTATTTTTATTTTTATTTATTTGTTTTTGTTTTTTTGGTGTTTTATTTTTTATTTTTTTAGAAGTAATAGTAGTATAGTGATGATAAAAGCAGCGCCCATGTTTCGAAATTAATGATGTCTTGTTTTTAGCTTAAGTAAACTGTTTCTTTTACTCGTACTTGTTTTCTTGTGTTTATGTTGGGTTTTTCCTTTATCATCATAATTATATGAAAAAAAGTTTTTCGTTGTTCTTCAAACGAGAAATTATATGTTACTTGTGCTATTCCTTTTAATACTATGAAATAATTTTCTGAATCGTGACTACTAAAATCTACCATATGAATGAATACGTGATTAAAAAAAATTGTATTGGTTGGAATACAATAAAATACACGATGGCTATTTAATTTATTATTGTGCATGACCTAAACTTTTAACATTGTTTAGTTTATGATCTAAACTTTAATTTATCTTTCTTTTTAAATCTTGAATTTTGCAACTTTTTACTTATTTATAGTCTGTATACCGAATTTTTAATTAAAAAAATATAACTTAATTCGTTGTTATCGTGAATAAAGATGTTGAGGTGATGTTTGACATGCATATAACTACACATATATCGAATTTGGGATGCAATGCAACAACGGCAAGCAAAGTCATATATTTTTTCGGCATCCAAGTTTAGAATTTAGAAATTTGATTATAAAATTTCAAAATTTTAAAATATAATTAAAGTTCATATCGTAAACAAAAAAAGTGTTCAAAGTTTATGTCACAACCTATAAATACCCTTAATATTAAGATAAGGTAGATTGTTTTTGTTGGTATGAGAGCATCTCCAGCGCACCGGAGGAGAGGGGCTTGAGCCCGCGTGCGAGCCCGGGCCGCGCTGGCGAGCCCCGCCTCCGGCAAGCCCGACGCGCAGTCCCGAGCCAGGCTCGCGCCCTCCCTCCCCCCCCCCCGTGCTGACGTCATAATGACGTCAGCCAGGTTATTTATTTTATTTTTAAAAAAATTGATTTTTGACGAAATAAAAAATAAAATAAAAAATTCAAGCAACGGCTAGCCCAACGGCTACCTCCCCAAATCCACCCTATAAATACACACTCACATAAATAATTCTACACCATTTTTACACAATTTCTATACAATTATCACACAAATCTATCTAAAAAAATCCATATTTTCTACAATTTCAATCCATCAATATGTCAAGCTCTTCCGAAATTTCATCCGATTCCATTCCGATTCCTCCTCATCCTCCGGCGAACTCGAAGTGATGTACCAACAAATCCAAAAGAATGCAGAATTTGCTCGGAAATATAAAGAAGCGAAGAAGAAGAAGGAAATCAGTCACCGAGTCGACAAAACGCCGAAGGTATCCCGCTAGGCGAATAATCGATCGAGATTGAGTCACCGGAGCAAACCAACTTTTCTCCGACTATTTCGCTGAGAGGCCCACATACCCCGACAATTTGTTCCGTCGACATTTCCGGATGTCGAAGCATCTGTTCTTGCGCATCGTGGGGGTGTTGGAGAGTCGCGTCGAGTATTTCCAACAACGAGATGATGCAATAGGCAGGCCGGGTTTCACAACACTGCAGAAGTGCACCGCCGCTATACGTCAACTCGTCTACGGGGGTCCTGGCGACCAATTCGACGAGTACTTGCGGATGTCGGAGACTACCGCTATAGATTCGTTGAAGAACTTTGCATCGGCGATTCGAACCATCTTCGGTGGTCATTACCTGAGGAAGCCAACGGAATAGCACCTCTGGTTCATTTCCTCGCCAATGGAAGGCAATACAACATGGGCTACTACCTCGCCGACGGGATTTATCCGAAGTGGCCCGTTTTTGTTGCAGCCTCACCACACGCCACTGATGAAAAAGTGGAGCGTTTCAAAGTTCTGCAAGAGGCGGCGCGCAAAGATGTGGAACGCGCTTTTGGCGTTTTACAAATCCGTTGGGGCATGGTCAGCGGCCCATCACGACTCTGGTATCGTGATAGTATACAAGATATCATGTATGCTTGTATTATCTTGCATAACATGATAATCGAGGATGAAGGAGCAAACGCGATAAATTGGGCTCCACCTGACGAGGAAGCCTCTACTTCTGCAAATGGTGGAGCGAATCGAGGAGCTCACGGTTCATTTCGGGAGTACGTGGAGCGCAACGCGTCGCTACGCGATAGGGCCAAACACGACGATCTATACAATGATTTGGTCGAAGATATGTGGGCGCGTAGAGGCCCAAATTAGTTTGCGTGTTTTTAAAATTATTTCTCTTTATGTTGTACTTTGTTTGTTTCAATTTTTAATAAAAAATAATTCCAAAAATTTTGTTACTTTTTTAATTGACAATAAAATTAATTAAACAAATAAAATCGAACGAAAAACGAATTAAAAAAACATATCGAAAATCGTAAATAAAATGAATTAAAAATAAGAGAGAGCCTGGGGGAGGGGCTTGCGGCTGGAGATGAAATTTGGAGAGAACCCCTCCCTGCCGGAATAGTGCCGGGAGCCCCTAAAAGGGGCTCTCGGCTGGAGATGCTCTGATCTAGTAATAGACATATGTGGTTTAGTGTTACTACAACCAATTTTTATGAATACATTTTAGATTGAAGATGGTTTAGCATTAAACAATTTTGGGATTGTTATTAGTATTGCAAGAACATCTCTAATATTGAGACTCAATGTTTGGCTTCTCTCTTACTTATGGTCGGTCTTATGGGAGATAACTTCATCTCAAAATCACCATTAGTGGTGGGATTCTCATGATAGGGGTTATTTCCAGATTTCTCTATATTTTCATTAAATATATATATTTTATTATTATTATAGTGTGTTTTTTTTTTTAAATAATCAAGATATTAAAATAAATTTTATTTTCATTAAATTAAAACAATTGCATAAATTAAAAATTACTCAAATTAAAATAAAATGCAAAATGATTAAGTCTAAAGTTTCAATGGTAAATTCCATTCCATCAATTAAAGTTTGGTTTTTTTTTTTTTTGAGCGAGGCCCTCCAAATTATTATTCCATCTGCCTAACCAAATAAATTTGATGTATTTTTTTTGGGGTGTCCCATAATATAGTTTACTTTTCAAATTATAAATATATTTATGTTTATCAAAATAACCTTATTCAATTATTCAATGTTTGTTGAAATTTACAATTTATACCTTTTTTTCTTTTAGTTTATATGGTCAAATATAGTATTAATGTAATAAATAAGTGTAAATTAGTATAATTGTATGAAATTTATATATTTTCAAAATATAACTATTTTCTTAATTTAGGTGAAAAGAGAATGAGGATAAAAATACCTCCATATATTTAATAGTCTAAAAAACTCTTTCCTCACGAGTATAACATTGAATCATTGGGTGTAGCACATGAGCGCCAGATAAGCGTATTTTCTGTTAACCATTTTATTTTATTTTGCATAAAAAGATATTTATAACCTTTCACCAGAAGAAGAAAAAAAAAAAAAAGGCACAACAACAACACTGGCTTAGTTGCAGATTCTTAAATGATTATGTTTGAAGGTTCCGCAAAATTTGCAACTATGTCCAAATATAGTGATCTTCTGATATATAATTAACCCAAAATTTAACAGTATTAGATTATTATGGAGAGACTATAATTTCACAAAAACTAAAGGAATTTTTGGACTATTGAGTTTGAGTACACATTATGGAGAATTTTATATCTTCGGAAAAATACAATGAATTACTTGGAATTTCCCCTAATCCTTATTGACGAGACTTTTGGATTCTAATGATGCCCAATATCAAATTCTTAAACTGTATTTTTTTTTTTCAAGTTTCAAATTCCAACCAATATATATATATATCGTATATCTATTATCACACTATTGTAAAAGTCATGTGAATCCTTACAAATTTTAATAATCACATAATATTCTTACTAATTTTGATTATATAAGATAATAATTACTCCCCTATCCACTATAAGTACATCCAAAAAAAATTAGCTAGTTTAGGAACTTTGTAATGGGTTTAGAAGTAAATTTTTAAACTATAATTGTTTTTTATAAGGGTATTACTATACTTGTAGTGTTCTATACAAAAAATTATACCGAAAAAACCACCTTAAAACCTATCATTACAGAGCCACAAAATTGGTGCAGAAAAAACTAGAGTCTACTTATCATAGACGGAGAGAGTTATTCTTGTATATAAATTTTGCAAAATGTCATCAAAATCCACTAGTTTTGCACGTATTAAAATATATTACTCCATTTGTCCTCAATATACATGCTTTTAATTCCTTTTGTGACCGTTCGCAATGTATATGTTTCGTCCATTTTTTGACGTATACCCCACATCCATTATTCTTTTTGCACCTCAAAAAGTCAACCAAAATTTATTTTTCTATTCATTTCGTTTTAATACTCACTTACATTAAGTAAAATCAAATATCACTTTAATATCATTCATTATAAAAAAAATTAAAAATCGTGCCGAAAATTCCAAGCAGCGTATTGCAGACTCATAGGGATAATATTTTGCTAACAATATAGAATAGCTAGAAACGCCAAAGCGGTAAGAAACAACATTATAATTATAATTCCATTAATAATGAAGTCAAATTGTTAGAAACACACTTCTCCAACAACCTTTCGACTGGTCATAACATATTTGGACTTGAATGACGATAACCTAATTATTGTGAAAATTATGAACAATTAAAACTCTACTATAATTTTTTTTTATCGAATCATACAAATTAATATAGTTGCTTAATATTAATTATAATTTATAAAGATGTTCACTAAATCGATAAGTACATATGTCTAAAAATAGTTGAAGTATATAATGGAATTTCAAAAGAAGTGAATAGTTTTTTCTTTTCTTTTCTTTTTTTTTTCTTTTTTTTTTATTTTTTAGAAGAAAGAAGTGAATAGTTGGTCAAGTATATATATATATATGTATATTGAATGTGCACTCAATGCAAGTTGATAAACTTTAAAGTAATTTATATATATATTTTCCATCTGGAAAAAGAAAAATGAATTTGATTTAAGATCAAATTCGATTGGTTTTTATCTCTCTTTCGCGTATTCTCTCAGTCTTTCTTTAACAAAAGTGTGTAAGAAAGGTGGACATATATAGACTAGAATTAATGTATTTAATGTAAGTAAATATGTTTCGTGCAAGACTCTCCATTTGCATTAGAATTTAAGGCTTTTAGGATTCGGATTGCACTTCTAAATATCATACTCCTATTTTTCATAGTATTAACTAGTTTGATGATTCCCACTTTTTGGTGTCTCATTTTCAATATTTTATTTTGTTTTTTCTTCAAGTTGAATTTATAATGTTTTAATTTTATTTTACATTATACGTAGTATTTAGTTAGGGTTGCTTGAAGTTAATAATTAATTGGAGTTGAAAGATATAGGAGTATTATTTTTCAGCTACACAGATTTAGAAATTATGTCACTTAGACTGATCATATTATGATAAAAAAAAATATATTACAATAATTATTTAAACAATACATTTAATTTACCCTAGTCGATGTCGCACATACATGAAATATTGTGACATAGGATCCGAACCGGACCATTGGTTTTTTTTAACCCCAGCTAGTATAATATGTAGTATATTGCATATGCTATACTTCATTGTATATTTATAATGTTACTATTTTACGTAAACATAATAAAAAGGCATCTTTAATTATACAAGTCGGATTCTTTAGTGTAACATTATGCAATATTTCACAATGGCAAGATTATGCTTACATAGAAAATTATTTTTAAAAAAAAAATCATAAGCAAGATATGATATAAGTGATGATGCACAGTGATGCAATAGAAGAATTGATACCCAATTATATGACCTAACTAATAAGCACTTCAAAAGTCCAAATCTGGGTCCTTATTAATTGCAGATAATAATATATAACTTCAAAAATACAAAAACAAAAACAATATAACTATATATAAAAAAAAAATAGTTCTAAACTTCAAATTGTAATGAATATTCGGGACTCAATTAGTACCCTCTGCACTTTAACAGTATGGTTTTGATTAATAAAACTATAGACTAAAAGGAGTAATATATCGCATTGAGAATATAGCATATGATTGTGCTATAATTTTAAATTAGGACATGATTAGGAAGCTTTATAGCTTCGTGAAATAATTTCCAATTTATTTGGGGTGCTTGGTATGATGGAATGGAATGAGATGGAATTGAGGTATAAATCATGTAGAAATTTGTACATCATTTCTACCTCCATTCAATTCCACCTCATTCTATTCTATCATACCATATAGGCTACGGAATGAAACTTGAAGGCAAATATCTCTGCTATGTTCAAAATTGATAATTTATTTAATATATAAATAAATCGAACCGAAACTGTATTGGAATTGTTAATTTCGAGAATATGGTTAGCAAAATAATGGTTTTGATTCTTTATTGTCTAAAAAAAAAAGAAAAAGGAAGAAGATAAGAATACTAATTTATGTTTTCTTTTGATCTTGGATTATTGGTTGCCATGGACATGCATTGCTAATTTTTCCTTTATTCTTCTGAGGTTAGGAAGTAGATGGATTATGTGGATTTGAATTAATTCTTATCAATTGATTACGGCGTTCTCTTCTTTTCTATGTGGATTTGAGCTTATTGTTTGTTTGATTGATTGATCATCAATTTTGCATGATTTATTGTGTCAATTTGACGTTCAGAAGATGTGAATTAATATTTAATTTGGAACATATGACACACTCTTCAATAAAGTCGGAAAATTTTGAGAGTTGTGTGAGAAATTTTAATCTAATCAAACTTTTAGGAGTTGTATTTTAGAAATTAGTTGGCTCAACAACTCTTACATGTGATCCGTGGTTTAAGCGTTGCGGAAGTAGGTTTAAACTAATATTGTGATTGTTTTAGGAAGAGTCGAGTCTTTTATCCGTAATTGATTAATTTGAGTGATCGAGGTTGAATCTACATATCCATACAAACCGAAATCTTAAAATAATCTTTCTCGTATTTGATTTTCTCAAACTTGCATGTTTTTATTTAATTTATTTTGCTTGTGTTATTTATTTAGCTTAGAAAACTCTCTATAATTGGTAGTCTAAATATGGATTAGTTATAAATTGAATAACTACTAACTTAGGTATAATCAATCTCTTTGGAATACGATGTCGCTTTCCTGTCTATGATTGTGCACGTACACTTGCAGTAAGTAAAAAAAATAGCGAACAAGGTTTTTGCACCATTGTCTGAGAATATTTTATAAACGGGAAAGATTATCCTTTAGTGACCTTTTAGAAACATGGAGTATATAATTCGAAATATTTTTTACATTGAAGTTTTGAATTATTATTATTTTAAAATAAATAAATAAATATATATATATATATATATATATATTTAATATTTAATTAAAAATCATAATAGTAAGTGGTTTTCGTCGATTTCGACGGACACTAAACAAGTAGATATATAGGTGCACCACATATAATAATAATAATATATTATTATTATTATTATTATTATTAATTCAATTTTGATGGGCACTAAACTAGTAGATATATAGGTGCACCGCATATAATAATAATAATAATAATAATAATAATAATAATAATAATATATCGTGTGTACATATGAGTAAGATATAAGTACCACTTCTAGCGTTGAATGCTCGAGACAAGAACATACAAAAACAAGTGGGCAAATTGCATGAGTTCTTCTCAACATTCATTTAATTAGTAAGTGATGTGTCAATTCCATCCTTAAGAAAAAGTGAAATTCCCTATATAAAAAAAAGTGACGTTAATTACTTTATGATGCATGTCAATAACATTGCTGTATATATATATAAATGTGCTGGCTACTGCTGGAATTTCAAATTTCCACCTCTTCAACATTCAAAACGCCGTACATACGAATTTTTTTAGAAGACTATCTATTTTAGGTGAGATTTATAATTAACTTTGCCTTCAAATTATATTTGGTGAGAGAGAGAGGGGCTTAAGAAAATATAGTTAATGAATAAAGAAAAAGTTTAAGAAAATTTATTGCTCAACCAGTTAGTGTTTTAGTGCAGTGTTGAACATGAAAAAGGTAAATCAAATTTCAGAAGATGTGGTGATTAGACACCAAATATCAATGAGAATAAGGGGTAAATTGTGAAAAAGAAAATCTAATATACTACTCCCGATTTATTTTTTTCAGATAGTTTTGGAGCTTTGTAATGATGATTTTTTTAAGTGAATTTTTGGACAATAACTTTTTTTATATGATATTACGATACTTTAAATTATGCTCGTGATATCCTTAAAAAAATATATATACTCCAAAAATTAGCTTTAAAATCAATCTATCAATATAAAATAACAAAGTAAATATGAAAAAAATTGAAATCCATTTATCGTGGGCGGAAGTAAAAGCAATATATAGAAACTATAGTAGGACCTTTTTGTTCCATAATAGAAGGTCGATATTACAATCGATTTGGCTTAACAACCTCGGTTAGGCTGTAAGTCTATATGCAATAGTTCAACACCCATAATTAAAAATTCAAATAATAATAATAATAAAAAGCCTAATTGAAAATCTAAAATTGTGATTTTCTATACTACTGTATCAATTTTGGTCGGTGTCTATTTTTATAGCATAACAATTAATTTATTTCGGTTCTTATAACTATACTGTCAACGGTTGTTGCATAGTTTTTGTTTTTCAGTTCGACTCCCATATTAAAACTCTTAGTTAAACTTCTTTTCCAGTACTATGTTTTAAACGTGTTTCAAAAAAAGGAATTTAAATTGGAGTATTGTTTTAAATGGTATCAGATGATTTAGATTTTGGTTTGGTTACAAATGGCTCCAAATAGCTCATTATCATAAACTTCTAGATAGATAAATTATAAACGTATCACTCTTCAATACTTAAACTCTGATATCATATAGTGGAATTATTTTTTGTTTTGATAAGTTATTTAATTTTTGGCACTTTATTTTGAGAAAAAAGATACTCATTGTATAAGAATCTAGGGATGCATATGCTATTATGCTTTTATGTCAAGAATAAAAGATATTTGAATCCCTTCGTATTTCCTTTTGTTCCCTTGTGAAATGTATCACATTCGCATATGGATTCTCTATATTCAATTTATAATGTTTGAGTTGTATATTGAAAATTAAAATCGATCTCTTGTAGTTTATTTCTTAATATTTTTATAATTTCTCTATATTATGGTTTAATCAAATTTTACACTATTTGAATATTGGGACTCATTAATCCAATAAGAATATATTCTTTATTTTTTAGCATTTTATTTTATTTTTAATAGTTAACAAATTGAATGAAATTCTAAATGAATAATTATAAACCATAATTAGTTTAAAATTAAATTAATCATATTACATCAATATCGAAAAAAATCTGGTTCATGAAATCATAGAGAGAGATCATATCGTATTCTCCCATTCAATTAATCCATTGTACCATTTCTGTATTAAGCATCAATGCATGTATTGCGTGTAACTAATTTCTGTGTATTATCACTTTTATCCTTTTATGAAAAATTAAAATGTACACGACTTGCTAGATGTAGTCCACTATTGACTTTATGACCAATGTATTATCGATATTCATATGCATCCATTTCTATATAAACATGTGTAAATTAAAATGTAGAAAAACAATTATATGTTGCTTTGTACTACCTCCGTTTTCTCTGACTTGACTCCTTTATTTATTATATGGGTGATATATAATAATAAAAGGGGCCAAATCAGAGAAAACAGAGGGAGTATAAGTAAAACCTATGTAAGCTTAATGAAGAACTGGATAACAGAGAGAGAGGGCAGTTACATTTTGATGCACTTATTATACTTATAAAAATATTTCTCTGTCCACCGTGGACATACTTAATGTGCTCACAGATGACGTTGCACTGTCACGTCAATAATTTTTCCATCTAGGGTTTAGTTTTTTTGGTAGTGTTTAGTTTTTTTACGTAGAGTTTATTTTTATAAGATATACTAATTAATTTTTTCCTTAAAGATAATACTGTCACCTCAGCCGTTGACACATTAAGCATGACTACGATGGGTAGGGGAGCATTACTCATTATACTTATAGGCAGATAATAATCCTCTCTTTTTCTTCTTCTTTTTCTTTTTCTTTTTTCTTTTTTCTTTTTCTTTTTATAATATATATAGTTATATTTTGACGGAGTGTTTTATTTTGAGGAATAAGAGTGGACAGATGAATTTTATTCAATCTAATTTCATGTTTGCTTTGTACAATTGCAAAATAGGGATATCCTAAAGCCCGTGATAGGTCCATATTTCATCCTTGATTTGGTAGTAATTATGTAATTATGGGATATAAATTCCACCCAAATACATGTAATTACTCCAGTCCTATCACATACGGAGTATCATTTAATCTCATCCCAAAATTAATCTCATCCCTCACAGTAAATACACCCTTAATGAAAAATGAAATAGATAGATAAGAAAATAATGGAAATTTTTATCTTATAATGTGGCCACCACTTGTTTTATCCTATGTTCTCTAATTAATTAAGATGGGAAAATGACATAACTTGTGGAAATATATTATCGCTTTAAATGAGTGACAATCGGATTATCATGAATTTAAGTGAAAAATTATGAAAAATGGCTTCCAAAATTTCTTACCATTATAATCGAAAAATATTACTCTCATAAAAAATAAAAATAAAATGAAAATAGTAAAACATATAGTACTGTATAATTTTTTTCGTTCATTCTCCAAAAGAGAAAACACCCTCAAATCTTATTGGGAGTTTTTAGTTATATACATGCATGGATTAAGTATCATCACCAAAAATACTTATGCCAATTGCCCCTCTGTTTTCTAGATTTTTGAAAAATATAATAAAAGGAGTCAGCTACCGTATTCAAATATTCGTATTTTATTTGGATGCATGCATAAACTACTGCTTATTTTGGATATACTAAGTGTTTAATCTTTTAAATTTATTGCTTAATTTTGCATATACTAGATGCCTCAAATTTATTTTAAAGTGATTATGTTAATATTCTTTGAAAAATGAGTGCATGGAATTAAAAAATAATAATTATTAAATAGTTAATAAATATTCACTATTTTGATAAAATGCAATTTTTTGTGAATAAGAACGATGGCGCATGTACGATGGAGGAGAGACAACATTGTTTAAATATGATAGATTAAAATCCCCTTAATCTCTCCATTAGCCTTTTGCATTGAAATGAAATGAAATAATCAATAAAAAATTATCAATATACAATAACATTAGATTCATGATAATAGATGGTTAGGATTAGATCCTAGGAGAAATGATATGTTACTCCCACATTCGTGGGCACCGTCGTTGTTTTATTATTTTAACATTTCTTTGTTCGAATTTTTCGATTATTTTATATTCTAATACCTTATAAATTAATTTATAAATCATAAAATCTAAAGAATCAAAGCTCGATTTATTATTTTTTACTTTTAACTTAAAAAAATGAGTATTAAAACAACTCGAGTTTTGATATTTATTTATTTATTAGATTTTATGATTTCTAAATTAATTTCTAAGGTAGAATATAAACAATCGAAAAAATAGAACAAAGTAATGTCAAAGTGACACAACGACGAAGGTGCCTACAGAGGTGCCCACGAATGGGGGAGTAGGATATCTTTTCTCTATATTCTAGTTACTACCAATGGATATATTGATCTCAAATATCATAATTTTGTATTTGTATTGAATATTAATCGAATCATAAAAAATATTTGCATTCAAATTCGAATAAAAAAAATCTAATTGAACCAAGATTATTTGATTTGTTTACAAACCTAATTGCCACGATTGAAAAGTGGTACGTACATATAAAAATTGTGAAAAAAAAAATTGTAATATTGATATTAACTCTATCAATATATTAACAAATTGCTGTTTTAAGTTAACACTTTTCCAAGTACTTCAAGTAAGATTCATATGTTGTCAATTAACTTATATAAATGGAATGATTTGATATTAAACGAACCTAAGTTTTACCAAATAAAACTTAATAAATTAAATTCGAAAAACGTGTAATTAAGTACATGCATATACCTAAAACCGCATCATGCCCACAATAAAAAGCATATTTTAAACAAGATTTTGTACTGAAAGAGGTCTAGATTCACGTGAAAAACAAAGATCTAATTAATTAATTAATTAAATTAATCGGAAGGAATGATCAATTGAAAGATTGGGAAGCAAAACAGTTTTGACTATGGATTGAGATTAGAGACGTGTAACGTGTCCTAATTCACCCTATTACTTGGCGCCGCGTGTCCGCCGACTTCATGCTCTTTTATTAATTCTCTGTTTTTATTTATATATATATATTTTACTATTATTTTGTCATTTATTAATAATTTCACGCTATTAGATTTGGGCCAGGTAACCAAATTCCAACAACCCATTAATGGGCACATTGAAGCAATCACTGCCCCCCTCTTTTAATCTTCTCATTCTTCCAACAACAAATAAACTAATCGTTTAAAAATTATTATTTTATGTTAGCTAAATACCCTAAAATTGCAGAGTATATATATATATATATATATATAGGAAAATATTCACATGCAAATAAATCCTAGTGTGAGAAGTGCGAATTATGCTTAAAACTATACAAAATCATGCTTACAACTTTACAGAATCATGCTTATGGTGCATGTTGTGCTTATACTAGGACTTAAATCTATATGAACCAAACTATATATATATATATATATATATATATATATATATATATATATCAGGCAAACAACACACACACTCACACACACGCACCCAAGGTGTCTCGAACCCCTGACCTCTTGGTTGGAGGGGAAGTGTCTTACCAACTGAGCTGCGCTTCGTTGACAATTGCAGAAGATATAAATTGCACAGTTGATCTTACTGAAAGAAAAGATGATGAAAACTCAGAGAAATGAAGCCTGAAGATTAATTGCCCATTAATTTCTCTATCCTACTACAAAACACAAAGCCACACTAACCTGTGTGGAATTCAAGAAAAGAAAATAACCAAAAAAGAGTTGCAGAATATTTATATCGTTGTTAATGATATATTTCTCCTCTACATACATAATATAACCACATTTTGGTTATGAAGAGCAGCCATATCCTCTACATGACAAATCAACTAGAATCCATATTATTAATGGAGATGGTGGATGGACGAAAGTAGTGGTGAAATACATCGCGTTAAGGAGACATAAACAGGAAATGGTCGAGGATCGACGCCACATGTTATTAATTTTACTGATCAAAATGGTTTCCCATAGTCCTGCGATGGCTGCTCCCAGGCTCCCAGCATGCCTGCAACAAACCAATGCTGATTTGCTCAGAGAGAGAGAGAGAGAGAAGCTAAAAATACTACTAATAGAAAAGGTGTATCTTAGTTACTGCGGCTGAAAAATAAGTACATGAATAGAATTCGATGTACTTCTGCATGAAGTCCAGGGAGCAATTACAAGTGAAGAATGAGCTCACGAAAACAGCCGAAAGACCATTTGAGTTTAAGACGAACATAAGGACGACTTGCTCTTCTTCTTTTTTCCATAAAAATAAGGCGTTAATGAAGATAACAGAAATATATATCTGAAAAACAAGCTCAATCGAGAATTAAAAACCTGGTCCCAGCAAAAATACCTTATTATAAAGCAGGTTTATCAACAACAGATAACTATACCTTTCTTCAACTAATGTCACATATTGAGAACCAAACAGTTCCCACTACTATTTAGCAATACCAAGTAAATGTTCGGAAGTAGAAAGAAATCAAGACAGATAATTAACGACTAGTCATATGCTAATTTTAATTGGAATATGCGTTCAAGTTCAACCAATTGTCCAGAAAGAGAGTGCTTCTATGAAGATCTCTCTCCTCCTAGAATATGTTTTCAGCTAACGTTAAAACATTTAAATTTTATAGTTAGTACAATTGCATAAATATATATATACTTTGCATTATATTAAAAATATCAAGAAAGAAAAGCCATGGCAATGAAGCAACAAGATGAATCATAAAACTCAAGTAGGCTTACTTATTGGTATTTCTCCCAGGGACATATAAATTGAGTCATCGTCACCAAGAATTCCCTGCAAATATAGAATGAGATGTCATAAGTAAGATAAGGTACAGTTCATTAGTCACCTCTAATTTGAGAAAAAAAAATATACAGACTTATAAGAGGCATCATATGTAAGATATTTGAGATAACCAAGACAGATCACAAAATGAGCACTAAGCCAAGTACAATTTTCTTCCCTTTTTTCTAAGATAAGCAGTTCCATGTTGATTACAAACTTATTCATAGTCATCAATAGTAGAGCCCTTCAACTTGATAACAACAAAGCAGTGGGACTTGAAGCCGATCAGTATTCAAGTTAGTTACCTCTGCATTTGGTAGACCCATATTGTGCAAAGAGTTCAAATCTGCTGGTACAGAAGAACAGTTTGGGCTGTCATTTCCAAGAAGTTCCGATATCATAAGTCCATAACCATCCTGAGCATCAGGCATCCCACTAGCATTGGGTACATTATTAGGAAAACCGTCCAGATCAGTGAATACGTTATCTCCCCTGAATGACCAAGACATTTATCAATAAAGCAGGTTAGATTTGATAAAAAGTCATAATTTAAGGCACGACAAACGAAAGCAGTAAAATAAATTATCATAGCACCTTCAAAGTACTGAACTTTTTGTGGGTATCTAAAAATAAGAACTTGCAAGTACATATATATGCATGTAGTAACAACAAACTAACCTTCTGTCAGGATTTCCAAAGGTTTTATTTTCATGTGAAGAATCCTTTTCCAAATCTATAACCTCGATATCCTTATTGTTGACGGTGTGCTTGCTAATTTTATTAGGCATGTTACCATTATGACTACATGGATAAATCCACATCGATAGGTGTTCCTGCTTCTCCAGTTTGGGTAATGGATGGAAAAACAAGCATGGGACCAGCATCATGATTCTCATTGACATCACAAGCTCCGACAAGATTCAGGTCGCAAGTCTTAAATGAACAAGGAAACAGCTGTTTTTCTTGCATGAACTCACAGGAATCGGCATGATCTTTAGGAAATAGTGAAATATCCAAACTGCTTTGATCAGGAGATGGAGACAGATGATCACCCTGTGAAGTACTTGGTTCTTGTGAAAGTGGCTTGCTGTCCATTGAGCTAGAAATTGGAGGGGAGCTATTAGATTGAGCATCGTGAGGAGGAACCCATTGTCTAAGTTTTTTAAAATTGTCCTTACCATCAGGGTTACAATCTATTTCCCGTTTTTCACCTCGCTCCATCAGCATGGACTTTGACCTCCCAAATCCAGAAAGCTCCTCATCTGGTTGTCGCTCTTTATATGCAGATCTTTCAGGAAAAGATTCAGACCTCAAGCTTTGTGCTGACCTTGACCTTGTTGTGTATGTGATATTCATCCCTTTTTCTGAGGCGGGATCATCCGACTGAAGGCTTTTAAATTCATGATCTTGGTGAGTAGCAGCACTACCAGCTGGATTCTCAATGTCAACGTCTATTATATGAACTCCAGAATCTTCCAAAGGTTCACTCTTAGAAGTACTCTGATCTTCTTTAATGGGATTTCGATCACCCTTCAAACCTTTGATTGTCAATGATGAACGAGCTCTAGTAGGAACATTTACAAATTTGCAATGCTTTACTAAATCAACATAGTCCTCACTAACCAAAGTATCCTCCATCCCAGAAGATGCAACCTCCTTTTTCTCATCATTCTTTTGCTGCAAATCATTATCACTATTTTGCTGCTCTTTAACCAACTCAGCCTCATCATCAGACTTTTTCACGGCTTCGCCATTCACACCTGATGTTGGACACTTGTCATTGCTCAAAGTTCCTTCATCCCCACCTGCATCTTCCACTATGCTGCGTTCCTCCAATCCAGAGACTATCTGATTTTCACTTTCAATTTCTCCAGCTGTTTCACCAGGAGATGAACTGTGCACCTCATCTTTCCCGGAAGGCTGCACACCATGATGTCCAACAGAGGCATCACTCTCTGTCTCTGCACTGTGGAAAGTTCTCTTCTCCGTCAATGATCCACTTCTTCCCAATTCCCTACTAACCTCCGACCCATAATTTTTGAAGGAAGCACTTCTCTTCCTTCCTCTAATAGAACTTCTAGAACCGGTAGAATTATATTCATCAGAATACTTTCTCCTAGCTGGACCTATATCCGGAGCAGCATTTCCTAAACGAGAATGAGCTGATACACGTGTATCCATAGAACTCTGTACTCTTTCTGCTTCAATAGACCTAACTCCCTGAATTCCAACCTGGTTCTTCGACACATCGCTCTGCCACTTGCCTGAAAGTGCATTTGGTGGCAACATGCCTTTAGAAACCAAATACTCGGCGGCCATTTTTCCAGCTTCCATGAAAATGTCAGTCTCCCGTGGAGGGGGCAGAGGTGGCTGATATTGCTTTGACTGGCCCCCACTTCCATAACTACCACGGTTATAGTTCCTGTACTCGGAATTATACATCCGATAACCTCTCATTGAACCTTCAGGAGGAATTCTTGAGGCAGCAGCCACACCTCCCATCCCCAAAATATTCGACCTGTACCCATTCCCAGGTCCATTTCGATGCTTCGCATGCATATCTCGAAGGTGTTCAGATATATGTATGTACAGCTAAGCTTAGAAACTCAAAAATTCTCCAACCTGCAATACATAGGGTTGAAATTTTATCAGACCGTCACTGAATCTTGCAGATAGTATTCAAAACATAAGCTTCATCAAAATATTTGCAAATGAAAATTCAACTACACATATTTTATTCCACAACATATAACTAAAATCAACAACGTATTGGAAGCAGAGGAATTCATCTCATCCTCGATCCTCAATTCTGTAGTCAAAACACACGCAGAGAGAGAGAGAGAGAGATATTGGGTGAGGAACTAGATGATTGATAGAAATAAAGGATCAATTATTGAGAAATTAAGATAGTAATCCAGCCGCTTGATACGATCAGGCTTCTTCCAAAACCCTAAAATAAAAACGTTTTCTCCAGCTTCATAAGTAGACGAGTTCTTTCGTAATTAGAATTTTTCTATTTCGTTCACACAGATCAGTCAGAGCAAAGATGAGTTGTGTCAGATCTGAGTAATTCCGAATTGAAGAAATTTCAAATTCAGGTCGGCGTCGAGGGTTTACCTTGCGAATTCGAGTGAAGTTCCAGAGCTGAAATTTAAGGGTTCGAGTGTTTCAGATCAGATCCAATTATCAGTCTCATCATCAACATCACATCAATTCAATTGGGGAAAAGATCCATCAACAAAATTCATAATCCAGCTAACTCGTGCGTGCGAATATACGCATGAATTTGTGAGTAAAATCTGGTAAAATTAAGCCAATTCTCGCAGTCAAGGCACGGTCTAGAATCAATTTCAGTTTGAAGAGAGATGTTCACAATTTTTTATGCGCTCATTCGATGGGATTCTGAAATTTGGGTAGATATGCTACTGGTCTGCTTCTGCCATTTTTCATTTTCGGAGAAAAGCAAAACCAAATACTACCTCCATCCCATTATATTAAGGCTTATTTGACTTGCACAGAAATCAATGAATGAAAGGATATATGACTATAATCAATTCTAAAGAGAGAGAGTTAATTGTGACCAAATATTTTTTACCATTTTAGGAAAGAGCTTTAATATAATGAAACGGACTAAAACAGAAATAAACTATAATATAATGGGATGAGGTAGTAGTAGTAATTCATGTGCTACCTAAATTGTCTATATTATTTTATTTTTGACATAAAAATCGATGCAAATAAGAAAATGTATTACACATTATTATTTTTGGCATAAAGAGCAATGCAAATAAGAAAATGTAGATTATTTAAGAGAAAAGAAGGGCGTACATTTCATTCCTTTTTCCTTCTCTATTTTTCTTTTTTCTTTATTATCCTTTTAAAAAAAAAATTACTAGTATTTGTTGAGTGGCTTTCCTGAGACAGAATATCAGCCCACGCGCCTACGAAGTTGTATATTTCATCACGTGCTTCTCAAATTTAGGAAACCCATCACCTATGAGTTTTTTTCAAACTCCTTCGGTCCTTCCGTCAAATATTAAGAAGTACTTTTTCCGGCTCATGATTTTTGAATTTTTTTTTATCGGGCCAGTTTTAAGATTTTTAACTCCTTTCTCTTTTGAAAAATATTTAGCATATTAAGGACATGTTTGGTATACTACTCCTATATTAATAGTATCAAGACTAATAGTGGAGAATAAACACTATACAACCCATTTTATTAATATGAGGGGTAGGGTGATATAAATAAGAAGAGAAAAGTAGTGATTTAGCAACGGGCCCTTACTTTTGGGCCTGCTATTAAGTTAGTATGTCTACCAAACATCCATATAGCCTATACTATTATACAATATAGGGCTTATATACCCTACCAAACATGGCCTAATAGTATAATTAGTAAACCCCTTAGAGCAATAGTAGCGGCGCCCGCCAGGCGAGGGCTGCTGTGCTCAGCGGGCTCGAGCTCGCAGACGCATCATCGTCCTCCTCCTCCTTACCGGGCACAGCCACGTGGCACAATGTGGTTGGTCAACAGTTGTTTGACCGTTGACCGACGAATATATATACTCCCTCCGTCTCAAGTATTAAGACACCTTTCTTTTCGACACGGAACTTAAAACGAGAGTGTTTAGTGTGTAAAATGTAAAGTGTGTGATGTGGTTTATGTATTTAAACGTATTTTTAAACTAGAGCATCATAGATGTATAAAAACATATTCATGTTTGATTTTAAATGAAAGATCGCATCAAGACCTTTAATTTGCTATAAAAATCATAAAAATTGAATAACAAACGAGAAAATTATGATAATTTAAACTTTTAGGATTTAAATTATATTGGTGATAGGGACTAAAATCAGCTCATACTACGTCATCATAATACGTGGCATCACTAGTTGAGAATAAGGGAATGAGGAAGAGACACGTGTCCTTCCAATGAACGACACGGCATAAGCCTTGAGCTTAGATCAAGCCTTTATGAAAACACTAGAGAAGGTGAAACTATTGTCTCGACAGCTAAGCCTGAAAAGTTGTCAAAAGACTAGGCATCTCCATGAGGGATCTAGCATCTCCATGAGGGATCTGACATCTCCGCTAGGGATCTGCATCTCCATGAGGGATCTGTCATCTCCGCTAGGGATCTGCACCTTCCCTCGGGATCTGGCATCTCCTGGCATCTCCGCTAGGGATCTGCACCTTCCCTCGGGATCTGACATCTCCGCTAGGGATCTGCACCTTCCCTCAGGATCTGACATCTCCGCTAGGGATCTGCATCTTCTCTCGGGATCTGGCATCTCCGCTAGGGATCTGCATCTTCCCTCAGGATCTGGCATCTCCGAGAAGCTAGCATCTACCTTAAAGATCTAGCATCTCCGAGAAGCTAGCATCTTCCCTAAAGATCTAGCATTTTCCCTAAGGATCTAGCATCTTCCTTGAAGAGCTAGAATCTTCTCTAAAAATACTAGCATAATTAATATTACCCTTTACAACAAAGGAAATTCACAGAAATGCCATCGCCTCTTCTACAACATAAATACTGTATATGGAAACCACTACATATTTGGTAACAATTCTCTCACTCTAGACTTTACACTGAAGATTACGTGCTTCTAGCGCGAATCAACACACACTCACTCTAGAGGTTTCTTCTCTAAGAAACCTCAATAATTTTTCCAGTACTTGATACTGACTTGGGCGTCGGAGGTTCTTCCCGGAAGACCCCACCCGCTCCTCCGGCTTTGTTATGCAGGAATTCTTCAAGGTTCCCGGCGATGCGAGCTGAATCGAAGATAATTCACTAAGATTTAGAGGATTCGATCCTCCTTCTATCAGTTCTTATATTCACCTTAATGATTCGATCCTTTACGAACTCGATTCGTATTTTTGTTGTTGTTGATCTTCAACCCGGATCTAACAACTGGCGCCGTCTGTGGGAAAATTTGACTAAGACGTTGATCTGTTATTTTTCCCTTTTTTTTGTTGAAGAACAAGCTTCTTTGAAAAAGAAAGTTATTAACGAAATTTTTAGAATTTTGTTTATGTTTCTGCAGATTTCGCAGGAATGTTACAGGGAATGTTCGCAATTTTTTCTATAAAATTGGGGGAAAATACCCAGATCTAGGGATGGCAATGGGCCGGATCTTGTTTGGTCCAGATCCAGAATTTTAACTCGAGGTCCAAATCCGGCCCAGATCCATTGGGTCTAAAAAAATCGAATCCAAATCCAGATCCATTGGATCTGGCGGATCTTGGGTCTAGACCCATATCCGTAGTTATCACCTAAAAAATACCATAGAAAAAGAACTGAAAAAGAATAAAAATTTCAACCATAAATGAATTGATTTGCACAAAAATAAATAATTTTTCACACACTAACTGTCAAAAATTTTCCACACTTAGTAATCTACTTGCTAATAAAGAATGTCATTCACTTAAACATATCCGAAAAAAAACATGAAACATATCCATATTTTAGGCATTGAACTTTCAAATTAAAAATAGACTTATTGGGGTTTGAAATTTAATTAGAATAACTAAGTAGATATAGATATTTATTAGTAGAATATTATAAAATAATATATATTATAAATTATCCGGCCCTTGGGCCGGATCTAAAAAATAAACTTCCAAATCCAGATCTGAAAATTAAGAGTGAAGTCCAGATCCGGCCCGGATCTACCGAGTTCAAATTTTAGCACTCCAGATCCTAAAAAATGGATCTGGACCGGGTCCAGGATCCACTGCCATCCCTACCCAGATCTAGGGGAAATTGGTGGTTAGGTCATCAACTCCTTCACAAGGAGAGCTTATTTCTTCAAGAGCCCAGGTTGCACTCTCTTGACTGAAGTGGGGGTTTCGTGCCCAGATTGTTTTGTGCCCCCTTTACTCTATGGTGTGGCATAAGCTCAGTGGGTGTTTCGCGCGCTCCAGTTGCAGGAAGGGTCGAGCTCTTGATTCGTCTAGAAAGACTCACAAAATAGAAAACATAGCAGGCATACCTAGCAACTATTCGACGAAGTACCTCAAAGAAGAGCACCGTATTTGTGCTCACCATACATGTGTGGCATCACTTCCTTTCGGAGCCTCTTAACCTCGCATTGCATATGTAGCTCCACATTTCGGTTTAAGTCGATTTTAGTAGCATCGCTCGGCATAACAACGATCCCTTGCGACAAGGGGAGCAGCCATGACCTGCGAAAATTGAAGCCACCGGCGGGTATTACGGCCGTGGTAAAAGCAGCTGCAGAGCCGCCAATTGCCCAGGAAGTCTCCTACTTAAGTTTTCTACTGAACATCCTTAGAAATCAGGCCATCATTGCCTATTTGAAACCTCCCATCCGGATTATAGAAGACCTGGGTTCTCTTTTTGAGAAAAGACAGTTTTCATTTCTGAGAAAAGAAGCAGCTCCGACTTGTCGTCGTGGGCCTCAGTCTCTCAGTCATGCTACCTCTGTAATGAACACGTCTTAGGGAGCAAGAATACACAGTGAAACCGATTCACACAGCTTCAGTAATTTGGCAGATATATTCTTGAAATTGTGCCCAGCAGGTGTTCGACAAAATGCCTCAAAGTAGGGCAGTTTACCCTTTCCAAAACTTGTGCTCGATTTATCTATGCATTGCATTATCCTTTTCCAGGGTCTCGATTGTCACTTCGCCGATTATCCCGGCATATTTTGGCTTAAAGTTGTATCATGCTGCATGATGGGCAACACACCATACAATTTTTCATCTCTTTGGAAAGTTTGCTATTATTTGTTTTATATAATTCTGTAAGCTCAATGTGAATTTTGGGTTACAGATTTGAAAGTATAATTTACAGTTTCTATTCAAGCAAACGTCGGAGAAGATTTGTTGCTAACCTACTACGCAGAGACATAGCCAGCAACATCGTGCATGGTGTGACAAATTCGGCCATCCCTACTCGAATGGAGTGGCACAACACAGTGCTTATATTTCTCAAAATTGCATTAGAGAGCAACTGATTTATCAGCTAAACTTGAAACTTTTTGTGAAGTTTGATATTCAGATTATTACGTAAATTTCATATTATTCTAATTAATCATATTCATGTGGTACAGAATATGAGATCGAAAGAAAACACGGCATAATCGACATGAGGAGTATATGCTCTGTTACAAGTAATCAAACAACGTGTTGCGGGACACTGTGGAGAAATCACCGCTCATTCTCGACTAAGCAACAGCCGAAGTGGCCGGATTTGGTGCTATCTCACCTCCCTTCCTTCCGCAAAGTCAGCTTCCAGAGTACACTAGCAATTTAACAGCACCAAGAGTGCTCAACAAGTGTTCGAAGAAATGCCCAAGAGAGATATATAAAGCTTCTGGTTACTAGTCTTTGTCTGCAATGGACAAACACTGTTATTTACTATTGAAGGCATATTTTACGGCTTCTATTCAAGCAAGCGTTGGAGGAAATGGTTGTTAATCTACAGCAAAGAAATATAGACAACAATAACAACGTGCATGACGTAGTGACTTCTAGCGACCTCTACTCGAATGGAAGTAGTGCCCAACCACAATGTCGTTACATTCGAAAATTATGCCAGTAGAGCAGCTGATTCATCAGCTCAACTTAAATTTTTGTTGGAAATTTGGTTTTTGACCAAATAAATAATAACAAATATTTAATTTATTACATAAATTAAATATTAGATTATTGTTCTACTCGCGGAGTAGATGAGCGTGGTATATTTATATGCTCAAAACCGATTTCCGGTGAGTGAGATATAAATGTTCAAAGTTTGGTGGAGAGTTACTTCATTAGTTAATGAAGTGTAAGTTATACCACATTGATTAAATATTAATGTGGTGTGTTGTTTAAAAGTGTTTAAACATGTGGGCTTAATAACAAGTGGGCCAAGTAAGTGGATAAGTGTGTGGTTGGGCTCTCGCGTGAGCACACACTCGATCCGGCCCCGCCGTCCGTGCCGGACGGCACGGTAGGCTCCGGCTCGGGCTCGGCTCGGGTTCGGGTTTCGTGGCCGTGGACTTGGACTTGGACTTGGACTTGGATCTTGGCAATTGGTCCTTTGGGCCTTTGGCTTGGGCTTGGGGCCTTGTGTACTATATTTTTTGGACCACAAAATATATAGTGTTTTGGGCCATGTGTGGAAGCCCAATTGCCTAGCCCATATAGTGTTTTGGGCTATGTGTGGAAGCCCAATTGCCTAGCCCAATTCGAATGAGGCCTATCCGTCCAGCCCAATTCGTGGCCCATCCGGAAGAAGACTTTGGAAGGTGTCTCTTCAGCTTAACAGTCAGCCTCTTCCACTCCACCACTAACCCACTACCTTAGTGGCTGTTAATGCCTTTATAGCATTGATGTCCCTCCTGAATGAGTAGCCTATAAATAGAAGGCTCTGCAGGCCATTCTAGGACACACAACTCAAAGCATTTTGCATTCTCTCTTCTACAACATTCAGCTTTTGAGCTCAGTTCCTTCGCCTTTTATTTCCAGTTCGCCGGAGCTTCTTAGTTTGCGGTGCTGCTACTAAGAAGACGAGAAGTCATTTTATCTTTGGGGACGAAGCGCCAAATCCGTGAGCACTACCCGGGGCGTAATTCGTCTTGCGGAAAGAGGGATTCCTCGACTCGACTTCAAATTTCATTTTGTTCGTAGTTTATCTCATTTCACTTGTAATCTTCGATTATTCTATTATAATTGTACGCCCGGCAAGTTCTACATTTCCTACAATCGCAAGACGAATTAAACTTGCTGTTCCAAGGAGTTTTGAAATTTAATCACCTATTCGAAGATGACAAGTGCTGCAGCTTCCACCGACTCGTCCATTGAAGTTTCGACATTGCCATCTACTATGTCGTCGACTATTCCATCAACCATGTGAACGCCGTTGCCAACTATCACTACTGCATCAGCAATGAACTCCAACACTGGCGGTTCAACCGGAGGCTCGACTATGCCTTCAAGTTCGTGGGTTTGGAATAACCCGTTTTTATCAAGCGGTGGTTCCGCTTCAAGCGGCACCGTGGGTTCCACTTTTAGTGGAACTATTGGAGCGCCATTCATGGGCTCGACTGTGGGGGCGACCTATGGGCCTAACCCAAGTGGCTCCCTTATGGGAGCGAACTCGGCACCAAGGGTGATGCCACCCGCCGAGAAGCCGCCGAAGTTTAGCGGAGCTGACTTCAAAAGGTGGCAACAAAAGATGTTGTTCTACTTAACAACATTGGGAGTGGCAAACTTCCTCACGGAAGATGAGCCGGCTGCGCCAAATGCCAATGAGGCGAACTTCCATGTTCGTGCTTTGTATGACAATTGGCGTAATGGAGACTACTTGTGCAAGAATTTCATTCTCAATGCCTTGGATGATAGCTTGTACAATGTATACTATGGTGTCAACACCTCCAAAGGAATATGGGAGGCGTTAGACAAGAAGTACTGTAGCGATGACGCGGGTACGAAGAAGTTCGTTGTAGCCCGATACTTGGACAACAAGATGGTCGATTTTCGACCAATGATGGAGCAAGTACAAGAGTTTCAACTCATTGTGCATGACGTCCATGCTGAGGGGATGGTCCTTCCGGATGCGTTCGTTGTGGCGACCGTGATCGAGAAGCTACCCCCAAATTGGAAAGACTTCAAGAGCTACCTCAAGCACAAGCGAAAGGAGATGACTCTTGAAGACTTGATTGTGAAGCTACACATCGAGTTGGATGTGCGCGATCAAGACAAACCAAGGGCACCAGTCTGATGCCAAGGTGAACTTGATGGAGAAGGGCGGACCCTCCAACAAGCGTGATCGCCCAAATGCCAAATACAAAGGCAAGACGAATGTACCATCGAAGAAATTTGATGGTGATTGCTACAATTGTGGCAAGCATGGGCATACTGCGAAGGACTGCAAGAAGCCCAAGAACAAGAAGAAGAAGAAACATGCTGCCAACGTCGCTGAAAAAGACGGCGAGTGGGTGAAAGAAGACTTTACTGCTGTGGTCACCGAGGAGGTCAACCAAGTCAAAAAGCCGGGAGGCTGGTTCATCGACACTGGCGCTACTGCGCACGTGTGTGCCGATAGGAACAAGTTTGTTACCTATCAAGTTGTTGAGGGGAGGAAGCTCAACATGGGGAACCAAGCTTCGTCCGTAGTTGTCGGAGTTGGAGATGTGGTGCTAAAGCTTACATCCGGGAATTCTCTAACTTTGAAAAACGTGCTGCATGTTCCCTGACATCCGAAAGAACTTGGTCTTGGGCTCTATTCTAGTTAGTAAGGGTTTAGACTAGTTTTTGAGTCTGACAAGTTTATTTTGTCAAAGAGTGGTACTTTTCTTGGAAAGGGTTACCTCTCTGATGATCTCTTTAGGTTGAATGTATTGGCTATACGCCATGTACCAAAATCTATTGAGAGTAATGAAAATGCTACTACTTCCTCTTACATTGTTGAGTGCTCTAATTTATGGCATTGTAGATTAGGACATGTTAATCTAAATGCTATAAAACGATTAGTAAATTTAGATTTACTAAAGTTAAATGAAGTTAACACTCAAAACAAATGTGAAGTTTGTGTTGAGGCAAAAATGACAAAACCACCGTTTCATTCGGTTGAGCGGAGCACGAAACCCTTGATTTAATTCACACCGACGTGTGTGATTTAAAGTATGTGCAAACTCGTGGTGGTAAGAAGTACTTTATCACGTTCATCGATGATTGCACGAGATATTGTTATCTTTATCTTTTAAGAGGTAAAGATGAGGCTATTGAAGCATTTAAACACTTCAAGAATGAAGCCGAAAATCAACTAAGTGGTCGAATTAAGAGTGTTCGAAGTGACAGAGGTGGCGAATATGTTGCTTCGTTTGAAGAATTGTGCAACGAAAGTGGTATAATTCATCAAACGACGGCTCCATACTCACCTCAATCAAATGGCGTTGCTGAACGTAAAAATCGAACTCTTAAGGAGATGATGAATGCTTTGTTGATTAGTTCAGGGTTACCCCAAAATATGTGGGGGAAGCTGTCTTAACAGCTAACTATATACTGAACAAGATTCCACTCAAAGGTAAAGATGTTACACCTTATGAGTTATGAAAGGTTGGAAACCATCGTACAAATACCTTAAAGTGTGGGGGTGTTTGGCGAAGGTTGAAGTGCCTCTACCTAAACACGTTACAATTGGCCCTAAAACGGTTGATTGTATCTTTATTGGGTATGCACATAACAGCAAGCGCCTATCGCTTTGTTATCCATAAGTCGGAAGTACCCGACATGACTGTGGGAACAACGATCGAGTCAAGGAATACGATATTCTTTGAACACATTTATCCTTGTAAAGACAAGGGTAATGTAGAAATCAATTCTAGCAATAGAATTGAAGGTGATGCCACGAGTTCTAAATCTGAGGATGAAGAACCTAAGTCACACAAATGACAAAGGTCTAATTCGGAAGATAGTGAACCGAGACGTGGTAGTAGAGTTCGGAAACCAAAGCAATTTGGTCCGGATTATGTAGTGTTCATGTTGGATCAAGAGCCTACGACGATCAAAGAAGCTTTTTCTAGATCGGACAGTCCATTTTGGAGAGAAGCGGTACAAAGTGAAATTGAGTCCATTAGGCAAAACCACACTTGCGTGCTGGTTGATTTGCCCGAAGGGTGTAAACCCTTGGGGTGCAAATGAATCCTTAAAAGGAAATACAAAGCTGATGGATCAATTGACAAGTACAAAGCCCGTTTGGTTGTCAAAGGGTTTAAGCAGAAAGAAGGGTACGATTATTTCGATACCTATGCTCCTGTAACAAGGATTACATCCATTCGGGTGCTTCTCGCAATTGCTGCTTTGCACAATCTCGAGATACATCAAATGGATGTGAAAACTGCTTTCCTCTATGGAGAATTAGAGGAGGAAATCTATATGGAACAATCAGAAGGATTTGTAGAACCTGGTAAAGAGAAGAAGGTTTGCAAACTGGTTAAATCCCTATATGGATTGAAGCAAGCGTCCACTTCAATGGCACTTGAAATTTGATAATGTGATGTTATCAAATGGGTTTAAGATAAATAAGTGTGATAAATGTGTTTACATTAAGAACACGAATAATGGGTATGTTATTGTGTGTCTTTATGTAGATGACATGTTAATCATGGGTAGTAATATCCGTGTTATTAACGAAACCAAAAACATGTTAAAGAGGAACTTTGACATGAAAGACTTGGGTTTAGCGGATGTTATTCTTGGAATGAAAATTCTAAGGAAATCCGATGGGATTATCTTGTCACAATCTCACTATGTTGAGAAAGTGCTCAAGAAGTTTAACGCTTTTGAAAGCGTGCCCGCTAAAACTCCGATAGAACTTAATGTTCATTTGAGCAAGAACTGAGGTGAGTCGGTTGCTCAAGAAGATTATGCTCGGGTCATAGGGTGTTTAATGTATCTTACAAATTGCACTCGACCCGACATAGCTTGTGCCGTGAACAAATTGAGTCGTTACACGAGCAATCCAAGCAAAGAGCATTGGAGAGCTCTAGTACGAGTTTTGAGATACTTGAAGTATACTCAAAGTCATGGGCTATATTTTTCGAGATACCCCCCGGTACTTGAAGGATACTGTGATGCAAATTGGATTTCGGACACGAAAGATTCACTTTCTACAAGTAGGGTATGTATTTCCGATCCAGTAGGGGTGGAGCTGTTACGTGGAGATCCACAAAACAAACGTGTATAGCCCGATCCACCATGGAGTTTGAGTTCATAGCTTTAGATATAGCTGGTGAACAAGCCGAATGGCTAAGAAACTTTCTTGAGGACATTCCATGTTGGGAGAAACCATTGCCTCCGGTGATGATTCACTGCGATAGCCAAGCGGCTATTGGTAGGGCAAAAAATAGCTTGTATAATGGTAAGTCTCGACATATTCGTCGATGACATAATACCGTGAGACATTTGATCACAACTGAGATTATCTCAGTCGACTATGTGAAGTCGTTGGATAATCTGGCGGATCCACTAACCAAAGGGTTAAACCGTGATCAAATGAATAAGTTGCTTGAAGGAATGAGAGTAAAATCCACAAATTAAGAACTATCATAGTGGTAACCCAACCATGATGATTGGAAACCCCAAGAACTTGGTTCAATGGGAAAACTAAGCTGTGAAAGTTCGTGTGAAAACACTCACATTTATCTATTCCCTAGAAAGCGTTTGAGTGTTGAAAGCTTGCCTAGTGGTGAGGATAAGTCTATGACTTTTAATGATTCTATATACCTCGAGGAGGTTGAGTATGGCAAGATACTCGGTAAATAATTACCTATGTAAGTGTGAAGTGAGGCCGCTTCGTTAAGATACACTTATGAAATCAAAGGGGTGTCCAAGGCCGAAATGGACACAAAACGTGAGAACGGATGAGGTTGAGGTGTATAAGCGTTAACATCGTTGTCTCGGTGCACGCCATGGAGGGATAGTTCAAAGCATTGAGCTACTATACCGCCTGTGTACTCGATGGTGTTGACTATGGAAGGTTCAAAGCCACAAACTACCTATCCTAATACTTTTATACCTCGTAAGGACTGAGCTCTTGCATTTGCATACATTTGCATATGGCTATCTCACTCATGTGGGGGATTGTTTGAAATTTGGTTTTTGACCAAATAAATAATAACAAATATTTAATTTATTACATAAATTAAATATTAGATTATTGTTCTACTAGCGGAGTAGATGAGCGTGGTATATTTATATGCTCAAAATCGATTTCCGGTGAGTGAGATATAAATGTTCAAAGTTTGGTAGAGAGTTACTTCATTAGTTAATGAAGTGTAAGTTATACTACATTGATTAAATATTAATGTGGTGTGTTGTTTAAAAGTGTTTAAACATGTGGGCTTAATAACAAGTGGCCAAGTAAGTGGATAAGAGTGTGGTTGGGCTCTCGCGTGAGCACACACTCGATCCGGCCCCGCCGTCCGTGCCGGACGACACGGACTGCTCCGGCTCCGGCTCGGCTAGGCCTCGGCCTCGGGTTCGGGTTCGGGTTTCATGGCCGTGGACTTGGATCTTGGCAATTGGTCCTTTGGGTCCTTTGGCTTTGGCTTGGGCTTGGGCTTGGGGCCTTGTGTACTATATTTTTTGGACCACAAAATATATAGTGTTTTGGGCCATGTGTGGAAGCCCAATTGCCCAGCCCAATTCAAATGAGGCCTATCCGTCCAGCCCAATTCGTGGCCCATGCTGGAAGAAGACTCTGGAAGGTGTCTCTTCAGCTGAACAGTCAGCCTCTTCCACTCCACCACTAACCCACTACCTTAGTGGCTGTTAATGCCTTTATGGCATTGATGTCCCTCCTGAATGAGCAGCCTATAAATAGAAGACTCTGCAGACCATTCTAGGACACACAACTCAAAGTATTTTGCATCCTCTCTTCTACAGCATTCAGTTTTTGAGCTCAGTTCCTTCGCCTTTTATTTCCAGTTCGCCGGAGCTTCTTAGTTTGCGGTGCTGCTACTAAGAAGACGAGAAGTCGTTTTATCTTTGGGGACAAAGCGCCAAATCCGTGAACACTACCCGGGGCGTAATTCGTCTTGCGGAAAGAGGAATTCCTCGACTCGACTTCAAATTTCATTTTGTTCGTAGTTTTTTCTCATTTCACTTGTAATCTTCGATTATTCTATTGTAATTGTACGCCCGGCAAGTTCTACATTTCCTACAATTTTAGTTCGAAATTCATCTTTTAAATTGATACAAAGTTGCTAAGCTAATTGACTGTATGTTGCAGAAAATTTTAAAGCGAAAGCAGACATTACAAACCATCCTCACGAATGTACAACTTGAAGAAATGCTTGAGAGAAACTAAGTATTCTTGTCCATATTTTCCTATTCGCGGACTCCTTCGAGGTTTTATCCCCAGCTTGACTGGGACTAGAAATGAATAAGGGAGAAAAAAGTGCTTTGATACATTTTCAATATAATCCTTTCTTCGTTCCTTTTCCTTGAAATCAATATTGTTGCTTATACAATTGTTGATTACTATTACATGAATGGTCCAGAATATTTGATGATGGCCATTTCTCACACTTGTTCTTTTATCTCTATTATTTAGTAGCCATTGTTATGGGCATGATACATCTAATAAATCCTTCATCAGGTGCTACAGGATTGGGCTAGAATAGTACTGAATAAATGTTTCTCGCTTCTGCTCAAAGGAAGCTGCAGTTGAAGCATTCTCTATAAAACACAATCAGGATGAATAGCAAATCGCAGGCTGAAATTTGCTATAATGTTTTTCTGGGCATAAAAATATTCAACCACAACACCTTCATCCTCAAAGGATGGGCCAGTAGAGCAGTGGATCTATCAAAATTTCCGAGCATCCATCATTTCTTTATGTGCAGCTGAGCACGATTGAAAGAAATTACTCAGAGGAACAGTGCGGCCTTGAAATTAGGAAAATTCTAGTTTACCCTTTTGGTCTCCTCTCCGCCGGAAACCAACACGGGCTCTTGGTCGAGGGATGATTCAGGCGCCGGCGGTGGGGTTGACCTGCGTGGCGGCGAACAGCGGCGACGAGAAGGAGCTCGCCGGTCTCTTCAATATGGGCGTTGGAATACACCCCTACCACCAGCAATAGGCGCCTGTTCTGACCCCTCCTTCCTTCTCGGCTGCCGCGCCGCCGCCGCTCCGTCCTCCCACCCCCTCCCTTCACCCTGCCTCCCGCCTTTTCTCAAATAAGGTAAAGATGACGGAAAAAAATTCGCCGGAAATTAGAAAAAAAAATTGAGAAAGAAATTTTATGGAGCCAAACCATTCCTTTCGCCGGATTTTCGAAAGAAGATTGATGGATTGTACCATTCCTTTCGCCAGAGAACAGGAACAAAGTGATTGAAAAAAAATTGAGGAAAAAAATGGCAACTTTTTTTTTTCCCCCCCTATGCTGCGGCGCCGCCGCCCCTACTTTTTCTATCTCCCAACTATTTCTTTCGCCTGTGCTTGGTGCAATTACAAAAAAAAAAAAAAAAAAAAGTTTGGTAATATCTAACCATTTATTGCATATGGATTTTTGGATTTGATTTTGGTAGATTCTGAACTTGAACAATTTTAGATTTGATGATTTTGGAAGCTTTGGATTCTATTTTCTGATGTTTCATAAATTAGGAATTGTGGAGGGTCAAATGTGTAATTTTAATTTGTAACCATTGTACTACAGTAATTGTTAGTCTTCTACCAAACACTCATCCTCTTTTCTTATCATGGTTTTAATCTCAAGTGTCACTATTCATCTCCAAGTTTTTTGCTTATCTCATCACTCCTACCAAACAAGCACCAAGAGTATTAGTCCCGTTACAAGGGATTGAATATCAGCATTTGCTACCAGGTTGTAAATAGCTTGTTAAATCTCCACTTGGGTTTGGTAAAATCATTCTAACACTTTTGCTTGTTGATTATGAGCTAATTGCATGATAATTTAGCTATAAGCCATGGAGAAAGTTTGAGATAAACCCTTGATTTTTTCTCGAAATAGCATCATTACTTCCATTCTTGAGCAGGAACTTATGAAGAAACACCAAGCCTGAACGTCTATGTTCATTTGGGCTGCCTTAACGTGACATGCGCTTGAGTTGTGTTCATGATGTGAACCATATTTGCATTTAAGCATGAGGCTTTACTTATCGCTGTCTTGATCGATAAGTTATTGTTTAAACTGCAATTGAGAAAATACTTCATATTTTTGTTGATTATTTCCTATCAGATTTTCATTAGCAATTTCCATACGAAATAGAAGGGTGGGTTCAGCCGCTTGCAACTGAGTTATCTTGTCCTCATTGAAGGGCAGATCACAGATCACAGGCCAAAATACTTCCTACTCGGTGTACCAATTTTATAAATCACAGGTTGAAATTTATTTTCAGCCCTGAGAAATGTTCTAGCAATGTTGCAGAGAATGGAAAAACGAAGAAACATAGTTTGACATAGTTCAAGAAAATAATGCAAGGGATGCTCCTTCCTTGAAAAAGGAAATAACACAAGAAAATGGAATGAAGAAGAGAGGTGCCTTGCCCTCACCCCGATCGTGCTACAAAGATGTGAACCAAATACTCAAAATAGGTTGTGGATGCTAAATCTTCACCCGAGCCAAGTATTCTTCACCTATATCTTTTATAAACACTATAGAATTTCCATAATCCTAAATGCATATGCAAATTTAGCACCACTCTTGGGGAGGGTGTGAGTCCCTATTGAAAAGGGAATTATAAAAATTGTCTTTAATGTCATCTTGGAATAGCAAATTTCCATCTTATTCTCTCCGGATAGAATTTGACGCATGTTTAGAAGTATGAAATACTCTGCTTTAGTTAAATTCCATAATATTTGATAGTATTGCACTAACTTTTTGGTATTGAAAAGTCTCCCTAGAACAGGATAATCATCTTCTTCTCGAGAAGGGAGTAATCTCCAAACACAATTGTGATGCCTCCACCTGGATAAATGCACTTGAGAAGCTGTTCATCTGCTAGCTCGGGAAGACTTGAGATGGAATGAGGTAGTGATAACCAAGGATAAGCCCTAGCAAAATATCTAGGCTCCGCGGCCACCACACCCATAGCCAAATCCTCTTCAGCACAGAGCCATTGGCAGAACGGAAAGGATAAACCCTGTTGCAGGTACCATACCTAAATGCCAAAGCTCTACAGTTCCGGATAAGCCCCAAAACTTTTGGGCTCCTAATGAAATAAAAAAGCCGTACAAAGTAGGCATTTGGGAGGGAAACACAAGACAAAGTCTCAAGTACCTATTCAAATATAATCTATTCAATTAAATAAATACTTATGTATATAAAAGTGGAACAAAGTTCCAAGTACCCCATTCCAAGTAGAACTAAAAGTTTCTCCTTAAAATCAATAAACTAATCGATTGATCTATCTTATGTCTTTTAGAAGGACGGATAAAGATTTAGAATTTGCCCAAGTCATGGGTTTGCATCACTCTACCATATGTGCTTCTATAGACAGATTTTGATCTGTGCTTATCCAGACATATTCCGATCTGTGCTTCTCCAGACAGATTCAGATCTGCACTTTGCAGACAGAATCAGATCTACGTTTCTGCACGCAAATTTTAGATCTGCACTTGCGCTTCTACAAATAATAATAATAATAATAATAATAATAATAATAATAATAATAATAATAATAATATAAAATAATAAAAGTCAGACAGATTCAGATCTGCACTTTTGCAGACAATTCCGATCTGCGCTTCTGCAAACTTGGATCTGCATCTGCACTTCTGCACAGACAGATTATGATCTGCGCATCTACAAACAGATTCAGACTTGGACCGACACTTCTGCAGATAAATTCAGATCTGCATCTGCGCTCCTACAATTATATCTGCATATATATTTCTGCAAACTATGAAGGACCATTATTGGTCACGGAAATACTAAAAGGATGAGTATATGAGCGCAAAAACATGAAAAAACAAGGGAGGTTTTACTAATACCTCGGAATGTTAATATTTTGAAGAAGCTTGTATCTTCTAAAATAGACCATTGAGTCTATGAATTATAATTCTTTCGTTTTCTTATAATTCACTTAGGGGGATGGGGAGTAGGGGTATATCCCCTATATCCCGCTGTATAAGGCGGATATCTATTTCATAAAATTGATTTTTTATGAGAAATTATTTTTTTCAAAAAAAAAAATTACTTAAATGAAGTAGAACAAATAGTAACGTGAGCAGTAAAATTAGTTGCTCATGACAGACTTGTTCTTAAAACAAGGTCTCTCAGAGCAGGGGGAGTAGCTGATAGGGACTAAAATCAGCTCATACCACGTCATCATAATACGTGGCATCACTAGTTGAGAATAAAGGAATGAGGAAGAGACACTTGTCCTTCGAATGAACGACAAGGCATAAGCCTTGAGCTTAGATCAAGCCTTTATGAAAACACTAGAGAAGGTGAAACCATTGTCTCGGCAGCTAAGCCTGAAAAGTTGTCAAAAGACTAGGCATCTCCACGAGGGATCTGGCATCTCCGCTAGGGATCTGCATCTCCATGAGGGATTTGTCATCTCTGCAAGGGATATGCACCTTCCCTCGGGATCTGGCATCTTCGCTAGGGATTTGCACCTTCCCTCAGGATCTGCCATCTCCACTAGGGATCTGCATCTTCTCTCGGAATCTGGCATCTCCGCTAGGGATCTGCATCTTCCCTTGGGATCTGACATCTCCGAGAAGCTAGCATCTACCTTAAAGATCTAGCATCTATATTAATATAAGAAAGTAGGATAGTTTCTCTCCAATAATTTTGATATTTGAGCCTCATTTAATTTTTTGTAATTAATTAAGTTATACATATTTTAAAATATATTATGTTATTTTCTATGCAATTCCTTAATTAATGTATTTATTCCCATGAAAACTCATTTTTATTCATAACACATTAATTAAATTTCAAGTATAAATATTAATTTGACCAACTAATTTCTTCTCATTTGTTTCTTTTAAATGTAATTTTGAATAATTAATTTAAATACTAAAAATAAGTAGTGAATTTCAATTTTACTGTCTAAACATCTCTCAATTTAATGTAATATTTTAATATTTAATATTTTGGTTTTTTTTATTTTTATTTTGGCTATGAAAATTGAAAACATATTAGTATATGCATGTTCATTTTTTTTAATTTTTACACACACAATTTATACAACAATTGATAGTGAATTTAGATAACTCAATTAATTATGTCAGGAGTCTTATAAAATTATAATTATGAAGTTGATCCATATTTAAATATTTAATCAAAAAAACCTCTGAAAATGAGCTATAAATTTACACACACACACACACACACACACACACACACATATATATATATATATATATATATATATATATATATATATATATAATCAAATATAACACAACATACAAAAGTACACATGTATATAGAAATAATTTTTTCTTTCGTCATTTTATGAAATAAAGTAGAAATTATTAAATTAAAATAAAAAATAAGCATTAAATATTTATCATGTTATTTATAGATCAAACTCCTGCATCGCGGGTGTACGAATCTAGTCTCCGAGAAGCTAGCATCTTCCCTAAAGATCTAGCATTTTCCCTAAGGATCTAGCATCTTCCTTGAAGAGCTAGAATCTTCTCTAAAAATACTAGCATAATTAATATTGCCCTTTACAACAAAGGAAATTCACAGAAATGCCACCGTCTCTTCTACAACTATAAATAGATGACAACCACTACATATTTGGTAACAATTCTCTCACTCTAGACTTTACATTGAAGATTACGTGCTTCTAGCGCGAATCAACACAAACTCACTCTAGAGGTTTCTTCTCCAAGAAACCTCAACAATTTTTCCAGTACTTGATACTGACTTGGGCGTCGGAGGTTCTTCCCGGAGGACCCCCACCTGCTCATCCGGCTTTGTTTTGTAGGAATTCTTCAAAGTTCTCGGCGATGCGAGCTGAATTGAAGATAATTCACTAAGATTTAGAGGATTCGATCCTCCTTCCATCAGTTCTTATATTCACCTTAATGATTCGATCCTTTACGAACTCGATTCGTATTTTTATTGTTGTTGATCTTTAACCCAGATCTAACAATTGAGGTACGTGCTGAGAGGTGAGTGGATGATGAGATTTAATTAGATAATGTTAAGTGTAATAAGAGATTTACTAATTGTACTATTAATTAGCTAATTATTTCCCAAAAAGGAAAGGTGTCAGAATACTTGAGGCGGCCCAATAAGGAAAGGGTGTCAGAATACTTGAGACGGAGGGAGTATATTTTTTTAATTTTAATTTTTATCTATATATACCCCTCTTCAACCTCAAATTTTCTACACCACTTTCATCCTCAACTTCTTTCTATTTTCTCATCCATTTCAATCTTCAATTTCTCTCTATTTTCTTCTATTGCATCATGGATCCCTCCAACCTGAGAAATTAGTTTGGAGAGGACTTCACCGATTCATTCCAAAATTACCCGAATTCTAGCTCTTCAACCCCTCCCATTCACACACCAACACCTACTCGGCCTCAAGGTTTTATTCCTTACGTCTCCCAAACCAACCTCCTAAGTTTTTCCAACGATGCCGGATTTCAAGCGGCATACACATTGACGCCGTTGTTTTCCTCGCCGATGGCCCTCCACGAACGAGGCACTCACCAATCCACCTGCATGACTCCTTTCGAGATCGACAAGGAAGGCGACTCTTCACAACCGGCAGTGAGTTTAGCTGATGAATCCGATCCATCGACGGAGGAGGAAGAGGTTTAGGAGGTGCCCACTCATGTAGCTCAAGGAAGTTGAGCATGAAGCGGTGGTCGAGCTCAAGGTGGTGGTCGAGCATGAGGCGGTGATCGAGCATGATGTCGAGGCAGAAGAACGTCTGAAGCAGGGGAGATGCCGAAGGACGATACGGACGGCGCCTTCCCATATTAAGAAGATGAGACCTTGTGTCTTGGTCGTGTTTGGGTCGATACATGCCACGATGCAAGAACGAGCAACAAGCAAAAGGAGGGTGCTTTGTGGATTCGAATTGCCGAGCGCTATAACCAGATTCGCCCATCCCATACGCCTTTTCGTAACTCTGAAAAATTGCACCATCATTGGAAACGTGCAATCAAAGATATCAAGTTGTTTGAATTGTTCTACCTTTCGTGCTCGAGCAACTTGGCTAGCAGAAGAGGTACGGAGGATATTCTGAGTGACGCATTCCGCCAGTTTCAGAGGTTGACGGGAAAGTCGTTCAAGTACTACAAGGCTTGGGATAAGGTGCGGGGAACTCCTAAATTTTTATCCGCCACCGGGAGCATCGAGGCTGTGAAACGATACAAAACTAGCATCGACGGCTCATACTCTACTGCAAGTAGTAGGGATTCAACTCCTTTGACATAGATGGCAGATTCCACCAGCATAGGCGGTTACAGACCCCGGCCCGAGGGTTCAAAAGCGGCGAAGGCGAATGCAAGAGGGAAGTCAAAGATGTCCGACTCTGACTAGTCGATTATATAAGCGACTGACTAGTTAGCATTCTTTTTCTTATTCCATCAAATTCTCTCTTTATCTTGTCGATTTTCTTTTCTCTCTCTTATTTACATCTACACGACACTTCTTTGCAAATTCATCATTCCCATTAGAGGTGCCCAAGTGAACCGGAACCGAACAGGAACCGTTGATTTTTAATCAGAAATATCGGTACCAAAAAGTCCCAAGAAATCGACAAAACCGCCGGTTCAGTTTCTATTTTGAAACCTCAGAACTGTGAACCTTCGGTTCGGTTCCAGTTAAGAACTGGCCAGAACCGATTTTTTTATTATAATTTTATTTTATGTTTCAATATTATACTTGTATACTTATTTGGTGTAACATTTGTGTCGCGCCCCGATTCCCGAGGGAAGTCGCAGGCACCAAGGGTGTGACTAGGGGCTGAAATAAAGAAGCAGAAATAGAAAGGGGAATCAATTCGTTTCAACAATCGAAGGATGCTTCCCAAAAAGTTGGATAACATCTCTTTTCAAAAGGGAATAAGCCAAAAGAAAAACAACTGCAATATACCCAACATAACATTCAATTCAATATACTAGGATCGCATAGGATTCGATGGCTCAACGAATCAACATAAGACCATCATTTCAATACATATGAGTCAAGTTCAAGTTCTCAATAGTAGGCAACGAATGAATTCAGAGTTTTAAACAAGGAAATGCATTCAGCGGAAGCTTAACAAAAAAAGATTCCTAGTCTCTGCTCCGTCATCACATCTGCATCAACCTAAAATCATGTTGAAATATTTGGGTGATTACAATTGTACCAGTGGGCTACGCATTTTATCAATAATTTATGAAGACTGACAGTTCTTAAAGCATATAAGTATGAAACATAACAACATGAAGCAATAGCAGTTTATGAAACCTTAGCGACATAAAACCATATCAGTTTATGAAATCATAGTCGTAAAACATAACAACATAATAAGTCCACCTTTAACTGTTTTATCTTATCCAGACTCCAAATTGCAACCATGTGAGTCCATTTAGTATCCAGACTCTAGGTCGTAACCTTGAGAGTCTATTTAGCATATGTCCGGACTCTGGGATCGAAATCCAAGGAGTCCATTTAGTATCCAAACTATAGGTCGTAACTTTGAGAGTCTATTTAGCATATATTCAGACTCTGGGATCGTAATCCAAAGAGTCCATTTAGCATAATATCCAGACTCTGGGTCGGAACTTTAAGAGTCTATTTAGCTTGTGCATAAAATTCTATTAATTTATCCCATAGCAATAAACGTATATGTTGAGCCTTGACCATTTTATGGATAAGTAGTTTACTTCTAATCAACATAGCATTATGTAACCCGTATACATTTAGAAGTAAAGCCCACCTCTTGTAGCATAGAAGAATGACGGTCTTGATAGGCAACACTTAATTTATCGTCCACGTCGAACCGCGCTGCTAGTTGTAGGATTTCTGAATTCAAGAGGATGGAAGGAAGAAACGAGCTCCAAGATTTCTCCTTCTCTTGCTTTCTACTTCTGCAATTCTGCTCCAGCTACAATTTTCTTTCTTTCCTTACAAGCTCTGCATCTTTTCTTTGAGGGAGATTTTTTTTTTGGTGTTTGAATTGTGCAGGAAAAAGAATGATACAAAGCTTATATAAGGGAGGTTGATGTAGAGGAAGTAGATGGGATGTGTTGAAAATTGGTGAAGAAACCATGCCTCCCACTGTACATCATGGTGGAATCCAAGATTTAAGGAAAATGTTGAAATTGTGTGTACTTAGATTTGTAGACGGCAGAGCATTCATTGTAGAGTAGGATGATTTTGCAGGGAATTGATTTTGTTGAAGAGTGATATATTATCATTTATTCTTGTATTTCTTTTGTAATCAAACTTGGGCGGCCATGGTTCTTGGGCATCACTTCTTTTACTTAATTAACTTGTTTTGGCATCACTTCTTTTAATTAATTAACTTGTTTTGTATAGAATTAGTTAGTAGGCTTGGCTCAATTTCATTTTAATAGGTGACATTATTCTTGGCCCATTATTCATACTTAGAGATTAATTAATCATTCTTTAATTAATAAATTTAGAAATATTATACAGGCATATAATATTTAATTCGGTTCGTTAGATCGCAATAAAAATTATGAGATATAAATATAAATTTATTTATATCTTTATCTAAATTACAAAAAAAAAAATGCAATTTCATACAAGTTGAACAATAACCCTTTTATTATCATAATTTGAAACAAGCTACGCAAAGTTTTGAATTTCTACGAATTTTCTATTTATTAAAAGTCGGGGTATTACAATTTGATTAGTGATTTAGTGTGTTACACTTTTTTATATGGAAATGGTTATATTTGTAAAGTTAAATAGCTTTAGCATTTAATTTATAATTCAAAATTTAATAAGCTAAAATAAAGAAGACTAGTACAAAAAATAGCTTTAAATTAATAATAAACAATGTCACATGATGATGAAGAATTGAAGATGACAAATTACATAATTTATATAAAAGATGTCATATTGTCATCAAAGTGAATTAATTTTAGATGTTTTAAAATATAAAAAATATTATGGAAAAAAGTATTAAATATAAATAAAATTTATACACATAATAATTATTATTAAGAGCGACTCCTTATCAATCCTATCCATAATGGCTCGAGAACTCCTTGCGTTCCTGTCTCGACAGTGTCGGTCGAGCAAGCTTTTAGTAGCAGAGGGTACACTTTAGACAAAAGACGATCAACGATGACCCTGCGGAATCTCGAAGCTCAAGTATTGCTCAAAGACTACACTTTAGCCGAACACCATGAGCTAGAGAACAAATGGAATGAGGTCTTTGAACATGATCCAATCAACACCACCGAAGCAGAAACCTGACACCAATGCCTCTGAAGAAACGGATGATTTCGATGACGATTTTGATTTTGACAATATGTAGTGGTCTCTTAAAATGGTTAGACGAGTGTTCTTTTTCCTCACAGAGGTTTCAATGAGGCTCAGCCTTTGAAATCGACATGTGATATCCAATAGTTTAGGATTAATAAATATTTTTTTTAAACAATCTCACTTTCTCAAGTATTTTTTTATATTTCATAATTTGAATTGTCTTATAATTAAAATTGGATCGATAATCAACGAAGCATGAATCATAATCGATCGAAAAAACAAAAAAAAAGGCGGTTCTTTTCCAATTCGAATCGAAATCGGAACCGGAACCGAATTAGAACTGCCGGTTCTGGAACCAGAACCGGAACCGTGAATTTTTCAGTTCTGTTTCGGTTCTGGCCATCTTGGTACCGAAACTGCCGGTTCCAATTCCGGTTCGGTTCCGGAACTGTGGGGCACCTCTAATTCCCACATTCCTTTTTCTATTGATTTTTTTTATCACCATTAAGAAGAAGCAACTCTCTCAACCCCATTCTTTTTCTCCTTTACAAATATCTAGATTTTTATCATTAGATTAAAAAAATATTATATAAACCCTAACTAGAAATTACTAAACCCTATCGGGAAGCATTTAAACCAATTTAAAGGAAGATAATTGTAGAAGATTGAAAAAATGGAAGAAAATTATTGCAGAGAAAGATAATTGAAAACATTGGAAAGAGATGGCAGAAGGTAGAAAAAAAAAACGCAGGATGGGGGTGGTTGAGAAATACTAAAAGGAAAAGACATATACGTACATACATATATCTATATAGAATAAAAAAGGTACATGAATAAATAAATTAAGAAATTTCTGACGTGGCTTAGACGCTCACCTAAGGCGCTGAAAGTAGACGCCTATTGATGACTAATCTATATCTATAGAAACTAGTTTAGTACATGTTGAAAATAATAATCGATGTATTTATTTTAAGATTATAGTACTGTTAGTATCCAACTGAAAAAAATATTAAATTGAATTAGGGTAAAAAAAAATCAATGAGGTTTTGAATGTCAAGTAGTCCGTTGATCACTATAACAGAAAAAATAAATTAGGCGAGATCATGTTTCTCGTGTAGTTATACTCATTTTGAATGTTAAGCCGTCAATTATACGTTGGTAACATTTTCAAGTAGTTGTATTTTCTTATCAAGTTTTTTGTTGGTCGAAAAAAATAGATCAATGAGATGTAAGATTTTTTTCGCATGGTTATATTCATTTAAAGTAAAGCCGCCCATCATTCGATATAATTGAAGGATATATATCAAGCAGTCTGTCATTTAAATATTGATTAAAGATAACTCCCTCATACTATCTCCATCCTGTTATATTAGAGTTTATTTCCGTTTTGATCCGTCCCATTATATTATAGCTTTTTCCTAAAATGACAAAAAAAACTTGACTACAATTAACTCTATCTCCTTAGAATTGATTATAGCCACATATCCATCCATTCATTGGTTTATACGCAAGTCAAATAAGTCTTAATATAATGGGATGGATGTAGTAATTGATTTTTCCTATCGATGAAATCATCTTCTCAAAAATCGATTTAGCATCTTCATATAAACTTCTTCATCCGCCCGTCCTACTCAACTGAAGTCATAATGGTATAATTTTCACATCAATGTGAAGTATTTTAAATGTCTATCTGGGATAAAATTGAGATGATTCTATCATATTTGAGTTTCCTGATAAGTCGTCTCTCTCAAAAATCGATTTGAGATCAATGAACTAAATAAAAAATAATTGATTAATAAAACAAAATTATATAACTAGACTTTTCAAAACTTTAAATATTTCTAAATACTAATAATTTTAGACAAAATAATATAATAATAAAACCAAAATCTAGATAGGTTTTCGATCCTCAAAGTTGTATCAAAATTGAAACTGACATGACTCTTTTTATAAGTCAGACCCGATTGTTAATCTCGATTCCCCAATAATTTAGACGGATTTGGGCTACTATAAAATTTAAGTTATTTGGAGTTCATGGATTGAATTTGACCGTTTTAATTATTGTTATTATCCTTGCGGGGTTTTTTTTTATTCTTTTTATTTTTTATGGTATTCCATTTGTTGAATAATTGCCATATATGAATAAAATTTAATTAAATCGAGTTGTACTGTATGTCAATGAGTCACCTCAAAATTGATTTTATTTTTAACTATTATATTGTCAAGTGTCTTAAATTAAAATACACACACATATATATACAAAAATTTGACAATTATATTTCAAAAACTTAATATTTTTAAATTTTAATTGGAGACAAATAATTTTAAAGGTGTGGTATATATTTATACTATTTATTTATTGGTAATGTTTTATAAATAATCGATGTGGGATATTTATAATTAAATAAATTTAATGAACTATAAAATCAAAACCATGAGAATTTAGAAAAATATTCATGAATACTCATGATAATGACTTAGGATTGAGATCCATTTTGATATTGTATATATTGATATTATAAATTTTCAAGAGTCCTAATAGTGAATTATTTGATTAAATTATTAATTAAAAAAGTTCAAGCTATGAAAATTGAAGAAAATATTTACGAAAATATGAGATAAATATTTAATTGTATTATTACCTATATACTCCCTTCGTCCCACGACAATTGTCCACAAGGGATAATATATGTGATCTCTTATGGACAATTGCCGCAGGACGGAGAGAGTAATACGGAATAGTTTGATACAATTAGTCATAGATAAAGATTTGTATCAGCTCAGTGGCACAGTACAAGGAAACCTTGAAAGAGAGCATCTAGGGCTTTTAGAGAGAGAGATTGAAATGGTGGAAGGAATGAAGGTGGAGCGGATGAGAGAAAAGGGGATAGGGTTTGGGAGAAGAGGATAAATGGTTTATGTCCCATACCCATAGCTATGTTGCATGGGTGCGGGGGTGCGGGTGCGGAGGCGATCCGATTCGGATACGGGGATACGAATTTTTAAAAATTTAGGGTGCGATTCGTCAAGGATACGTCTATATATTTATATATTTTAATAAATATTTCAGTGATTTCTCTAAAAATAAAATTCATAAATTAAATATTACATTATAAATGTTAATTAAAAATAATATTTTCATTAATACCTATAAATAAAATGCTATATTAATTTTGTAGTAAATTTAAAATTTGTGACAATATATATAAAAAAACCTAAAACCTAAAATTATTTTAAAATAAACCCCAAATGCATAGGATTCTTGAGGCAGACGCTACCCAATAAGCGTATCCTATTTATTTTTTATTTTTTATTTTTAGGATTCACCATGTGGCGTATCCGATGCGTATCCCACGAGAATCACACTCTCACATGTATCCGGTACGAGTACGATACTGCAATATGATATTTTTAGAAGAATCCGTGCATCATAGTCCCTTAGTAAAGAAGGGTATTTTTTAATACCGTGCGGTAAAAAGTTGGCAATTTTAATTTTTTTTTTATTTTTATTTTATTTTTTTTTGTTTTAGTTTTAGTTTTTCATAACATTTGATTTTCTTACTCACATAGGCATTACTCTATATTTCCTCTTTTTAAATATCATTATTATTCCTAGGATTAATGTCTGAAAAATATCATTCTATAGTTAAATAAAAAAGCGATTACATTTCTCTTAATAATGTTGGAACGACTAAGATGAGCTAATTTTTCAGTTATAAACTTTTTTTTTTTAGGGGTTTCAGTTATAAACTTAACTGGTATAGATTTAGGAAATTACTAATTTCAAAATCACACACGTAAAACAATCAAATAAAATTTTCGAATACAAATTAAATGAAAATCATGTAATTATTTGACGTTGATTGTTATTAAATATTAATTTAAAAATTTGCACATTGTCGATTACTATGAATTTAAATTTTATGAAATAATTAAAGATATATGTATGTCAAATTAAAGATACATATGAATTAATTAAAGATATATATTATTATGAAATAATTAAAAAATATATGTAAATTAAAATCACGATTGATTGACCTTTATTTTGCTATTATATATATAGAGAAATGATATGCTATTCACCTCCGGTAGGCACCTTCGTGGACACCATCATTGTTTGCTCACTTGAGCATTATTTTGTTCGATTTTTTTAATTGTTTTATATTCTAATACCTTATAAATTAATATAAAAATTATTAATTTTACAAAATAAATAAAAATCAAAGCTCGATTTGTTTTATTACTCACTTTTGAAGTTAAAAATAAAAAATAATAAATTGAGCATTGATTTTTAAAATTTTATGATTCCTATATTAATTTATAAGGTATTAGAATATAAAACAATTGAAAAAATTGAATAAAATAATGTTCAAGTGAGCAAACGGCGATGGATATATATATATATATATATAGAGAGAGAGAGAGAGATTGAATATTATAAAAACCCTTTTAAAACTTGAGAACTAGGAACCCATCTCCACCATTCCTTTCTCATAAACGTGTGGTGTAGATTTTGATGAATTATTTTTTAATAAACTGAATTTCTTATTAATATTAGTGAAAGAAAAGATATTATGGTCATTTTCTCTATACTAAATCCCATCACCCCTATATTAACGGCAACTTATCCTCCCACTAATGCTTTGCCGATATAACTCCCAACAAACTAAGTAGAAAATAACCTTTGTGGTCTCCTTATTTTTTCAATTCAAATTTCGTTTTTTTTTTTTTCTATTCGCAATTGCAGAGTTTTAATTAATGTTTTTTTTTATTTGCTTATTATGTATTGGAGAGATGGCATATCTATGTGTTTATTGTTGCTTTTTTGTTCTTTTTACTTGCTTATAATCGATTGGAGAATTGCTTATTTATATTTATTTTGCTTTTTTTTATATAGTTTTGTATTGTTTTATCAGTTAGAGAGTTGCTTGTTTACGGTTATATTGTTGCTTTTTCATAATTTTATATTTAAAACTATAATTAGCTGTTTTGTATTGCTTTATTAATTTGAGAGTTGCTTATTTACGTGTATTCTGTTGCTTTTTTATAGTTTTATAGGAAAAATAAATTAAATATTTTAACATTTGCAAAAAGCATAATTTCATTTATAAATAAGCATGATTGAAAAAAAAGCATAATTATATAGATAAAGAAGCATGAAAGAATTATTGTTCAAGCATATAGGAAAAACAAATTAAGCATTTTGAACTCAAGCATATAGAATTACATGTTATATTAAAATTTTGATTTAAGAAGTAAATGTGTATTTAATGCTTAAATACTTATTACAAAATGCTTAAATAGATATTATAGGATGTTTATATACAAAAAAAGATTCAAGGCATGTATATAACTGATTTAAGCTAACTACATTAATACTAAAAGCATTAAACCGACCTCTAAACTAATTCATGAATCGATTTTAACAAGATCAACCAGACAATATAAGCATAATAAAAAGCATGAAACACAAAAAATATAACAAATCATCCAGCATCGGGTGATAACAAGAGGAATACATCAACTTTCACAACACTAATCGATAATCATAACACAACTAAGAACAGCACAAACAATATAGTGAATTAATTATTTACACATATACCAATCACACAACAAAAAAAAAAAAAAAAAAAAAGAAGAAGAAGAAAAACTCAGCACAGAGTCCAGTCCAGCCTGCCACAGTCTCTGCTAAAAGCATCTTATCAATGACGACTTTCTCCCCGAATCTGCACGAAAACCTCAACTCCCCTTGCGAATTCAAGCTCCCTATCTGCACCGGTAAAGTCAGCACCGCGCTTCCACCGCCGGTCGCCGGCGCTTCTAAGAGCTCCTTCATCTTTTGAAGAAAATTGGAGGATCGGTATTGGCTTGAAGAACAAGAAGAAAATGAATGAAAAATTACGCCAGAATCTGCGTTATAAATGTATGGAGAGAAAATAAATGAGATTTGGTTAACAAAAAATAGAGATAACATTGAGCATTAAAGAATCATTATGATCTTAAGTATAAACATGAATCTAAAAAACAGAACAATGAATGACCATACTATCAAAGCATGAAATGGACTTCTAAAATACAAACTCATCACATAAGCTTGCCCTATTAAACGTAAAAACTTATGCTTAATAATGATGTTTATGTGCTTAGATAATGAATTTTATATGCTTTTTTCATATAAATTCATGCTTAATAACTCATGAATGAAACAAAAAGAATACAACTAAGAACAAACAGTGAATATCATAAACAAACAGAACTTGCATTACCGATGGATTATCTCAAATATTGATTGCATATACAGAACTTAATCAGATCAATAATTTCAAAATAATTTTCGTAATTCACAAAATGAAAACACGACAAATACTACTACTACAAAAATGAAAAATATCCATATATATTACGAAAATTACCTGAAGAATTCATCTTTTGACTGAGAAAAATGGTGGAACGGTATATCGGCTTGAAGAAGAAAAAGAAGAAGAAAATGAAAGGTAAATTAATCCAGAATCTGCAATATGAGAGAGAAAAGAATCTGCGTATGAAGTATGAGAGAGATAGGAATCGGTTAATCCCATGAATTGAGGAACAAAAATATAGATTACATTAATAGCCCTCATTCTTAATAAAAGTGGCGGTTTGTATCAAATTCCAACTATAAATCCTAATCGTTGATCTATTAAAATGGATGGTGCATATTGGTACCTAGTTCTCAAGATTAAAGATAGCATCCATAAGATCCATCCCCTATATATATATATATATATATGTTATTTTGTTTAATTTTTTTGGTTTTTTCTTCCACAGCCCCTTTCGCCTCTTTCGGTCTTTCCTCTCCTTGTTTCACGTGAAGTGCACACATCTCGGTTCTTCATGAAAACTAGTGTAGTGCCCGTTGAAATTCGACGGGAACTATTTGACGTAGTATTAAGTAAAAAATAATAATAAATAGTAATATAAGTATCTATTGTAAGATTATAGTATTGTTAGGATACGTTTGATAAAAATAGCATTAAACTAAATTAGAAAATAAAAATAAAAATAGATTAATAAGGTGTGACATTTCTCGGTTCGTTGCATTTTACTCATTTTTAATGTCAAACAGCTTGTTGATCATGGTATTAGAAAAAGAAATTAGGAGAGGTTACGTTTCTCGGGTAGTAATACTCATTTTGAATGTTAATCCATCAATTGTACGTTGTAATATAGAAATAAATTAACAATTGATAATATTTTTTTAATTATAGTTGTATTTTTCATATTAAGTTTCCTATTGCTCGAAAAAAAATTAGTCAATGAGAGGTCGGATTCTTTCGCATGGTTATATTCATTTCAATGTAAAGTCACCCGTCGTTCGATAATTGAAGGATAGAATGTCAAGCCGCCCGTCATTTAGATGATTATTGAGAAAAGATGACATTTCTCGGATAGTTTTATAGGTTTTCAATTCAAGTCTTCCATTTACTCTTTTAATTATTGATTAAGGATTACTCCATCATATATGAGTTTTTCTATCGATGAAGTCATCTTCTCACCCGCTCGTCCCTACTCAACTAACAAACTATAAGTCGTAATCGTATAATTTTTCCGTTAACCTGAAATCTTTTAAATATTTAATTGGGATAAAACTGAAATGACTCCATCATATTTGTTATAAGAGAATTTTACATATAATATAAAGGATTAGTTATTCTACTGCACAATATCATGTCGTTCTTTTCGATATTTCATTCTTTGAACCACTTGAAAAACAAAATCATCTAAAACAAATAAAAGAATTGAAAGTATCTTGACAGTCCGTCATTTAGATGATTGTTGAGGAAAGACGACATTTCTCGGATAGGTTTTCAATTCAAGTCTTTCATTTACTCTTTTAAATATTGATTAAGGATTACTCCATCATATATAAGTTTTCCTATCGATGAAGTCATCTTCTCATCCGCCCGTCCATACTCAACTAACAAACTATAAGTTGTAATCGTATAATTTTCCCGTTAACCTGAAGTCTTATGTACTTTGGATAAAACTGAAATGACTCCATTATATTTGTTATAAGAAAATTTTTCAAATATTATAAAGGATGAGTTGTTCAACTCCACAATATCATGTTGTCTTTTAGAAATTTCAAATATGAGAAATAATATAATTCAAATATGAGCTCCGGTATGTAATAATTTGGGAAGTGGACGGCGGTGCAATATTATTTATTTAATGAAATAAAATAATATTAATATAATTAAGATAAGTATTTGTGCTATAAAAAATACTTAGATGTTTAATTATATTGGGAGGCCCAGTCCACAACCTCCTTAAAATCCCTAGGATAGCCCAATAAGAGCTAAGCCAGGTCCAATAACTAAACCCTAACTTGTCCACTATTCCACATCTTATCTATAAATAAGGGTTATGTTGCACGTGCGGGGGCGATGCGATTCGGATACGGGGAATACAGATTTTTAAAAAATATAGTGTCACACCCCAATTCTCGAGGGAAGGCGCACACGCCAAGAGCGTGACTAGGGGTTGGATTAAAGGAACGGGGATAGAAAGGGAAAATATTCATCACAGTAATTGAATGATGCTTCCCGAAATTTTGGGCAGCATCTTCTTTGCAAGGGGAATAAGCCTAAATAAAAATAACGGCAAATAATCCCAACATAAACAAACTAGCATTGCTTAAGATTCGATGACTCAACAAACATGAAGACCATCATTCACAATAGATAAGATGACAAGTTCAAGTTTCTCGACAAAAGACAATCTACAAATTCAGAGTGCAATATTCTTAAGCATAACAAAAGAAATACAATCAATGGAGCTTAACAAAATGGACAATCCTAGCCTCAGCTCTGCACTCAGTGGGCTACGCATTTTGTCAATAGTCGAGAAATATTGCAGTTTATCCATATCGGGAGCATGTCTTAGAGGTTCTGGAAAAGAAAATACAACTAAGCATGCTAAATAATTTTACCGGCCAGAATCATGTCGCACTCTATAGTTACTCTTTCTTGGACCCTGGACCTCTTGCCACAGACAGGTCCTCGGACTTCGAGTTGATAGCCCCGGTTAACAATTTTTATTTTTCAGACTTCGGGTTGGAACGCAGAGAGCCTCGGTTCAAATAGCACACATTGGAGATCAACCCATTGTACTACTATTGGGGAGTATACATGATTCAAGCTAGTGTGTTAGACTAAGCTATGAATCTCAATCGATTAACTTTTCAGAGCATTAAACGTCTAGAGTGCACATTAAAATATTTTATAGATAAATAGTTTTGCAATTTAAATCACTGAGCATACATAACTCATATACATTTGGAAAATAAGCCCACCCCTTAAAGCGTAGAAAATGGTCAGTATTGATAGGCAAAAAAATGTCAATAATCTCGTCGAGCCGCGCCTATTCATAACAGTATAATAAGAATCTAAATTCCTTAAAGAAAGTCAATTTCTTAAGGGAATTATATATAACTAAGAATCTATTAGGGTTAACTGATTAATTTGAAATCCTTAAAATCTTTTCATTAATGGAATAATCATTTTCTTATTAATAGAGAAATACAATTAATGAATTAATTGGGTTCAAATATTCATTGAATATTTAATCCGAAATTAGGATCAATTTCGGAATACATTTTTAGGCTAATCAAAGCTTAGTTATTTAATTAAACATTGATTAATCTTAATTCATTTTGCATACTTATAGGCCCAGCTGATTTAGTTAAACTGGCCCAATCTTTTAGTTAATTAAGCCCACTTAAAAAGGCCTATCAGAAAATGGCCCAAATCCACTCCATAGCCCAACTGAGAGAACCCATACTCCAATCCATAACTCAAACCCATTTCTGAAACTTATTATCCTCCTCTGCAACTCACGGACGCACACACACACCACCCGCTCTCTCTCTCCCGAGCTCAACCTCTCCCCCATCTTCCCTTCTTCGGCAAAAATCGCCGGCTTCCTTCTCCCTTCGATCGCCGGCGGCCGGCCGGCACCACTGCTAGCATCGCCGCCGCCGGGCGGATATCTCTCTCCCTTCGCCCTAAATCCCTAATCGAAAAATCCTCTCCCGATTTTCCGTCGAAGAACGCCGCCGCCGCCGCCGTCTCTCCTCCTCTATGATAGGCGAAAACCTCGCCGTCTTCTCTGTGTCGTGGACGAGACGAGCGCCGCCGCGCCTTCGTTCCGCCCGCTGCAGCAACGTCTTCTCTCCTCCGGCGTCGCCTTCTTTTGATCAGTGGCTTTCCACCGCCGCCGTCGAGCCTCCATGATCCCAGTAGTTTCCGGTCGTCGCACTCCAGCTGCAGGGCAGATGCATCTCCTCTGCCTTCGGCTGACGTGAAAGCCACCGTCATCGCCGTGATCATCAAAGCCATCACCGCTGCTGCTCCGACTTTCTCCTTCGATTTCCGGCGCCGTCGCTGCCAAGAGGATGCCGACGTCGCTTCAGTTCGCCCAGCGACTGCTCGCTGCCGCTGCCGCTGCGTTCGCCCTCAAGCATTGTTGCCGTCTAAACTTCCGCAGCACCGAGGACCGCCGCTGTCCTTCGTCGCCGGCCTTCGTCACAGTAACTTCCCTCTATTTCCCTTCCCTTCTTGTCTTCCTTATTTCATCGTTCCAGATTATTAAAAGTTTGTCTTCGATTCTCAGTTCTTATGAAGATTCTACACGTGTTATAAAAAGGTTTAGAGTGTTTCAACTTATGATTTTCATCTTGGATTCTTGGTGTTTTAGTTTTAAGGTTTTCACTTTGGAATTTTGGTGATTGTGCATAAACGTGAATGGCTTCACATTGGTGGGATTTCCTTTACAAATTATAAGTTTCATACTTGCTTGTTTTCCATGCTCTTAGAGATATGCACAAGTATAAAGCAATGCATGATTTGGACTTGTTCTCTTGGTTCTGTTTTCTGATTCCAGCATGAAGATTTGTGGAATGTATTTTGGGTTTCCTTTCAGTTTTATGCTTTAAGTTTTCTAGCTTACTCTTGTCTTAGTAGTGATGTAGTAGTTGGTCAGGATAGGGAAAAAAAAAAAAGAAAAAAAAAGAAAAGAAAAGAAAAAAAAAAGCTTCTTCTTCTCTTGCTTTCTTGCCTCTGATTTCCTGCTCCTTCCTTTTTTCTTTCTTTTCCTTACGTTCTCAGCAACTTTCCTTTGGAGATAATTTGTGTTTTTGGTTTGTGCATTTGGTTTGTGTAGAGAAAGTGAAGTGATGAGGGGAGGCTGATATAGGGGAAGTAGATGGGATGTGTTGAATCTAAGATTTGAGGGATTTGTTGACTTCTTTCTTAGATTTGCTAAAATCTGTTGTTGGATTTTTGAGGAAGAATGTATTCTTATTTAATTAAATTAGTTCAAATCTTTTAGAACCTGTACAAATGCTTGGCCCTTTTATTGTTGGGATTTTCGTATTAGTATTTGTTGATAACCGAATTGAGAATTGAAAATTGGGCTTTTCATTGGCAGTATTATTCTTGGCCTGTCGATTTATTAATACTTAGAGAGTATTTAAGCATTCTTTAAGTAATCCATTTAAAAGTATTATAATGAATGAATTCGTTTTCTTTGATCACAATAAAAATTATGAGATATAAATATGAATTTATATCTATGCCTAAATTGCAAAATAAAATGCAATTTCATACCACTTGAACAAATTCTATTTAACGAAAATTTGAAACAAAGCTACGCAAAATTTTTGAATTTATTCGTATTTTCTCTATAATAAATGTCAGGGTATTACATTTAGGGTGCGATTCGTCATTGATACGTCTATTTATTTTTATTTTTTTATTTTTTATATAATGCATATGCAATACAGAAAACTTTGAAAAATAAAATCATCAATAAGTATATATAACTTTTTCAACAATGTAATATAATAAAGACATTAACAACAATTCAAATGAAACAAAGTTCTAAATCACAATTAAATAAACTCCAATATAAGTTCATCAAAAGATAGATTAGCAATCTAATACAAAAACACACTTTTTCATAACATGATCATGTCTGATCATCATTCACTTCTTCTACTTCATCCACAAATAAAATAGACTTTAACTCCGGTTCATCAAGAGATAGATTAGCAATTCCAAGAATTTCAATTTAATCCATTGAATCAAAGGCATCCACTGCAACATCCCACATCTTCGACTCCCCTTTCATATATTGTGGAGTTTTTCTTGATAACAAACGAAGATTGTTGTGTACATAAACTAGATCTTCTGCACGTTTTGGAGTAATTTGATTTCTTTTTGCAGAGTGTATGAATAAGTACTCCAATTTCTTTCACAACAAGAGGAGGAAGAAACTTGACCTAGTAGTTTTATAGCAATAGGTCGAAGAAACGGAGCTCCTATGCCATAAGCTACCCACCATTTCAATGGATCCAGCCTTGACCTATCTCTTATAGAATCTTCATCAGCAAACTCTTTAAAGCATCCAAAAAAATTAGCAAACTCCAATGTCACTTTTGTTCGTGTCTCTACATCATGAAAAAGACGTTTGATGCAAATTTTCCTCATTTTTGTGACTTCTGGATCGTGATCTGGTATCGAGAGATGTGGATGCTCTTTTTTCCATTCATTTGTGGTGCACCCGTGAAGTGTGAATAATTAGAATATTAGTCATGTTCAAAATATTGAAACTAAATATGTAAAAGGAATTACCTTGGATTCAATGAATGCGCCAAACAATGTAAAGGAGTGTTACTTTTACTCCACCTGTCTTACAATATTTTTTTCACAACATTCCAGAAGGTAGATTCTTCAAAATCATACTTCTTCTCATGCTCAAAGATAGCCATTTTCACTTTAAATATCATGGTATCCCACATCTCATAAACCAAATGTAAACAAGGCTTGTTAGTGTCACAACTGCTCAACATATAGCAAATTGGCTCAGTAAAACGAAGAATGTAATCAATTGAATCCCACCAACCATCATCCAACAATTTCTCTTTCACAATTCTAGCTTTCTCAATATTATCCTCACGATACATAGACCATCGCTCACTTATCACTATGGATTGCAATTGACATTTCACCTCTCTAAACCTTTTTAGCATAATAATCATTGAGGCAAATCGCGTTTCAACAACCACAAGCAATCTAAGTTTGGAAAATTTACTGAACATGGCAAGTCTCATGGAATGATTCATTATGAAATTTCGAATCATAATAGCACTAGTGGCAATCTCACTAATCCAATGGCATTCCACATATGTGATCTCATTTGCCTCTGTGTTTTTTGCATCACAGATATTTTTCAAAGCAAGATTTAAAGTATGCACAACACAAGGAGTCCAAAACACAGTAGGATATGCATGCTTAACTAACATTCCAACTACTTTACAAACAGGGGCATTATCTGTAATAACTTGAACAACATTAGAAATATTAACCTCTGTTATGACATCCTTGATCAAAGTAGAGATGATTTTTTTTTTTTTTTTTATACTCGCCTTGACAGTTCACTGAGCGAATAAACATTGGCCCACCCTCGTTTATAGCCATAAAATTAATTAGAGGCCTTCTATGAGGGTTTGTCCAACCAACACACACTAAAGTCACACCTTTCGTCTTCCATGTCCCTTTAGTAGTTTCAAGCAAAGTCTGAATGTTAGCCCTCTCATTTTGCAATAACTTTGTTCTTAAAGCATTATAGCCTGGAGGGACATAACCAAAAACATTACTATTCGCAGCCAAACTGAAAGCCTTAATCAAATGAGGATTTTAAGAAAGATTAAAAGGAAGCCCAGCAGAGTAAAACATCCTTGCAATCTCACCATCTAATATCTCTCAAGCTTGTGCATTATAAGCTTTTGCTAAAGGACCATCATCAACTTTTTTCTTTTTCTTTGGATCATAACCTTCTAATCTAAAATAGGAGGGCTGTGTTTCATTCATGGTTACAGGAAAGGAACCAAATTGATTACTATCAGAACCTGAGCGAGGTAGAGGTACATCTTTAGTCTTAACTGAATCCATCTTACTAGCTGCAATATTTTCAAGTTTTTACTCATTTCAATTACGTCTGCAGTTGTGGCTTTTTGGCATATGGCAATCCCCATGGATGAATTTTTTAATAAGTGATTCCTTATCCTCGAATAAGACCCAATGTACACATTATTTCAATAAGAACACTTAAATTTTGTGTTCCTACCCCCTTTACCAACTCTAGTATGCTTCTCTGCGTATTTCCACAAAGGTCAATTCTCATTATGATCATTCACATCATTCTCATTTTGTCACGTCCCAGTTTTTGAGGGAAGGCACGTATACCAGGACGTGGCAAGGGGTTGAAATTAAGAAGCGGGGATAGAAAGGGGCTCATGACTTGTGGATATTTAACCCTATTGATAAGAAATTAAATACGGGATCGGGACCCAGAACACGAATTACGGGGTAGATAAATCATACTGCCCGTACCGGCCGCCTGTGTCTGAATACCCATAGACATGAAATAATATAATATTTAAATACGGGATCGGGACATATAGCTCAAACTATGAGGTTTGGCTAACCCGAACAACCCATGCTGGCTGATTTGTCTGAGTACCTGTAATATTATATATAACTCGTGGTGTATGAAAACATAGAGATTTTATTTATAGGCGTAGCGGAAACTTTTATTATACATTAGCAGCAACAACAGTCCTCTCCAGCTTCGCCTGTTCTACCAGCTCCTTAATCTGCAAAACATTTGGAAAGGAATTGCAGTCCGAGTACTAATGTACCCAGTGGGTTTGTGCCAAAAATATTTTATCATAAAAAGAATATCCATGATAACAAAGTATACATAGAAGGGTTTTAAAATCGTTTACTTCCATGCACACAAAACCTCATTTTTCATGATTGCGCGCGCATGTGTATTACCATGTTACTCTTATATTGATCCCGGGACATTACCACCGTCGGATCCCTTTTTCCCATTTCAAATGGAGCCATGATTTGGAAACAGTGGAATATTTCATTCAGAGGTTCTCCCCTCGAAGTTAGAATCAATTGGTGATCAACCTAACGATTTCTAACTGTGCGCACAGTCTCTCGATTAGTGTGTTAGACCAACCGAAAGACCCGATCGCATATATTATAAGAGCCTTAAACATGTAATAACACATTAAAATATTTTCATGGAGAATCTCATTTTATCAGAGCTTAATAACTCAAATAATACTTTGTAAGTATAGAGAGCCTCACCTGAATCTTGGTATCGAGAGTAAGATAACTCCTCGTAATCTATAATCTTGGCTTTATTGTATTGGAAGATAACATATATATATTATATAAAGAGTAGGATCGAAGAAGGATTTGATTTTTGCTGAACCATGAAGACCCTACATTACTACATTCGATATTTATAGGCGAAGAAATTTGATTATTCATTACCCTACGTTTGACACGTTTCTAGGCTATAAAGCCTACACACCTTATTCATCAAACCTACAATAATTCTTAAAGTGACACGTATAAATACCAACATGCTGTAAGTATCTTATTTGATAAACCCATATGTATATAATATAATTCTTACGTAAATACTCCTTGCCCATACATTTATATTCTATTCTTAATATGAATATACACGTTACTAATAATATCTATGCTCTTATGCATGTCATGCATGTATTTACGTAAATAATATGTATCATCTTATTCTAATTCCCTCAAGAAAATTGAAAAATTTTCTAAATTCATATATAAGATTTATTTTAATTAATTATATCTAATAAGAAAAATTTGGGATATTACACATTTCGAGCATCATCACCATCATTAACAGACCTAGAAGAATCCATTCAAAAAATATTCCTAAAAAACAAAAACAAAATCTAATAAATCAGCCACAGTCACACATATGAACCCTAGAAATTTCTCTACAATCTGAAAAATAAATCAATATACCTGAACAAGCCTTTAGTGAGCTTTTGGTGTGGAAGAGAAATTCATCAAAGGTTGGAAATTGGAATCGGTGGAGGGCATGGAGGTAGAAAGGAAGCAACTTTTGGCTACCTCCACTCCGCGACATCCAACATCACATTGACTTAGTCCCGGGAGCTTTTCTACCAAATCGTCCCCACGATAGGATGAGTCTCGTAGAACATGCTGAGCTTCGTCGACAAGTGGAAGAACTCCTTCAGCGTGGAGTTATCCATGAAAGTCTGAACTCGTGCGATGTGTCTGCCTTATTCCTAAGAAGGATTATACTTGGAGGATGTGCGTCGATAGCTGTGCTATCAACAAGATTACGGTGCGCTATCGCTTCCCCATCCCTCGCCTCGAGGACTTGCTTGACCAACTTAGTGGAGCCTTGGTCGCGTCAAGCCAGGAGATGAATGGAAAACAACATTTAAAACATGTGAGGGCCTCTTCAAATGGTTGGTGATGCCATTTGGCCATGTTCAGGAGTGAAAGGTGGCATTATGGGCGGCGGTATAGTGTCAGGATGGCTGCATATTACGCATAAAGAAGGCGATGGAGCACTATAAAAAATATATAAATATAAATAGATAAGACTGCATACATAACGAAATTTTAAGAAAACCATTATTTATGAGCGTGTTTTCATCATAGATAACGGATTAAAAAAATAATCGTTATGTATGTGCATATCATTTTTAACAAAGGTAACATTTAATAGTAATGTTAAATATAGAGTAATGCTCCAATGCCCACCGGGGTACGCTTAATGTGTCCATGGATAATGTGAAAATGATATAAATAAATAAATAAATTAATAAAACTAATTCCAAAATTAATTAACTCCTACTAAAAAAACTAAATCATACTTAAAAAATGAAACCCTAACTGAAAAAATTACTGACGTGGCACTATCAGTAGTGGGAGTAGCTGTCTGCCCTAATTGCAGCTCCTAGAATTGGATTTCGAAGAAACTGTCGTCGCATAATTTCTTTTCTGAAGGTCTTTCTCTTTCCCGCTTCCTCTATCTCTTTCATTTTGTACATTTATGAGTTGTTTTTCATTAGGAGTCGCATACTTTCTTTTCTGAAGGTCTTTCTCTCTCCAACTTCCTCTATCTCTTTCATTTTGTACATTTATGAGCTGTTTTTCATTAGGACTTGCTATGCTTTTTTGAATCTTATCTGAGGATCATGGATTTACACCAAATTAAAACTACCAATACTTTAAAACCTGGCCCAGCCCGCCCGGTCGGACCGGTCTGACCGCGACCCGGGCTTGGCACCAGGCCGGGTGACACCTAAACCCGCCATATGCTGAAACCCTCATTTGACCCGGTCAACCCGGGTTGACCCATCTGGGTCAGTGACCTGGGGGCGGATTTTAAGACCTACCAGGTCAACAAAAATACTGAAAATGCACGGAGGGGATTCAAACTTTGAACCTCTAGAATGAAATACCAAGGCTTTTACGACTCCACCATCTCATTAATTGATATAATTATAATTTTTAATATAATTATACTCATTTTCAATACTATGAATTTATATTAAAATTTATATTACTAATAAGTGTCCTTACTTTCTAATTTTGTTGTCTCCTAATAAGTGTCCCATCATATTTATCAATGTAAAAATTAGCACTGAAGTACCAAAACTGCACATGCTATCATTACAATTTTTTTACTTTTTCAACTTTCTATGTAATGATTAGGGGTAGATAATGTAATTTTCACCTATTTATTGGTTTGTATGAATTGGTGGCTTGGGACACTTATTGGGGGACGGAGAAAGCATAAGTATAATGCATTATACATCCCAAATTTATACGATGCATTATATTTCAAGAACATATATGAACTTCTCTATAATGCATTTTTACAATGCAGTATAAACTTCTATTTAATGCATCGTACATTATTAAATAATGCATCGCACATTATTTTTCATAATGCATAATGGATTTTAAATTATGTATTTTAGCACGTTTAACAATGCTAACTTATATATTAGTTTTGGAAAATCTAAAATGATGCACCACACACTATTGTATAATGCATTTAATGCTTCAGCATAATGCACCATACAATACATGTTCAGTTTACACCACATATTCTCATATTTGCAAATTATTAACATTCGATAATAATCTGAATTAAGGCTTTACGATTTATCAGTAAACCTTACTTTTGGATTCATACATCACCAATTGAAACTAATTGTGTCCTGCTAAAATTAAAATTGATTAGGAATTACTCCGTATTTGCTATATTCTTTAAAATAAATGATGTATTAGTTTATTGCATGAAATGCATTATGAAGCAAAACAAATTGCATTATTAAAATTGATCTCCACCGATGATGAATATATATATATATATATATATATAAGTAATGATGAATAGATTAATGAAACAAATAGAAGAAAGAAAAAATCTGATAGGACAATGCATTCTATGGAAACCTAAATTAACAAAATATTCATATTGTTTTAATGCAAAAAAAAAAGAGAGAGAGAGAGGCAGAGAGAGATATGACAAAATAATAAAAAGGGAACGATATAGTGTTCATACAAAAACGCTTCCGTTACTATTAAGAGTTGATTTTTAATTAAAATACAAGAAAAATAATTGATGGTAGATCTTTAAAAATTAATGATCAAGATCACTTCTTATTTCCTACGGAATAAGACTTTTGTACATGATCTCTCACCTATATAAGTAAACATACATATTAGTGGTGTTTAGGGATGTCAATGAATCTTGGACCCTGTCCACTTTTGGGTATCCAAATCCATTTTTTAGGATGCGAAATGCTAAAAATTAAGACTCATTGGATTTGGGCGGGATTCAAACTTCACCTTTAATTTTCAAATCTAGATTTGAAATTTTATTTATGAGATCCAACCTTGCCTTTGTGACGGCACAAATAGAAAAATTGGCCATTGGACTAAAGGTATGCGTGAAGTCGAAGTTGGGAAAAATTTTGAGCTACCAAGCTTGCCTTGTGATGGTCCAAAGAGCCATCTGCTAGAAGCTTCGTGCGGAAATCCCACTTTGAGCCAACAATGTTGACACCTGAGAGGCCTAGGAACGAGATCCCATTATTCTAATGAAGAGTAAGCATCTCCTTATTCATCGCATTAACCCAATGAGGGTATTTTAGTGCCGATTTGACATCTTTGGGGTTCAGAAGTGGCATTGAGTGCACAATAAAGTGGGTTTGACTCGACGAGGGCGAGATCAAGTGGATAATGTGGCTTAATATGCCTGATTGCGAACGAGTTCGCATTTGATGAGTTCGAACATGTATGGGCGTTGGATGACTGGATCATGTTGTGGAGGCACGGTTTCAAGAGTGGGGGCAGAGAATGGACGGCTCTTTAGGGTCGGCCGCAACTGGTGATACGGATCATGTTCACGAGTCGAGGTGGCATTATGGGTGGCGGTATAGTGTCAGGATGGTTGCACGTTACACATAAAGAAGGAGATAGAGCACTACAAAAAATATATAAATATAAATAGGTAAGACTGCATACATAACGGAATTTTAATGACACTGTTATCTATGAGCGTATTTTCATCATAGATAACGGATTTAAAAGATAATCGTTATGTATGTGCGTATCACTTTTAAAAAGGTAACATTTAATAGTAATGTTAAATATAGAGTAATGCTCCAATGGCAATCGTAGGCACGCTTAATGTGTCCATGGATAACGTGAAAATGATATAAATATATAAATAAATTAATAAAATCAATTCCAAAATTAATTAACTCTACTAAAAAAAACTAAATCATACTTAAAAAATGAAACCCTAACTGAAAAAATTACTGACGTGACACTATCAGCAGTGGGAGAAGCTACCTGCCCTAATGGCTAATTGCAGCTCCTAGAATTGGATTTCGAAGAAATTGTCGTTGCATAATTTCTTTTCTGAAGGTCTTTCTCTCTCCCGCTTCCTCTATTTCTTTCATTTTGTACATTTATGAGTTGTTTTTCATTAGGACATGCTATGTTTTTTGAATCTTATCTGAGGATCATGGATTTACACCAAATCAAACTACCAATGTTTAAAACCCGGCCCGGCCCGCCCGGTTGGACCTGTCTGACCATGACCCGGGCTTGGCATCGGGCCGGGTGACACCTAAACCCGCCATATGCCGAAACCCGCCTTTGACCCGGTCAACCCGGGTTGATCCGTCTGGGTCAGAGACCCGGGAGCAGATTTTAAGACCCACCGGGTCAATAAAAATGCTGAAAATGCATGGTGGGGATTGGAACTTTGAATCTCTAGAATGAAAGACCAAGGCTTTTACACTCCACCATCTCATTAATTGATACAATTATAATTTTTAATATAATTATACTCATTTTCAATACTATGAATTTATATTAAAATTATAACTTGTTTGTTACAATTATTTTATTTATCAATTATATGTATAAATATATATAATGATGTATATATAAATGTTTGTTACTATTATTTTACCAGTTTAGTTTTATGAATTTTATTTAGTAAGTGATGAAGTATTGGATATTTTTATACTTCTTTTTGTTATAAATTATGTGGAATTTCATTTTGTAAAGTTGTGCAATAATGAATATTTATATATATGACATGTATTTTGAAATTATTAATTATTTAATTAATTAAACGGTTCGATCCCGGTTCGACCAATTGAACCTTGACCCGGAGGTCTCGCCAGTCGACCTCCGGGCCGGGTTTGAAAACATTGAAAACTACTACTTATAAAAAAAAAGAAGAAAAAAAACGCTATTAAAATATCTAGTACGATTTTAATAGAAATGTAGGAGACCTTGCCCCCCCCCCCACCCACCAACAAGCCCAGCCCACAACTCTGTGTATATACTACTATATATATATTAATCGCCGTACTAGGTTTTCATAGACGAAGACGATCTAGTCGAATTAGGGTTCCCAATCCCAAATTACAGGCAGTAGAGATGCTTCGCTTCGACGATTGCGACGATTACGACGATACTGAGCCTATGGTACTCGGATCAGTGGTTTACCCATGGTCGACGCCGCCGAAAGAGACAGAGTTTCCTATCAGGTTCCGTTATATAGGAGTGGAACGCAAATCAGCGGAAGAGGAAGAGGAAGAGCCATGGCCACCTGTGTGGAAACCTGTCAAGGAGTGCCCCCAATATGGAGAGGGTTTACTTGACCTATACTTGGATGAATGGGATTTCGAAAAGTATGACCATCTCCATCAATTTTATCACGCTTTCCCCTTCGACCACCAGAATCGCTCGCCCATGGAAAGCCACGCCATCGCTAAGAGGTTCCTCCAACAAGTTCGAGAGAGCAGGGTACTGTAATTCATCTTTAATTATACTACGCTATATATTATATTAATTATTGCTTCGTGTTAGGTAATTTGGTTTTTTTTTTCTTCTTATTTATCTCCATCCTTTTCATTCTGCTGATTGATTGAATTAATCGTCAAATATTTTGCAAATTAGTTGTGCTTCTCCACTACTCTCCATATATAATTCACCTAGCTAGATCATTTAAATCTATACAACAAAGGATCAAATTCCTAGTGTTTGTTCATAATTAATCTTAAATTTTTATTACGTGTGATGTTGCTGTCTGATTGTGTTTGCCAAAATGTTGTTATTTTAATGGTTTATTTTGTAATGATTGCTCTGATTAATTTGTTGCTCTGATTAATGTTAGTTCTGACCAACACTATGCTAGTACTATTTTATCTTGATGTGTTCGTTTGTATATATATAGGGTTATGATGTGGATTGCTCCCCTCCAGCTTTTATGCAAAGTTCTTTCATCTTCATAAGCGAAGAATGGATGATTGAAGAGGGCGTACAAATGGGTTTGAAGAAAAAAGTTGACTTTGTTATATCAGAAATCAATGCTCAGGCAGAGGTACATTTATAATTTGTGTTCAGGCATAACTTAATCTCTATATTTGATTAAATTTTCTGCTTTTATTTCCAATTAAGACTTGTGTTTATTGTCCAAATTAACATGTTGAATCTTGTTCATTCTCTTTATCAATTGCAGAGGCACTGTGAAAGGTACGAGTTACTTAAAGTTGAGAAATATGTGACAGCACAAGCTTCCCGGAATAGCCTTCTTACTTTGAGGGTAAGGCAAGTTGGCCCGTGTCCGAATCTTCATGCGATCCAAGCAATGGTAAATGATTACGGATATGGCTTCGAGCTCATGGAGTGGAGATTCAAACCCGAAGAAGATTCTTCCTCAAGCGACTTGTTCGAAGAAGGATCTCGCTCATCCGACTTATCTCGCTCATCTCGCTCATCCTACTAGGATTTTTAAGTTGTAGTTGTATGGATCATCCTTAAAAGTTGTAGTTGTATCGAACATCCTTAAATAACTGCTTATATGTAGTAATGGACGTTTGTGGGTCTGCTTGCTCTAGTTAGTAGTTGAAAGTACACAAGACATCAGGCACGCATGCTTTATGTAATAAACCACATTCCACACCTCGTGGTTGACTCTATCTAATGCTATATATCTTTTTATATATATTACTGCGTTGATGTTTTCTGGAGTAATTTTTCTATTGTTCATAAGAGTTTAGCTCAAATTTATATGCCTCTAATTTGAAATGAATAAATCCTAAATGAAAACTTATAAGCTTTATCTAAATTAATCGATTCTAAGTTAAATTAGTTAATCAAACAAAGCATATAGCATTAGATTTGATATGAGAAAATAGAAAAATAAAAGGAAAAAGTGATTTAAAGAGCACATTGAAATTAAGAAAAAAGAAAGGAAAAGAGAATGCAATGACGTCATTGACGTGTTATATAGTCTATCTATATACTAGATTCTTATGAACAATACAAAAAATTACTCAAGAAAACATCAGATACTAAATAAGAAATTACTAATTATCTATATACTAGATTCTTATATGAACAATACAAAAAATTACTCAAGAAAACATCAGATACTAAATAAGAAATCACTAATTTCATACTTTTCCAACTCGTTTCGCAAGAATTTGATTATTAAAAAAAAAAAAAAAAAAAAAAGTCAATTTCTTACCAATGTACAATTTGTGTAATAATTTTATAATTTTTTATGTTCTGTTTAATGAGTAATTTTTATGCGTAGTCGTAGACTTGGTAAGAAATTATCACAAAAAGAACATGAACAACCAAAAAAGAACAAAAACAACAAAGAAGTAGAAGCTTACAAAAAAAAGTGTATTTAATTGTACAAGAGTGTATGGTAATAAATTGAACACATTGGTAAGGAATACACCCTATTTCTTACCACTTAATCAAATAAAGCACTATTATTAGTTCAAAACATGATAATAAATTACACGTGTTGGTAAGAAATTATTAATTTTCTTACCAAGAAACCGCAATGTTAGTCCAAGGGAAAGAGTTCATTGGTGTAAGTTCACCAATTTCCAACAGTTTTCTAAAACATACTCAAATTGACTTGAGCAAGCTGACTTTGTGATCTTGATCAGTGAGTTTGTTCAAAGTAGTTTATCCAACTCATATAGTGAACTGGAAGTTTGCTAAACTGAACTTATGTGCAGATAATGGTGGTTAGACTGTTGAAAAACTCTTAGAAAATTAACTCATTATCTAAACTAATATACGAACAATATGTGTATAAAATAAAGAGAGATAGAGATATCGACACATAACTTTTTATCGTGGTTCGGAGATAACCCTCCTACGTCCACGTCAGGTCGATCTTGACCTGGAAATCCCTTACTTTGGATTCACCTCTCTCTTATTTAAACTGGCTGAGTACCAGCCTCGACCTACGTCAGTCTAGACTTCAGGCGAGCATACATCCTCTCTTATTTATACTGGCTGAGGACCAGTTCTAGATTTCGACTAACTCGTCAAAATCTAACCACGACTTACGGGCGTGTGAGTCTTACATTCTTTTGTGGGTGTTTTTGTGCTAAACCTACTTCTCTCGTGAAGCTCGTCATGGCTCGTTGATAGTGAAGAACTAAGATAAACTCTACCTACATAAGGGTGTGAATGATATACTAGGTGGAGAGTTTATATGAGATTACAGGATCTGGAATCTAGATATTCTCAACACATGGGAATGTAGCTAAGATTCTAGTGTTGAGGGTGATCTTGAAAGCTTGAGATTCCTTGCATGGATTTGGCTCTGTCGATCATTCTTCGTCTTGAATTTTCCATGCTTCCCTATCTTCTATTTCCCATATTTGCGCATACACTCCTACTTCAGCGCATCTCTCTCTTTTTAATTCTGTATTGAGAATAAGTATTTATAGACTCTCTTTGAGATAGAGCTATTGCGATGTGTCATTCCGTACTCTGGCATACTTCTTCCCGTTGAGTTTGTCTGGTAGTGGTCGCAGATTGATCACACCAGTTTGGATCGATATGTGAAGACAGATCGATATTCCTTCAACTTTAAGTCTGGAGTCTTCAGTCTTCATTCTGCGAACTGCGAATCTTGAGCTCTTCATGATAGGAACTGAACTCCAACATAATCAGACTAGTCTTATTAGATCGACTTAGGATAAGAGATCACACTTCCGATCTATCCTTTGCATGTGTCCATCTTTTACTAATTCTAATCTATCATATCTAAGTTTGGTTTTGGATAAACATCATCAAAACTCACAAACCGAGCAGGGGTCCGTCCCAACACGCAAGAAATTATCAAAAAAAAAATCATATTTGGTAAGAAATTGACATCTTCTCGTCTTTTCCGTCTCATACTCGTCGTCGGTCGAACACTTCCTACAATAAAAAATGATGTCATTCTTACATAACTTGAAAAAAGGTTAAGAAAATTATTAGATTCTTACTAACTGTCATTATCAAAAATAGGCTGGAAAACCTAAACCCCAGCCTTTTAATGCACCAAAGTCATGTTCTTTGCATTTTTCTAACCACAAATTTGCAATTATCTCAACAAAATAGGTTAAGAACAACAATAATCATTAATTTTAAACACTAAAAAGCCCAGTCATTTCTTACAAAAACAAGATAAGAAATTGTTAGATTCTTACCAATTAGTTTCAAAGCTACGACGATATCTATTTTTTACAAAAAATCTAGAGAACGATAAGAACAAATAATTTTCTTACCATTTATCATTAATTTAAAACCATAAAAGCTCAATCCTTTTATTACAAAAATAAAGTAAGAAAAATATCACCAATTATTATCAAATTAGAGAAATGTAAAAACAAACAATTTCCTTACCGAACGCTTCAGAGACTGGTTTTCATACCGACGCAACTCGTTCATCTTCTCCGGCGTGTCTCTCCCTCATTTCTCCACCAAAATGAGCGAGTCATCCCTTCATCTCTTCGTCTTTTCGAGGAGAACAAAGTCCAATGATCGATTGCACCCTAGATATGTGTAAAAAACCTAGATCTGTGTAATAGATTTGAGTTTTTTTATTATTATTTTAAATTACATCTGAAAAAGAAAGAGAGAGAGAGAGAGAGAGAGAGAGGACTGGACGGGACTGCTCTGGCCGCCGCCCTCCTCATCTCCACCGCCACGCTGCCGCGCGCTCTTCTCATCCATGTCGACGTCAAAAGCCCTCCCTCCAAACCCTAGCCCATTTAAACTCTAGCCCGTCACCGTCTCCACTGTCGAAATTGTCTTCTCCATCGGCGTGAGAGAATGAGAGGGGAAGCTTGAGGAGAAGCAGAGGAGAAGCTTGAGTTTCTGCCATTAAAGAGGCTAGGGCTTGAGAGTGAGAGAGAGAGGGTGAGGAATGAGGGTGGTAGGTGGAAATAAAATGAAATAGGGTTTGGGAGAGAGAAAAAGGGTATATATGTCCACACACATTAAAAATGGGTAAAAGTTGTATTTTGTTATGTGGAGGGCAAATATTAGTTTCTTATCCTCTTAGAGGGTATTTTTATGCATTTCCTTGGTAATTAATATGTTCATTTAGTATATAATTGCATTATTAATAAGCAGATTCTTGAACCTCAAATGTCAATATAAAAGGTCTCAGAAATCCTAAGCCGGAGGGAGTATGTTTTAGTATGCGTGTTCTCTTTGATGGAAAAGAAAATAAAGAATATGAAAATTAAAAAAAAGAAAAATGTACTCCGTATATTGTAGATCAATAACATTGGTTCTCTATAAATAAATTAATTATACATTTTTTAAAGTGTTTGTCTTAACTTATATTCCGTATTTATAAAGATGAAAATGTCCCACTAGAGCACATCAAATTATCCACTTTTGATGTAGCAGTGTCATACTATCATTTATAAGTATGGTTTAGATTCTTTTAGAGTTTTAATATTAAGATACTATATTTATGATAGTTTTTCTAATATATTTTTATTACTATATCATACTTAGGTATGAACATTTTAAGTGTGCTCAACGTGCGCATTTAATCATTCATCATTTATTATTATATTATTTTAAATTTTCTTATTGGATCATGTCGTTATTCATTTAGATATATTTAAAATACAGCCCCTTATTTTATATTATTATAAAATATAGTTCCTTCTATCTTAAAATATATTATTTTAAATTATTCGTTATTGTGATACAATTTTTATCCGTGCATCGCACATGAACAAATACTAGTATTTTGTATAGCTCGGAAGGAATTATTGGAAGATGGAGTTAATTTTTATTAGAACACGTCCCATTATAAAAATACATATTGTATCTATATATATTTGCTCCAATCTTTGAAATGATTATAATTTATTCATTTTAATTTATTTGTAATGTATAAAATATCAATTTAAAGATCTTTTTGTACTCATTAATTCAAGATACATATTGTATATGGTATTTGAAATTGTTACGTTGTGCAATTCTTATGTTCTTAACAGTATTCTTAAAAATGTTAGTGTTCTTAAAAATGTTCTTGACATAGATACAAATAAAAACGTAAAGAACACAAATGATTGGTAATCCAGTTCGGTGATAAAAACACTTATGTCTGGAGGAGAAATTCGAGAGAAGCAATCTAGTATTACGAATTAGAGAAGTACATGACTTACACAAAAAGACCCCACCTTATGTCACCTAGACTTCTCTTTACAACCCTCTTTTGTGTGTGAATTGTACTACGAAGAACACTGTAATCAGGCTCCAGCTACCGCACCCGTTCTATACCCTTTAACACGAAAGGAAAAACAACTATGAATCATATATTCAGATTACAACCACAATAAGAATCAGAATTAATCTTATTGATACTCACACTCTACCCACACTCAGAATACTTGCAGTAGCAAGCACACAAAAACTCACTCCCAAAGACTCACGCTCTTCTTCACAAAAAACGCAACTTGCTATGTGATGATCTTCTGCATTATATACTCCAACATATTTGGAGTAAGTTTCAGCCCTAGAAGATCTTTTGCGTATCTCCAATGATATGTAATTATATCCATAAATCTCTCTCAAAATATCTTCCATATCTTACCAAAATAAATAATTCAAATAAATAATATTTGAATAATTCTTCATACAATTTGAGCGACGTCAAGAGCACAGCGGAAATCCTTATACATAAATAGCCAGTCATAATGTATTGCATGCATCTCATGCAATAATAGTATTAACATCAAAATTGCACACCAGTGCTTCTGTCGGAGTTCTGCTTCAATTGTGTGCCAGATTGTGGCGATTTTTGCTAGAGATTTAAATTGCTTGAGTTAAATTGCTTGAGTTTAGTTAGGCGAGCTTGTAACTTAGATGCAGATAGTTGTTTTTCATACAATTTTTCTGATTGTACAAATTTAATACTGAATATTGATGATTCTCTAGCTGGGGAGATAAGGTGGTGTTGTACTCCATATTGCTTTTCTGTTTTGCTTTGATGCTTCTGTGTTATTTATTTATTTTTTAATTCTTATCTATTTAATCCCAGGATGGAGGGAGAAAACAGGCGGGGAGTCGAGGTTTGGCAGAGGCTCATTTTATACAACGGTGACTCTTTGTTTCTCGCTCGATTGTTTAGTGGAGTCTCATTTCATATAATGTGCCTCGCAATCAAATTTTAGAGCTTTACAGTGGTGTTGCTTCATGAAAATCATTTGCTTGAAAGGACGTTTGATTGTTCTTCAATGAGATAAGTTTCTAGCTGAGAGTAAGCTACTATCGAGCGAGTATAGCTATCGTTGTGATGCCAATCCAAGTAACCCATGGCTTGACCAAGAATCGACTATCGACCATATACTTTTCCCATGGCGTGAGTTTGATCTCCTGGAAATTACAAGCATGTGGTTTATAACAAGTTGGGAGATCTTGCTTTTTTTTAAATTAATTTTTATTTTTAATTTTTTATATAACTTAAGGTAGTAGTTAATATAGCAACATAATGGTGTCTGGAACAATTTCAACTACATAAACCAAAATCTGAAGAACCAATGTTCATATCAAAACAAACAACTTCCTAATACTCCCCCAACTACGACGAAAACTTCAATTCAACATCTATGCGTTCCTCTTCAACAATGGTACTATAGAGAATACACGGTAGAGAATTATCAGCATTAGCAAATTTCAACAATAAGATATATAACTTACAACCACACTTAAATAGTCCACTTTTATTATTTTATACCTCAAATATTCAAGAAAATTGACAAGTAGGTTGAGACGGAAGGAGTACAATCTACTGAACCAATCCAACTACGAATCGTGGTTGTAACATGGGCAGTCTAAGCAAATTGCACTACCAAAGTATAATCGATGATCACGAAAACATGGGATCAATACATGATCATCCAAACTATGCCATTAGTTCTCAATAATCTTTTGCATGTACAAATTATGTTCTTAAGCTACAATTTCCAGTCAGCATAAAATAACTTCAACCAATTCCAGTTAAGCGTGTTAGGTGATGAGGCCACATTCAGTCTTTCACCACCAAAAAGACAAATCCAAATGGATTTGATCAAATATTGAGAAACTACAAAAATACTCGTTTTGTCTTTCATAGTCAAACAACCACAGTAAATTGGCAATCATGAACATAGAATCGTCATTCCAAAAACCCCCAAATTCAAAAACAAACCTAATCAGATTAAAAGTGGATTGCATACAACGAAAAGACAAAAGCCCAATCACAATTGTAGCAATTAAGAAACAAAAACAAACAACGAAATATCGACATTCGGATCACAAAATTTCATCGTAAGAGAAACATGATAAGGTAAAGAAGCGACCTTGATGAAGCTAATCTCCTTGGCGTTGCTGCAGAATCACTGCCCGCAGCACATGAGACCATAGTTGCGAATAATTCCATGCGGATTTCCGCAAACACGGCTGCATCAAAACGAAAGGAAAGGGTTAATGGGTTATACATTTAGCAAAAATCAGAACGAATGACAGCTGCAAAACAAATCAGAAGCAAATTGAATGGACCAAGTGCGGGAGCCATGGCCGCCGTAGTTCTTGGGATGCGAGTTCCAGATGTTGGAGTGACCCATCTTCTCTCTTCACTCTCTCTCTCTCTCTCTCTCTGTTGAAAATCTAAAGCTTAGAATCGACAAAGAAGAGGGCAGGAGATAACCAACCCTCAAGTCAACAAGCCTCGCTCGATTCCATGCCACATCCATTGCTTTGTATACAATTTTCATTGCTCATTTCCCTACCAACTATCAATCATTAGTGTAAAAATATTATGGGGAAGAACTATTTCATTGGATTGTCAAGTCAACTGCCATGAGCTACGAAACAGATGAAAATTAGGAGTAGGCCAACATGTGCCAAGAATTGGATCTAGTAACAAGACATCCCTATCGGAGATATCTGTTGGCAGTTTTTCATAGATCAGCTGCACAAGGTGCAGAATTATGTGATAAGAAAAGTGGAAATAAACAACGAAGGATAAGATATTGACCAAGGATAAGAGGATAAGATACCTGTTGACCGTTGTCACCTTCCCTGTTAATTAGAATTTTGCTTATTTTAATTCCTTTGCAACATGCGCGCAAGGCATTGTCCATGCTCTCACCACTGCAGAAGTTTAAGAACATTTAGAAACACTATCCAGTAAATAAGTTATGAACTTAACAGTGATATTCTACCTTCTAATAACAGAGACGTCACATGACCTCTTGCAGAAGTCTATGCCAGTGTACACAGATCCTGCATTAACAAGAAGAATTTTAGGAAATATCCACATTTTTTCTTATACTGTGAAAAGAATATATATCCTAGTGTGACTGTGTGAGAAATGCGAATTATGCTTAAAGCTATACAAAATTATGCTTATGGTACATTTTGTGCTTATAAGCACTATTTTCTACATATAAGCACAAAATGTACATAAGCATAATTTTGTATAGCTTTAAGCATAATTTACATTTCTCACACTAGGATTTAGTTCTATATGAACCAAACTCTCTATATATGTGTGTGTGTGTGTGTGTGTGTGTGTGTGTGTGAGAGAGAGAGAGAGAGAAAAGAAGTTGTGGTATACACTGTTAATTGAGTGAGTGTAAACATCAAGCCAAGCATATTTTCTTGGAACATAAAATGCAAAGATAGTGTTGCTCATGTAATTCATTATGGTTCTTAAACGTCAGGAACTGTACTCAGTGAATCTTCCAAACTTCTTTACCATCAAAATCAACTTCCAGTATGAACACATGACAACATGTGATAATTATCGTCCCTAATTGAATCTCAAAGGCTTTTCTGAGAGAAACTATTTCTAAATGCATTAAGAGAACACTACCGAGACCCGAGTACAATCTTGAATAAATAATGATAGTGGCTCACCAGTTGGAGTGATCACCTGCTTTTCTGTAAAGGGAAGATGCCAAGACAATGTTCAACAACCTAATAGGTACAAAATAGTATGCACTGAATAAGCATGTCACAAGGTCATTTCTATTTAATTATAGGTAGCAGGTGATATAAACCTACCAATCGGATCAACCTGTCAGAATAAAAGACAAAGTCATGTTTTGTTGTTTGAGCATCACGTATAAGCGTATGCATACCTCGTATCTGGAGAGCACAAAGCCATAAAAAGGAGAAAAAAGGTTAAGTTACAGCGGTACTTGTTGTATATCATTTTCAATTAAATTACAGAATCAAAACGCATATAAAAATTTCCCAATTACAAAAAAGATATTCAGACAGGAAAGATAATATGAACATCATTTTTTTTATTAACAAGGTGTAAATATTACCTGAAAAGTCGATTGAATGACATATAAATTAGGATATATTTTACAAAGATCATGTTGACCAAGTTTAGTCCGAATGTGTTGTACAATCAAGTTAACAGCAACATGATTGTCGCCTCCACGAGGAATGATAATGTCAGCATACTTTTTGGTTGGAAGTATAAGCAAGCTTGACGAATTTAGGGTGTGTTTGGTAAAGAAGATGAACCAAGATGAACCAAGATGAGAGAGATCATCTTGGTTCATCTCACTGTTTGGTAACCAACTAAAATAAACTGGAGGGCCCGAGATGAATACAAGGCCCGTTGATATTTTACTGTTCCGCATTGTTTAGTCATCTCACGTTTTTGGTCGGATGAGGTGAACTCATTAAAACAGTAACACAATATTTTCTCTCTCTTACCATTTTACCCTTATGTATTTATACGATTTCAAATAATAATAATAATAATATAATAAAATAATAATAATAATAATGTAATAAAATAATAATAATAATAATAATAAATAAATAAATAATAACAATAATAGTAATAATAATAATAATAATAAATCAATAATAATAATAATAATGTAATAAAATAATAATAATAATAGTAATAGTAATAGTAATAGTAATAATTATAATAATAGTAATAATAATAAATAATAATAATAATGTAATAAAATAATAATATTAATGTAATAAAATAATCATAATAATAAATAAATAATATCAATAATAGTAGTAATAATAATAATAGAATAATATAATAAATATTAATAATTTAATAAAATAATAATAATATAATAGTAATAGTTAGTAACAATTATAATAATATAAATATAATAATAATAATTAATAATAATATAGTAATTATAATAATAACAAGAATAATAATAATAAAATATAATAATAATAATAATAATAAGAACATAATAGTAATAATTATATATATCAAGAATAATAAAAATAATAACTCAACAATATAATAATAAAAATATAATAATATAATAATAAATAATACAATAATAGTAATAATTATAATAATAACAAGAATAATAAAAATAATAACTCAACAATATAATAATAATAATAATAATAATAATAATAATAATAATACAGAGTAATAAATAATAAATAATAAAGGGTACTATTTAATCTCAACGATAAAAAGTGAAATCGGTAGGGGTATTTAATAAGGGTAAAATAGTCAATTTAAATTTTAATCTAGAGTTTTGCAATTTGTACCAAACACAATATGATATCATCCGGGTCTGAATTTTTTGCTACCAAATGGTGAGATGAATGATTCATCTTGACACTATTCATATGAGTCATCTTGAGATGAATCATCATTCTTCATCTTGAGATGATTACCAAACGCAGCCTTAGAGTACTGTATATAAAAAGAACCTGGTGATTAGTAATCGAGCATTGCAATACAATAAATGAATGTATCAATTGCAGCTCAGCATCAATTACAATGGTAATAGAAAAGGAGAAATTTGAATCATCAGATAGTCTTAAAGAGTAAAAGCACACAATGTGAAGAATCTGAAGAATTGAACAGTTAGTTGCATGCATACTCAAAATCAAATATAAAACACAAACTGACAGTGTAGTGGCAACATTATTAAACACTGTATAAGCTCCATTACTACAATAATTATAAGTTTATAACATAATAGTTGCTGCAATAAACATAAAAATGACAATATCTAAATAAAATCGTCCAATGAAAACATCCACCACAGACAGCAATGCGTAAACCACATTTTTACTTAAGTCAGAAATAAATGGATTTGTTATCCTCAAAACACTTCTAGTCTAGTGAAAAGGCATGCTCTCATGATTATTCCAGTACTAAAGAGTAAATAAAACCCTAGTTGGTAATGGGCCTAATGGCATACATATTAAATGTGGTGGATGAGATTTTCATCCCATAGGAAAAGCATGTGGATTTGTGCATTCATTAGTTAAATGTGCAGACATTAGGTCCATATATGTGTTGTACTACAAGAAATATAATCAGAGAACTTGTGTGTTTGATATGAACATCTTAAATACTAATAGGTACCCACTTTTAGCATCATATATAAGATCACTGTAAGAAACCTAACCTACTTGTGGCCTAAGGAGATTGGTATCTTGCCTACTTTATGCTTGCGTTTCTATCATTTTCTTCTTCTATACATGTGTCCTTTAGTTCATCACATGCTACGAAAGAGAAATTTCATATATTTTTTGTTTATCAGAAAAAAGGATTTATTAATTCATAAAGAAACAAGGGGTACCAACCATACAAAACTGAGATACAGACCAAGTATCCTTAAGCTTAGTTTTTGCCCAATCTAAGTAGCTACTACTAGTTTCCGAGTCCCACTTCACTAAACACCAATTCCAAAATCGGCACTTAATCTCTTCCCCTATTCTCTTAAAATCTCATTCTTTTCCTTCGAAAAGAACAGCGTTGTGCCAATTCCAAATTACCCAAGTCGCACACGTCCACAAATCCCCCAATCTCTTTTCACTTTTACCAGAGCCAAGTAAATTCGAAAAGCTCGCGAGGTGGGAGTCAACTTCTTTAGGTGCAGTCCAATTTACTCCTATCCAATCAACCAAATTGTTCCACAACTGAGTCACCTTCATGCAATCAAAAAATAAGTGCTGCATTGTTCCTCTAAGTTGCAGCAGCAACACACCGCCTCTTGATTCTCGATCACTTTCCTCTTTTGTAAGTTCTCCTTAGTCGGCAACGACCCCTTACCATTCTCCACGTCATCAACTGAGCCTTGAAGGGAGCATAATATTTCCATATTTTCCGGAAGTTCGACTTCCGCCTCCTTCCTTGGGCAGAATTGTTGCGTCTTCCAGCGATCTCTCGATATGCATCTTTAACTGGGTATTCTCCATTTGTCGACCCCTTCCACTTCCATCTGAAAAGGTTAAAATTCGAAAGCACATTGTAGAGCTCCCTTTCCCACTCTATTTCTCTATCCCTCAAATCCTGTCTCCACTCCATTTTCCACCTCCAACAACCATTTACCCACAGCCCCATATCCCCTACCTTTCCTTCCTTGTTAGTACTCAAGAGATGAAGTCTGGGAAACATCTCTTTTAAAGTCCTTTCCCCCAACCAGAACCCGTCCCAGAAACTGGCCAACCTTCTGTTTCCAAGCACTTGCTCCAACCCATCCGAAAACCACCATCCCTCCCTCCCTTCTACTCCCGCAACCACCCTTTTCCACCACCCCACACGACTTCTTCTTCCTTCCACCTTCCCTTCCCTGCTACGATTCCAACGAAGGTCTCCAAATCTCGATTTTATTACCTTAATCCAGAGACCGTCAGGCTCGTTGAGGAACCTTCAAATCCTCCCACTCCTTGGGATTGTATTGCTTCCGCTTTTCTTTGATTTTGTTACTGTCTTTCTTAAACCCAGGTCGGCGACACCCTTCCTTCTCCTCCTTTCCTAGATCCACCTCCCGCGATACAGATTCTGATACGCCCTTCTCACTCTCAAAAAGGTTGGAGTTATCAGTAAAGGTTTGATTGAAATTCCCCACCCCATCCCTCAATCCCGAAATAGACTGCCCCAATAAGTCTTACAAATTATGAACCATATAAACAATTCCTCAACACGCTATGGAAAAAGAATCAAAGAAAAATGACAATAGGAAAACCTAAGACCGAGGATGTCCGTAGCTTACAAATTCAGCAATACTGCATGAACTAAAGTACCACACAACCCACTGCAAAAGTTAGGACGACGAACAACTAAACCTAGGGTGTGATACCCTCGTTTAAAATTTTTACAGAACCCTCTTTGAGCGACTTAGATGTAGAATGTCTTTAGGCATAAGTCCAAACAAGAGTTATATATGTTAAGACGTTTCTTCTCCAAGTAGAACTCCTAAATACACAGACCTAATGCGAGTAGAATGAAGTAAATCACAAAACTATCGAAGAGAGAAACCTGTGTCCTCAAATATTTTCATATTCATAAAATCTCGAAGCCTTGGATCATGAAAGATGAGTATTCCTTCTAAAATAATGACTTCTGAGGGATTAACCTGGTAAATAAACCAAAAGGGAATAACTTACAACAGATGCAATAAGAACGAAAAGAAAAGAAACTTTGCAGAAACGAAAGAGATTTACTCTTCGAGCAGGGAAGACATCATTTTTATAACTCTTGAAATCATATCTTGGAATATCTACTGCATGTCCATGTTTCAATTTCTCTATATCAATAATTGCTCCGTGCCGAATGCATCTGGACCAAAATGAATAAGTAAGCATGAAAACTCCTGTAATAATCCAACCAGAAAATGCAACTGATAATCCAGCAGAGCAGCAGTATCTGACTTCTCAAAGTATTAGAAGGTTCTTCATTGACATCTATTCTCCTAGAGTTTCTGTTATCTAAGGAAAGACCAAGTACCAATGAGGCTACAAAGCAGAAGCTGCTAACCTGCTACTTTTTGTCTAGCTCGTGACATATACAGCTGAAAAGGGCTCAATATGATGACACAAGTTGTGAAAAACACGAAACTGGGATTGGATTGTGAGCATAAGTATAACACAAAGAGTAGATAATGCTATCACATTTGGGAATATGATGGACGAAACCAAAATCTAAATATGGGAAAGTCAACCTTCACAATAACATTGGCCGTAAAGAGTATTTTCCTCATATGAAGAATGAGAACAAGATCCGCATCTGTTAGGAATCATCTATTGACCAGATTAATGTTAAATAAGCAGGTGCTTGGACTAGGGTCAAATAAATCTCACGAAAAGAATAAAAACTCCCAAAGTCAAGAAAGTACCCACCAGGGTGGTCAAAGTTGTATTCATGAACTTGTTTAAGTTCCTCTGGTTTCAAGTTGTGATAAAAGGAGTCCTGCAATGAAAGGAGAAACACATTAGGTGAAAAAACATTTCCTAAGAAGCAACTAGAGCAAAACACTAGATATATTATCCTAAATTGTAGTACACATCAAGCGTCTAATACTTTGTATAAGCGTCTGCTAAAATGATATGGGCATACAGCATACTACACACAAAAAAAGCATGACAGAAATCAATCTGAGGGAACTAGTACCAGATGTACTCCTGAAGTTTAATCAAAGGTCAAAGTCAAAGGATTCGTAAAGACAATGAGAGTGATGGGAGCACTCCTTTTTAACTTCTGAACACATCTGAGGCATGCTGTGATCGTTGGATATAACAACCATACTTTTGGATGACTGGAAAATGAGAGCCATTAAAGTGTTAAGAAAATATGTATCTTAATGATGTTGATTCTTCCTACTGAAACTTAAGATTTCAGAATGCCAATAAGCTCTCTTAGTATCGTTGTTCTCTAACTTGAGGCATAAGAAAAGAGATAGTGGTACCTGATTGACAGGTACAACACGTTGATCACGAAGCTGATCAATAATCATATCACAGTCTTCCCAGATGCTGCACCTCCAGCCACTCCTATTACACAGCATAGAGCATTCAAGGCAGTCAACAAGAAGAGCTAATAAATTTACTAACAGATAAAGATTAAACATGCTCAATGTGTTCGATTCTAAAGCATCCATAAAGAACAGAGCCTAGAATATTTTTTCAACTCCAGCAAACCAGTATGTGAGCAGTCTTGAGGAAGTCATAATTTACACAAAGTGTGGCCTCATTATATATCAAAATCTTTAAGCAGCAGCAAACATAAATCAATAGATCTAGATCATAACCCACATGCAGTTCTATATCCCTACATAAGCAAAAAAAAAAAAAAAAAAAAAAGAGAAGAAAGAAAGACATTTCAGAGTTAACTAACAGGGAGACAACTGACAAGAATATCTTCTATTGCTTCCGTCAGATACCAACAAATGTCTCACTTGCTCGTTGTATATCTCAATCATTTGGACTCCCATCTCATATTCTATGACGTCCATTCTGGCTTTTGAATTTGAAACAAATCACGAAGGGGGCACGGTAATTTACTCCCCATGTTTCGTCAATCGTCAAATCAGGGCCACTCTGCGGATACCAATTTTATATTATTCATTCATTCATTTAACATCTCCCGGAACATGCTATATTTTGTGGTTGTCATATAGGGACTAGAAAAAGCATGTAAGCTCCATAATTCCAAACATATAAATGAATAGCTGTTAATCTGCATCTGCTGAGAGTTCCACCGAGATCATAAGACAGTCAGAAAAAAAACATGATTTATATGTCCCTAAGATAAAGTATAGAAATTCTATGCCGCCAAAACTGTAGTGCGATTAGCCGCCAAATCATATTTCAAATCAGTACTGTACAATTCCATTCAGCCCAATCAAAAAAATTCTAAAAGGCATAATGCATTACTGCAACTACATACCATATTATATGTCTTCCAGAGCCAGTCTGACCGTATGCAAAAACACATACATTAAAACCATCTAGAACAGATCAAACCAATGATTGGGTATCAGCATAAATATGCTCTGCAAAATTGAAAAGAAAAGTGAATTCAGCATATATTGTTGAATAACTCAATTTGCACAAAATCATTGAATCACTCAATTTGAGATAAGCTATATCTCAATCAGATTCATGATTTTAGTTATCTTTCATTTGTATTAATATCCTTCCCCACACAGATAGAAGTATTTGGCTTCAAGAGTTCAACTACTGCTCATGGGAGTGTAACAGGTCTCAGAGCAGAATCATATTAAGGGCATGCTTTTGGATTTCTCATCATGTGCTCACAAAATGAAGAGTCGAGGACTAATACCTCTAACAGTTTTTTCTGAATATCAAGAAGTTCCACACCAACATGAGGCTTAGTATTATTCTTAGGCCAAGCTCCATCACTTATAAATAGTCAACAAAACTGCCAAAACCTGATTGCTTTGGGACACCAACAATGTCGAGAAATCCTTAACAACTTTCCTGAGCACAATATCAACAACGTACATATATTTCACAAAATTAGAAGTGAAGATAATTCATACTAGTGCAGTAAACTCGAGTAGAGTCAATGATCAAGTAATTTGAGAATTTATGAGAATAATGCTCTCATTTAGAGTCCACACTGAGAATACCCTACTAAATAATCAGGAACAATAACAAAACCAGGAACTATGGCCCTTAACTATATTCATAAAGGCTGATTTATGGATTGCTGATGCTCAGATGACACATAAGGTCTCATAAGATGAGTTCAGACATATCAACATGTTAACATCTACCTGAAAGTTTTCCAGAGAATGCTATGGAATCGATTGGTAAGCTATATAAACACATTATTCCATGGAGGCAACTGTACTTATAACAGAAGTTGTTAGAAACACTTGCGTCAAGGTCTACTAATAGTGGAAGTTGATAGGAACATTGACCTAAAGATTTGGGTTTTCCAATTATTGGTTCATCTCTGGCAGTATTAACGTTCTTAAGATGTAAATTGATGAAAGAGAATTCACGAGCTAAAGATGAAAACGAAGCATGAATTTGTGGAAAGCACAAGTATTGCTTTTTATGGATGATCACATTGTCGGAGTGGATTTGTCTGGATTAAGAGGCCATGTTGCCTGGTAAGGGATGTATGAAGAGGGAGCACATTCTAAATGAGGATACTTATTTTCTACATGATGCATGCGATCCTAATGCAATCCAACTTTTCAAATATCCCTCTCTGAGAATATTATTCAGCGTGTTTGAATAATCACAAATAGCCATGTACGTAGACATACAGTGAATAATGTTACTACCTACCATTGAACTTGAAGGCAAGTCGTCAAATCCATTGGTTTCGGTCAGATAAGATTGTAAAAGACCAAGACTAAGATGATTGAACATGAAAGTCAGTATATTTGGTCTGCTACACGTATTCCCTTCTTGAGCAGAGCCTATCAGGAAATTATAATATATTACTTGTAACTCTGCTCTATCCACGTTTCACAGTATTCCGTTAAAGATTAGTCGTTTGGAATGAAAAAAAAGTAAAAGATGGATGCAGCTAAAAACACTTAATCATGTATGGGCAAGAGTTATAATCCAAATAGCAGAATTTCAAAATCTAAACTTTCTCAATAGACATGTAGAGATAAATGAATAAGTCACGCTGTCCTGAAAAAGCACACAAAAAATGCTTAAAACTTCCGACCCCAGGCTCGTCTGAATGATATTACTACCACAAAGATTACTGCCTAAACTCAATAGAATATTGCTAGATGATGTAGTTAAAATTGAACTTCGACATTCTCTCAAAGATATGCTTAGATCTACAACCTCAGCTACTGATTTTAGTTGCACATCAAAGTCTAATTTTGAAATCCATAACCTCAAAAGATACTAGCATCGGAAGGGTGATACTTGTCTAGTCTAGATTTGAGTTGAGCAACAAGAAAGGAAACATGTGGCCTACTATATCAAGTACATTTTTTTTTATGTTGACATAAAAACAAAGAGTTGGGTTCATAAAAGTCTCATTCCCCAGAACATATGCATCCCCCATATGAAATTAAGGTATAAAGAATAAACAGATCTATACAAAAAAAATTAATCTGGAAGCAAGCAACTTAGTCGCAGAGTTCTGTGCATCTTGCAAACTACGACCTGATGGAACTCGGGAAATATCTTCGAGAATCTCTTCGGGCTCTTCAATGAATTCATCTCTCACATACATGAGATCTCCCTCGATCTCTTCTTCTACTGCTACAAATTCAACACAAGACAGGTAAAGAGGCAAACTATTCTCCAAATCAAGACGTGACTAGTCACCAAACATACCCAGATTTAACCCATAATCTACATCAGAATGAAGGCGTGAGTCATCACTTTCTTGGAATCAGTATCCGAAAGCTTCCGGCTTGATTCATCGGAGAATTCAATCCTCCCAACACTCAACTCCGGCCATATATTCTCTTGCTCCAAAAACCTCCGAGGCAAAGAAGTTCCGTCGTTTTCTTCGTTCTTTACACATTTCCTGGGGATGTATCTGACTAGAGGAGTATGTATTAAATCCAAAGAGAATTATACAATGATTTGAAGTGGAAACATAGATTTTTTATTATAGACTGAAAATCAATTTACAAAAAGCGCGAAGAAATGCTGACCAGGGAATCAGAAAGAGTCGGCATTGGATTTTGACGGCTGTTCCGCCATATTCGTAAATATTAGATAAAATATAAATATTAATATAAATATAGATATAAATTATATGTAATATAATTATATATATAAGATATGAATTCTTAAGCACAATTAGAAATTTATTTCTTAAATATTAAATTCGAACCAAATACCGAATACGAATCATTTTTTCGAAAATACCATTTAAAATATCATTAGAAAAAAAATCGAATATTCGAATTAATCGAATCAATACTTTCGAATACACTTTCGAATCGAATACGAATCAAATGAAATATTCGAAAAAAATTTGAATTCAAATTCGAATATTCGAATACCTCAACGAATTCGAATCGAATACTGTGTTATTCGCTTCAATACGATTCGTTTACATCCCTACTCTACAAATTTGTTAATGCAGGTTTGCCTCTTAATTATTATTTTTTTATCTTAGTCCCCTATTATCGAGGATTTATTTAATTTATTTAATTACAAATGAGAGGGTCCTTAAAATATTTTTTTAATTTTATTTTTGGGTTATTATCACTCATTATCTTTAATGTTACATTAACATTAACATTTCAAAAATTCCAATAATATCTTTGCACGTACAATTTATTTTTATTTTTTTTTGTATTAATGTCCGACATTTCAAAAGGTTACAATAATACCATAATATGTAAGGTATAGGCAAAATACATCCATAGGTCCTTTTACTTTCACGTTTTATTTCGATAGGTCTTCCTACTTTTTTTCGTTTTAAAGAGTCCTTGTATTTTCATTTTTGATTTTACGATATCCTTATTTAAGGGATCTTTTTTTTTTTTGTTTTTTGCTCAAACACCCTGGGAGGGTGAGGGGTTAAGCAGACCCTCAACCTGTATATATCAAAATGAACAAAATCATACATCATCTGGTGGAGATAACACTAAAGATGAGTGTTATCCCCAGCATAACCCGAAGTATCGAATATAATCGGAATTGGGTACATAGCCGACCCAATTCTCGGAGGAGAACTAGAGAAGCAGTATCTAGAACATTACAATGATGATGGCCCAAAAGTGACCATATCAAAAAACCAAGAAGTGGGGTAATCACGATGAAGAGAAACCAATAGTGACAAAGCATAGTTCTAAACTATATCAGAACCTGAAGTTCGGATAACCCAGTTGGTCCATCCGAACAAGCGCCAAAAAGTAGTGAGGCGCGTTGGTAGCATCATAGAGCTCAATGGAGTCGGTCTGGGAACCCCGACGCGCCATGAAATCTGCAGGGCGATTTTCTTCCATATGAATGTGGAAAAAATAAACTTGAATCCTCTGCAGCCTGAGACGAATACGAGTCATGAGATGACGGATGTCTGCAGAGCCATGCTTACCAGAGGTAAGCAAGGTGACGATCGCTGCAGCATCCATTTCGATCCAAATATGTGAAGAGAAGGTGACGGCCAAATCCAGTCCGTGAAGAAGAGCACTGAGTTCCGCTTCAAAGCTAGACCTAGCCTCAATCGGAGAGCAAAAAGTGCAGAGCATGGCACCATGATGGTCACGAACCAAGCCACCACCTGCCTCACTCTCCGAAGCAACTTCAAACGAACCATCAGTGTTTAGCTTTACCCAAGGCGACTCAGGTGGGATCCAACGAACGATCGGGCTCAGCTACAGGCATGAATGGGACCTGGGGATGGCAACCCTGCCAGTGAATTGGCAGGAGTTTACTCGCAGCGACCAATGTGTGTAGGTGGTGTTTAACCTGCCAAATGATGTTAGAAGAACGAAAAGGAATGCCACGGTGCTTGTGACTATTCCTCTCCGACCAGATAAATCATGTGATGATGTAAGGAATCAGAAAAGAAATGTGTATGCAGGTGGCTCGTGGAAACGAGTGTCTCCACTGTTCTAATCGATGTGCAATATCAGTGCTCGTGTGTGCATGTGTTGGTACAGGAACCAGTCCGAAAAATGAGTCCATACAGCCCTAGCAGATTCACTCCAACAGAACACATGCATGATCGTTTCGATATGGGGAGAGGTGCAACACTACTACAATAAATACCTATTTTAACGACCGAAAATTCGGTTGCTAAAATGGAAAAATCGGTCGCTAGTATGGCTTAGCCAAATACTGACCGACTGCAAAGGTCGGAAATATCCTCGTCGCCACTATGCTTGGCAACCAAAAAATTTGGTCAGTAACCTAATGATTGATTAACAACCAAAAATTTTGTTGTTAAGCTTCGGTCGCTAAATTCACAACCGAATAGCAACCGATTTTTAGTCGGAGATTAACGACCGATTGTCTTCGGTCGGTAATACGAGAAAGCTTCCAACAAGGGTGTCGGACGGTATTCGGTCGGTATTTACCAACCGATTTTGTTCGGTCGGTAATTACCGACTGAATAATCGGTTGTAAATACTGCCATGTATTAAAAAAATTCTTTGGTCGGTGCTCGATTGTTAGTATTTCTTTTAGCAGATTTAACCTATTATGGATTTTTACTGAATTTTCATTATTATAAACCTGCTTACAATAATTACTTTCACACCACATCCCAAAACATAAAGAGCCAAAATACTTTAATTCAACAATATCAAATCCGAGATCCAACACCACAGTGAAATTATTCAAGACTTTCAAACTAACTTAATCCAAACTAAACTTAAAACAAACCGAATCCAACCCAAACCAACATATGTAAAGTCTTATCCATAAAAAGAAATTAGTCGAAACATAAGCTAAGAAGGTGGAGGGCTTGACCAATGCCTCATAATATGCCCCAAGCCTTCATCTGTGCATGCTGCTCGGCTTGTTTCTGGATCTGCTCCTCAAGCTCCTTCTGTTTTGTTTAATTTTGCAAGCGCTCCTCTTGCTCGGCACTTAACTGTGTCTGCAAAGAGTTCAACAACTGTTCATCCATTAACAACACATATCTCTATTGCATAAAAATTATGATCAAGAATCCATAAGGTTGCACAACTTCAAAGACATCAAGAATCCAATATAAAGAATCCAAGATAAAGAAACACTTTTGCAATGTCACAGTAGCAAAAAAATATATATATAAATAAATAAAAAATAAGGTTTGATAAAAACTGACGCACAACCATCATGTCATCTACTCCTAACTATTCTCCTAATCAATGCTAATCCTAAGATCACTCTTTCTGCAAAACCTCTAATTGTAACTATTCTCCTAAACAGTCCTCAAATAACTTTGTATGCATCAAGCAAAGATCTACCCTGTTTAAACCTATCAAAAGCCATTTTGTTAATATCAAAAGAAGCTTCTACTCCTCATAACTTTGGATTAATATATCTTCACATAAATTGCCATCTTGTATTACACATACCGTTTACTTTCTTCTTGATTTTCTCTGTCACTATTACTAGAACATATTCTCTTATTTTTCCTTACTTTGTGTGCCAAACTTCTCTGAAACAAATAGATAATGTGTACAAGTCAATTCGCATAACTCCCCTCCTATAAAGTATGAACCCAAAACAAGAACAAAAAAACCAAAAAAAATTATTAAAAAAGAAGAAGGCAAAGAATTGGTGAAAAATAAATTAAGGAAACAAATATAAGAGCAGAAAAAGGTAAAAAGAATTCTAAGCATCAACACTACACATATATATTATACCCACATATCATGTAAAAATCAGTTTAACTAATTATTCTAAGGGCAGAAACATAACAACTTCTTCAAATAAGTTTGAATTTGAAGAAGCAACCAAACTGACTCACGAAGAAATTATGTGGGAAATCAATAATAAAAAAAAAAAACAAAACGAATAAAAGAATACAGAGAGAGAACCCGCCTCGTTGACCTCCTATGCAATGCCGGGAAATTTTTAACCCAACTCTCCCATACTCTCAATGATTGTCTACAGTTTAAGATAAAGAAAATTGAACAAAAGTGTGAAAATTTGACATAATCAATGATCTCATCCAGCATCAAATTAATCTATTTCTATTTCTAATCCTAATCTCATATCATTATTATCTTTCTAAACCAGATATAACTAGTAATTATAAATCTAACCACTATCATGATAATAATTTAAGCAACTCTAACATACCAAATACACTCTCTTCAAGTTAATTATTGTATAAACCAAATGTAATCAATCTCTTTACGAGCAGGTGTAAATATCACAATATATATATATATATAGAAATTGGTTCAAATGAGAACCTCTTCTAAACTTGAGAACTAAAAACCAATATGCACCGTCTATTTTAATAGATGAGTGGCTGAGATTCAAAAAGGAAAACCGACAGTTTTTGATAGATTAAAGGGTATTAATGTACTCTTTAATTTGTTTACCGCAATTTTGGGATAAACCGCATCAATTCATTTTCTCTCTCATGCGCATTGCATTCATTTACTCTCCATTTTTCTCATTCAAAATACTGAGAGGAGGGGTGAACGTTATGTGCCTCCGTCCACACATAAAATTCATTACAGGCTTTACAGCCGGCTATTTTTATAAAATTAAGAAATTTTTGGATTGATTTTTTTCTTTCTTTTTTCTCGTTTTTTTTTTAATTTTTTCTTTTAATGTGCCGCTGTTTTTTTCTTTTTCTTTTTTTTGGGATTTATACATGTTTTGTTCATTCTTTTAATTTCTCTACCAATAAAATTAATAAACAAATACACGAATTAAATAAACAAACAAAGCATTTGAATGTTTAATAATGATTAATGAGTACGCAGTATATGGAACATACATATAAGCAATACGCAATAGTTTAAGCATTGACCGAATAATATTTAAGCATATATTGTTTTTTAATTACAAGTCTAGCGCTCATATATTAAAGTTTATTTAATGCTTAAATAGTTTATATATGATGCTTAAAAAGTAATGAAATTATACTTTTGTTACAATCATGCTTAGATAGATATAAAATTATATTTTTCTACAATCATGCTTAGTTAGATATGAAATTATGCTTTTTTACAGATGTTAAAATCTTAATTTATTTTTCATATATGCTTGAATTATAATCCTTTCATGCCTTTTTACATATAAAGTTATGCTTTTTTTACAATCATGCTTATTTATATATAAAATTGTATTTTTTTACGAATGTTAAATTAATACTTATTATAGTATGAAATTATGCATTTTTACTTGTAGACGTTTTTTTTGTTTGACTTCATATCTGTTCATTTTCTACTCCCTCCGGCTCATGATTTCCGACCCCTTTCTTTTCGGCAAGTATTTTCATGATTTTTATTGATGGATTTTAAAATAAATTTTTGATGTATTTTTTCTTTTACGGGATACTACTAGTACTTAACTATTCCGTAAAAGAAAAATACTTAAAAAAATTATTTTAAAACCCATCAATAAAAATCGTGAAAATACTTGCCGAAAAGAAAGGGGTCGGAAATTATGAGCCGGAGGGAGTAATATTTTAGTTAGTAGGAAGAAAAATTAAAAAAAATAAATTACATAATAAAAGTGGGTGCCGTGAATTGTAGATGGATTCAACTATATGTTTGCAAAAAACTACCCATAATACCCCGCTTTTCATATTAACTAGCATATAAAACGTGCGTTGCAATAAACAAATAATGTATAAGAAATTATTATTTAACAAAGTACGTGTAATATAGGACCATAAATGTAAGCATAAAGATTTAAGCTTAAACCAAATAATATTTAAGCATAATATTCAATATAAGGATTAAAGATATTAACAAATTACTACATGAGAAAAGTAAACAAGCATACATGAAAAGCAAAATAAGCATTTTAAAAGTCATAAAAAAGCATAATTTTATATTTGAATAAGCATGGTTGTATAAAAATATAAATTTATGTATAACAAAAAAGTAAAAATAAATAAAACCGTTAAGCATTAAAAATAGTGAATAAACATTTTTAGAATATAAAAAGCTATCAAAGCAAATATAAAGTCAAAACAACTATTTTTTGTATAAAGGATTTCTAGATGCTTATTTAATTCTAAGTAGGATGCAACGGATTTTAATTTACTGAGTAGAATTTTTAATAACTTGTACATAAATAAGCCAAACGAAAACATAAATAAGCATTCAGATAAGACTAAGTAAGCATTTATAATATACCATAACATAATCAATGAAACAATTTAAAGCCATTGTTTTCGATTAAAAAAAAAAAAAAAAAAAAAAAAAAAAAAAAAAATGTAGCGCTTATGTTTTATTATAATAATGCTTCATAAGAATCATTTTCGTGCATTTATATGCATTGTAGTGTGCTTATTTAATTATAGGAGACTGCCTCCGTATTAAAGAAGGAAAAGTAAATAAAATGAGTAAACAAACAAATAACCGTTCCAATTGATCCCATAATTATAGGATATGTGCCGATTTAGATTTACAGAAATAGTCAATAATAACCCTGCATGCACTAAAAAAGCAGTTATCATTCATTTTGAAATTTAATTTAGAACCGTCGATCTAGAATAGATGAATGGGTAAGATTAGTTCCTAGTTCTCAAGTTTATAGGTGGTACATATAAGATCCATCTCCTATATATATATATATAGAGTGTGGTTCATATAAGAACTAATTTTTTGGTGAGAACTAGAAACCAATCTCATCCGTCCAATTTTATAGATATATGGCTGTAAATTAATGATCAAAAGAAGAGTTGGCCGTAGTATTAGACAATTTATGTAAATATAATTTAACCAACATCCCTATAATAACGGAAATTTATTTGTTTCATATTTATGTACGGCTGGAACAATTTAGGGGAAGATTATTCAAATCTTCAAAAACCATAAATTGTATTTTTTTTTTTTTCCTAGCAAAATGAATACGTAACCCATTTGCGAAAAGAAAAACACTTCTATCAATTCTAACATAGAAAATTAGAATTAAGCATGAACATGTATTATATGTATTGAATCATAATGAAGCGTTTTATAATGTATCATAGTGTACAAAAGTTTGTAATGATTTATAATGAAGTGTGTTGTAATGCCAAGAAATTATTTTAAAAAATCTTAAATTATCACATCATATTTAGGCGAATATCAATGATGAATTATCATTATAAAAAACAGGCAATAAAAGAAAGTATGAAATCAACACTAAAAATGTATAAATTAACACTAAGAAAAGCATGAAAAAAAAAAGATATTAAAAGAACTCTGTAAGCATGAAATCGAAACTAAAAAAGCATGGAAAAAATTAAAAAAAAAAAGAAGCATGAAATCAACACTAAAGAAGCATGAAAACCATGTGATTTAATGATTTCTTTATTATTAATGTTTTTTATTTCATGATTTTGTAGTCTCGATTTCATGCTTCTATAATATTGATTTCATGCTTTTTTTAGTGTTGATTTCATGCTTTTTTGTGTTGTTTTTTTTTTTAGTTCGATTTCATGCTTTTTTAGTTTTGATTTAATATTCTTTCATGTTTTTTTATATATTTAATTATATTTTTTTAATAAGCATGAAACTAGTTAATAAATCCCAAAATCATTAAAAGTCAGACACCAGATATAAAACCCCAAAAAAGAGTTCTTTAGTGTTGCTTTCATGCTTCTTTTAATTTTTTTCTCACGCTTTTTAGTGTTAATTTTATGCTTTTTTAGTATTTTTTTAATACTTCTATCAAAAAAATTCATGCTTTTTTGGTGTTAATTTTATGATTTTTTAGAGTTGATTTCATGCTATTTAAACATAATATAATAACTTTTAATGATTTTACAATTAAAGATATTAATAAATTACATTACAAGAATTAAAGCAATAAAAAAATAATATAAAAGCATGAAACATTTAATAATGTGTACGCATTCTATTGATCATGAAAATAAACAATACATTATAATTATTCAAGCATTACACAGGTACTATTTAAGCATTAAATTAAATAATAAATAATGTTGAAGTATTATAAAAGGTTTGAGAAAACGAATTAGAGCTTGAACAAGCAAATAATATTTTATTATTAATTTAATGTAGATGCTATTATGAATTATCCACTTTCGAAATTTAAGAGACGAGAATTTGAAAGATTTAGATCCCGCAAATCAAGGTAGAAAAATAATTGCAATGTAATATGATGGCTAAAATGCCCTTAGTGATTATTTAGAATAATATGTAGTAATTGTTTTGATGATTAGATTGTGCTCCTACAGAAATCCTCCCATATATATATATATATATAGAAAAATGTTATGCTGCTCGACTAGTGTGAGCACTATATCAGCGACAAGCCACGTCATTACCTTTCTCTCTCCATGTTAAAATTCCAATTCCAATCTCTCTTATACGCAATATGTGATGCATTATCTTTCTTTTTTATTTTTATTTTTTTTCCCAATGAACCTATATTACCTATGCTGTATTTAATTATCTAATTGAAATTAGGGTTTATACATTCCCAATTAGGGTTTATACTTTTCCTGTTAGGGTTTAAAAATTTTCAATTAGGTTTTATAAATTTCACTTAGAGCTTATTATTTTTATTTAGAATTTAATTAATTGAATTTATAATTTCTTTTTTTTACAAATACAATTTCTTCTCCAACTATGCCTCTAGAGAATCACGACTTCGAGAGAGAGAAAGAAATTGAGTTTGGAAGAAACACAGGGATAGGCGAAAGGAAAAAAATGGGGTATGGAAAGAAATATTTTCATAGCTACATATGCGGGAGTTTTGGGGAAGAGGAAGAATATGATTTTGTGATTTAGAAACTAATAATAATTAGTGACGTGTGAGACACGTGGTCACGTCGCTCACAAATTCGCCTACAAGCGGCGCTTAGCATAAATCATGCAGAGAGCTCTGTTATGCTGGGCGATTATTTTTGAGCGCCTCTTGGGCGACTATGCCACATACTCAATTTTCCTTTTTTTTCCTCTCTGATTTTCTCTCCATCGTGACAATTTACTATATTTTCTTCTCTCTGTAGCATTACATTTTAACATGCCACTTTTCATTCTTATCTTTTTATTAATTTAATTTATAAACAAATTTAATTTAATTTATGATAAATAATATCTAATTAATTTATTAAACCCTAGTTAGAAAATAATAAACCCTAATTCTGAATTATTAAACCCTAGATGGAAAATGATAAATCCTAATTGAGAATTATTATAACCTAATTGGTGATTATAAAATTTTAGTTAAAAAAATAATAAATATTATTATAACCACTAAATAAATTTAATCAAATAATAATTAGATAAAAAACACAAAGCTTCCATGCCAAGTGAGAATTAAAATAAGAGAGATAATATATGACGTGTGTGGTCCTTTACATATATAGTATCGCTACCACATAGAGAGAGAAGCAAAATATACAAAAGAGTTAAAATAAGAGAGATAAATACATGATGTGGAAGGAAGAGAAGAATTAATCGCTCACAAGTCGCTCAGGATTAATCGCTCAGCATATCATTTTCGTATATATATATATATATATATATATATAATATGCACTTTGACTTTATACCAAAGATTCATTAAATAGCAATTTGTCTGTAATTTTACTTCAAAAAAGGAGGCCAATGTTCTCTTAAGTTAGCACAAAGTTTATAATCAGTTTTCGTTCAAATAGCTCAAGACGAAGCTTCACTGAATCTGCATGATTTGTTTATTACCTTTAAACTCTTAAATCTGGTAAATATAGTATATAAACCTAAACTTTAAACTATGGTAAAGATTTGCAGCTCAACTATGTTAATTTGTGCCTCCGAAAACCTAAACACTAAATTCCTAATAAAAATGAAAAATTACTTTCTAATTAATTTCTATCTAATCTCTCTCATAAACATTGATGAATTACACAAAACCATTTCAAATTTAGAAAGTACGCGGAAAAAAACAAAACTCGCCCGGATATTTGGGTATTGAAAATTTCAAATGGTTCCGCCAGAGACGGTGGAGTGAATGGCGACGGCACATAATCATGAACATTCTTATCACTAGCACAGAAAAGTATGAATCATAACTGATCTTATAGTTTTTAAATCATGTTGTTGTATTAATTATGTTGTCTAGGACTTTCTCAACAACGAAGCGAGCAAAGTCAACCAAAATTACAGGTTTGGATTCGTTGTGAATGACCAAACCAGTTCTTGGATTGGCATTGACAACATAATTATAGGTGTTCAACGAATTGATAGAATACTCAATCCCATTTAGACATCCCTAAAAGCCTCCATTAGGAGCGACCGGTATCCACCAAGCCTTCGGTAAAATCTGCATCCCTAAAATTGCAATAGTTGTCAATTAATGGAGTGAACAACAACATTTGTAACAACAAGTTTATAAAATGGTATTATAATAATAATAACCAATTACAAATGAAAGGACCTCAAAAGAACATATAATAAACATATGATAAATTTATGACTTCATAAAACATTCATTATGATGAGTTCTACTTTAAATTTGATTTTCATAATTTGATGATGCGCGATTGAGGCAAATTTAAAGTTATTAAAAAATTAAGGTAAATAGTGTTTTCATGATATCGCTTTTGCAAAATAAGGATTTCAAGTCACGGAAGATAAAATCCGAATATGGAAACTCTCGATTAATTTCCCAAGAAACCACGATGTCCCCAGCTTTAGCCATCAGCCGCTTAAACATATCTAAGGGAAAGTCTCAGTTTAAAGACAATAAACACATAATCATGAACATTCTTACCACTAGCACAGAAAAGTATGAATCATAACTGATCTTATAGTTTTTAAACCGTGTTGTTGTATTAATTATGTTGTCAATGACCTCCTCAATAACAATGCGAAAAAAGTCAACCAAAATTACAGGTTTGAATTCGTTGTGAATGACCAAACCGGTTCTTGGATTGGCATTCGACGACATAATTATAGGTGTTCAACGAATTGATAGAATACCCGATCCCATTTAGACACCCCTAAAAGCCTCCATTAGGAGCGACCGGTATCCATCAGGCCTCCGGTAAAATTTGCATTCCTAAAATTGCAATAGTTGTCAATTAATGGAGTGAACAACAACATTTGTAACAACAAGTTTATAAAATGGTATTATAATAATAATAACCAATTACAAATGAAAGGACCTCAAAAGAACATATTGTAACGCCCCGTACTCTAATTAACTAGTCAGCTAATTAATCTTGATTGATTGTAGCTAATTAATCGTAATAGTGAAGATATTATAAATTTTAGTATCCAAAATTCTAGAACAATTGCTTAGAGAGCAATAATCGAATCGAGTAGCGACTCGACTCCCATAATCAATTCTTTCAAGTAATCGATTGAGAAGTGATGATAGAATCAAGTAGCAACTTGATTTCTATATTATTTAGTTTCAGTAAATAATTAGTGTTCGAATAAATAAACCGTTATTACTCTCGATCATATTTTGCTAATAATGACCGAATAAGCCAAGTAAGAAATAGTCGTTGACTTCTCAGTTTTATTTAATTGGGCCAAGGCCCAATTGATTTATTAGATCAGACCAAGGTCCAAATAATTACGAGTCGGGTCAAGCCCATAATTAGTACACTAAGATAAGGAGATAGATATATATATATATATATATACATATACCTTTTATAAACCAAGAAGGAAATAGATTAAATATTAGCAATAATCTCTTTTATTAACCAAAACAAGAATTGATTAAATTGTGTACATTCTCGAAATGTTACAAGTCTGTCAAGTCAGCTAATAAGATATCAAGTCTTAACAATTTCAACTCCCCTGAACAAAACAAAACTTAAGGAATCTCTTCCTTTAGTCTAAATATGGAAAGAGAATCGGGCCTTTTAGGACTTTTCTTTTCAGAACAACAATTTAGCATCCCTTATGCTACCTGCAATAGAAAAGAAAATCAGCAAGACAGAACAAGTTTTGAAGAAACCAAAATCTACAGAAAGGAACAAACCAATTCAAATACCCTATGTCTAAAACAAGAAAGAAAACCAGCCTTAAGGGAAGCTTAGTACAGCCACAGGGACAGCAGCTTCATCACTTCCTTGATACCTGCAAAGGAGAGAGAAAACAGCCAAGTAAGAACAAGAAGGAAGGAGAACCAAGGCTACACACTAGAAACCAAATAAAATCTGCAGGCAATCCTTCAAGAGAAAACAAAACAAACACCAAAATGGACACTCTAGAAAGACTACAACCTTAGAGCCCCAAGTCAACATACCACATAAGTTCAAACCTGAAAATTTCAGCTACATATCACCACCCTTCTCCCTTATCCAACCTCACTTCACATTCAAACGTTCACAAACACATAGAGGGAGCAAGTAGAGGGAGAAGCAAGAGCTAGGAAGAGTGAAGAGGAGGAAGAGCTAGCCACTACAGCCTCATCTTCTCCAAGGTATTCAACCAATACCCAGCTCTAGAAGAGAATAAGCATGATTTCAACCTCATAGTACTAAGCTTAGTATGCTCAAACCTTTCAGCTTTGAATAGAAAGTATTAGTACACAAACAAGCATGCTATCTATCATTAATCTTGATCAAAGAATACCCAAGCCTAATCAACATCCTAACTTAAAACGAGAACACACGAATTTCAGAATTTAAATTGCAGCCTTATAACAAGTCAACCATGGCATGTGTAGAACTAAAGATTAACATAGACTAGAAACTTAAACAAATAAAACATAGCTTAAAATTGAGAAAGAAGTTTCGAACCTCCGTCGAGGCACGAGGCCTCGACGGCGAAGTACCATAGTGGAAAGGAACCTCGGCAGAGGGGCGAAGCCAGCAGTAGCAACGCTACGTCGCCATCCCCAAAATCTACAGCAAAAGGGTATAGAAAGTTAGTAACTCAAATCGAGTAATAAGCTAATCTCAGTAATAATCGAACCCTAACTAGCTAAATCACTCATTGATAAAACTTGAAATTCAAACGGGACGAATGTCCCCTAATTCAAAATGAATTATGGCTTTTAATTTGAGGGACGAGCCCTGTAGAGAGAAGAGAGGAGCTCGCTGGAGGCGCGGGAGTTGCGCCAAGGAGGCGTAGAATCCGAGAGGGTCGTGCGACCCAAGGCTGAATTGACGGAGTCGAACTAGGGTGCTGAGTGGCGTGTTGAAGCCGGCGCCCTCTCACCACACCAGCGGAGCCTCAGATTGTAGGAGAGCTCACCGGAGAATGACGACGGAGGAGCGATTCCCCAAATTACGAATTAGGGCTCACAATTCGAACAACGAATCACGAAAGAAAATGGACGGGTAGATAGAGGGACAAGGCAAGGACCGATAGCGGCCTGGGAACGGCAACGCCATCCAGAATCGCCGGCCGTAGGCCAAAGAATCGCGAAGAAGAAGAAAGAGCGACGGAGATCACGATTCGAGAGAGAGAGCTTCGTCCAGTGAAATGAACGAGAGAGAGAAAGGGGCTAGAGTCTCTCTTAAAAACCGGGTCGGGTTAACTCATGAGACGGGTTTAACCCGCGTAAGCGGGCTGGAGCCATAGTTGGGCCGAATTGCCCTTTTAATTGGGCCAGAGCCTATTTACCCAATCACGAGCCCGACTCCCTAATTAATTATGAATCGAGATGCAACTAAATAAATCATTTTTCCCACTCTCGATTAAATCCCGATAATTCTTAACGAATTATCTTGTAATTAGAATAATTAACTTTAGATAAGTTAATTAATCAAGAATTAATAGTTTAGATTAATTGATTCAGCTAATCAATTATGCAATTAAAAGTAAATAGCCCAGTTTCTCAATAAATCAAAGATTAATTTATATATATGAACCGTTCACATAACGGTAGTTATAATTCGAGCTTAGATAACAGTAATCACGTTACTGAATTTAGAATAACCTCCGATCAGAATTTAAAACTAAAATCTTAAATAAGATTTTATTCGTTAGAATACGAATCTTACCTTGATTTTTAATCGAAGGGTACGCGAAGGAGGGACAGTAGCAGAAGCATAGATCAAGTCACGTTGCAGTAAGGAAAAACAGTGAGGTGAGCTTTCTATAAAACAAAACATGTTTTATTAGATCAGTAGCTTTTTTTAAAAGTACTGTCATGCCATAAATATTTTCAGTTTTTTTGTATGATGCCTATCTGTTAAATGGCGAAATGCCAATTCATAAATCGAATTCGGGTCCTTGAATGATCAGCTATTATTCTTGGACTAGTGTACACATCGATCGTGTCATTCAGATAGTGACCGATCAGGTGACCGAGTGAGGTGGCCAACTCCTCGGGCACAACAAACTCAGATATGGTAGATTACTACAGGACTTAGTCTGCGCAGACACTTTTAAGATAACTCAGTTTTTCGTGAACATAGGCCTTTCAATAAAACCCTATGCTTCACTATGAATGGCCTGACAACAAAAATATTTTGGGCATTGTGTCCACTGAGTACTCCGTACTCACGCCCTGTACATTATTTCCAATGTGCAGGTTGAGCTGGATGACGGAAGAGTGACCAGCGATGTTTTGTCGAAGATTAGCGATTAGTATAGTTGATGAACACTCTTGGTAATACGTGTCTCCATACACGTATTTCCACATATTTTCGCTGCGTACACTCTAATGTTCTGAATCATTTTCAATTTGGTTGTAATCTAAGTCAGAATCATGACAAATCGCATCGTACTACTTTCAACTATTATGCCCACTTATCGATGTTGCTTTATAATTTGTTAGCGTCAGATCTCGAAATTTCACTTCCTTTTCTTTATTATTCGTTAATTCCACCATAGTCACGAATCACCGAGCTTGGCTATTAATTAGTAAAGTGCGGTCGTGACACATATAATAAACATATGATAAATTTATGACTTCATAAAACATTCATTATGATGAGTTCTACTTTAAATTTGATTTTCATAATTTGATGATGGGCGATTGAGGTAAATTTAAAGTTATTAAAAAAATTGAGGTAAATAGTGTTTTCATGATATCGCTTTTACAAAATAAGGATTTCAAGTCGCGGAAGATAAAATCCGAATATGGAAACTCTCGATTAATTTCCTAAGAAACCACGATGTCCCCAGCTTTAGCCATCAGCCGCTTAACATATCTAAGGAAAAGTCTCAGTTTAAAGACAATAAACACATAATCATGAACATTCTTACCACTAGCACAGAAAAGTATGAATCATAACTGATCTTATAGTTTTTAAACTGTGTTGTTGTATTGACTATGTTGTCAATTACCTCCTCAACAACAAAGCGAAAAAAGTCAACCAAAATTACAGGTTGTGATTCGTTGTGGATGACCAAACCGATTCTCGGATTAATATTCGGCGGCATAATTATTGGTGTTCATGATATCGCTTTTGTAAAAGGAAGGATTTCAAGTCGAGAATGACAACATCCGGATATAGAAACTCTTAACTAATATCCTCAGCTTTAGCCATCAGCCACTTTAACATATATAAGGGAAAGATAATAAATACATAATCATGAACATTCTTAGCACTAGCACAGAAAAGTATTAATCGTAACTGGTCTTATAGTTTTTGAACCATGTTTTTGTATTAATTATGTTGTCAAGGACTTTCTCAACAACAAAGCGAACAAAGTCAACCAAAATTACATGTTTCGATTCGTTGTAAATGACCAAACCGGTTCTTGGATTGGCATTCGGCGGCATATTTATAGGTGTTCAACAAATTGATATATGGATGTCTTACCGGTCTAAATGTTTGTTAGGCGGTCAATGTAAGTTGAATATATATTGATCATTAGCTCGCTAAATTGAGTATATATATTTTCAACTTATTTATATTGATCATTAGCCAATAAATTAAACTTATATTGATCATTAGCTTGTATATTAAACTTATATAATTAAATGTATTCTTTTATTGTTGTATGATTATTTAGTGATTTGTAGAAGATGAAAGAGTTACACCCAGCACACCAATTAGATTGGTCGTGTTTACTCTTTTAATTTATATATAAATTCAATCTTATTGGAATTTATATTAATAAAGACATTTCTTTATCTTACCGGTCTAAATGTTTGTTAGGCGGTCAATGCAAGTTGAATATATATTGATCATTAGCCTGTAAATTAAACTTATAAAGTGTCTATTGCCCGATAATTAAATGTATTCTTTTATTATTGTATGATTATTTAGTGATTTGTAGAAGATGAAAGAGTTACACCCGGCGCACCAATTAGATTGGTCGTGTTTACTCTTTTTAATTTATATATAAATTCAATCTTATTGGAACTTATATTAATAAAGACATTTCTTTATCTTACCGGTCTAAATGTTTGTTAGGCGGTCAATGCAAGTTTAATATATATTGACCATTAGTTTGTAAATTAACTTATAAAGTGTCTATTGCCCGGTAATTAAATGTATTCTTTTATTATTGTATGATTATTTAGTGATTTGTAGAAGAAAGAGTTACACCCGGCGCACCAATTAGATTGGTCGTGTTTACTCTTTTTAATTTATATATAAATTTAATCTTAT